>JAVUPR010000060.1:0-1200000 GCA_036785695.1 Gentiana straminea
AACAAACCCCAAAATATTCTTTGCAATGCATACCTTTTGCTCGATGGGATTATACTGCAAAGAAATGTTTTTTACATTGATGTTCGAAGCATGCTCTTGCTTTAGGATTTGTTCGATAGATTCAACAAAAGATAACCTTGGTAATCCCATAGATTTAGAATTTATGGGAGTACATTCCACCAGACCAAATCCAAAGACCTCTTTCGAGCGAGGTCCGATGAAACGGCAATCTCATGTGGCATTGATTGTTGTTGTAAACTTCTTCCCATGTCATGTCCCTATAATCACCATGTTTCTACGAGAAATCACGAGATATTCTTGTATGAAATCTCTTCCAATACGAGATTAAAAATGTTTTCTTGCCCTTCACATCTTGTTTCTTCTTCCCGTATTGTTTGCTAAAAAATTTGTTTTATTTGCATCGCTACGGTGACATATCCTCCCAACACTCGGCAAGATCCAAGATGAACATCTTCGGCCGCCATTGTTATGTGAAATTTTGATTGAATAAGGAAGATGAAATCAGAGAGAATATGAGTTCACACTTGTATAAAATGCGAGAGAATATAATGTGAGTTCTTGCATATATGGTACGTGTATATATATATAGGAAGAGATTGTAGTGGGTAGGACAATGTGCCCGTATGTACAAAAATACGATTTGCAACTTCAAATAAATGTACTACCGCCACGTGTCCCAATCATGCTATGATCCCTATTTATTGTAGCAACGGTTATGTACTAGTAATAGTTGTAATAAAGGATAAGATTAGTATCCATTTACTCAATTGTTGACTTTCGTTAAAAAGTGACTTTATCGGTAACATAAGATCTCCGGAAAACTTCTTCGATGGAGCTTCACCTTTCGGTAGAGTGGATATAGTCTGCGATATTCTTCGATAGAACTCGGCGGGTTCGGCGACTGCGTGTATAAAATGCACATATGATCTTTATACAACATAGTTTAGTCCAACGAGATAATACAAGATGAAGTTTAATACCAATGAGCGATGCGGAGTGAGCTCACCCGATGGGGCACGGACCAATCCCTTGGCGCTTCATTTGCTCAATTGTCCAAACCATCGAGCACTTAGGAATTGTTGATACCAATGACTAATGCGCAAGTGAGCGCACCGAAGTGGGCAAAGACTAGTCCACGTGGTGAATTCCGGTACTCTCTTGCTACTTTATCGACGGATGGTCGATCAACCTTGATGATGTCAAGTTAAGTTCTTAACTTAGCAAACCTTGATGATCAAGTAAAGATATCAGCAACTTGATCTTCAGTAGGTATATAGAGAACCACCACATCTTTCTTTTCAACATGATCTCTTACAAAATGATGTCTTACATCAATGTGTTTGGTCCTTGAGTGCAAAACAAGATTTTCTGTGATTGCACTTGTATTATTTACATTATAGGAATTTCTTTTTCTTCAATTCCATAATCCCTTTATTGCTGTCTTAACCATAGTACTTGTGCACAGCAGCTTCCAGCAGCAATATTCAGCTTCAGCAGTAGAAGTTGATATTGAATTATGCTTCTGGCTAAACCGGGAACAAGTTCTATTTCCCATCAATTGACAAGTTCTGGGGTGCTTTTTCTATCAATCGTGCACCCAGCATAATCAGAATCTGAATAAGATATCACTTTGAAACTTCCATCTTTTGAATACCATATCCCTACTCCCAAGGTTTCTTTAAGATACTTGAGAATCCTTTTACTGCAACTAAGTGACTTTCATTAGGTTTAGATTGAAATATTGCACAAACACCTACTGCAAAAGCGATATCAGGTCTGCTGGCTGTGAGGTACATCAGACTTCCGATCATCCTTCTGTATAAGGTCTGATCAACATCTTAACCTTCTTTATCTTCATCCAACCTAATGCTTGTTCCTATAGGAGTTGATACTTTGGTGCTATTTTTCATACCAAACTTCTTCTGCAACTCCTTAGTGTATTTTGTTTGATGAATGAAGATTCCTTCTTGCATTTTCTTGAATTTTAATCTAAAAAGTAGTTCATTTCTCATCGTATTTCATTTGGAACTTGCTTTTCATGAGATTGGCAAACTTTTCACATAACACTTCATTTTCGGATCCAACTATGATGTCATACATATAAATTTGCACCGGCGAGTGTTGTCTCCTTCATTGATTACGAAGAGGAGTCTTCTCGATGGTTCCTTTGGTAAAACAATTGATCACCAAAATTGAGACAAAGTCTCATACCAAGCTCTTGGTGCTTGTTTTAGTCCATAAAGTGCCTTGTTGAGTCTGTACACTTTATCTTTAGACCTTTATCTTCAAAACCGGGAGGTTCTTGAACATAAACCTCTTCTTCCCGAGTTCCATTCAAAAATGCACTTTTGACATCCATCTGGTAAACCTTGAAGTTTTTATGTGCAGCATACGCCAAAAATAGTCTTATGGCTTCCAATCTTGCAAGCTGGGGCATATGTCTCATCAAAGTCGATTTCTTGACTTGTGAATAGCCTTTTGCCACTAGTACGGCCTTGTTTCTAACAATGGTACCACATTAAATCAAGTTTGTTTACGTATACACATTTTATACCAATTACCTTGATTTCTTTCAAACTCATTGAGTACTTCTTGCATAGAAATTATCCAATCGGGATCGAAATTGCCTCTTCAACAAATTTAGGTTCCATTCGAGATAGAAAACATGTAAACATGGCTTAGTTGTCTTCTTGTCCTTACACATTGTTGTACATAACCAATTACTTGGTTTGCTTGATTTTCTTGGAACACGATCTTCGGTAGGGTCTGCTGTTGGTTCAGTAGGGGTATCAGCAGATCCTTGAGCTGTATCTATTGTTGTATCAGTAGTGTTACCAGCAGGAGCTTCTTCAATTCCAGAATCAGAGACCTTTACGTCACTTATTTTCTTTAGAACATCAACATATTCTTGATAAGTGACTTAGATTTACGACGGGTTACGAAACTTCTTCATCCTCCATTCCAGTGAACTTAGGTTCGTCAAACACAACATGTATTGATTCTTCATGTTTAAGTGTTCTTTTGTCCAGCACTCTAAAATCCTTGCTGACTAAAGAATATCCTAGAAAGATTCCTTCATCTGATTTTGGTCGGAAGGTCTTCCGTTGTTCCTTATGATTTAAGATAAACCACTTACTCCCAAATGGATGAAAGTATGATATGTTTGGCTATCTTCCATTCCAAATCTCATAAGGTGTCTTCATAAGCTTTTTGTTCACTATGGTTCTATTCTGTGTGTAGCATGATGAATTGATTGCTTCAGCCCAGTACCTCTCAGGTAACAATGCTTCACAGATCATAGTCCTCATTTGCTTCGCTTTAAAGTCATGTTTCTTCTCTTAGCAACCCCGTTACGTTGAGGTGTTCTAGCGGCTGCTAATTGATGCAACACACCATTTTGCTCACAATATTCTCTTATGACTTTGTTTAGGAACTCAGTACCCTTGTCTGATCTGATTTTTACTACTGTCACACTTTTCTCATTTTACAATCACTTCAAAAGTTCAGGCATCTTTTGAAGTATTTCACTTTTCTTGTTCATGAAAATTACCCAAGTAAATCTTGAATAATCATCCCCAACTACTAGAGTGTATTTATTCCCTATTATGCTTGTTGGTATAAGCTGGACCAAATAAATCCATATACATCGGTTCAACATTCTCTTGGTTGATTTCTTAGGCTTTGACTTGAAACTTGCTTTTGTTTGTTTACCTTGCTGACAGGCATCACATATTCCATCTTTCTTGTATGTGATCTCAGGTAAACCAATCACCAACTTCTTCTTCACCAACTGATATATATCATCAAAGTTTAGATGATTCAACTTCTTGTGCCACAACCAATTCAATTCTGAATTTGTATGCACAATAAAACATGTTTCAGGAACAACAGTAGTCCAATCTACCACATACATATTTTGTTGTCTTCTTCTAGCTAGTACAACTTGTTCTCCCATTTCACTCATGAAAATGCAGTAGGCTTTGTCAAAAGTGACTTTGTAGCCCATGTCATAAAAGTGTCCGGTGCTCAATGATTGTAGTCCAAGCCTTCAACATATGCAACATTCTTGATTGTCAATCCATTCTTCACCGGTGTTCCGTATCCACTAGTATAAGCTGTTGTATTTTTGTTTCCAAAAGCTTGTCTTTTGGTCCATCATTTGCCACATAATTCATCAAACGATTAGCACTTCGGTCATATGTCGGGAACATCCACTATCAAAGTACCGGACACCACTGCAAAACAAATTTAATGTGTTTTAGGTACGGCATTCACATATGGTTTCGGGCCTTTTAGTACAATATGTTGTTTGAAGTGATTTTATTGTTAGAAGCATTAGAATAACCATACGATTCTTGTACGTTAGGAATAGCCATGTATTGTGGTCTCTGCTGAGGTCTCTGGTGGGTCCTCTGCTGGGTCCTCTGCTGATTCCACTACTGGGGTCTAGCCTTAGCATTATGGTTAGATATATTGTTTTTAGCAGCAGGGGCAGGAATATTCCAATATTTATCAGTAGGGAACAATCTGCCTTTCCCCCAGAGATAAGTATCCCTTGAATGAGTAAAATTTTTGGGTTTAACATTCTTATCGTTGGAATATTTCTGGTTTTTACCCTTTTGTGGTCCAGTAGACTTTGCAGCAGGTCTGCTATCAGCAGGTCTAAAGGGTCTAGCAGTCCTACCTTTAGATGTACCTTTCTGTTAGGTGTTGTTGTCCCTTTGGACTTCTGATTTTTCTTCTTTGAAGCATTCTCGGCGAGGCTTTATTGCCTCGATAACCTTTTGAGGTTTTGGATCTTATACGACCACAAACTTAGGACAAATTCGGCACTTAGGTTCGGCGGCCTTACTTGATCCATCCTTAGAAGGTTGTTGAGTGTCAAATCCAAGGCTGTTACATCACCATATGGCTTCCCGGATTTAAATGCAATGGTGGAACTAGATTATGCAGCAGATTCAGTTGCCACTGCTAGTGCAGTAGACTTATACTAATTCTATTCATAATTATTTTCCTTGCCTTTGAGAATTCTTAATTCAGCATTCAATCTTTGGATTTCTGCTTGAAGTGTTTCGGCCTTCACAATCTCGTAACGAGATTGTATTATCCTTAGTTGATTAAGGAGGGCATCTAGAGGCTCTTCCGTTGGATTGGAACCACCGGTAGACTCACGTTCCCTTTCGGCAAGAGTGTTAATAAATACCGAATTGTATACCTTTTCGAGTTTCATCCATATGAGCCATGAAAGCATAATCATCCATATATGCTATGAGAGCGAGGTCTATATGATTCATTTCCTTTTTATGATTCCACTTCATAGCCAGATTCATCATCAGCAACCAATGCCTTTCTACCAGGTCCTCTACTGACCATTGTTCTTCAGCGGGTCTAGACAGTCAGGTCTAAAATGTCCAGGCTTCTTGCAGTTAAAACATAGGTAGTCAGGATCCTTCTTTTGTTTTAACTCAGGATAGTTAGGTTTGAAGTTTCCTGGTTTCTTGTAATTGAAGCACAAAAAGTCATGATACTTCTTTGATTCATCCTTTTTCTCAGTTGTTTTCTTGCCAGAATTACTTGGAGATGTTTTTTCAGATTTCATCATTCTTATTCTTTTAGTCAATAGGGCTATTTGCTCTTGCATTTGATCTACCACATCATCTTGAACATTTGATTATTCTTCTTTATGAGCAGCAGCCAATGATGTTGTCTTTGTTGCTTCTTTTTCAGCACTTGCTACAAGATCCTTGTTGAATTCATAATCTTTGAGATCAGAGAACAATTTGAAGGTGTATTCCTCTTATAGTCTCTGGACTCCTACATTGCGGTGACCTTCATTTCCCGAGACTTCTTTTGCGGGTAAGGCTTTGAGAATCCTGGTGTTGATCTCTTCTTTGGTATAAACAACATTCGAGCGGGGTGAGTTCACCTAGAATTGCATTGAACCTAGATACCATACTGTTCAATGGTTTCGTTGATTTCATCTTAAACTCTTGAAACTTTTGCTCGGCCACACTGATCTTGTTCTTTTTTATTGCATCAGTTCCTTCACAGATAAGTTGCAATCTCACTTTCATGTACATATTCCTATCTAAAGTTCTATAGATAATATCATTAGCAATATTGTTCAGGTTTTCCATTTTTCTATCTTCAGCGCCCCACTCATTCTTTGGCTTTGGAATAGTTTGATTTTGACCATCCACGGTTATGACTATGGTGATCTCCAATGGTCCATTGTTAAGGGTCAATTTGTAGTGTTTTATAAGGATATATTTTATATCAATATTCCCCATATATGGATGTTTTTCGTAGAATTCGAGCTTATAATCGATTAATTGAGCAAATGACGTTTTGAATAGTTAAAATGCAAAATCGAGTAAATATCGTGGTTTTATTATCTATTTTGTATGGTTTTACGTTTTGCTCGGTTTTGTCATCTTTTAGGTGCACAAATGTGGAATGGAAGAGGTCTAAATGATGTTTGATTGAAGATTAAAGTGGAAAGAAAGAGATACAAGAGGATGAAGATGAAATAAAGCTTGGGAAAATCCCGAAAACGACTCGTAATACGACGGGCTAGTCAAAAAGGCGTTTTACGAAGAAGAGTCCTTAATGAAAGTTGTAGAGTTTTCCGAGAGCTTTTTTATGACATTCGGATCATAATTTTTGGAGGTCTACAACTCAAGATATGAATTTTAGAAGTTTTATTCCGTCCAAAAGCACTTCAAACGAGCGTCCGGCGCCGCAATTTCATTAACCGACTTAAGCCGACTTAAACGACCGACCTATTTTTCTATTTAAGCGAGCGTAGCCCCCAAACCCTAATTATTATTATTCTCATACTACACAAGCACATAGCAGCCGCGGGGACTATTTTACGGGAGTTCCAAGGCCGGTCACCGAGCCTTGTGCTCGGGTGATCCCGGTTAGATTAGGATGTAGTTTTCTTCCGTTTTCGATTCATGGATTCAATCATGTACCAAACTACGTGAGTTTATTTATTTAATTTATTCGGTCCTTATTCGTTTTTTATGATCTTTAATTGATTTTGTATCTTTACGTGATTATGATGCTATTATGTGAATTAGATCGAGAGATTTGTTTGCTATTGATACGTTTACAACATACGGAAGTTGCGTAGACTAGATCACCATAGAAAGATAGGATCTTTAATCATTAATTATGTGACAAATTAATTGGTTAATTATCTAGGTTGTTAGATTCTAATATACGAGAGTTAACCTGAATCAACACCGAGTTTTGTTTGGTAAATCGATCTCAACATTCGGAAGATGAGAGATTGATAAATTGGACTCACTAAGGAATTAGGAATCCATAGCTTGAGATTAAATTCACTAAGGAATTAGGGATTTGTATCTCGTGTAAAGGTGAAACCACAATTTGAATTAAAATCATGAGATGAACTAGGATTGAAATCACTTGGTTTGTGCCTTGTTTGATCCCATGTATCTTTAGTTTAGTTTAGGTTGTGTTATTTTATTTCGTAGGTTAGATTTATTTTAATTGCTCTTTCGTTTATTTTATTTGTTCTTTCGTTTATTCGTTTTTCCTAAGTAACAATTGAAAGGAATTAGTGAAATTAGATTCAACATCCCGATTCCACTGTGGATCGACCCCTTACTCACTTCGCTCTACTATCAATTACCCGGTATTCGGCCGGTTAGGAGTTAGTTTTGCATGGTAGTATAGGTTTTATAAATTTTCTTTTGGTTTAATGATGCAAAATCTCCCCAACAAATGTGGCGCCGTTGCCGGGGAATCGGTGTTTTGTTGAATCTTCTTTCGTTAATTTTTCTATTTTGTTACGTTTTATTTGTTTTTATTTTATTTCAATAAAAGTAGCGTTTAACAAATCGAGAGTTTTTATTTTTGCCGTGTTTCGATAACCGTTGGGTTAAGAATGTGCAAAAAGTTTTTTACTCGATTTGTGAAACGTGAACTATATGTTTGTTTGTATCTAGTCTAACCTACTGTGCTTTAATTTGATGTGGGTTTGCTCTGTGATATTTGATGTATGATCTTTTAAGAAATTAGGGTTTCTTTGTGTTTCTGCGTTTTCTATGCAAATTTATTTGTTGGACGAGCGTTCGGGTAAGTGAACGCCCGTCCGATCCACTAACATGCGGGTAAACGGCGTACGGTTTGTTGGACGCTCGTCCGTTCCAAAACGTATCGGCTACGTACGTTTTCAAGAACCGGACGGACGTCCGTATATCTAAACGCCCGTCCGGCCTGCATAAGTTTTAAACGCCCGTTTGAATTAGTGAACGCCAGTCCAGGTTCCAGAATTTCTCTTAACTTGATTTTTAATGCTTTATTTGATATGGATACTTTAATTTGAGCTTACGTGGCTAATTGTTTTTACGTAGATGATACGAACTTGCATGTTTACATCTTTCCATCTACCGATCCATGTTAAATAAGCGATTAATTTTTATATGCATGATTCATCTATGCAAGTTATAGTCCTTGTCGGTTCTCGTACGCTATAAGCTTGGTCTTATTGTTATTTAGTAGCTAATGTCGGTTTCCGTATGCTACATACATTTGTGATGAATCTTTTAAGCTTTGAGACTTATGTGCTTCCTTGTTGTTTTTGTAACTCATATGGGTAGCTACTGTCGGTTTTCGTAATGCTACCATCTTGGGCTTATGAGTTATATCTGTTTAGTATAGCTAACTGTTGGTTTCCATAATGCTATCACCTTTGATGAGTCTTAAAGCGCGTCTACATTGCATGTAATGAACACCTTGTCGTTTATCGTAACTTTGTCATTATTGGTAGACGTTTATTATATACATGTCATGTTGCAAATGAGTGGGCTAGTTTTCTTTCTTTTATTTTCTTTTATTTTTGCATATCATTCAGATGCATATCATTTAGTTGCATGTCATCTAGTTGCATTGTTTTTCTATTTTTCTTTTATTTTTCTTGAGTGTAGTTAACTATCGGTTTCCGTAATACTACCTCGTTTTTATTTTTAGTTTACGCATAGGCCGTAGTCTTTGTAGAGTTGTCGGGGGTCAACTTGCTCGGCTGAGCTGTCGGAATTTATTTTTATTTATTTTATTTTTAGGATTGCATATCATGTAGAATTTTGCATTGTAGTATATTTTCATGTAGTTGCACCTAGCCTACTATTTTGTAATGTTCCATGTATATGTTCCATCTTTCTATGAGCTTAATGCGAAGAATCTACATAACTTCTTTTCCATGTGTTTTACATGTATAATCCTTTTTCCCCGTAGACTCTTTTTGCCTTGATCAAGTACGGGATATTTTTGATAGCTATTGTGCACTTTCAAGATGTATTCGGTTTTCTGTGATGCTCCACGGTCTGCTTGAGCTATGCAAGCAATCCTGGTTCTTGTTGTTCCTCCGAATTATTGCCGACATCCAATCGAAGCTAAGTTCTCAATTTATTATTTACGTATAACTTGAGGACAAGTTGCAAGTGTAAGTGTGGGGGAAGGGATAGATGATTTATGTGTCTACTTTCGTTTGCTCATATTTTTAGTATTTTATGAAAATTGCTTAATTTTCAAATTTTTTGTTATATCCCGAGTAGACAAAGGCATATCTTTGCTTGAGTTTATATCATTTTTGCTATATTACGTATATTTAGTAATTTTAGTTGTTTCACCCAACACTCTTTTTCACATGCCATAGTAAATGATGAGCTAAATGTTGAAAGCCTACCCCATTTTAGTTGGAGATTTTTGATGATTATAGCATGTTTCTTTGCTTATGTACAATTCTTGAAAAGTTTAGTAGTTTGTATTCTAGGATTAAAGTATGACATCTTGTGAATATCTAGATGTTTGAATGTGATAAGTGAAACGTGATTAAGTCTTTGCAATAGTAATAAATTGTTTACTTGAGGTGTTATGCTCGGTGGTACGTGCTTTACTAGAAAATAATCTTTTCCACTTTGCCGGCCCGAAATCTCTAAGTAAACATAATTGTAATTGTGTGTGTCGGAAGGCTGGTTTATGATTTGGGTGAGGTAGGGTGTACCACGTATGTCTATTCCACTATGATGACCAAAAGCTCACGACGGTCGGTTTATAGTTGCCTTATGATTGGAGTAAGGTAGGGGATTATCTTGAAATGTCCTATTCTGTTTGTGAGGGCAAAAGCTTATTCGATGTGTGTTAGAAAAGTGTGGAAAAAGTGAAAATATTGAAATATATTATTATGAATAAGTAAGGACTTAGTTATCGTTAATCTTATACCCGGTATAAACGAAGGATATGTTGTAGGGATTATCCTCACGAGTCTGTCGAAATGTTTTAGATATTCTCTACTATTTCTTTTTGGGATATGTATGTTTTGTAAAGTGCACTGTTATAATTTTTTGATTATTTCTAACTTAGATGGGAAACCGGGCTAGTTTTGGTTTGAATAACTTTCAAATTGTGGAACTTAGTGCAAGTTTATTATGGCTATGCACACCTTACACGGGTGAACTTCTAAGTTATTGAATATACTTCATATTTGTATGGATGTTTATTTGTCTCGAGCTTGACTTTGTTTTGTTTTGCTCGGGACGAGCAAAAGATAAGTGTGGGGGAGTTGTTAAGGGTCAATTTGTAGTGTTTTATAAGGATATATTTTATATCAATATTCCCCAATATATGGATGTTTTTCGTAGAATTCGAGCTTATAATCGATTAATTGAGCAAATGACGTTTTGAATAGTTAAAATGCAAAATCGAGTAAATATCGTGGTTTTATTATCTATTTTGTATGGTTTTACGTTTTGCTCGGTTTTGTCATCTTTTAGGTGCACAAATGTGGAATGGAAGAGGTCTAAATGATGTTTGATTGAAGATTAAAGTGGAAAGAAAGAGATACAAGAGGATGAAGATGAAATAAAGCTTGGGAAAATCCCGAAAACGACTCGTAATACGACGGGCTAGTCAAAAAGGCGTTTTCTGAAGAAGAGTCCTTAATGAAAGTTGTAGAGTTTTCCGAGAGCTTTTTTATGACATTCGGATCATAATTTTTGGAGGGCTACAACTCAAGATATGAATTTTAGAAGTTTTATTCCGTCCAAGCACTTCAAACGAGCGTCCGGCCACCGCGATTTCATTAACCGACTTAAGCCCTTAAACGACCGACCTATTCTTCTATTTAAGCGAGCGTAGCCCCCAAACCCTAATTATTATTATTCTCATACTACACAAGCACATAGCAGCCGCGGAAACTATTTTACGGGAGTTCCGAGGCCGGTTACCCGAGCCTTGTGCTCGGGTGATCCGGGTTAGATTAGAATGTAGTTTTCTTCCGTTTTCGATTCATGGATTCAATCATGTACCAAACTACGTGAGTTTATTTATTTAATTTATTCAGTCCTTATTCGTTTTTTATGATCTTTAATTGATTTTGTATCTTTACGTGATTATGATGCTATTATGTGAATTAGATCGAGAGATTTGTTTGCTATTGATACGTTTACAACATACGGAAGTTGCGTAGACTAGATCACCATAGAAAGATAGGATCTTTAATCATTAATTATGTGACAAATTAATTGGTTAATTATCTAGGTTGTTAGATTCTAAAATACGAGAGTTAACTGAATCTACACGGAGTTTTGTTTGGTAAATCGATCTCGACATTCGGAAGATGAGAGATTGATAAATTGGACTCACTAAGGAATTAGGAATCCATAGCTTGAGATTAAATTCACTAAGGAATTAGGGATTTGTATCTCGTGTAAATGTGAAACCACAATTTGAATTAAAATCATGAGATGAACTAGGATTGAAATCACTTGGTTTGTGCCTTTGTTTGATCCCATGTATCTTTAGTTTAGTTTAGGTTGTGTTATTTTATTTCGTAGGTTAGATTTATTTTAATTGCTCTTTCGTTTATTTTATTTGTTCTTTCGTTTATTCGTTTTCCTAAGTAACAATTGAAAGGAATTAGTGAAATTAGATTCAACATCCCAATTCCTGTGGATCGACCCACTTTACTCACTTCGCTCTACTATCAATTACCCGGTATTCGGCCGGTTAGGAGTTAGTTTTGCATGGTAGTATAGGTTTTATAAATTTTCTTTTGTTTTAATGATGCAAAATCTCCCCAACATCCATCAATGAGCACATCCATTATCTCGTCATGAGTTGCGGCTAGGTAAGTACGCATACGATGCTTATACTCATCCAAATGATCTAGAGAGCACGTCAACATTGTCTAGCATACTTGGTTGTTATCCATGATGAAAAACTTGAAAACGAAACATGAAAAAGTTTTCAAGGATTTTCTAAGCACAACTAGTAGGATTACTTTAGAATTGAAGCACTTCTTGCGATACAAATTGTTGGTCCCTTGAAAGGCTTTGGTTAAGTTTAGAGAGGGGGGTGAATAAACTTAACACTTATAACTTTTTGGAGTTGACAAACTCAACATGGTTCAATAGTCTGCTGACCTTCAGCAGTCTGCTGACTATTGAGGCTATTGAATTTGTTACAGTGGATTATATTAGATAAAGCCTTGTTACTTGTTGTTTTAAAGATGATACAAAATGTAGGGTACTCCGTAGAGCAAGTAGTGTGATTCAGTTGCTAGTTCAGTAGATTGATGTGATAAGTATGCAAATAAAGTAAATTGCAAAAAATAAATGCAGTAAAGTAAAGTAGGCAAGTTTTATAGTGGTTCCACATGGTGTAATCCTGTCAGCCCACTCGTCTCGTGTGATGTTGGAGTAAATTCACTAGAGACTTTGAGATAGCTGTTACAAAATCCACTAGCTTGTTTGTCCTTGACCAATGACTATCGCTTCACAAAGCTGAACACTATAAACGAGGTAGGATTGATGTTCCTAAGTATTCCACTTGGTCCTTGAAGGGTAGGATTGCCTCTTCACCGGCTCCACCACAAAACACAACAATCCATGACACTTGACAATGATTCACTATCTTCGGGTTCTTCTTCAAATAGAACGGGTTGAATCAAGAAAGTGATTCAGCTTTCAGCAAACTTTTGATCATGATGATAAGATCAGCTGCTTCTAGTCTTCAAGTATGTATACTGGATAGAACTTGATTACAGAAACACTTGAAGAAAATCCTTGATCAATAAGTTAAAGCTCAGATAGTATCAGCAAGATAAGA
Source organism: Gentiana straminea (assembly GCA_036785695.1). Taxonomy (NCBI): domain Eukaryota; kingdom Viridiplantae; phylum Streptophyta; class Magnoliopsida; order Gentianales; family Gentianaceae; genus Gentiana; species Gentiana straminea. The sequence continues at coordinate 13,162 of JAVUPR010000060.1, forward strand.
TTGCACTTTGTTCAATTTATTGCTCAAAAACTTAGTTGCTTGTCTTAGTGTTGTGTATTGCAATCTAAATCAGGAGTCCTCTATTTATAGGGGTAGATCATGTGATTTGAATCTAAATTTCATATACAACCGTTATAGGATTGTCCAAATATTGCTGAAATTCCCTCTATTGTACCTTACTGACATTGTCTATGTCCTTGACGAGTCCGTCTGTCAACCAATGATTTAATTGCATTTGATATGGCTCGAAATCCTTACAACGTCCACTTTCATCTTGGCCATTGATTGACTAATTATTCCAATGCTTGTAATTCATCCTTATCCATTTATTCTTCTAGAAAAAAACTTGGATTAATTTGACTTTTACATCCGAGCGGATTTTGTTGTATAGGTCGCGATGTCCATATATGGTTAGGCGACTTTTAGTCTACTATGTTTTGTAAACACCTCGGTGAGTGCTTCTCATCTAACTTTTTATTATGAATTTAGAGTACACCATTTTAACCATAACCAAGTTCCAATCACTACTTTACTTTTATGGAACTTAGACCTTACACAAGGTATATATGATCAGTTTATGTCATCACAAACTTCCACTAAATTCGATCCCGTATCCTTGACTCTTAATACTAAGTTTGATCCCTTAGCCTTCATTGCGAGTTTGAACCCTCGGCCTTCAACCATCGGTAGGTCATAGACACTCTGCGACCTAGATAGGTCGGTGATCAAGTCGGTGACTTCTTTACGGTGCTTGTTTGATCAATCATATACAAAGATCAAACTCTAGTAAACTTATACATTCAATCTAGACATATTTTTGTCATTTCTCTATAACGACTAGTCGGCACTCATCATTAAAACAAAAATATGTCTAACAACCCGACTTAGGGGGAAACCCAATCCTTGTAGGACAAGAAAACGCGTTTTTGGAAGATTACGGGCTTCGATTAATCGGGAGTAACTCTCGATTTACCGAGGGTATTTTGGTATTTTATTTTCTTACGTCGACTTAACCTGGAAGGTTACGGAATACCACTAGGCCCGGCTTTCATATTAGGACCATAACTTGACCCACGTAACTCCGATTTAAGTGATTCAAAGTGGGTTGCAATACTTGTTTCAAGCCCTATAACTTTCATGTAGAAGTCCAATCCCAATTATCCTTGAAAGGCTTTGGAAACAGCATTGCAAAATCACTAATCAGATTCTCGGGTCCAATATCCGCTCGAAACACTTCAACCTTCAGCTCCGTTCAGTTCTTTATCGATTGACACTCTCCTTCAGCCCTAATGATGCTTCGAACACTCATCCATTTGTCAATAAAACCATAGCACACATAGTAGCTTCTATTTACAGCAAATAACGTATAAAATACACGGTTAATACGTATAATACCAATTTAGACACCCCGGACGTGACTTAATCACATTTAGCTAATTAACTCATGATTTCTTACATATTATCACCATTGAGAACACAAATCTAGGGTAGATTGATGGTAAAATATGATACCAAGTTGACCGTCATCAAAGATCTTGCGAGAAAGTGCTATAAAGAGCCCCAAAAAACATCGGCACTTGTTGTTGCACATATAGAAGAATTCTCAAACCATCAACACGAATAATTAGATGAAATAGAAGAGCAAATGACCACGACAATGAATAGAATCAAAATGATGAAGACGGGTCAATCATATACCAAGAAGTATGTCAAAAACATACCGAGAGAAAAAAGAGTAATTAAAAAGAGAATATGAGTATACGTGCTACAATTGCAAGAAATCTGGACACTTCAAAGTGACATTGTCCGGACTGGTGAACAAGAGACCTTGGCAAAGAAGAACCACTAGAAAAGCATTCAAAGTTTGGTGATGAAATAGACGATGAAGTTGAAGCTAAAAAAGCTACATATCTTTGCTAAATCGAGATGATACAACACTTATGGCACACATAGAGGATGCCAAAGAGGTATTTCAATCTAACTCTAAATATACCTCAACACATAGCACATGTTTATCAATTTGTTGGTTCATATCCTAATGATTCGATATGGAAGAAACTACAGACGCCCTTATGAAACAAATGAAGAAAATATAGTCATGTTATGAAATTTGTGAAAGGCGAGAGAGTCCTTCGTATCGAAATCCAAAGATTAACTACTTTGAATTAAGCATTCTCAAGGAAAAGGAATATGAATTTGCTCGGACACGGCGGAGGCTGCTTTGTATCTAAAATAGTAATTTGAGTCAATAGCTCGGTCAAGTTCTAAAACAACATTCAAATATTGAAAGCCCTATGGTGATAGGACATGCCTTGGATATGATACTCAACAATCCTCTAAGGTTTGACCTAGCAATGCTACTGAACCTAGTATCAAAATTGGTCCTAAGTTTGTGGCTCAGCAAAGGCCTGAACCTCAGAAGGCTGCTAAATCAGTAAGATTTGCTAAGAATGCATCTAACAAGCAACGTAAGAATGAAAAAAATGAAGTTCCATGTAACAACAAAGGTAAATATCAAGTTAAGTCTGCTGAGGCTTCTAGACTTGCTAATAGCAGATCTATCGGACCACAGAAGGCTAATCCGAGATCAGCGAAGAACAAGAAAAATCCAAAAAACTCCAATGTGAAATCTAAGATTGTTAACCATTATAAAAGTAACTATCTCAGGGGAAAGGTAGATTTTTCCCTTCTTATGAGGACTGGATTTTCTTGTATCTGCAGTGAAATCAGCAAAGTATAACACTACTTCTAATAGTGGACCTTAGCAGAAAACTCAGCCATGGACTTACCAAACACCTCAGCAGAGAGTTCAGTACAAAGGTAAACGTACGCAACTATTTTTAAAAGACAGTGAAGGAATGTTTATGCTACTACATCTAACAACAAAGTTGAGATAGACTCCCTCTCTCTACGGTCGAGTCAAAGCAAAGTGCTAGACAATTTAAACCTAAAGGCTAGAAAGCATATATGAACAAATCACGGTCGATGAAAATATATAAAGAACCGTGGCTTACATATATGAAAAGCGAGTGCAATCCATTTCAAAGGAGACCTCAAAGGTATAGTCCAAGAATTGTACTCACTTCTTGACAATCATGGACCCAAGCGATTTGGCTACCTAAAATGCATTAATTTATTTTGCGGGGGTATGGTACTTCGATAGTGGTTGTTCCAGACACATGATAAGAAACAAAGATTGTTTAGAAGATTCTCATGCAAAGGGTGGACATAAATTCAACTTTGGAGGGAATGAAAAACAAGGACACACAAGAGGCTATGGCACCTTAATAAAGAATGGACTCAAAATCAAGAATTTAGCTTATGTTGAAGGTTACAATACAATCTACTCAGTACAAGCGAATTATGTGATACGGATACATAGCCACTTTTGAAAAAGAAAATTGCATTGTAAAAAGTGAAGTTGCACACCAAGTTGTCTTAGTTGGAAGAAGACATGAGAACATGTACATAAAAGATTGGTCAAGTTTGTTGTACATGAAACTTGCCTAATTGTGCATACCAAATATGAATTAAATTTGGTTATGGTACAAAAAGATGAGTCATCTAAAACATTGATGACATCAATCTGCTTTGGTGAAAAAGTAGTTGGTTGTTGGCTTACTGAATTCACTACAAGAAGGATAACATTTGTGATGCACTGTCATAAAGGGAAGCGAGACTAGATCTAGTTTCAAAACCAAGTCACAACGGTCAAAAAATAGAGTTTTAGAACATACGCACATAGATCTTTTTTTCCCGGTCACACCAATAAGCATAAGTGGAAATAAATACTCCGAGTTATTGTGGATGATTATTCAAGGTATACATGGGTGATCTTTTTGGCCAAAAAAGTGAAACTCTGTAGAAGTTACTGAGCTTGCTAAAGAGATTACGGAATGAGAAGAGCCTATCAATAACCAAGATCGGATCGGACAATGGAGCCGAGTTTACGAACAAGGTGATAAGGGATTACTATGAACGAGAATGGTATTCTATAACGAGATGGCAACTACGGGAACACCCCAACAAAATGGAGTTGCTAAAGAAAAATAGGACACTATAGGAAATTTGGAAGAACCATGATCAATGAAGCTATGTTACCATATCGATATTGTGCGGAGGCGATAAATACAACATGTTACACTCAAAACGAGATCCTTAATGAACAAAAGTGTTGGGAATAAAATTTAGTTTTGATGATGATTCATCTTATTCAAGAACATGTTTGTTTACACCCCATTGATGAAGTCTTTGAAACTAAGCTGTTATAGTGAAAGCTAAAAGATGTCTAGAACTAAATGTATAGGTTTTACAAGAGTCGATAATTGTATAGGTTATATCGGACAAGCAACGTAATAAATAGAAGTGTCGTAGAGCGAAAGCGGAAATCATCTAAGAAGCTTGGAAAACACTTATATAAGCTGGGCCCGAACTTAAGGCCGAAGATGTACACTTAGAACTAAAAGTTCACTCGGAAAGCGAAGAAGGTAATTTCAGCGAGGGACATAGACTCGGTTGGCTTATCTAGAACTTAAGGTGAGGGAACAAACTCAATATTTGAAGAACCGAGGGACACGGACTCGGTTAAGGAAGATTGAAGAGCGAGGGTTCAAACTAACTTATGAAGATTTTAAGCCGAGGAATTTGTATAGTTAGAATTCGGGTAAGTACGTGATGGCACAGAGCGACATTATGGATCTTGAAAGAAGACCTAAGTATCATAAGGACAATGATATCTTAGAAGATCTTTATAAAGAATGGTGTAATCTGATTCAGTCACATATAATCAGATAAATAGAGTACTGATGTTTTTGAAGAAGAGTAAAAACTCAGTTAAAGCTCTAAGTCAGTTAGTAAACTGAAAACTGAAACATTCAGTATAAAACTGATCAGGAAACTCAGTTTTATTGTCAGTCATCCAACAAACTGAAAGTACATTCAAACATTGTAAAGGAAGCAACTCTATTGGATGAAATACTGACAAGTCAGAACGGTCACTAAATATAGCTGTTACAAGATAGACGTTGATACAATTCAAATTCAAGCAGAAGAACGTTGGACGTCACACTATAAATAGAGGACTTTTCACCAAAGATCAAATACCAAGAATTAACAAGATTACAAGCATTTTTGTGCACAAGTCTCGTTCATTCGAATTACTATCTTTATTAGAGCTCAACAAGATCATATCTAGAATTCTTCAAGTGCATTCAAGCTACATCGATTTTAACGAGATTTCTACACTTTGAAGAACCACAAGAATGAATCAATTTATTGATTCTCATCCCAACTTTGATTCTCAATCAAAGGCTTAAAGTTTGAAGCAATCCGGTCAAGGAGTTGCCAATGACGATTGTGACATTTGCGGTCGGGTAGGCTGTGTTTGTGGTGGTAGGCGGTGAGAGGCAATACAACCACATAAGGACCGGTGGTTAAAGCGGTTGAAGAGAAGCCATACAACCGAGTTCTTTAGTTGTTTAGTTAGTGACACTAGGGATTAGTCAAGGACTATCATATAGGACTTTTTGTAACGAGCGTACCTCAAGGAGTTCTAGTGGAATTTTCCTCCTACATCACGGAGGAAGAATGGGTCGACAAGATTACACCACTTGGAACCATTATAATTCATGCTCTACTTACTTTACGCATTTATTTTACGTTATTTACTTTTACGACATTTATATTTCTTTATACGACATGCATCTTGAAACTAATTGTTATAAGCATACACGAGTTCATAAGCGACATTCACCATAATTCACTTTTGCATACACAGCTTTTTCTTATAGAATAACAAGATCCGGATAAAGGCTAAAATCTATATCCGCTGCCGGTTGACTCAGTTTTGTATAAGACAGTTTGACTTAAAACTCAGCTTTGTCAGCTCAACTCCACACGAGTTAAAACTGAACCTTAATTGTTAATCAATCTGCACTAGACTCAGTTCTTAGTTATGTTTTTGGTGACAGTTTATTGACTCCCCCCTCTAAACTTGTGTTAGCCTTTCCAAGGGACCCACAATTGGTATCGGAGTAGTGTTCTTTGACCAGCTATTGTTGAAAACTCACTTGCTCTAATTATCTTCTCTAGTTGTTCTCCTGAAAAAGCTCAGTGTTTCAATTTACAGTCTTTGCATAATACAGTTTTCATTCACTCACACAATGGATAACAATCAGTATGCCAGACAAATGCGGATGTGAAACATGGACAGATTTGATGAATATAAATGTCGTTTGCAGGCTTTTCTAGCAGCTTCTCATGATGAGATGATTGATGTACTCACTGATGGACCTATCCAGATCACCCACATGAAAACTTTTGGTGGAAATCAAGTTAGAGTTCCCAAGCATAAAGCTGAATGGACCAGTGATGATCGAAAGAGAAATAACCTGAACAATGTTGCCATGGATATCATACTCAGAACTCTTGACAGCAACATGTACCTGAAGGTCAAGGATTGCACTACTGCAAAAGAAATGTGGGAGAAACTTCAGTTAGTTTGCGAAGGAACGGATTCTATTAAAGAGAATAAGATCTCAGTTGCAAAACAGAAGTTCGAGAATTTCAAGATGAAGTCAGGCGAAAATATTGATCAGATGGAAACAAGATTCGGTGCTATCATTGATGAGCTGGCTCACTCAAGATTGAGTACACCAAGAAATAAATCAACACTAGAATCTTGAAGGCTTTACCCGTGGTGGAAGATGAAGGTCACAATAATGGAAGAATCATGAAGACTTGACATAGAAGATTCCTACAAAATCTTCTCAGACCTCAAAGCTTATGAATTCAGTGAAGATTTCACCACGACATCGGCTCTAATCAAAGCCATGGAGGAACCCAAAACAACGGCTCTTGCGGCGGTAGCCTCAAATGATAATCAAGAAACCTCTTACAGCAACCTTCGGCAATTGGATGAGATGGAGGAGCGAGATGGCTCAATGATGAACGAGAATTCGAAGAATGAAGAGTGGACACCCGAGTCACTCGAGAAGTTCATCAAGTGGACTCTGAAAAGAAGAAATATGATGAATATCTTTGCTTCAACTATAAGAAGTTTGGACACTTCAAAATTTGAATGTCCAAAGGTGGTAGTAAGAAGACTCGACAACGAAGAGCGACGGAAGAGCACTCTTAGCCGGAGATGTGTCGGACTAAGAAGGCGAGTGCTTGAAAGATTATCGGATGACACGACTTTTAATGGCTCGTATGAAAAATCCAAATGAGGTATGTGAATCTAACTATAAATATTCCTCGACTCATATTTCCATACAAAATGAATGTTCTTCGACTAACGACTCCAATCCAAAAAATCTGGAATTAGAAGAAACACTTGACGAATTGATTTATCAGTTAGTAACTATTCAAGCTGGTTATGAATCAATTAAAGCTGAGAAAGAAGTTCTAATTTTTGAAGTTGAAAGATTGAAGTCCGAACTAAATATGATAAAGCTGACTAGAGCGATAAAGGAAAGAATCGGTATCGACCCTCTTTGCATCGGCGGTAGCAAGGCGAATCTTTTGCTCAATCTAGTTCAACCATTGGATTCAAATCCGGAAAGCCTTATGGAGACGAGAATTGGCCTAGGATTTGATAAACAACAATCTTACTAAGGAAAAAACTAGCAAAGGCTGCTTGAACATAGTATCAAAGCGGTATTAAGTTTGTAGGTGAGCAACTTCCACAAGCGAGAAAATTGTTGAACCGGTAAAGTCGGACCTCATATAAGACAACTCAGTTTTCTAAGAAGACAACTGTACCTACCAAAAAAAGGTAAACCAAAGGGTAGATCATCTAAACCACAAGGAAATAGAGATGGTAGATCAACTACCAGATCTACAAAAACTGATCAAGTCAAGAACCGGAAAAATTATAATCAGAGTAAATCTAAGAAAGTCAATCATTCAACGATTCACACATCCGGGGGGAAAGGCAGCCCATTGATGATGATTGGAATTTTGCGAATCTACTATTAAAATTGATAAGACCAATCATTACAGACGAGAAAACATATCACAAGTTTCGGTCAAGACTCGGTAGAGAGCTTATCCCAGTTCTCAGCAAAAGTCCCAGTACAAAGGTCAGTCCAGACCTCAGTACAGAAGGAATGATAGTTATTATTCAACTTTTAATAATAGAAGACATTTTGGAAATCAGTCTAAACCAGAAGACCGAAGAAATCATATAAATGAGACACAATCCAGAAAAAGATATTATGGAAATATGGCTTACGTATATGAAAATAAGGGCAACAATTTTCGAGAGAAGACCTTATGGAAATATACACAGAGTTATGCGACAGCGGACCATTATGGACCCAAACGAGTTGGGTACCTAAAGCATTTTAATTTGTTTTGTAGGATATTTGGTACTTTGACGGTGGATGCTCTACAGACACATGACGAAGAGCAAGGGCTTGTCAACGATTTTGTAGCTAAAGATGGACCAAGAGTCAATTTTGGAAGTAAAGATAAACCTGGTTACACAAAAGGTTATGGAAACTTAATCATAAATGGACTCACAATCAAGAATGTATCTTACGTGGAAGGACTTCACTACAATCTACTCAGCACAAGTCAATTTTGTGATATGGGATACAAAGTTACCTTTGATAAGGAGTATTGCATTGTCGTCATCGAAACAGCCTTCCAAGTAGTTCTTGCTGGAAGAAGAGAAGAGAAGATGTACCTTGTAGATTGGTCTACAGCAATCTCAGAAACTTGATTCATCATGCATACCAAATGAGAACTCGGTTAGGTTTGTGGCACAAGAAACCGAGTCATCTAAACTTTCATGTTATCAACTTTGTTAGTCAAAAAGAACTTAGTGATTGGACTACCGAGAGATGACATACAAGAAAGACACCTATATGATGCATGTCAACAAGGAAATTAAACTAAATCAAGTTTCAAGACAAAGTCTCAGCATTCAACAAGCAGAGTTTTAGAACAAGTACATATGGACTTGTTTGGACCAGTTACACCAATCAGTGTTAGTGGAAAGAAATACACTTTGGTAGTAGTTGATGATTTTTCTAGATACACTTGGGTTATTTTCATGACCAAGAAAAGTGAAACTAAGCAACAACTGACCGAACTTCTCAAGAGACTCCAGAATCAGAAGAGTGTTACAGTAATCAAGATTAGATCAGATAAAGGAACATAATTTCTCAACAACATAATCATTGAATATTGTGGAGAAAATGGAGTTCTACACCAGCTTACAGCTATAGCAACACCTCAATAGAATGGAGTAGCTGAAAGGAGGAATAGAACGCTCAAAAAATTTGGAAGAACAATGATCTATGAATTTAAGCTTGCTAGAAAGATATTGGCCGGAAAATTTGTAAATACGACTTGTTATACTCGAGAATCGAGCTCTCATGAACAAGAGACAAGAAAAGACACCTTATGAGATTTGGAATGGAAGAAAACCAAATGTCTCATACTTTCATGTCTTTGGAAGCAAATGTTTTGTTCACAATAATGGCAAAGATCAGCTCAAATTTTTTCAACCCAAAGCTGATGAAGGAATATTTCTAGGATACTCCAGTGTCAGTAAAGCTTTTAGAGTGTTAAACAAGCGGACACTCAAGCATGAAGAATCGATACATGTGGTTTTTGATGAACCAAAGTTTACTGGAGACACAATTGAAGACACGGAAGAACCAGTTTGTCAGCCTCAGTCTGACAAGACTCCAGAACCTATTTTCATTGACATTGGAAGATTAAATATCTCAGATTCTTCAGATCAGGATCAACTTTAGTTACCAGTAACTGAACCAGTAACTTAACCAGCAACGATAGCAACAAGAAGAAATTGATCCAGTAGATAATGATCTAGCTCAAAAACAACCAGCTCAACAGAATGAAGAACCGTTGATGCATCCCCCAGTACATCAATGGATTAGGAATCACCCTGATGAACAAGTGTTAGGTGATTTTCAAGATGGAACTGGGGCAAAGGCAAGAAATATGAGAACTTTTTGAACCTTTTGAATTTCTTGTGTCAGCAAAGGCAAGAAATATGCATTTCTTATTGTAGATTCTTACGAAAGACATGAATAATTACTCAAGATAAGATTAATGTTAATCTCCGCCTTGTGTGACTAAATTTAATTTTTCATGGTTCCTTATAGGGTCTATGTTTGTCTACTTTGATGGGTCTTCACTTACACATTAACTCACTTTTATTAATTAATAGTAAAGTAAATTTGTTCCTATATGCTCTTTTTAACTCTTCAACGGCATCTTGGTGAGCGAAGTAGACTAAAATTTGTTGACGATGCATCGATACTAACGGAATATGGATGATATTGAAAGATAATGTTCAACACAATGGGGATAAATTACTTAAAATTACAAGTTACGAATTTATTGGAATGAGACGACAAGGACTTGATATTGTTCTAAATCACGTAGCTTCTCGTAATGGAAGAGTAAAGATAAAGAATATTCCATCAAGCGAGATGAAGTGGTAATTTTTATAACACATATTATGTTAAACATATTATATCTATGAAGGCTAGTTTGCTAATGCACATTGTAGTTTATGGATTACTCGAGTTAAGATTTAATATAGTTGGATTGAGAAGTACACATATTTCATTTTGTTCAAGCATTGAAAAGAGCCATCAATGTGATACTCTATTGAATGAGGATGTCTCTTAGAAATTAGTGGTAATATTTGGAGTATCCTAATTCTTTCCCACAAATGTCGATACATATAGGATCCAGAATGCTACTTTTGTTTAACATGTCTGCTCAAGCATGTTCAATTATTATGTCTTGTGTTTTATATGTTATTTTCATTCGTCTAGCGAGTATGCAAGTTGGCTTTCTAGTTAATCTTAAAGTCGACGACCATATGAGTCTTACGATCTAGTTCGTTCCAACCTTGTTAATTAGTCTTTTTACGGTCCCGAGTTCGGGACTTTATTTCTCTGTTCACATGTTATGATTTGAGCCTGGAAATGTTCCAAGGACTTCTGCTATGTTGTATCGGTTAATGTCTGAATCTCGTGTTGTGTGTCTTTCGTGTTGCTTAATTTGTGATTCATCTTGAGTACGTCTTGCTAATCTTGTCCACGTGCCCTTTGTTTTCAGAACTCATTTTCTTTAGTCAAAGTCTTTTTTTAGTAGTCTATATGGTCAGTCTAGGTCTTATGCTTTGTTAGAATCATACATTCTTGCATGTTTGTCGTTTCAACCGTGAAATTGTTTTGATTCAAGTTTAAATCCGACCTTTTGTTAAGATCTGATGGATATGATTTTCTATTCAGTCTACCTTTTGAATCATCTTGCTTGTTGAAAGCTTATAGTCTATTTGCCTAAGTTTAGGTGAAGTAAGTGTACGTACAGCTTTGCTTATTGTCTTGATATGTGTTTGTCATGATCTCGGTCAAGTGCATACATTATTTGTTTTGCTTTGAATACGCAAGTGACATTTGTTTGCATCAAGTAATAAATCTATGTTTTGGACGGATCGATAAGTGGAAGTCATAAAAAAGAGATATTTCTCAAGATCTAGTTTCGTTCAAGTAACATTCTAGCCAAGCGAAAGGATCTTCGATCAATCCGAGAGATCAATTAGTTAGACCTATTTGCATGTTTGACACGACTTTGTCACGAATACGCAAGTGCCATTTATTTGCATCAAGTAACAAGTCTATGTTTCGGACCTTTCGGTCTATTATGAATCAAACCTATTTGCATGTTTGACACGACTTTTGCTATAAATAGAACAAAGTTGGAGTAGAAACATCTCCTTATTTTTTCGGTTTTGTCTTTTGTTTGGAGAAAATATTTGTTGGCTAAATCATAAGTTGATATAAGTCTTTTTGCAACCCGTCTTTACGGTGCTAGAAAGGCTGAAATTAAAGCGGTAGTTGGTTATTCTTGAAGTGTCTTGTAACAAGTCATGAGATGTTGCCATTAAAGTTTAGTTTTTAATCCCGCGAGATTACACGTACTATTTTGGTTGGATTTTACGCGAGAGAAAATAGTACATCTCATCACTTTGAAGAAGCACAAATTGTAATGTTTTTGAATTTTATTCTCTCAACAGTTGCAATTTTTGAGATGGTATATACATATATATATATATATATATATATATATATATATATATATATATATATATATATATATATATATATATATATATATATATATATAATGAGCACAACTATTTCAATGCTTTTGTTATTTTGGCCATTTATCGATGTCAATAGTAACACAATGTTGTTTTATGACTTGCGGCATAGAATTTTCTTTTCCACGACAAAAGAAGATATTGATGGTGATCTTTAACTCAAGAGCATTTAACAATATGGTGGGAGAGTCTTAAGAGGTACGTGTCTTATTCCTATTTTGTGTTTAGATTAGCACATTACGAAAATGTTATGAATCACGATCATTCTCCTACTAATTTCCGGCTTGAAGCTCATATATCTTTTTTTTTATGAAAACTATCAAAGCCTTAAATACATCCATGATGAACTCGTGATTATTTTCTTTTAATGTTCTTTTACAATCATAAAGTAATATGCATTTTCATTACGAGTTGGAATTACGTATTTGATTAGGTGTTAGCAAAGAAAGTAGATACTCTAACAAAGGCAATGGAGGTTGAAGCTAAGTATATGAGAATTGAGGTTTCAATGATGAAGAAGGAGCTTGCTATGTGTATGGTGAAAGAACAAGAAGCAAATAAAACACTTTGGGTACTCAAAAGGTCTTGTTACTAGCTCTAAATCGCTTCCCAGAACGTACAACTCTTTTTTATAGACAATTTATTTCATTGTTGTGTTCTTTTGGTTCGGTGATAGTGCCATTCATGCAACAAGTAAAACTGTATAGAGTATTTGGTATTGAACATTTGAAACAGGAAACAAAGGTTTCATGTGATTTTGGCTTGTGATTCTTTTTCGCAGTGTTCCTATTCTATTTTTTTTGTTCATTTTAGTCTAAAATAAGGGGACGTGTCCTCATTAAACCATTCTATAATGAGTGGAAATGACCCTATGATGAAGGTATATGTCATCATTAAATCACAAATTAATGATGGGAAAATAACCTATTAATGAGGGTATGTGTCATCATTAAACACAATTTAATGATGGGAAAATGACCTTTTAATGAGGACATGTGTTGTGATTAAATCGTTGTTTAATGATGGGAAAGGAGCCTATAATGAGTGGATTAATCGTTATTAAAAACAATGCTTAATGATAGGAATATACTTTCATTGATTGTATTATACAATTAATGACGGGAAGCGATTCCTGTCATTATTACCTTTAACGGCGGAGGCGGAAATGAAGGGATTTTTCCCATCATTAGAAACCTTTAATGATGGGAAACGGGCATTTAATGATGGGAATTCCTCTCATTAAAAGTCGATTTTACGTAGTGATCAAATTCAACAGCGAAAATTTGAATATATTCTTTGCGGGATGTTGTTGTACTCAAGTGTTGTTGTTGTGACAACAAGCGAGAGATTATAGGGTAGGAGAAAGTGAAATTCCTATAATGTGTGATAACACGGGTGCAATAGCTATTACCGAGAATCCATTCTTGCACTAAAGGAGAAAGCACATTAGTGTAAGACATCACTTAATAAGAGATCATGTTGAGAAGAAAGATGGGATTGTTCAATATATTCCAATAGAAGATCGGCTCGGTGACAATTTTACCAAGCCATTGGACGGCGAGAGATTCGCAAAGATGAGAGTGAGTTGGGGATTATCAAGGTCGGGTGAACATTGGAATCCACCAAGAGGATTGGTCTTTGTCTGATTGGGTGAGCTCGTTTGATAGATCATCCATTGGTATCATCGATTTCACTTTGTTCACTTCGACATTTGAAGCTGCGACAAAGAAGAATTCTTTGAGAAATAATTTCTCTTGACAAATTCGAAGGAAATTTGAAGATTTGTTCTTGATTTTGAAGCCAATTTCTTGAGCCTTATTTCTTGAACACTCAAGAAGTCATCCTTGATCAAAAGTTAAAGTAAAAATCTCTTTATTCTTGTTGTACTTCATTTAATGCCACCATAATTGTTAGAAAAGTTGTTATGGATGTAACGAATAAGGACGAGAATACATGCATCGAATATATAAATATTCAAAGTGAAAATTTCAAATGTACTTGACAAAATCTATAAAAAAAAATCCCCTACGATTAGTGTGAAGAGACACTACAAAAACATCCTCAAGCTTCTTCTCTTCACAATGTTTCATAGAAATCTTACCAAATATCCTTCATAATGTTTTCCAAATACATTAAATCGGGAGATGCATTATCAATTGATGAATTCGTAGATGATTGCGGTAAAACCTTATTATCAAAGGAAATTTGTGAAAAAATAAGGGAAATCAAGGGTTTAGAATCGATTTGGATATTGATCGGCAAAGGATCAAGATTTTGAAGTTATATGTGAATTACGGGAGAATATAAAGATCGATCACAATTCCTTGACAACTTTTGTTCAAGGCGAGAAGGTTAGTCTTAAATGAAGACCTTATAAAAAGCTGTACAACTAAAGCCTTTTTATAGGCTACAATAAAATAAATAAAACAACTCTAGCCAACGTGGGACAAAAAATAAAGAAGAGAAATAAAAAAATAAAAAACCTAATAATAAATAATAATAAAAGTCTGATAAAATCTGTCATGGAAACAATGTTGGATAAATGATAGCATAAATGGACTCCAAGACAAAAAGTCTCATCCTCGATCACATCATTCCCTCCCACTTGGAAAGGATTCATCCTCAAATCAACACGTCGTAAAATGCATCATCACATGTCAATCTCAAATAAACACAAAAAGACACAAATCGAACCCCTGGATCAAATACAAGGAGAAAATAAGGCTTCAAGTCCCTAGAACATCAAGCTAATGATGCATGCATCATTAAGGAAACCAATGAGTAGTAATGTTGTGAGTGCTCAATGCAAATAATGTTTTCTAGAGCGACAATATAGTCATAGAGATTAGAATTTGGAACGAAAGCACAATACACCGCAAAAGGATCAATGAAAGTGTGCTCCGGTTTACCACCAATGTCTACCGGGACAAGAACATCCATTGGCAATATAGGGGCTGGATTAGGCATATCGGATAGCCTAGTTTGTTCCTCAAGTGGATGATACGCACGTACTACAAAGAAGATAAAACCGAACTCGAACAAGTCCTTAGTGAAATAGAATCAGACTCCTCATTCTCCATCTTCACTTCCTCATCCACAAATTTAGGATTATTTTCATCATCCATCTCCACCACACTCTCATTTTCCTCTTTGATTGTTTCCACAAATTCCACTTGATCAGTTACATCTCCCCAAAAATTTCCCATGTGTTTTAGAGGACAAATGATTTCACATTCCTTTTCCTTCTCAACTATCTTCTCCACGGTTTTAATATTCACTTTACCAACCTCAAGAAACTCAAGTACACTTTCAACTTGATGCTTTAAATTAGGGCATTCATCAGACTAATGACCTCTTCATGTACACACAAGGAAATAGATATCTTGAGTTCAAATGTCTCTTTTTGAAACGGAAAAGTAGGATATTTTCTCGACAATTTATTTTTTAACCATTCACATTATTCTTCGGCTTCTGAATCCGTACAATTCCAAGGAATAAAATATGTTTTAGACACTTGGAACATGTGACAAGAACCAAGAAACAGTCTCGAATTCAGTCCTGCACTTATTGGCACATGCATCCCAAACGATATTGAAATTGAACTTTAAATAAAAAGGAGACTTTTAGAATAATGAGTTTTCTAGATGATTCTCAAAAATAAGAATTTTTTGGACAAATATTAAAATTGACCAAACAACCGTTTTTCTAACAAATCCACCAATCTGTCAAAATTTTCTAGAATGATAACAGTGGTTGAATATACAGATTGTGACCAATATATAACGAATCCATAAAACCTCAAAAGATAAAAGATGTAGATAAGACAATATCGTATAACACCACCAAATTTCAGGTTATTTGGAGTTGTTTAACCTTTTCGAATCTTGTTCCACGTAAGATTTTCTGCTGCGGTTTTTCCGAACAGACTGTTCTATAATTACATGCAGTTTTCAGCAAGATATAATTCGAATTTTGATTTTATGTAAAAATAAAAATATAGAACGAGATGTGCTTTAGGTGTTGTAAAATTTTTAGATTTTTCAGAGGTGAATATAGTATAAAACGAACGGTGATAAAAACGTGTGTCAGACCAGAAAATGAGAGATGATGCGGAATTAGGGTTCTTGATGTTCTTGATCAATTAGATTAGGGTTCTTGATCAAGATTGGGATTAGGGACACAAAAAAAATTTGTTTTTGAATAATGAATACAAGAAAATAAAAAGGGATATTTGGATACTGTCAGTGCCCAGCTCTGATTCCAACTGATATGATCCGTGAACAAATTAGATCCAAAAATGCCCGAGGACTTGACTAAAGGCATCAATAAGATGAGCACATCGACCCTCGACTAACTTTGTAACCAAAAACCTTGGTATATATGAACACCCACAAGGTTTTCTTACAACCTTGATAAGTCCGGTTTGGAATCCACCAATGTGAGTAAACTCACAAAAGCATAAAGCTTCAAATAAAATATATTTATCTCAAAATTTGTCTGATTAATAAATAGTACAAATAAAGCCTTTTTATAGGCTACAATGAAAGAAATAAAAGAACTCATAACCAATGTGGGACAAAAATAAAGAATAGAAATAAGAAAATTAAAAAAACCTAATAATAAATAATAATAAAAGTCTAATAAAATCTGCCATGGAGAGAATGTGGGATAAATTATAGCATAAATGGACTCGAGACAAAACGTGTCATCTTCGATCACATCGGTTGTTCTAGTCCAAGAAAGTCGGGAATTGCTCCTTGTGTGCGGTGGCTTAATAAGTCCGGCCTTGTCTTATGGATAAGGCGAGTACGCTTATTTCTTGGACTTCGGACAACTTTGCCTTAGTACGTAAAGTCTTGGTCTTGTTGTTGTACTCACATTTCCTTGTTGGGAGACTTTGGAGGATTGTTTGCCCGGTGAACAACCTCGTATGTTTCTACCCCTACGTGCGCAACTGTTGTGCCTTGTTGATATCACGATCTACGAGCCTATATCTGTCTTTGCTTTGAATTCGTAATATATTGCATGTATTTAAGAGATCTTTGATATGTTGTAATCATCTTTACAAGTCATCCTTGATAATCCGCCTAGAGGTTCTACAACTTGATTATCTTTGCGATTTGTAACTAATTTGATCGGTGTATTTGAGGCTCGTCTCCTTGCTTGTTGTTACGATCTTGCAATTATAGGACTCTATTGACCTTAAGTGATGGAGGACAATCAAGCCATCATAATTTTCTACACATCTCTTATGGTCCATAATTTCACATTGCTGATTGGGAACCATATGTGGCTTATATCAAGATATTTGAATCAGATTTACATACCCTTCAACATGGAAAACTTTTGGAACTTTAATTTATCATTTATATTGATTTTTTTAATGTTTCACATAATTATCAAGGGTTGGTTCATTGGAGATTACAAGTTGTCCTTTATTTGGGCTATATTCGGCAGGTTTGCATATTCTGGCGGACTTGCACATTTTCGTCCATCCAATTGAAATCCCGTGGATTATTATGATCTAAGAAAAGCCCAATTGATGAAGTACATATTAAAATGAAGAGAATGATTTCTTACTTGTATTATTTTAACACATTTGGGCCAAAGAACATGGATCAAGCACTAAAGAAAAGAGAAGATGGGCTTTCTCCTACTTTCATTTTATTTGGTGTCTTATTATTAATATTGGTGTCCAATAAGGCCTACCAAGTCCATATAGAGCAAAATTAAGGAGTATTCGGTGATTGATTTCATCAAATCTTCATATTATTGATGGTAGATAATCAATCAATCGATTGAGGGATTATTTACTAATTAGTGTTTTGAAGATCTTTTTTTTTTTTATTTTTGGAATATCCTTTTTATTTACTTCACTTACACTTAGGAGTTGCATAGGTTCATTTTTATTTTCCATTTTCTTTTCTTTTTATTTTTTAGAAAATAAAATGCCAACATCCGTCTATAAAAGGAGGGGCACACCATATGTATTTCTCACCTTGAATTATAATCATATTGAGAGTTTTTATCTTAGAGTTCTTACAACTTTTTTTAAGTGCATTTTAAGTTTGTGAGGATAGCTTAAAATTTGTTTCATTGTAGTCTTTGGTTGAAGGATCATTAGAAGGGTCTTGGCTTCTTCGTAGCCATTGGTTCTTTTATTTTCATCCTTGAGTTAAACTACTTTTGGTCAAGTCTTTTCTTTCATATTATTCTATTTTTGCTTTTTTTATTTTTGGGATCAAAACGGGGTTATTCATTGTATTACTTAGGGTTCTTGACAAAAAATGGTAAACCCTACCATTAAGGGTCCCTCACCCCCGATCCCACGGGAAAGTGAGGAGAGGTTAATCGGGTAACCTAGTAGCTCCAACATGGGTTGCCTTTTCGACCCTTGCTTACCTTTGAAGGGTGTTATCAATCGGAAATCAACCCCATTACGGGAATCGAACCGGCGACCTCCGGCTTATAGTCCGGTGCATTACACACCCGTACCGCCACCACTAGGCCATATCCAGGGGATTACTTAGGGTTCTTGACAAATTTATTGTTAAGGTTCCAAGGTATACATCAATTGGTATCAGAGCAAGTGGTTCAATCCATTTGTTTTGTTGTTGTTGATTTGACGCCCGTTTTTATTTCAGTTCGTTTCATTACCATATCACCAAAAAAAGTCTGAAATTTGCTTCACAAATAAATAACCCTATGATATATATTTTCTCTTTTTATTTCATTTCGAAATTCGAATAGGATCATTATGATAACTGCACCCCAGCACGAGTACTCTGTTCGGAAATTCTGCAGCAGTAGATTTTCTTTTGAATCTTGTTTCAGTGGGTTAAAAATTTCCATGTGGTGTGATAGGAAATTGACTTTTCCAAATCTTGTATATTTTGAGGTTTTACATATTCGTCATACTTTGATCAAGATCCGCGAAATAAGTCACTGTAACAATTCTGAATTTTTTTGACAGATTGAACCAGCTGACAGAAACGATTGTTTGATCAACCTATGAAAGTCAAAAAATATCTGAATTTTGAGTAACATCTACATAGCCCATTATTCTAAAAAATTTCTTTTACTTCCAGTTCAAATTCGTTTTCATTTGGGCTACACGTGCCAATAAGTGCAGGGCTGAATTTCTGGACAAAAGCAGGAAGTTGTCACCGAATTCCAAATTCAAGTGCTAATCATTAAGGCACTGATTAAAAGGTGCTAACCTGATCTAATCCAAGTTCTTCACATTTTGAGAGTAAAAAAACAAAAACAAAAAAAAATCATCATATAAAGGGCCAGACACTCAAAAGGTGCCCCAAGTCTGTTACATCTTTGATCTCTACCACATCCAATGCATTCTTTTGTCTTTTCTTCTCACTTTTGAATCGAACATAGACTTCTCTTATTATGATTTGAGGACTAAGGATACAGTGATACACAGATCATTGCAAGCATATTATTGTGCACTTTTTAATCATTTATTACTCTCGTTGAGAAATAGCAATAAAAGGCAATTGTGTGGTGAGTATATAAGAGGGGAGAGAAAAGCGGAGTGAATCCTAAATCACCCAAATAAGGAGTGAAAGTGAGGATTTTTATTTTCTTTTTGTCTATATATATATTTTTTCTTTCTTTGTAAATAAAAACAATAATGTCACATTATCTTTCATTTTCTTGGGGAAATCCTAATTACAATTCTATAAACTCTTTTCATATTAGTAAAGGGGGATCTAAAACTCTTAATACTTAAGATGAAGATTTTAAGACCAGTAAGAGAACAACTTGTAAATATCATTCTTTTAGTTCCTTTAAAACTAGAGATTTATATTGTTTCATTTGTGATGATTATGGACATTATGATCATAAATGTCCTACTTTGAGGAAACAATATAATGATCCATTTATTGGTCATAAGCACATAAGAAATGCCAAAATTTCTTATTATAGTTCTCATGACTAGTTTTGTCCTAGATCTACAAATTTGGCACAAGAAGATGATGTACAAAATCTTGATTTGGAAAAGTCATGGGTTGAATTGGTTGAGAAAAAAAATTATAAAAGGGGTCAAAAAAGAAACTGAAAAGAATAATGAGGAGGGAGAAAATAAAGTTGAAAATCAGAGGGATTTTGAGGGAGAAAATTTAGTTGAAAAAGAAAAATATTGTGAGGATGTGAGGATTTATAATCTTATATGCTTCCTCTCTTGGCTTATTGTGAGCAGGTTGGTGAAAACAAGCAACACTTGAATCATGAAGAAGTGATTGCGAGTAAGGTAAAAGGATTGAAGTCTCTCGAATCCTTGCAAGGCGAAGAGTTCTATACAAGATTCATGGTGATGGATCGACGTTTCTCGGAAAGGATTGATAATACTTGTGAATCTAATGTGGTAATCCAAGAAACTATAGAAAAACTTAATTTGAAAACTTTTGATTATCGAAACCCATATAGTCTACAAAGGCTTAATGAGTTTGAGGAAATTAAGATTTCAAAGCAAGTTGTGATTTCATTTTCTCTTATGACTTACCATGATCGATCTTATTTGATGTAATTCCTATGCTTAATTGTCATATATTTTTGGGAAAACCTTGGTCAACGGAAAAGCGAGCTAAGTATGATGGTAAACTTAACAAGTTCCGATTTAAGCAAAATAATAAAACCATTATACTAAATTCTTTGAGTAATCAACAAGTTCTTGAAATTCAATTTAAAATGGCTAATTCAAAAAAATAGTCATCTTCGAAATGTTGAAGCCAACCAAATGAATTTGTTGAACCAATGGTACAAGATAATGTCATGGGTTGTAATGTGCTTGAACCTAAATTTGATCTTAATTCTATGAATGAAAATTGTGAGCATGATTTAGATATGGATCCAACAAATTCTATGCTTGAGAAAAGATCTAATGTGTGTTTGGATTTAAATGTTAATAGTCTTAAAGTCAAGTGGTACAACAATCCTTTGTTTGACGAGGTAGAATCAAGTGTAAATGATTCGTGTGTCCTTGATAATTTTCATGTTTATTCGATGAACCTTTTCAAAAGGAACTTGATGCACTTAATTCTAATTTTTATGAAAGGATTCAAATTGAAGATGATGTTATGATGAAAAGTCTTCTTGTGATTGAAAGACAATCTTTTGTTAGTAAATTATGTCTTGTGCATGTTGAAGAATCTCCACCTCTTGTCGGTGTTTGTGGAGATAAAGATATGATTTTAATGGAAATAAAAGACTTAAGATCTTTTCATAATTATTTACATCCATTACTAAGTGATAATGAAATTTTCTCTAATTCCCATTATTTTGGTGATTACAATTTTCATGTATCTCAGTTTTCCAACTAATGTTCTTGTTTTGAGAGAAAGAAATATGATGAAAATGAGCCTAAAATTGGAAAAAAATGATCTAATTGATTTTGTGAGAAAGAAAGTACAAGTGAAGCATATCAACTTTATTTTAGTTGTTTACTATATAAAGCTTGTTGTGCTTAGATGCTTTATACTTTTGTCAAGATAACTTACGGATGTGTGATGTTTATGATAAGAAAATGAGAGTAAGTTTGCTTAAGAGGAAAGGTTTTTTAAAGTTTGTCGATTGAAATTTTTGCAAAGAAAAAGAGAGTAAATTATTATAGTGGAATAGTTTTATTGGGGAGGAACACTTAACACAAAATTAGAAAGACTAATCCACAAATCTTTTGATCCAACTTTATTGTTTTGTTGGTTGTGGATGGCGGGATCATGATGATGTATTCGAGATTCTTCATGATGTTTTAGATTTGAGGACAACTCTTTTTAAAGATGGAGGATATGATGGAGGACCATCAAGCCATCATAATTTTCTACACATCTCTTATGGTCCATAATTTCACATTGATGATTGGGAATCATCTGTGGCTTATCAAGATATTTGAATCAGATTTACATACCCTTCAATATGGAATAATTTTGGAACTAAAATTTATCATTTATAATGATATTTTTAATGCTTCACATAATTATCAAGGGTTGGTTCATTGGATATTACAAGTTGTCCTTTATTTGGGCTATATTCGGCAAGTTTGCATATTCTGGCGGACTTGCACATTTTTGTCCATCCAATTTTCATCCCGTGGATTATTATGATCTAAGAGAAGCCCAATGTGATGAAGTACATATCCAAATGAAGAGAATGATTTATTACTTTGATTATTTTAACACATTTGGGCCAAAGAGCATGGATCAAGCACTAAAGAAAAGAGAAGATGGGCTTTCTACTACTTTATTTTTATACGGAATCTTATTATTAATATTGGTGTCCAATAAGGCCTACCAAGACCATATAGCACTAAATTAAGGAGTATTATAGGGATTGATTTTATCAAATGTTCATCTTATTGTTGGTAGATAAACAATCAATCGATTGAGGGATTATTTACTAATTAGTGATTTGAAGATCTTTTTTTTTTGGAATATCCTTCTATTTACTTCACTTAGACTTAGGAGTTGTGTAGGTTCATTTTTATTATCCATTTTCATATTATATTTTTATTTTCTAGGAAATAAAAGGCCAACTTTCTTAGCCTGTAAAAAAGGGGCACACCATATGTATTTCTCACCTTGAATTATAATCATATTGAGAGTTTTTCTCATAGAGTTTTTACAACTTTTATTAAGTGCATTTTAAGTTTGTGAGCATTGCTTAAAGTGTTTCATTGTAGTCTTTGGTTTAAGGATCATTAGAAGGGTCTTGGCTTCTTCGTAACCATTGGTTCTTCTAGTTTCATCCTTGAGAGTTAATCTACTATTCTCAAGTCCTTTCTTTCATCTTCTTCTATTTTTTCCTTTTTTTATTTTGGGATCAACACATGGTTATTCATTGTATTACTTAGGGTTCTTGACAAATTTATTGTTTATTCTTGAGGGTCCAAGGTATACATCACTAAGTCGGCTATTTGATTGTGTACCTCTACTCTGCCATATTCAGAACAGTGAACGAACGTGTTTGTAATGTCTAGCTAATCTATTTTTGATCTTATACTTTCAGTTCTTACAGTACATCAGCTATAAACTTTACTTATCTGAATGTGATCAGATTGGGTTGTTAATCTCTGGTTTATATTGTGATAATCTAACTTGATAGTTTTAATTTCAGTTTGTAGTTTGATGTTTGCTATATGTCTCTATCTGCAGTTAAACTAGAACTCTATCCATGTACAGTTTTAAAAACGTTTTAGTAACAATCATATAATCATCACTATAAGTCTTAAACAAGATTAAGTAATCTAAACCAGCTATCCTGCATAAATGGTTTTGATTAAATCAAACTAATTTGTTTCTTGCAAGTTATTTGTTTTGATCACATAGGTCATAGCACCATAGTGAATAACACATTAAGCTTAATCTTTCGCACTTAAGTGTTACTTCTTTGTGTGATTGTTTATTAACTCAATTAAGAATCTAAAATTTCCCGATATACTCATGGTTGTTGCCTTTATTTATGATGTAGTTTGACGACAATTGTATTTCGATTAAGACGGTTAATGGAAGACCACGAGGGTTATTTTCTGAGTCTTTTACTTGTTTCTTCCGTGTGAATCATTAATTACTACGATATGATATGAGGCTTACTTGGGGTTTAGGGTTTACTATAAATGCTACATGCCGAACATCCCGTATCCGGATGAGGACTCGGTATCCGGGACGGGGCGTAACAATATTAGACACGATAGATGGACAGAATTAAAGAGAGATGTTCCTTAATGAATAATTAGAGTGGTTTATATTCCTTTTTTCCATCTTGGTTTTTTATGATTGTAAATGGTTTGACTATTTCATTAATAGTTAGCTAGTTAGCTTATTTAAATCATTGTGTGTACGTTTCGCATGGTGCTTTTAAATGAATTTTCGATAAATAATATTGGGCTAATATAATTATCATCTTTGTTAAGCCGATTTGAAGAGAACATATGATGCGATGATGGTTACCCTAAGAAATATGTAGGAGTTAAGATGCAATAAGATGGCTAGGACATCAACGTCCTTAGGTCAAGATTTCCTCAACTAGATGGTGGAGGATGATCAACGGATATATGTTGAGGCCATGTCATGTACAGAAGCTCCATTCTGGAAGGAAACTATTAATAATGAGATAGAATCCATAATGCAAAGTCACAATTGGGAGTTATTTGATCTTTTACCTTAAGATAGCTAAGGGCTATCTACAGAAAGAAGGCTTTGAATTTTTTGTAATTTTGAAATCCTTTAAATGGATGTAAAAATTTCCTTCTGAAAGATGAGTTAGAAGAAGAAATTCACATGGATCAACTTTGAAAGGTTTGTGGTTCTAGTCGGAAAAATAAAGAGTGTAAACTTGTTAAGTCTTTGTAGGGAAATTTGAAGCAAGAACCAAACGGTGGCATATGAAGTTTGACAAAGTAAAGTTGTCAAATGGTTTTACAATCAACGAGTGTGATAAGTAAGTTTATATTAAGAGCACATATGATCCATACATGGTGGTATGTATATATGTTGATTCCATTTTGATCATGGTTTGTAATCATGACATAATCATTAGAACTAATTAAATGTCGAAAATAGGATAAGAAAGACATGGGTGTGGCAAATGTCATATTGGGGATTATCTACTAGAACGTACGAATGACTTGTATTATCACATTCTCACTATGTGGAGTACGATTTCTTAAAAGATCTTGTGTTTTTGATAAAAGTCCTCTAAAAACTTCACTTTACTTAAGTACGCACATAGTCAATAACAAAGGTGAACCGGTATGTCACGAGGTTATAGGGAGGTTGATGTAAATTACTAATTGTACTCGGCAAAACGACACGTCTTGTGAATAAATTGAGTAGGTTCATGAGAAATGCGAGTGAAGATCGTTGGAAAGCACTTGAAAGAGGGTTAAGATATTTGAAATACACAATGAATCTTGGATTGCATTATACGAGATATCCCGTAGTACTAGAGAGGGGTACTAGTGGTTATATTTTCACTATTGGTGGTGATGTAGTGTCTGGAAATCCTCAAAAAAGTCATGCATAGTTCAATGTACCAAGGAATATGAGTCTATAGCATTGGATAAAGCTAGAGAAGAAACAAAATGGCTTCAAAAAATTGAAGATATTTCATGTTGGCCAAATCCACTGTTGCTATCAACATACATTGTGTTAGTCATAGACATATTACCATTAATTATTGATCTCAATGGTATGATTTCTCTAATTATATAATGTCGGAGGAGAATTTTACGGATCCGCTTACAAAAAGGATTACATAGAGATTTTGTGTCAATTATTGACAAACGGTATGCGAATGAAGCTTATTACGCATGTTTCGTTATGATGAAAACCCAACCATACTTTGCATATCCCAAAATTATTGTTTTAAATAGACAACTAAGTTATGAGGGACAATTAGCACTACCCATTACGTAAAATCAAAAATTTTGTCTGTTGATGGTGTCGGGTTAGGCGAAAGCTTTTAATGATTCATATAGCTTAGTCAAGTCACGTGGGGTATTGCATAGTACTCTTTATAGGAGGCCACTATGTAAGTGAGAAGTGTGACCACTTATAAGAATTTTGAGGTTTGAATTCTCGAACGCACTTTACGGAACCAAGGTTGTCTAGGCTCAAAACGGACACAACTATGAGAACCTCAAGAATATTAGGAGGTTTATTGTGTAGGCATCCTTTGTCCAAGCATACACCAAAACCTAAGCAATTCAATACCAAGTTCTTTGCTTAGCCGGGTATGTCCGATTGTACTCTACTACGGAAGGTTCAAAGAAATTTGCAAGCCACTAACTTTGATGCAACATATTTTCGCTTGTGATCTTTTCGAGTTTGCATTGAATTTGCATTAATTTTCATTCATGTTGGGGGCATGAATGTTGGAGAAATTTGAATCAAAAATCATTTCTACAATAATGGAGAGAAAATTTGAATGGAAATATGAGAAATGGGTCGCAACGATTCGGTGAGAGCTCACTGTCAACTGCTTATTGATGATCATGTCTCTGATGAAGTGTAGCCTGATGCAACATATTTTCGCTTGTGATCTTTTCAGAGTTTGCATTGAATTTGCATTAATTTTCATTCATGTTGGGGGCAGGAATGTTGGAGAAATTTGAATCAAAAATCAATTCTACAATAATGGAGAGAAAATTTGAATGGAAATATGAGAAATGGGTTGCAACGATTCGGTGAGAGCTCACTGTCAACTGCTTATTGATGATCATGTCTCTGATGAAGTGCGCATCCACTTCTATACTCTTAGTTCGAGCACAGTATTTGGATTTTGAGATAGGAAAGTTGCATCCAAAGCTTGTCACACCTGCAACATGTGTCTTGGACAACTTATTCTTCATTTCGGCTAGTAATTGAGCCACCCGTGCCATTCGCGACGGACTTGCAAGAGATGCGTACTCGGATTCGATCTAGATCAAGACACCATTTGCTTGTTTTTTTGAACACCATGAGCTCAGAGATGCCCCAAGGAACACATAATATCCAGTGACAGACTTCCTGCCTGATGGAAAACAGACCCAATCTGCATCTGAGAAACCTTGCAAAGACACTGATCCACTTGCAGGAATAAACAGACAGTAGTGTAATATTCCTTTAACATATCTAAGTACCTTTTTTAATGTTGTCCAGTGTTCCTCAGTCGATGCCTGCATGAATTGACTTAGATAATTTACTACATAGGTTAAGTCAGGTCTGGTAGAGGTCAAAAATTTTAGGCCACAAATAGCACTTATGTACAGAAATGAATTCTTCATTAACTCCCCTTGATTTGGATCTAGGTGATTGCCAACTGACATATGGATTTGACTTGGTTTGAGATTTTCCGTGTTCAGTCTCTATAGAAGTTGCCTTGGATAGTGTTCTTGTGACAGGGTTAGACCTATAGCATCCCTATAAGCTTGCATTCCCGGGAAGTGAGATATGGATCCCAAATCCTTCAATGCAAATTTAGCATCAAGAATTTTCACAAACTCTGTATTAGATGATCGAACTTCAAGTCACCAAGATATAATCTACATAAATCAAGACATACACATATGTCTTTTAGTTTGCGGGATGAACAAAGAGTTCGCGGCTCTTGATTGTCTAAAACCCCATTCCAACATTTGGGATCTGAGGGCCCCAAACTAGGCCATTGGTGCTTGTTTAAGCCCATATAGGGCCTTTTTTAACCTGCAATCAAATTGAGGCTTACTAGGATCTATCCTTCTGGCTGTGGCATGAATATTGCTTCAGTTATAGGTCCATTCAAGAAGGCATTGTTAATGTCTACTTGCCTTATGGACCACTTAAGCATGACAACAATGGTGAGGACAACTCTTATAGTTGTTGCCTTTGCTCTTGAATTTGAAGGTGTCGGTAAAATCTACACCATAGATTTGATGATATTTTTTGGCAAGAAGTACGGCCTTGTGTTTTAGGAAAGTATCATCGGCTTTAACTTCAACTTGAAAACCCATCTATTACCCGTTAAGTTTGTCATGGTCTTGAGGGCACAAGTTCCCATGTTTAATTTTTTTGCAATGCCTGAAATTCATCTTTCATAGCCTTTCCCCATGCTGGACTATCCAAAGCATCAGATACTCTCACAGGTTCAATAAGGTAAGTAGGGATATTAGAATTAGTGATAGAGGAGTGGTAGGCTTTAGGTTTATAGATTCTAATCTTGGATCTGGTTTGCATTGGATGCCCTATGAGTTTAGAAGGTGCTGTTAGGAAATCTACGTGGGAACACAGCGGAATTCAAAATTTTGATTTCCTTTTACCCAAGATCGACTTCGTTTAAGCAATAAACAAATAAGTAGTAGATGGTGAATACCTTTCTTGATCTAAAAGAACGACGCTTTGACCGTGTAATAAGAGTAGCGCTGCACGGAGCCGCCTAAGCGTTCGGCATCTATCGCTAGTCCACACGAACAACCCACCGGAATCCACCAATGGATTGCTACTAGAAAAACTCGGTTGCTAGACCGACCTTTTCTCTCTAAAACTCTCTCTAAGAAGCTCTCTATTTTTCACAAGAACTACTAGCTCTTGGAATTTTGTTGTACAAAAGAGCTAGCCAAGCCTCCTATAAATAAGGCATTGGTCGCCTCTCTATAATTCCCAATCTGATTGGGATTAGCTTAGTAGATAGATGAGAGAGAAAACATTTTCCTAATAAAATAAGGAAAATTTCCTTAATTGATTTATCTCATTTAATATTCAATATCTTATATTAAATATTTTCTCCAAGATATATATTGACAATATTTTATAGTGAATATATCTTTCTCTTATTACCATAAATCTATTTTTCCAAAATCACTAAATATCTAATATTAATATTATGGTAATCTTATTAATTAAATTGCACAACTCAAATGTATTCTATACACATGAATTTGGCGCCACCTTTAGCCAATATTTTGGCATCCGGAATATTCTTTAATGAATATAATACTATGATTAATTAATTCACAAAATACATGTATATCATATATACACATTTTTCTACTTTACGTATCCCTAATATATGTATATTTAATTAATCAACATAATTAATATCTTGTATTATATTTATTCATAATAAATAAATACCATCATATTAATTCACCTTTATAACATTTATAGTCGTGAGATAAATTCCTTCCTCATTTGGTTATCAATTATAACCACATTTTAATACGACTTGATGTTCATCGGTGTGTGACCCGATAGGCTTCCGAATATGTTGGCCGTAGGCACAAAGTGTAAATTACCAAAATGCCCTTCATACCTAACGATCACGGGATAGCGTATAGCAACACACCATGACCCCCAATCATCGGAAGAGTCAAATGCAATGACTACTACCTTTCATGTGAAACAATTACCGTGTAAATTACATTCCTATCACAGTAATAATATCCATACGATCGTATCTCGAGTGTCAATACATTAACGATCGTATCTTATAATCTGGATATCATGCTCTCTCAAAGTAACTCATTTACTTCCACTTTACAAAGATTCACGAGAGCTAGACATTCCTTATAAGAATGCCATTTCGGATATTCAATCCCAATTATAGGATACGCGGTTCCCGGACAAACTAACATGTATACTCCGCATGCTTCAGTATCAAACCCAATCACTACTGCATGATCGCCCCTTGGATAAAGGAAATCTCAATAGTGTCAAAGCATGGCAATCCACACCGTGATGCCATGAAGACTCCGGTCTTAAGGATAATTACACAACTACCACATAGTGTGACACTTAATGTAAGTGGGTTAGTCTAACATACGTATTCTCTAATACATGTCCACATACAGTCCAAGTGTCTCTACACTTCGATAGACGAGATCTATCCCTGCCTTTAAAGACAAAAGATATCTAATACGTTCTAGCATGTTTGTACTATCAATGCCCTGTTTAATAGTACATCAGCCTAGAGACATTTAAGTATCAAAATTATTAAAGTGATTAGAGATCTCAAACATGTTAGCCTCCTATGCCAAGTGGCTAAGTCTTTAACAAGAACAGAAGTACAAATGTAAGCATTAAAGGTATGATTTCTAGCCTCTGGTTGACTCTTGGATTGAAAAGAGATCTGTTGATTGAAGCTTTTGACCACAGGAATCTGGTAGAGTCCATGCCTAAGTGTTACTACTGCAGCAGGGTGTTTGTTTCATTGTCCTTGACATAGCAACATTTATTGTCAAATTCAACAGTGATAGGATAGTCATTGGTTAACTGAGAGACACTGACAAGATTCTTTTAATGGTTGGGACAAGTAGTGAGTTTCTTAGTAAAAGTTGTGTGTGATTTTATGTAGGAAGGACACAAGATCCTATATGAGAAATAGAGAGTTTCTCACCATTTCCAACAGCAAGAGTGTCTGATCCAGAATAGTCCCTAGTGAGATGCAAATTGTTGACATCAGAAGTTATGTGGTTTGTGGAACCACTATCCATGTACCAGGCTGGATCCACGGCACTTTGAGGAGAGACCACATTTACTTATTTGGAGGGATGATTACCAAGATTAGGAGGGACAAAGTCTTGTTCAAACCTATGCCAGCAAGTCGTTACAATGTGTCAACTTTTACCACACAATTGCCATAATGGTCTATTGGCTGAGTTAGACTTGGGAATTCTACCACCTCCCCCGGCTCTATTATTTCCTCCTCTTCCTCTGTTGCCAGTATTAGAGGAGTTTTCTAATCTACCCCTATAGTTATGTCTGGAACTTAAGTTGCAAAAAACCTATGCACTAGGACCTTCTATAAAATCTTCATAATTTCCATGCCCAAACCTGGCCAGGAGCCTCTCATGAGTTAGGGGCTGAGATTTCACCTCCTGCCATGTCATAGATCCAACTCTAGTTGTCAAATTAACTATTGCAGACTCATACACATTTTTTAAACCTCCCAGAGTTGGAAGAATAAGTTCAGCTTTTGAAATAGGATAACATGCAGCTGTCAGATTATCAGCATAGGATTTTATCTGCACAACATAATCAGCCATAGGTTATGACCCTTTTGAAGCCCTTGACAATGGACTCTTGTACTCCAACATCCTATAGTCTAATTGACTATAAAACAGTGTCTCAAGAGGGACCCCAAATTCTCTAGCAGTATTGCATCCCACAACTTCTAATAAGGCAAGTTCAATCATAGATCCATTTAACCAACCAATTAGCAACTGATTTGTAGTGTGCCATTCCCCAACAGTCTGTGGTCATTGATAAGGGGAAGGTGACATAGAAAAAGGTGAAGTGCATTGTTGATTAGGTCCTTCATCTAAGAGAACATGACTCTCAAGCCATTGTCCCTGAATTATGGGCAACACAGTTGATTTCCACAACAAATAATTAGATCTATCAAGCTTTGCATTACAAGATTGATTCAAATTTACATTGAAGGGTAAAGTTGAGATGTTGGGTGAACCTAACATACCAAGAGTAGGTAGTGATGGAATATGAGAGTACGGTGGTGTCATAGTGACATTTGGGATGGCATATTCACCTCTTCCAAACTGAAGTCCTGGAATAATGAGAATGGAGCCCCAGAGAACATTTAGTTTTCATGTAGCATATTGGAGCAAATGTTGTGGTTCCTAGGCTGGTGAGAAACAGAATTTGAGCTCATGTGACTCCAGTAATGGTAGGAACGCCGGAAATTGCAACTCCTCCAGACACCCGCAATGGTTTCGTCGAAGATCCATTTCCTATGTTGATTTGCATAGTTTCTAATCCAGCAGTTGTTGTTGATACAGCTGAGGAAGACGACTGAGATGCGGTGGAGCTCATTCGGTGGAGGCTGGTGGTTACGCCGAATCGTTACGCCTTTGATACCAAGAGAATAAAATGGATAGATTTTGTTATCGAATCTTAGTGCACACAATGTGTGAATACATATATATATATATATATATATATATATATATATATATATATATATATATATATATATATATATATATATATATATATATCTGTCAAGGACCAAGTGGCATAACTAACAAATGGCATACATGTGAAATACCAATCCTACCCTCGAGAATAATATAATGAAAATACATAAAAGATTTAACTATTTCTTAACTCCGGTTTGTCAAGGCTAAGAAATGAAAATGTTGGTTCCTTGAAAAGGCTTTGGTTACGTTTAGAGGGGGTGAATAAACTTAACACTTAGCAAGGTCAATAGTACGCGACCACTCATTGGTACGCGACGATTAAAGCTATTTAATTTGTTGCGGCGGAATATATTATATTAAGCCTTGTTACTGTTGTTATAAATGTGATACTAAGTATTGGATACTCGGTAGCGTAAGTAGTGTGATTTAGTAGCTAGATTCAGTAGGTTGATGTGATGAGTATGCTGATAAAGTAAATTGCAAAATGTAAATGCAGTAAAGTAAAGTAGGCAAGATTTATAGTGGTTCCAGGTGGTGTAATCCGGTCAGTTCACTCTTCTCCTGTGATGTTGGAGGAAATTCACTAGAGATTCTTGAGGTTTCAGTTACCAAAATCCCAAAAACTTTTGTCCTCATCAATGACTATGGCTTCACAAACTGAACACCAGAAACAGGTAGGATTGCTGCTTCAAAGTATTCCATTGGTCCTTGAAGGGTAGGATTGCCTCTTCAACAGCTCCATCAGAAACAACAGTTCTTAACACTTCAAAAGTGGTTCTCCGTCTTCAGCAAACTTCTTGAGAAAGAAGGGTTGAATCAAGAAAGTGATTCAGCTTTCAGTAGCTTTTGATCAGGATGAAATGATCACCAGCTTGTAGTCTTCAAGTGTGTATACTAGATGTAACATGATTGCAGGAAACACTTGAAGAAAATTCTTGATCAGTAGATTAAAGCTCAGTGATGCTCAGCAGGGAAAGATTGCACTTGATAAAATTTCTTGCATTATTCTTTCTTGCATTTCACACATTCATCATCTTCAATCTGAGTCAGGAGTCCTCTATTTATAGGTGTGAATCCTGTGACTTGTGTTTGAATTTCAAATATAGCCATTTCAGATTTGTCTCTATCTTGACTCAATTTTACCTCTACTACAAAGTACTGACACTGCCAGTCTTACTTTTGGCTTATCCGATCTGTCTATCAATGACATATTTCCATTGGATAAAGGTCTAAATATTTCCAACGTTCTTTTAATCTTGACCATTGATTTATTGATTAATCCAAGGCTTGTATGTCATCCTTATCCATTTAATTTTCCAAAAATAAACTTGGATTGATTCGAATCTTGCATTCAGTAGACACCTGTAGTGTAAGTCTGCTGATGTCTAGATCTGTCAGCTGACTTGTAGTCTGCTATGTTTTATAAACACATCAGCTGCTTCTCATCTAATTTTTTATTATGAAGTTAGAGTACACAATTTTGACCATAACAAATTTCCAATCACCACTTAACTTTTATGGAACTTAGACCTTCTACACAAGGTATATATGATCAGTTTAGGTCATCACAGACTTCCCAAAATTCTGATCCCATATCCTTGACTTTAAATACTAAGTTTCATCCCTTAGCCTTCAACAACTGAGTTTGAACCCTCAGCCTTCAACCATCAGCAGGTTCTTAAATACTCTATTGACCTAGACACCCGACCGACCCAGATAGGTCTGCTGAACACGTCCGCTAACCTCTCTACAGTGCTTGTTTAATCAAACCCATACAAAGATCAAACTCTATAGTAAACCTATACAGTTAATCTAGACTTCTTTTTGTCTCTGCTCTATAATAGCTAGTCTGGCACTCATCATTAAAACTAAAATATGTCCAACAATTTCCCCCTTTTTAGTGATGATGCCAATACCTCCTTACAGCAAAGCAAAAAGATAAAAACAAAATAGAACAAACTTCATTTATATATCATTGATGTTCAAATATTATTAAAACTAGTATCAGCATAAAGATAAAAAGGAATAAGTTTGCTGATCTAGTTTCTATCTTGTTCTCTTTTCTGAAGGTATTCTCTGGTTTCTCTTTGCATATCAACTATTTTTCAATTCTTGAGAAATCAATCCAAGTATGTACCATTTTCCACCACCTCCAAGCTTCAGATAGAGTTAACTGGACACCTTTCCAGTTAAATCCTCCTCCCATGTAGCATACTTTGAATCATTCTACACAATCTTTTGCTTTTTGATCAGTAGATGTTGGTTGTCTTCCTCCCGATCTTCCAGCATGACCTCCTCTTCTAGTTTGACTTTTTCTAGTCATTTTCAAGGATTTGATCCTTGTCTCCCACTATTTTAATCCAAGGAAGGAATTTAAACCTTCTTGAAAAGTCATATCCTGGTATGGTCTTTTTCTTGCAACATAAGCATCATTGAATTCCTTTAGCAGCTCATCTATCAGTTGTACTCTACCAGTTGCAGGTGCTCTAAATTGATTGATTTCAGCCTCAAATCCCTTCTTGTTCTATATCCTTGCTGCCAATTTTGCTTCTGCTGTCTGTCCTTCTTCCCCCTTAATGACATCATCAATAAAACGGTTCAGTAGGCCCAGAACAATCTCCTGTGTGTTTACCAGATTGTTCAGTTGTCCTTCCATAATTTCTGTTCTTGTGTCAACTACAGTAATCCGGCCTTCCATAGTTTGCTCCAGCAGGTTGATCCTCTCAGTAAGTTTAGGATCGAGTACAACAAGGTGAGGTATCTCAGCAGGTTTATTTCTCTCAGCCAATTTATCAACCTTTTTATGCAAGGATGCAATATGCTCAACCATGTTTTTGTCTCTTTTTGTGGCATCTTGCTTGAAATAGGCAACTTGTCCTAGCAAATCATTAGTGGTAAACTGTAGATGAGTAACATTCGATGCTACTATCTCATTAGTCCTTCCTCTATTTTCCACTAAATTCACTAAATCTTCAAATCTCTGTTCACTCTTAGTCAACTGAGTTCTTAGCTGTGTAATATCATCTCTTATAGCTCTTAACTCATCCAAAATATGTGCTGGTTTTGCAGCGGCCATACCAGCCATACCACCAGCAATGTTTCCAGCTGGCACTTCAAAATTATCATCAGCCCATGGCAACCTTACAACAATTTCTCATGTCCTATCCATTCATAGGGTTCAGGACCTTCTTCAACTGCATTCAAAATGGGAAGCTCCTCAATTATATGTTTTTGTGCTTGTTGAGGCTCTTTTACTTCTACTTCAGGCAACTGAAATTCTTCATCACTAAAATCATAGTCAACAAGTTGCTCCTCAAGTTGTTCATCAGCGGCTTGTTGCCCCGTTTTGCCATCAGTAGCCCTTTCCTCAGCAGCCTCTACACTAGACACAGGGGATTCCTCCAATCCCTAAAATAAGTCCAACCTTTATCCTAATACTGTTTGATCCTCGGTACTTAGGACCTACAACTCTGATCTGTGTTCAGTTGTTGTCTGTGCCTCACCAGACTGAACCTCCACATCTTCCCTAATCTGAGGAAAAACAGCCATGTTTTCCTCTAACACACAATGTACCTCAACAATCTCCTTAAGTACTTTAGCAGCTTGAGCCAAGGTCTCTTCAGTGTCAATACTGTCCTGATATTGAATTGATCCTTCAGAAATGACTTCAGTCAACTCAATCATCATAGCATCAGCAGTGGCCTTTAACATAGTATCTTGAAGAAGTGTTGCTGCTGTCAATTGTTCTTCTAAATCTTCAGTAAATGCAACAAACAGCTCTTGATCTAAATTGTCAGTCAGCTGGCCCTCAGCAGACTTGCCATCCTCAGCAGGTTGCTCAGTTGTCTTCTCAGTGGATCCCTGTCCAGCCTCTTCGGTAGATCTATCTTTTGCAATGCCACTGGATTCTCCTAGATGCATAGGATGATCATCATGTGAATATGATGATGATGATGATGGATCACTATCTGGTGTAAACTTGGGATACTTGAACATTATACTTCCTTGCTGCTTTTCATTCTCAATAATCTCCAGCAACATCATCTCTAACAGTGATGTGTCAATCAATCCCAATAAACTTTCCACTCCAAGACTTTCAAAAGCCCATTCTTCAAAGCCACTCATTGGTTCTCTTGCTGGCTTTTGTCTCTTATAGAAACCAAACTTCCATGCAAATTATTTTGAAATCGTCCTAAGATTTGGATCTTCTTTTGACTTCTTAGTTTTCTTCTCCTTCCTTTCATATGGCATGGCTGGTTTCCTTCAAGCAGGTGGATCAGGTTTATCAACTTGTTGGCTTCCAAAGGTATCAATAAGATGACTCAGCATATCTTCAACAGATACAAAAATATCAGTAGACACTCCAACAGGTAAGTTTGTGTCTACCACTTTCAATTTCTCAACACTGGCTTCCCCCTGAATTATATGTTCCTCAGTAGGAATATCAACTGAATTTCCTTCCCCCTAAGTTGTTGCAGTCTCAGTAGGGTCTTGCACAGGTTCATTAACCTCCACAGTAGGTCCAGTTTCAGCAATTGTATCTGGTTCTTCAACATGTTGTTCAACAACAACTTCAGCAGCCTCCACATTAGGTTGATCTTCAACATCTAATTCTGCTTCTTATTCCCTTTGTTCTTCCAGATTCCTCAGTTCTTTACCCTTTCCATGTCCCTTATTCTTAGCAATTTTCTTTCTTCTTTTGGTAGGTCTTTTCGGGGACTCAGGGTGAGATTCTTCTGCTTGCTCTTTGCGAGCAATCTTCCTCTTCCTTGAATCTTCTTTCAGTTGTTCTTTGAATACATCAGAAGCAGTCTTCTTGACAATCTCAGTAGGCTCAGTAGGCTCAACAATAGTTTGAACCTCACTAGACTTGGCGATATCTACTTATTGTCTTGTCCTTTTAGGCTTTAACAATACGATTATCTTTCTAGTGTCGTGACCTTTCTTTTCTCTACTATTTTCTTTGGTGCGGCGGTGGTTGCACATCATCTCTAGCTTTAGTTCTCATTCTGCTCACCATCACTTTCTACTTCTGAACCTCTTCATCATCATCTAGGCACTGGAATGGGAGTTGTAATCTCTGGTTTGTATACGGCCTTGTTGATGTTTGATGGAGCAACCTGAGCAATCTTCAAATGATTCAGCAGGGCCTGAACCATTAACCCTAAAGGTTTTGTCTTGATGAAGAATCCTGAACCAATATATCCAGTAGATTTCTTCTCACTTAACCTCTTACTTATGGTTTCTCTTTCATCTGTCATAATTTCTTCATGTATTGAACAAAGAAACCAGCCCAATCAAACTTCATTCTTCTTGAAATGATTATCAGCAAGTCTATTTTGGGCCCGGATAAAGTATCAAGACTTCCAATAAATCCCAAAACATTCTTTGCAATGATTTTTCTTAGTAGGTTGTACTCATAAGAAATATTCTTGACATTGATGTTCAAGGCTATTGGTGCATTTGGATTTGTCCAAACAGATTCGACAAAAGTTAGCCTTGCTAAATCCATGGATTCTAGATTTGTAGGGGCTTCATTCCTTGGACCAAATCCAAAGACCTCTCTCAGCAAGTCTGAAGTTATTTCTATCTCCTGGCCATTTACAGTTGTTGTAAATGCCTCAACACCATCTCTAATCACCATTTCTTCAAGAAATCACAAACATTGTAATATGAAATCTTCTACAATCTAATATTTAGCACATTTTCCTGTCCTTCAAATCTTCTGATTCTTTTTCCAAGATTGATAGCTAAATCACTAGCATATGTGTCAGTAACATAACCTTTAACACTTTGATAGGTGCCAAGATGAACATCCTTGTCTACCATTGTAACTTGTAATATTTGAGAAAGATAAAGAAGAAAAGCTCTTTAAATCTGTGTTCACACTTGTGTATTTTTCAGAGAAAATGATATGATCAGTATATACATTCTGTGTGTATATGTCTATATGTATATAGAAAGGTAGTGGGTGATAAACTTTAGGCAAGTACGTGCACGTCTTGTAGCATTAACCACGATTTTCTTTGAATATATGTGATCTTTGCCACGTGTTCCACTAATTGATCCCATTAAGTGTAGTAACCGTTAGATATTGTAACGGATGTGATAAAGGATAAGAATAATATTCATTTACTCTACTGTTGACTTTCATTAAAGTCTGACTTTTATCAGTTCGTATCATTCAGTTGACTATGTCAAAAGTAGACTTGAGCTTCAGCAGGGTCTCTTTGAAATTACTCTGCTGATATTCTTCTGTGGTTCAGCAGCCTGCTGACCAAAATTCACAGCTGATCTTCATCTAGTATAGTTTTGTCCAATTGATAATACAAGATGAAGTTTAATACCAATGGCGATACGCAAGTGAGCTCACCAAACGGGGCAAAGACCAATCCCCTTGGCAACTTCATTTGCTCAATTGTCCAAACTATAGGAGCACTTAGGAATTGTTGTTACCAATGACTAATCTGGCAAGTGAGCGCACCCAGCAGGGCAAAGACTAGTCCCCTTGGTGAATTCCAGTACTTTGTTGACCATTAAAATGTCAGTTAACCTTGATAATGACAAGTTCAGTTCTTAATTTAGCAAATCTTTCACTATCTAAAAGGTTTTGTGAAGATGTCAGCAAGTTGATCTTCCGTATGAATATAGAAAACCACCACATCATTCTTTTCAACATGATCTCTTATAAAAGGATGGCTTACATCAATGTCTTTGGTCCTTGAGTGCAATACATGATATTCTGTGATTGCAATTGCACTTGTGTTGTCACACATTATGGGAATTTCTCTTTCTTCAATCCCGTAATCCTTTAATTGTTGTCTTAACCATAGTACGTGTGCACAGCAGCTTCCAACAGCAATGTATTCAGCTTCAGTAGTGAAAGTTGATATTGAATTCTGTTTCTTGCTAAACCAAGAAACAAGTCTATTTCCCATCAACTGACAAGTTCTTGTAGTGCTTTTTTTTATCAATCTTGCATCCAACATAATCAGATTCTGAGTAGGATATAACTTTAAAACTTCCATCTTTTGAATACCATATCCCTACTCCCAAAGTCTCTTTTAGATACTTGGCAATCCTTTTTACAGCAGCTAAATGACTTTCCTTAGGTTTTTGGTGAAATCTTGCACAAACACCTACGCAAAGGATATATCGAAGTCTTGTTGTAAGGTACATCGGACTTCCTATCATCCTTCTGTATAAAGTCTGACAACATCTTTGCCATCTTTGTCTTCATCCAATCTGATGCTTGTACTCATAGGAGTTGATACTTTGGTGCTATTTTCCATACCAAACTTCTTCAGTAGCTCCTTGATGTACCTGGTTTGATGAATGAAGATTCCATCTTGCATTTTCTTGACTTGTAATCCTAAGAAATAGTTCATTTCTCCTATCATACTCATCTAGAACTTGGTTTTCAAGAGATTTGCAAATTTTGCACATAGAAATTCATTTTCAAAACCAAAAATTATGTCATCCACATAAATCTGTACCAGTAGGGTGCTGTCACCTTCATTGATTCTGAAAAGAGTCTTGTCAATGGTTCCTTTGGTAATCCAATCTTCACCAAGAATTGAGATAAAGTCTCATACCATTCTCTTGGTGCTTGTTTCAAGTCATAAAGTGCTTTATTGAGTCTATACACTTTATCTTCTTGATATTTAACTTCAAAACCGGGAGGTTGCTGAACATAAACCTCTTATTCCAGAATGCCATTCAAAATGCACTTTGACATCCATCTGGTATACTTTGAAGTTTTTATATGC
Source organism: Gentiana straminea (assembly GCA_036785695.1). Classification (NCBI taxonomy): domain Eukaryota; kingdom Viridiplantae; phylum Streptophyta; class Magnoliopsida; order Gentianales; family Gentianaceae; genus Gentiana; species Gentiana straminea. The sequence continues at coordinate 52,487 of JAVUPR010000060.1, forward strand.
GGCATATGCCAAAAACAATCTTATAGCTTCCAATCTTGCAAGCTGGAGCATATTCTCATCAACATCTATTCCTTGACTTGAGAATAGCCTTTTGCCACTAGTCGGCCTTGTTTATAACAATGGTACCAGATTCATCCAATTTATTTTTGTATACCCATTTAGTACAAATTATATTTGCATGATTAGGCCTCTCCACTAGTGTCCAAACTTGATTTCTTTCAAACTCATTCAATTCTTCTTGCATAGCAATTATCCAATACGGATCGAAATTGCTTCTTCAACAAATTTAGGTTCCATTTCGGATAGAAAACAAGTAATCATTGCTTTTAGTTGTCTTCTTGTCCTTACACTTCTCTGTACATTACCAATTACTTGTTCAGCAGGGTGGTCCTTCAAACATTGTAAATCTTGATTTGCTTGATTTATAGGAACCTCATCTTCAGTAGGGTCTACTGTTGATTCAGTAGAGGTATGAGCAGATCCTTGAACTGCATCTGTTGTTGCATCAGTAGTGTTACCAGCAGGTTCTTCAGCAAAGGCATTTTCAATTCCAGAATCAGAGACCTTTAGATCATTTATCTTCATTAGAACATCAACATATTCTGGATCAGTGACTTCTAAATTCACAGCAGGTTCTGAAACTTCATCTTCCATTCCAGTGAATTTAGGTTCATAAAAAACAACATGTATTGATTCTTCATGTTTCAATGTCCTTTTGTTCAGCACCGTGAATGCCTTGCTGACTGAAGAACATAATAAAAAGATTCCCTCATCTGATTTTGGATGGAAAGTCTTTAGTTGCTCCTTATGATTTAAGATAAAGCACTTACTCCCAAATGGATGGAAATAGGATATATTTGGCTTTCTTCCGTTCCATACTTCATAAGGTGTCTTCGGCGTGACTTTTTGTTCACTGAGGTTCTATTCTGTGTGTAGCATGTTGTATTGATTGCTTTAGCCCAATATCTTTCAGGTAGCAATGCTTCACATATCATAGTCCTCCATGCTTCCTTCAATGTCCTATTTCTTCTCTCAGCAACCCCATTTTCTTTGAGGTGTTCTTGTTGCTAATTGATGCGACACACCATTTTGTTCACGGTATTCCCTATTGACTTTGTTTAGGAACTCAGTACCCTTGTTTGATCGATCTTCACTCTTGTCAAACTTTTTGATGTGTGATTTTCAATATAATCACTAAATCCTACCGCAAGCACACGGCTTATCGAGTAGTACTTAGGATGTCGATCCCACAGGGACTTGTAGTCAATCACCAAACAATTCCTGATTTTTATTAGCTAGACAAATTAAAATCTTGGAGGTTTTTATCTTAAAATCCTAAAATTAAAGAAAATAAAGAAAATCTAATTAATAGCCAAGAACTTCAAGATTTAGGTAATAGGATTCAAGGTTTAGAGGCATTTCTTGGATTTCGGATCCACCACGGCGTTGTCTACACAGAATTTCAACAATCTTTCTATCAATATGAATCTTCCATTTATGAAGACCAATTATCAAATATTACACATAAACATTCTTTCGAACTATTAGCGTGATTCTACCTAGTTTTATCCTACATTTAGTTTCCTACAATGAAGAATAAAATTAGATGCATTGAAAAACCATAATTATGGGCCACTTTAGGTATAAACTAATTTTCATTGAAGAAATCCCTAAAGATTTGATCTTGGTTTCTAGGTTATCGATTAATTAATACTTTTTCTGTCATCAATTAATCGAATGAAGTTTCTCATGCAATCCTACGGCCATTCACTCCTTCGAGATATTAATTCCGGAAAAATACATGAATAAGCATACAAGATCAAATTCATTAACATGACGAAAATCCTTTATCAATGAAAAGATTGTATCTTTAAAACTATATAATCATCGCCGGGCTTTTCCTAATCCAAGAAACTAATATTTACTCTCGTTCCATATCAATATTCCAAGATTCAATCATAGAATACATACTTTGACAAGAAAAATAAAAAAATAAAGGAAAGGAGAAAAAGGAGAGAAATAAACCGTCAAAGTATTGCATAAAATAATCCCACCTTGAAAAAGCTTCGTTCTTGAATTCTTAAACCCTAAAAATCCTTGTTCTTGGGGATGGGAGAAGACGATGAAGAGAGGGAAAATTCGACTCAAAACTGATGAAAAATGCGTGAAATAATGATTTGTACGACTTAGGGGAGTATAAAAGGGATAATTACATCATAAATATAAGTTTCCATAGTTAATTTAATCAAGAAATTCTCTAAAATTCAATTATCTATCAATCTTGGACTTCTTAGTGTGTGGGCTCATCTTTTGCATTGAAAAACACGCCAATATTCTAGAAATCACGTTTGTGAATGTTTCGAACAATCAGAACATTTCGTTGGCCAGGATCAGATTTCTGGAAACTGTCACACCCTGGGTGTCACGAAATTTGGTTTTTGAATTCTTCCACTTTAGCTCCGTTTTTTGGTCTTTTTCTTCCAATCTCGAATCATCCTGGAATAATTCAATCATCTGCAGTAATCTAGCCCAAAAAGGATAAAAATATTGCAAAATAACAACACACGACACCAAATTGAGTCCAAAACATCTAGAATTATTCGACTTTTTAGGAACTTATCACTCCCCCAAGCTTAAGACTTTGCTTGTCCCCAAGCAAACAAAAAGACTCAAGACGAGACGGACTAAGAAGATCACACATGACATAGCATTAGACAAAGATGCACAACACACGAGCATTAATAAAATTCATTCCGGCATTCAAAACACAAGACATAGACTAACGAATCCTTCTTATCATATCAGGAGCAAAAGTGAACAAAAATTGTCAATAGGAAACAACATAGACCAAGCAAATAGACCCTCACGGGATATATCACTCAACGCTCATTATTTATGAGGTGACTAAACTCTCAACCTCATTCCATTGAAAATGTCCTACTATATGCTTGTATATCGTCTCATATCAATCACCAAGGAATTGTGCAACACATAAATCATAAGGTCTTCGGGAAAAAGGACGGTAAGTGAGTGATGTGTGATTTTCAATATAATCACTAAATGCTACCGCAAGCGCACGGCTTATCGAGTAGTACTTAGGATGTCGATCCCACAGGGACTTGTAGTCAATCACCAAACAATTCCCGATTTATATTAGCTAGACAAATCAAAATTTTGGAGGTTTTCCTCTAAAAATCCTAAAAATAAAGAAAATAAAGAAAATATAACTACAAGCCAAGAACTTCAAGATTTAGGTGAAGATTCAATTTAGAAGCATTTCTAGGATTTCGGAGTCACCACGGAATTACTATATGACTTACCAACAATATTTCCCCCAAGATATGAAATTTACACTTATAAAGGCAATTATCAAATTTTATCACAAAAATATTCTTTCGAATTATTTTCGTGATCGTACCTAAACTCAAACCACACCCGGTTTCCCACGATAAAGAATGAATTTAGATCCCTTAAAGAACCATAATTTCATGCCATCTAGGTTTTTACCAAATTTTCATTCCAATAAAACCCTATATTCAATTCTTGTTTCCTAAAGTATCAATTAAGTAGTACTTTTTCGGTCACTAATTAATCGAATAATTTCTCTACGTAGAATTGTGATTATTCACCCTCTCAGGCTATTAAAATCGACAATCAAACAAGAATAGCACACAAGAATCAATTTATAAGCATCAATATCATAAAACAAGGGAAAGATTGAGTTTTTACATCATATATTCATATCCGGGTTCCTCCTAATCCTAGAAGCGATAACTACTCACGTTCCATATCAATATTCCAAGATTCAATCATAAAATTCATACTTTGACGAGAAAACAAATAAATAAAGAAAAGGAGAAAAGAGAGAGAGAAAGAAACCGTCAAAGTATTGCATAAAATAATCCAACCTCGAAAAAGCTTCGTTCTTGAATTCTTAAAACCTAAAATCCTTGTTCTTGGGGATGGGAGAAGATGATGAAGAGGAGAAGGCAAAAGCCGACTCTGTTGATCCATAATGCGTTGATGATGATTTTTCAATTTAAGGAAATTATTTTTGGATAAATAGGAATTTTCCTTAATTTAAATTGTGTAATTTATCTCCTAAAATAAAATTCCTAGAAAATAGGACTAATATGGCATGTAAATCTTCAAATTTGCGCCATCAATCATTGAAATCACGCTAGGAATTATCTCCACCAATCAGAACATTTCGTTGGCCTATAGAAATTACGGATAGTATATGCATTTTTTCACACCTGTTCCATTCTTCCACACCTAGGTGTGATTCTTCATGCCTTCATGACTTTGATCCTTTTTAACTCATTTTCATTGCCTTTTATGCTCGGATTCACCATATTTGCAAAATATCAAAGCCACAACAGTAATCTAGTCCAAAAGAAGCAATTTATCATACGAAAATCATAAAATAGGCATTAAAACAGGCCAAAACGATCCAAGAATAACCACATATGGTGGACTTATCAGTGAGAATAGCCAAAGTAGAAAAAAAAATGGTGATAGGTGTAGGAAAAGGTATAAGAGATGGCAAAAACCATTAGAACTAGCAAAACACATGACTAACAAACTTCAACGTCATACAAGTGCAAGGGGTCCCAACGCTTTATTTCCAAACAAAATTAAATACAAAGGATAATTTCTCTACTTTTGGGAGGATAATGATACAACTCCCTCTTTATTACTAACAAATAGAACAAATAATATTTAGGAGGGTTTTTTTTTTTATTGCCTCCTTTATTGATTTTTTTCTCTTTTTGTCATATATTTTTCTTTTCTTTTTTTTCTTTTTTGTCATTTTTTTCAAACTAAGAAACGGACAAATGGTAACAATATGGATTTCCCCGAGCTTGATCATTACATACTAAGTACAAGAAATTTGATAGCCACGTGCCCCAGTTAGTCCTAAGGTTGGGTGAAAGGATTTGGGTTACCTCTTTTTTGGGTTGTTCAATGTATGGTGTAGTGAAGTAAGGTAAAGTGGGAAAAAGGTGTAATAAAGATCAAGGTTCGAAAGGTATAAAGTACATAATGTGGTGGAAGGTAGAAACGAATGCCTCAATCATTTCCATGTGTTTGCACATACCAAAGTAACATCAACAAGACTCAACACAAGTTCTAAAGGAACAAATCCAAGGAAGAGAAAATTCGCACAAATTTAGGGGGAGACTGAAGTGGTCAGTCATATGGCCGGAAAAATACCTCACCGGGTTATTTGTCTATTCACTCGGACTCTATTGTTTCCAAAAGAAAATAATGTCACTTGTAAACATGATATTCTAAAAAGGATTCTTCACTCCATGTCATGCATTTCTCTTGTCAGAACAAACTATATCAATTTTCATTCATTGCAAATCTCATCTAAAGTAGCTATGTGTGATCATCAAAACCATCAAGACAAAACGACACAATGACTCGCGACAATGACTAAGGCTTGTAAATTGCATAGAAGAAAGATTTTCACAAGTGACGCTCCCCCACACTTAAAGGTTGCATTGTCCCCAATGTGATTAAATTAAAACAGTGGAGGGAAAAAGAAAACTCACAAGATGCAACGGGCGGGCTCCTTGTGTGCATATATAATGCTTTGAATATCGTAGTCCGGAAGAATCGTCTTTTAGCCCTTAATCGGACCGCCGACGAAGTCACCAGAATTGTGTGGTGGTCCTCTCCTTGGCGGCAAAGTCACCGGGATTTTCCTTTTTTTTTTAGAAAAACAGTCTCCATCACACCATGGGTGTGACAAGGGCTGTTTTTTCTATTTTATTTTTCCAATCTCACACTCATTGTCCTTAACCGCATCATAGGTGTTATTTCCATCCTTCAAGACTTTTTTTCTTTTTTCCTCCGCATGCGATGACCTTTAAATACCACTCGTGCACATCTTTCTCTCTGCAAAATAGACACAAAAACAAAACAAACCAAGACCAAAGGACCGAGAAGGCAACTCTCATCCTTTATTTATTCATTAAACAAGAAAAAAGAATATAAAAAAAAATATTCTGAATTTATAGTCTTCAGTTGGACTATCTTTAAGCATCATTCTCAAGGAGGACTAAACCAAACAAGGGCATCCCTCTGCATCTTTCTCCACGTATCAAAGATATTAACAAGTATTTTCAGATATAGTATTGGGAGCCTATAATCATGTCTTCTTAAAAAGTCATTAATCATTTTAGCTCTAAAGAAAGAAGTGCCTCCTAGCAAATTATACATCTCTTTATCAATGCTCACAATGAACCTAAGAGATTCATGGACTACTAGAGGTGACACATCAATATATTCGACATGCTCAACATGCTCAAGTTCAACATCATTATACAATGAAGGGGGATTATCATTATCAAAGGCATTTAAATCAGACGCAATATTGTTACCTCACTTTTCATCTTCTTCTTCGTTCATCAATGTTGAATCCAGGATTATTGCACCATTATCTTGTGAAGATGGTTCAAATTTCCATGTGGCTCCACTCTTGTTAATTCAGAGGCCTAAACACTCAGCAATCTTCGAGAAATCATCACCGAAAACATTTAGATCAAGACATTGTGGGATTTCATAAGGATCATAGTTTTCATCCCCGCAACTTTCAAGGTCGGCCTCTTGCTCTTGAATCGCCATCATCTGCTTTTCCCTTTCAACCTCTTCAAATACATGGCGATTACGTGCAACTAGTTCTCCCAAGGTCGGTTTCCTTTTCTCTAGAGCTGGACACAATAGGTGTGCCATTTCTCTAGAAAATTTCTCACTACTCTCTATTGAATTCTCTAACAAAATCTTAATGTTAGACTTGGACTCTGAGTGAGGGCGTGCTTTTTGGTGCCAATTATACTGATCCTGACCCCATGAAGAATAGGGATGGTTACTCCCCTCACCATTGTATGATGGTGCATTGAGATTGTGATTATAATGATATTGATCCTCATAACTTGCACCATATCCAACATTGTTACTCCATTGGTGAGATGAATAACCTATATTTGCAGAGCATCATAATGGTTGTCACCACAATATGAACATCTCACTTTAAATTGGTTAAGCCCATATTCATACATCCTCTCATCGGTTGGTGTCACTTGAGCATTAAATCTTGAGAAAAGTGAATCCATGAAAGCTTGGCACTTCAACTTCCTGCCCAAGAAATGAAAAAATCAAAAGCAAAAAGTCCTCACCTTAGCAAGGTGTTTCTTGCTATGGTGAGGAGAAAAAGAAAATCTAGTCTAACAAAATCAAGAACGGGTTCGATGTTGACACCGAAGTCCCCGGCAACGGCGCCAGAAAACTTGATGTGTGATTTTCAATATAATCACTAAATCCTACCGCAAGCGCACGGCTTATCGAGTAGTACTAGGATGTCGATCCCACAGGGACTTGTAGTCAATCACCAAACAATTCCTGATTTTTATTAGCTAGACAAATCAAAATCTTGGAGGTTTTTATCTTAAAATCCAAAAATTAAAGAAAATAAAGAAAATCTAATTAATAGCCAAGAACTTCAAGATTTAGGTAATAGGATTCAAGGTTTAGAGGCATTTCTTGGATTTCGGATCCACCACGGCGTTGTCTACACAGAATTTTAAAAATCTTTCTATCAATATGAATCTTCCATTTATGAAGACCAATTATCAAATATTACACGTAAACATTCTTTCGAACTATTATCGTGATTCTACCTAGTTTTATCCAACATTTAGTTTCCTACAATGAAGAATAAAATTAGATGCATTGAAAAACCATAATTATGGGCCACTTTAGGTATAACCTAATTTTCATTGAAGAAATCCCTAAAGATTTGATCTTGGTTTCTAGGTTATCGATTAATTAATACTTTTTCTGTCATCAATTAATCGAATGAAGTTTCTCATGCAATCCTACGGCCATTCACTCCTTCGAGATATTATTTCCGGAAAAATACATGAATAAGCATACAAGATCAAATTCATAAACATGACGAAAATCCTTTATCAATGAAAAGATTGTATCTTTAAAACTATATAATCATCGCCGGGCTTTTCCTAATCCAAGAAACTAATATTTACTCTCGTTCCATATCAATATTCCAAGATTCAATCATAGAATACATACTTTGACAAAAAAAAAAAATAAAGGAAAGGAGAGAAATAAACCGTCAAAGTATTGCATAAAATAATCCCACACCTTGAAAAAGCTTCGTTCTTGAATTCTTAAACCCTAAAATTCCTTGTTCTTGGGGATGGGAGAAGATGATGATGAAGAGAGGGAAAAGTCAACTCAAAACTGATGAAAAATGCGTGAATAATGATTTGTACGACTTAGGGGAGTATAAATGGGATAATTACATCATAAATATAAGTTTCCATAGTTAATTTAATCAAGAAAATCTCTAAAATTCAATTATCTATCAATATTGGACTCTTCTTAGTGTGTGGGCTCCTCTTTTGCATTGAAAAACATGCCAATATACTAGCAATCACGTTGGTGAATGTTTCGACCAATCAGAACATTTCGTTGGCCAGGATCAGATTTATGGAAACTGTCACACCCTGGGTGTGACAGAGTCTGGTTTTTGAATTCTTCAACTTTAGCTCCGTTTTTTGGTCTTTTTCTTCCAATCTCGAATCATCCTGCAATAATTCAATCATCCGCAGTAATCTAGCCGAAAAAGGATAAAAATATTGCAAAATAACAACACACGACACCAAATTAAGTCCAAAACATCTAGAATTATTCGACTTTTTAGGAACTTATCACTCTTCTTATTTTGCAATCTCTTCAAAAGTTCAGGAATCTTTTGAAGTGTTTCACTTTTCATATTCATGAAAATTACCCAAGTATATCTTGAATAATCATCCATAATTACCATAGTGTACCTATTTTTAGTTACACTTGTTGGTATTACTAGTCCAAATAAATCCATATGCATCAGTTCCAACACTCTCTTGGTTGATTGTTTAGTCTTTCACTTGAAACTTGATTTTGTTTGTTTACCTTGCTGACAGGCATCACATATACCATCTTTCTTGAATGTGATCTCAGTTAAACCAATCACAAATTTCTTTTTCACCAAATGATTGATATCATCAAAATTTAAATGATTCAACTTCTTGTGCCATAACAAATTGAGTTCTGACTTTGTATGCACAATAAGACATGTTTCTGGAATAGCAGTAGGCCCATCCACTACATACATGCTTGTTGTCTTCTTCCAGTAAACACAACTTGTTCTATCATTTCACTCGTGACAGTGCAGTAGCCTTTGTCAAAAGTGACTTTATATCCCATGTCACAGAATTGTCCAGTGCTCAGCAGGTTGTAGTCCAAGACATCAACATATCCTGGTGTGTCTTTGTTTCCAAATTTTACTTTTGGACCATCATTTGCCACAAAATTTGTCTAACAGTGCTTACTTCTTGTCATATGTCTGGAACAACAAATTTAATATGTTTAAGGTACCCAAACTTGTTTAGGTCCATAGTGGTCAGTGGTAAGCACAACTCTTGGCAAGTTTCTATAAAGTCTTCTTTGTAAAGTGTTGCACTTTTGTTCATATATGTAAGCTACATTTCCGTAGAATCTAACATTTGGTTGTGTAGCATTCACATATGGTTTCTGGCCTTTTGGTACAAAGTGTTGTTTGATGTGATTTTTGTTGTTGGAAACACTAGCATAACCCTAAGGTTGCTGTCTGTTAGGAATAGCCTTGTATTGTGGTCTCTGCTGAGGAATATCCTTTGAATGATTAACATTTTTGGGTTTAACATTCTTATCTTTGGAATATTTCTGATTTTTCTCTTTTTGTGGTCCAGTAGACATTGTAGCAAGTCTGCTATCAGTAGGTCTAGAAGGTCCCGCAGTCCTACCCTTGGATGTGCCCTTTTTGTTAGGTACTGCTGTCCTTTTTGACTTCTGATTTTGCTTCTTTGAAGCATTCTCAGTAGGTTTTACTGCTTCGGCAACCTTTTGAGGATTTGGATCTTGTGCAGATACAAACTTAGGACCAATTCTAGTACTAGGTTCAGTAGCCTTACTAGATCCACCCTTAGAGGATTGTTGAGCTTCAAATCCAAGGGTTGTTCTATCACCATAAGGCTTTCCAGATTTGAATGCAGTTTGGAACTAGATTGTGCTATAGATTCAGCAGCTACTGCAGGTGCAGCATACTTAGGTTGATTCTGTCCATAATCATTTTCCTTACCTTTGAGAATTCTTAATTCAACATTTGACCTTTAAATTTCAGCTTGAAGTGCCTCTCTTTTTGCCTTCACAATCTCTTAACCAGATTGTATTTTCCTCAGTTGCTTAAGGAGGGCATCTAGAGGTTCTTCACGGTCAGAATTCTTAGGATTTGAACCACAAGTAGATTCATAATCACTTTCAGCAGGAGTATTTATAGATAAAGAATTGTATACCTCCTCAGTTTCATCCATGTTAGCCATCAAAGCATAGTCATCCTATTGTGCAAAGAGTGAAGTATTATCAGAATCTTTTGCTTTTTCTGATTCCACTTCATATCCTGATTCATCATCAGCAACTAAAGCAATCTTGCCAGATCTTCTCTGCTGACCCTTGTTCTTCAGTAGGTATGGACAATCACGTCTAAAATGTCCAGGCTTCTAGTAATTAAAGCACAAGTAGTCATGATCCTTCTTTTGTTTCAAATCAGGATAGTCAGGTTTGAAATGTCCTAGTTTCTTGCAATGAAAGCACAATAAGTCATGATCCTTCTTGGATTCTTCATTTTTTTTCAGTTGATTTCTCATTGAAAATCCTTGAAGAACCACTTTCAGATTTCATCATCACGATTTTCGTACTCGGTTGGGCTATTTGCTCTTGCATCTCTTCTAGCACATCATCTTGAATACTTGATGATTCTTCTTTATGTGCAGCAGCCAATACAGTAATCGTTGTTGCTTCTTTTTTAGCACTTGGAACAAGATCCTTGCGGAATTCATAGGCTTTACGATCTGAAAACAATTTGAAGGTGTCTTCTTTATGTAGTCTCCTGGACTCTTCCATAGCAGTAACCTTCAATTCCCAAACTTCCTTTATAGGTAAAGCTTTAAGAATTCTGGTGTTGATCTCTTCATTTGTATAAACATCATTCAGCAGGGTGAGTTCATCCATGATTACAATGAACCTAGACTCTATCTGTTCAGTGGTTTCATTTAATTTCAATTTGAACTCCTGAAATTTTGGTTTAGCCACACTGATCTTGTTTTTCTTGATAGCATCAGTGCCTTCACAAATTAGTGGCAATATTTCCCAAAGTTCCTTCGCAGTTTTGCAAAATTTCACCTTCATGTACAAATTGCTATCTAAATTTCTGTAAATGATATCAATAGCAATATTATTTAGGTTATCTTTTTTCTATCTTGACACCCTCTTGTCTCTTTGGCTTTGGAACAAGGCGAGTTTGACCATCCACACTTATGGCTTTAGTGATTTCCAGTGTTACATCAGTCAGCCCATCCATCATTTCATCATGTGTTGCAGCTAGATAAGCCTGCATACGACGTTTATACTCATCAAAACAATCTAGTAAGCACATCAACATAGTCCTAGCATATTGATCTTTATCCATGATGCAGTAACTTGAAAACAGAAACTTGAAAAAGTTTTCAAAGATTTTTCACAAGCACAACAAGTAGGATTACTTCAGAACAGAAGCACTGCTCCGATACCAATTGTTGGTCCCTTGAAAATGCTTCGGTTAAGTTTAGAGGGGGTTGAAGAAACTTAACACTTAAAAACTTTCTGGAGTTTTACCAACTCAGCAGGGTCAATAGTCTGCTGACCACTCAGTAGTCAACTGACTATTAAAGCTATTGAATTTGTTCTTTGAGGAATATATTATATTAAGCCTTGTTACTTGTTGTTATAAATGTGATACTAAGTATTGGATACTCAGTAGTGTAAGCAGTGTGATTCAGTAGCTAGATTCAGTAGGTTGATGTGATGAGTATGCTGATAAAGTAAATTGCAAAATTTAAATGCAGTAAAGTAATGTAGGCAAGATTTATAGTGGTTCTAGGTGGTGTAATCCTGTCAGTCCACTCTTCTCCAGTGATGTTAGAGGATATTCACTAGAGATTTTTGAGGTTGCAGTTACAAAAATCCCTAAACTGTTTGTCTTTCACCAATGACTATGGCTTGGCTGAACACCGAAACGAGGTAGGATTGATACTTCAAAGTATTCCATTGGTCCTTGAAGGGTAGGATTTCCTCTTCACCAGCTCCACCACAAACAAAAGTTCTTAAAACTTCAAAAGTACTACTCTGTCTTCAGCCAACTTCTTGAGAAAGAAGGGTTGAATCAAGAAAGTGATTCAGCTTTCAGTAGCTTTTGATCAAGATGAAATGATCAGCAGCTTGTAGTCTTCAACTATGTATACTAGATAACAAGCACTTTTATGAAGTTAGAGTACACCATTTTGACTATAACTAAGTTGAGATGGACCGAACCCTACTAGCTCGAGGCTTCTATGCCTTTGAAATTCTGGTGAAATAGTTTTGAACAGGCTGTCTAGATCATAAATAATCTTCCTACTCCAGTCCTTAACAATCTTGCACCTTCTCAGATTCTAGATAACACTAAACCTGATTCTTCCAAGTTTAAGACCTTTGGTTGTGCTTGTTATCCACGATCTCGGACTACAACTTAGGCGATGTGTTTATAAAACACGGCGGACTACAAGTTAGGCGACGAAATGGACATCGAGCGGACTTACACTACAGGTGTGTGTTGAATGCAAGATCCGAATTAATCCAAGTTTATTTTTGGAAAATTAAATGGATAAGGATGACATACAAGCCCTGGATTAATCAATAAATCAATGGTCAAGATTAAATGAACGTTGGAAAGATTCAGAGCTTTATCCAATGGAAGTAAGTCAATGATAGACAGACTGGACTGTCAAAAAGCAAGACTGACAGTGTTTGTACTATATAGCAGAGGTAAAAGTAAGTCAAGATAGAGACAAATCTAAAACGGCTACATTTGAAATTCAAACACAAGTCACGGGATTCACTCCTATAAATAGAGGACTCGACTTAGATTGAAGATGATGAATGTGTGAAAAGCCGAGAAAGAAAATAACGCAAGAAATTTTATCAAGTGCAATCTTACCCCGCTTGAGCATCACTAAGCTTTAATCTACTTATCAAGAACTTTCTTCAAGTGTTTCTGCAATCAAGTTACATCCAGTATACATAGTTGAAGACTACGAGCCGCTGCGATCATTTCATCTTGATCAAAAGCTGCGAAAATTTGAATCACTTTCTTGATTCAACCCTTCTTTCTCAAGAAGTTGGTGAAAGACGAGTAGCACTTTTGAAGTTTTAAGAACTTTTGTTTGTGGTTGAGTGGTGAAGAGGAAATCCTACCCTTCAAGGACCAATGGAATACTTTGAAGTATCAATCCTACCTGTTTCTGGTGTTCAGTTTGTGAAGCCATAGTCATTGGTGAAAGACAAACAGTTTAGGGATTTTTGTAACTGCAACCTCGAAAATCTCTAGTGAATATCCTCCAACATCACAGGAGAAGAGTGGACTAACAGGATTACACCACCTGGAACCACTATAAATCTTGCCTACATTACTTTACTGCATTTACATTTTGCAATTTACTTTATCAGTATACTCAAGTATATCTTGAATATTCATCCATAACTACCATAATGTACCTATTTTTAGTTACACATGTTGGTATTACTGGTCTAAATAAATCCATATGCATCAGTTCCAACACTCTCTTGGTTGATTGTTTAGTCTTTCACTTGAAACTTGATTTTGTTTGTTTACCTTGCTGACAGGCATCACATATACCATCTTTCTTGAATGTGATCTCAGGTAAACCAATCACAAATTTCTTTTTCACCAATTGATTGATATCATCAAAATTTAAATGATTCAACTTCTTGTGCCATAACAAATTGAGTTCTAACTTTGTATGCACAATAAGACATGTTTCTGGAATAGCAGTAGACCCATCCACTACATACATGCTTGTTGTCTTCTTCCTGCAAACACAACTTGTTCTCTCATTTCACTTATGACAGTGCAGTAGCCTTTGTCAAAAGTGACTTTATATCCCATGTCACAGAATTGTCCAGTGCTCTGCAAGTTGTAGTCCAAGACATCAACATATGCAACATTTTTTATTGTCAATACATTCCTCACCAGTGTTCCATACCCTCTTGTATATCCTGGTATGTCTTTGTTTCCAAAATTTACTTTTGGACCATCATTTGCAACAAAATTTGTCTAACCGTGCTTACTACTTGTCATATGTCTGGAACAACTAATTTAATATGTTTTAGGTACCCAAACTTGTTTAGGTCCATAGTGGTCAGTGGTAAGCACAACTCTTGGCAAGTTTCTATAAAGGCTTCTTTGTAAAGCTTGTTGCACTTTTGTTCATATATGTAAGCTACATTTCCGTAGAATCTAACATTTGGTTGTGTAGCATTCACATATGGTTTACGGCATTTCGGTACAAAGTCTTTGTTTGATGTGATTTTTGTTGTTGGAAACACTAGCATAACCCTAAGGTTCTTTGTACGTTAGGAATAGCCTTGTATTGTGGTCTCTGTGTTGAGGAATATCCTTTGAATGATTAACATTTTTGGGTTTAGCATTCTTATCTTTGGAATATTTCTGATTTTTCCCTTTTTGTGGTCCAGCAGACATTGCAGCAAGTCTGCTATCAGTAGGTCTAGAAGGTCCCGCAGTCCTACCCTTGGATGTGCCCTTTTGTTAGGAACTGCTGTCCTTTTTACTTCTGATTTTGCTTCTTTGAAGCATTCTCAGTAGGTTTTACTGCTTCAGCAACCTTTTGAGGAGTTGGATCTTGGTACTAGGTTCAGTAACCTTACTAGATCCACCCTTAGAGGATTGTTGAGCTTCAAATCCAAGGCTTGTTCTATCACCATAAGGCTTTCCAGATTTGAATGCAGTTTGGAACTAGATTGTGCAATAGATTCAGCAGCTACTGCAGGTGCAGCAGACTTAGGTTGATTCTGTCCATAATCATTTTCCTTACCTTTGAGAATTCTTAATCCAACATTTGACCTTTGAATTTCAGCTTGAAGTGCCTCTCTTTTAGCCTTCACAATCTCTTAACCAGATTGTATTTTCCTCGATTGCTTAAGGAGGGCATCTAGAGGTTCTTCACTGTCAGAATTCTTTGGATTTGAACCACAAGTAGATTCATAATCACTTTCGGCAGGAGTATTTATAGATAAAGAATTGTATACCTCCTCAGTTTCATCCATGTTAGCCATCAAAGCATAGTCATCCAATTGTGCAAAGAGTGCAGTATTATCAGAATCTTTTCCTTTTTCTGATTCCACTTCATATCTTGATTCATCATCAGCAACTAAAGCAATCTTTCCAGATCTTCTCTGCCGACCCTTGTTCTTCTATAGGTCTAGACAATCAGGTCTAAAATGTCCAGGCTTCTAGTAATTAAAGCACAAGTAGTCATGATCCTTCTTTTGTTTCAAATCAGGACAGTCAGGTTTGAAATGTCCTAGTTTCTTGCAATGAAAGCACAATAAGTCATGATCCTTCTTGGATTCTTCATTTTTCTCAGTTCATTTCTCGTTGAAAATCCTTGAAGAACCCTTTCCAGATTTCATCATCCTGATTTTCTTACTCAGTTGGGCTATTTGCTCTTGCATCTCTTCTAGCACATCATCTTGAATACTTGATGATTCTTCATTATGTGCAGCAGCCAATGCAGTAGTCGTTGTTGCTTCTTTTTCAGCACTTGGAACAAGATCCTTGCTGAATTCATAGGCTTTAAGATCTGAAAACAATTTGAAGGTGCCTTCTTTATGTAGTCTCCTGGACTCTTCCATAGCAGTAACCTTCATTTCCCAAACTTCCTTTATAGGTAAAGCTTTAAGAATTCTGGTGTTGATCTCTTCATTTGTATAAACATCATTCAGCAGGGTGAGTTCATCCATGATTGCAATGAACCTAGACTCCGTCTGTTCAGTGGTTTCATTTGATTTCATTTTGAACTCCTGAAATTTTGGTTTGGCCACACTGATCTTGTTTTTCTTGATAGCATCAGTGCCTTCACAAATTAGTGGCAATATTTCCCAAAGTTCCTTGGCATTTTTGAAAAATTTCACCTTCATGTACATATTGCTATCTAAAATTCTGTAAATGATATCAATAGCAATATTATTTAGGTTATCTTTTTTTCTATCTTCAAGACACCCACTTGTCTCTTTGGCTTTGGAACAAACTGAGTTTGACCATCCACACTTATGGCTTTAGTGATTTCCAGTGGTACATCAGTCAGCCTATCCAACATTTCATCATGTGTTGCAGCTAGATAAGCCTGCATACGACGTTTATACTCATCAAAACGATCTAGTAAGCACATCAACATAGTCCTAGCATACTGATCTTTATCCGTGATGCAGTAACTTGAAAACAGAAACTTGAAAAAGTTTTCAAAGATTTTTCACAAGCACAACAAGTAGGATTACTTCAGAACAGAAGCACTGCTCCGATACCAATTGTTGGTCCCTTGAAAATCTTTGCGGTTAAGTTTAGAGGGGTTGAAGAAACTTAACACTTAAAAACTTTTCGGAGTTTTACAAACTCGGCGGGGTCAATAGTCCGCTGACCACTCAGTAGTCAACTGACTATTAAAGCTATTGAATTTGTTGCTGAGGAATATATTATATTAAGCCTTGTTACTTGTTGTTATAAATGTGATACTATGTATTGGATACTCAGTAGTGTAAGTAGTGTGATTCGGTAGCTCGATTCAGTAGGTTGATGTGATGAGTATGCTGATAAAGTAAATTGCAAAATGTAAATGAAGTAAAGTAATGTAGGCAAGATTTATAGTGGTTCCAGGTGGTGTAATCATGTCAGTCCACTCTTCTCTTGTGATGTTGGAGGATATTCACTAGAGATTTTTGAGGTTGCAGTTACAAAAATCCCTAAACTGTTTGTCTTTCACCAATGACTATGGCTTCACAAACTGAACACCAGAAACAGGTAGGATTGATACTTCAAAGTATTCCATTGGTCCTTGAAGGGTAGGATTTCCTCTTCACCAGCTCCACCACAAACAAAAGTTCTTAAAACTTCAAAAGTGCTACTCTGTCTTCAGCCAACTTCTTGAGAAAGAAGGGTTGAATCAAAAAAGTTATTCAGCTTTCAGTAGCTTTTGATCAAGATGAAATGATCAGCAGCTTGTAGTCTTCAACTATGTATACTAGATGTAACTTGATTGCAGGAAACACTTGAAGAAAATTCTTGATAAGTAGATTAAAGCTTAGTGATGCTCAGCAGGGTAAGATTGCACTTGATAAAATTTCTTGCGTTATTTTCTTTTTGGCTTTTCACACATTCATCATCTTCAATCTAAGTCAGGAGTCCTCTATTTATAGGAGTGAATCCTGTGACTTGTGTTGGAATTTCAAATATAGCCGTTTTATATTTGTCTCTATCTTGACTTACTTTTACCTCAGCTACATAGTACTAACACTGTCAGTCTTGCTTTTTGACAGTCCAGTCTGTCTATCATTGACTTATTTCCATTGGATAAAGCTCTGAATCTTTCCAACGTTCATTTAATCTTGACCATTGATTTATTGATTAATCCAAGGCTTGTATGTCATCCTTATCCATTTAATTTTCCAAAAATAAACTTGGATTAATTCGGATCTTGCATTCAGCAGACACCTGTAGTGTAAGTCTGCTACGCGATGTCCATTCTCGTCGACTAACTTGTAGTCCGCCGTGTTTTATAAACACATCGGCTAAGTTGTAGTACGAGATCGGGATAACAAGCACAACCAAAGGTCTTAAACTTGGAATAATAAGGTTTAGTGTTATCTAGAATGCGAGAAGGTGCAAGATTGTTAAGGATCGGAGTAGGAAGATCATTTATGATCTAGACGACTGTTCAAGACTATTTCACCGAATTTCAAAGGCATAGAAGCACGAGCTAGTAGGGTTCGGTCCATCTTAACTATAAGCCTATGTTTTCTTTCAGCTCTCCTATTTTGGCCATGTACATGAGGACAGGGATGCATAAATGCTATCCTATTGTCTCTATGATAAGGCTCAAAAACTCTATATTCTCCCACCAGTCAGATTGCAAACACTTAATGGTTGTTTGGAAGTGATTTTCAACAAGTTTTTTAAAGGATAGGGAAGCATTTAAAGCTTCAGACTTATCTTTAAGGGGATATATCCAAGTAAATCTACAGTGATCATCAATGAAATGTATATAGTATTGATAACCAGAATTAGCAACAACAGGTGCACCACAAATAAGTATATATCACATCAAGAAAGGATTTAGCATGAAACACAGATTTATCATAAGGCAATCTATGCATTTTACCCAACTGACAAGATTCACAGAAGGAAAGATTATCCTCAAAAGCAACATTACAAGAGTTCAACACGGATTTTAAAACGATTTGAAAGGATGGCCTAGCCTCCATGCCAAGTGGCTAAGTCTTTAACAAGAACGAAGTACAAATATAGGCATTAAAGGTATTATTTCTAGCCTCGGTTGACTCTTGGATTGAAGGGATTTACGTTAATTGAAGCTTTTGACCACGGGAATCTAGTAGAGTCCATGTCTAAGTGTTCCTACTGCGGCGGGGTCTTTCTTTGCCTTGTCCTTGACATAATTTATTATCAAATTCAACGGTGATAGGATAGTCATTGGTTAAGCGAGAGACAACGACAAAATTCTTTTTATTGGTTGGGACAAGTATGGAGTTTCTTAGTAAAAGTTGTGTGTGATTTTGTGTAGGAAGGACACAAGATCCTATATGAGAAATAGAGAGTTGCTCACCATTTCCAACAACAAAAGTGTCTCATCCGAGAATAGTCCCAGGTGAGATGCAAATTGTCGACATCAGAAGTTACGTGGTTTGTTGCACCACTATCCATGTACCAGGATGGATCCACAGCACTCTGAGGAGAGTCCACATTTGCTGATTTGGAGGCATTATTACCAGGATTAGGAGGGACAAAGTCCTGTTCAAACCTATGCCAGCAAGCTATTACAATGTGTCCACTTTTACCACACAATTGGCATACTGGTCTATTGGCTGAGTTAGACTTAGGAGTTCTCCCACTTCCCATGCCTATATTATTTCCTCCTCTTCCTCTGTTGCCAGTATTAGAGAAGTTTCCTGATCTACCCCTATAGTTATGTCTGGAACTTAAGTTGCTAACAACCTATGCACTAGGACCTTCTATAAAATCTCCAGAATTTCCATGCCCAAACCTAGCCAGGAGCCTCTCATGAGTTAGCAGCTGAGATTGCACTGCTACCATGTCATAGATCCAACTCACAGTAGTCAAGTTAACTATTGCAGATTCATACTCCTTTTCTAAACCTCCCGAGTTGCAAGAATCGGTTCGGCTTTTGAAATAGGATAACTGCGGCTATCGATTATCAAGCATAGGATTTCATCGCACTAGATAATCGGCCATGGGTTTTGACCCTTTTGTAGCCGTTGTCAATGCACTCTTGTACTCCAACATCCTAGAGTCGATTGACTATTAAACAGTGTCTCAAGAGTGACCAAAATTTCTCTAGCAGTATTGCATCCCACAACTTCTAATAAGGCGTGTTCTGTCACGGATCCATTTAACCAACCAATTAGCAACATATTTGTAGTGTGCCATTCCCCAACAGTCTGTTGTCTTTGATAAGGGGAAGGTGACACAGAAAAAGGTGAAGTGCATTGCTGATTAGGTCCTTCATCCGAGAGAACATGACTCTCAAGCTTGTGTCCCCGAATTATGGGCAACACAGTTGATTTCCACAACAAATAATTAGATCTATCAAGCTTCGCATTACAAGCTTGATTCAAATTTCCAGTGAAGGGTAAAGTAGAGATGTTGGGCGAACCTAACATACCAAGAGTAGGTGGTGACGAAATATGAGAGTACGGTGGTGTCATAGTGACATTTGGGATGGCGAGATTCACCTCTTCCAAAGCGATGTCTGGAAAGGTTGAGAATGGGATCCCACAGAACATTCCAGTTTGCATGTAGCTTATTGGAGCAAAGGGTGTGGTTCCCAGGCTGGTGAGAAACGGAATTTGAGCTCCTGTGACTCTAGTAATGGTAGGAACGCCGGAAATTGCAGCTCCTCCAGACACTAGTAATGGTTTCGTCGAAGATCCATTTCCTGTGTTGATTTGCGTAGCTTCTGATCCAACAACTATTGTTGATACAGCTGAGGAAGACGACTGAGATACGGCGGAGCTCATTCGGTGGAGCTGGTGGTTACGCCGACATCGGCCTGGCTTTGATACCAAGAGAATAAAACGGATAGATTTTGTTATCAAAATCTTAGTGCACACAATGTGTGAATAAAAGATATATATCTGTCAAGGACCAGGTGTCATAACTAACAAATGGCACACCTGTGAAATACCAATCCTACCCTCAGAATAATATATATATATATATATATATATATAATATTTAACTATTTCTTAACTCCGGCAGCTATCAATGCTAAGAAATGAAAATTTACAGATGTAGATAGCAACGGAATTGAAAGCCCAAGGCTACATATATATATATATATATACCTTCCTAAAATACAGCAATCTAGCCACTTACTTTACAGAAAACCACAATATAGAATGCATTCAAAATACTAGCAAGAATGCTCCAACGCTTGCTTTCCCCTAATTAATATGCTATATATGGATTGATTCGCTCCCTCCCTTTAACGCCCTCGATTTATCAGGAGATGCAAGATAAGATATGCTAAAATTAATGGATTTGTTGCTTGAAAAAAAGGAATACATAAAAATGGTAGATAATTACTAGCTAGCTATCTATTGATACAAGAAGTTGTAAGATGGCAAATCGTATATCCTTTGAACATCTTCCAGTGATAGTTCTCTCTCCAACTGGATTCGTGTACTTCGCAACACTTCCTGCAGGAGAAGATATATGCAGACACATATATCGACATCAAAGCAAAATTTAAGATTATCTTCCCGGCCCACACGTCAAACAAATTAAAAATAAGTAAAAGGCAAAAAAGTAGAGGAGATCTATCTGAGTACGTACATTAAACTCCATATATGAAGCATGCATGGCAAGCCATTGAGCATCCATCATTACGAATGCTATACAATATAATATCTCAAATGCATCTTCATCTTCTGCGCACAATAATTGGGAAAAGGAATTAATACATTAATTAATTATCAACGACATATTTATATGATAGCTAGCTAGCCTAGCTACCTAACCTACCCGGAACTACTACTAGGTAATTAAAGAGAGATCTGATGTGGGGACAAAAGTGTGTGTGCATGTGTTTTTTTAATAAAAAAAAGAAAAAAAAGATAGAGAGAGAGAGAGAGATCTGATCTGGAAATTAAGATACCTCCTAGTAATCTTACAAAATTCAGCCCTTGAAGGCACTTGGGCTTTTCTGCAAGCAAGCAACAAAGACTCCAATAGTAGGTGTTAGATTTCCAATTAACACGATTGATATATCAACATGGGGTCACGTTACACCCACTGAGACCCGGAAAAAATTATTAGTATTAAAACGATGTAATTTTGTTGTTAAAAATATTGTTTTGTAGTTAAAATTTGTAGTTTAAAGCTTCGGTGACCCCACTGAAACAAAGTTTCGAAACAAAAACCTCTCAGTGACCCCACCGAAACATATTTCCGAACCCGCCCTCGTACCATATATATATATATATATATATATATATATATATATATATATATATATATAAGTTACACCTCAAATAATTAAGTAAATCGATCAGAAGCTTTATTAATTAGGAACTTGACATAACAATTGATACCATATGTCGCATACACACAAGAAATGGAGAGTAACATCATTGCAACTATATAGTCACTTCGATCATAAAGGAGGTATTATAAACCTCAGACTACAGAAAAGGAAATATACGCATGACAAGAAAGAGTACTTAATTAGTATTATAGTGACATTTTGTGCATTTTCAACAGTTAAGTCTCGTATTCAAGTTGTTAAGTCGCATTTAGAGTTGTGCTCTTCAATAAAGCACAACTCGTAAACGATTTCTATAGAAACACATGAAAGGGTTCGTTAGAATAACATTAATATCGTAATACACATTTAACGAATACATGCATGAAAAATATATATATATATATATATATATATATATATATATAGAGAGAGAGAGAGAGAGAGAGAAACAACAGGTCTGCTTTAAAAATATCATTGTAAAGAAGCAAAATCCATGCCTGAAGAAAAGGAGCTATATAGTTGTGTTACATTAGTACCTGAATATAAATCCAACATCTGAATCAACATGAACGATACATTGATTCCAGCAACAGCAAATGGGTATTCCCACGTAGAACGTTTTCCGGATTGCTTGAAAAGTAACCTATGAAAAGAAGCCTAGCTTCATGTTGAATTATTATATATTATTAGTAAAATCTCACAAGTGAAAATGGCAGGACATCAGAGTTAATTAACAGACAAATCTATCACCACTAATTAAGAAATTCTTGCTCTGTATTAATTAGCTGGCGACCAAGTAATTAATTAAGAGCATACCGGATAGGTCCTTGCGAAAAAGAGCAGATTCTCAAGCGAAATGAAGCCACAACCCCTGAGGTGGTACACGTACGTTACGTACGGATGATAATTCAGAAAATGCTCATAGGAATTAAAGTGATTAATTCATGTTTACTTGAAGAAGAACCATGATTTAATTATGAAAAGGGCAGCAAAAAACATACAGGTAATAGTTGGAAGCCATTAGGAACCTCAATGGCATTTTGGTATCTGAGATCCTGAGGTAATTTACTACAAAAAATTTCTTAACTAAAAGTAATTCACTCAAATTGAATGATCATCTATGATCGTTATCTCGTCTTGTTAGTACATTCATTAGTAATTGGTACCACCGCTTATAATCCAACACTAGGGTTTAGTAATGTCCATCTTATGTAATTATTGTCGATATAAAGGAATAAAGCAGAGAGAAGGGATATCAGTTGAATGCCGTGTTTATAACCTAATTTTCACTAACATGATATCAAAACTAATCAATCTTTCTCTCCTTTTATTTTTGCATAAACCCTTGAAAAACCTTAACTTGATAAAACGACCATGTCAACTAACGACATGGGAAAAAAAACCAGAAACCCTCGTAAGAAGTGTCTTTGCAACCGCAGCTAAACTTCAGGCCATCACCACTATTAAATTAAATGGTAAAATTTATACCATGTAGTCTGGATTAGTCGCGATCTATCTAACCGGACGAGCTATATATGTATCACCACCTTCATTAAGGCAAAGGCGAGGAGGGGGATCCACGAGCCACATACACTGAATGCAAGAGGATGCATAGACTGTGTCCCTCGTCATGAATAGCATCAAACCAAACATCAAATCCACATTGTTGTATATCAAATATTTCCAAAGACATGTGGGCTCGTCTTAAACACATGTATTCTAGATCGTTTCACACATCTATGACGTGTGTAAGCAGTATGTCCAATTGGAGCAAGAAAACAAGAATCTAGAGGAATACTATTCCCAAGTAACGAGTATGGTAAGGAGAGTATGATACGATGATTAATGGAAATAGGTAATGACATGGTAAGTACGATATGGTAATTATGATATGGTAAGTATGATACGGTGAACATGATACGATAAGCAAGGTATTTCACAGGTATGCCCTAGTAAGTAAGGACGCATTTAATTACTGTAATTGCTAATAACAGTATACTATACTTGCATTAATAGAGAACTATGAGTGTATTTTCCAGATACTACCATGGTTCCCTTTTTAATTATATTTTCTTTACTGAGCCTTCGTGCTCACTCCTTATTTAACATTTTCAGATAAAGTATCGTTGAGATTGAGGAGACATGAGAAGACTCGTAGAAGACGGCACTTATGCCACTTAGTATTTATCATGTTTAGGTGGTTACCTTTTCTGTTGATATTAATTGTACTTTTATTTTATTTCTTGGGTTGCATGCCTGTAGTTAATGCTCTGACTTTTACGTTTTTTAGTTCATTTCCTTCTTGATAATAGATAGTAATTAGTTGTATATCTTTTATTTTAATGGAATTGATGTAGATAGTATTTTGGGAATTATTATGGCAGTTGGATGGACTGTTTTTTTATTGGAGTTGTAGATATATCTGTATCAGAGAATGTGAATTCCTAGAAATTTGACCTACCGACGTTGTATAATGGCCCCTGTACCGGCGGCATTGTTGGTTTCTGGTTTTATGTTTTATGTTTCATCCGTTCAGTTTCGAGTCAGATCAGTTCTTAATTTATTAAAACTTGTTTCGTTTTCCGAGCGTTTTGATGAATGTATTCTTTTAAAATTCCGTTGTTTTGTATGATGTGATTGATTTGTATGGCTTACGTGTGCATTTGATCATGAGATGTGCATGTGCCGAGTGGCCTATGACCATTTTCTTCTTACCCATGGTTTGGGCCGTTACAGGACCTCTTCAACGTATCCTCGGACATTTCAAAGACAACATAAGATCACAATTGACCCACTGTTTTCCTCCTCCTCTGAGGATCGTCCGATTGCCTTTCAGGAAACCACCAGGTCTTGTGTCACCAAGCATCCTTTGACCAACTTTGTTTCAATTGAGAATTTAACACCAGAATACACATGTTTCCCAACACTTGTGTCCAGTGTTTCATCTCCTAATTCTTTGTAGGATGTGTTATCCGATCCTGGGTGGACAAAGGCAATACAAGAAGATAAGGAAGCACCTAAAGATAATGGTACATGGGAACTTGTGTCTCCTCCATCCCAGAAAGAGTTGTAGGGTGCTAGTGGGTGTATGAAAATTAACCTGGTGGCACGATTGACCGCCTAAAGGCTAGATTAGGGGCTAAAGGATATACTCAGACGAATGGTGTGGAATATGAATAAAATGTTTTCTCTTGTTGCTAATATGTCGACCATTCGTATTTTTATTTCTCTTGTTGTGACTAATGATTAATCCTTGTTTCAGTTAGATGTCTAGAATGCGTTTTTGCATAATGATCAGCAAGAGTAAGTCTATATGAAGCAACCTTTGAGCTTTGTTGCTCAAGGGGACCGTGGTCTAGTTTTTAGAGTGAATAAATTGCAGGGCCTCAAACAGTCACCATGAGCATGGTTTGGAAACATTACTGAATTGTTAAACAATTTGGGTTGAAACAATGTCAAAGTGATTATTCTGTTTTTATGCTAATACTGAAAGTAAGAGCATTTTCTTAAGTGTCTATGTAAATGACATTGTGATTACATGAAAGGACCAGCTTGGTATTGCACGGATGAAGGAATTCCTTATAAGAGATTTCAACTAAAGATTTTGAGAAGCTCCATTAGTTTCGAAAAATAGAAGTAGAGAGATGAAGTCAAGGTATCGTGATGTGCCACAGAAAGTATGTCCTGGATTTATTGAAGAAAGCAGGATTACTTGGAGGAAGGCCGGTAGATACACCTATGCATGCGAATCAAAAGCTATTAAAGGATGATGGGGTTTTGTTTGAGTCTCGTGGGAAATATAGGCGTTTTGTTGGGAAACTCAAGTACCCAACCATTACAAACCCAGACATTTTGTACTCTGTTAGTGTGGTGAGTGATTTCTTGGAAGCCCCAAGAAATCCATATTAGGATGCAATTGTTTGAATTTTACATTATTTGAAGAAAGCTGCATGATTTAGAATTATATATCGACCTAATGATCATTTTAGAGTTGAAGGGTTCGCCAATGCAGATTGGGCAAGTTCACCATCTGATAGAAGGTCTATTTCAGGCTATTGTACATTCTATGGTGGAAACCGTGTGTCGTGGAAAAGTAAGAAACAACCAGTGGTAGCGAGATTGAGTGCAGAACCAATGTACCAAGCAATGGCCCTCACGTGAAGTGACTTAACATGGATAAGGGCTTTCGTGAAGAAGATTGGCATGACAATCAGTGGAGCGGTTTTCTTGTATTGTGACAGTCAAGTTGCACTTTATATTGCGCATAATCCGGTGTTTCAAGAGAGAACAAAGAAAATTGAAGTATATTGTCACTTTATTCGTGCCAATATTCTGACAAATGAGATTTTTTCCCCATTTGTTCAGACAGGAGATCAGCTTGTGATGTCTTCACTAAAGCCGTGTCTGTTCAATGTATTAAGTTCATTTGTTACAAGTTGGGCATATTGAATATCCATGCACCAACTTGAGGAGATGTTAGAGTTTGGTTATTATTATCATTATTTGATTACTATTGTTATGTTGGTCAGTAGAGCTGACTTATGTGCGCGTTGGAGTCAGTGGCAGATCCAGAAATAATGTTCAGCGGGATACGTAAAATTTTTTCTAAGTAAATAATTTTTTTCACGGGGTCCGAAATATTTTTCTATAAGTAAAATGTAGAGTATTTTTAATTTTAACGGGGTCCGCGAACCCCCTATAGTATAGTGTGGAATGTGGATCCGCCACTGGTTGGAGTGAGGGCTAAGCAAAGCCCATTAGGGTTTAGTAATGTCCATCTTATGTAATTTTTCTCTATATAAAGGAATAAATCATAGAGAAGGGATATCAGTTGAATCCAGTGTTTGTTTATTTACTATGTTTTAACTAACAATGTGCATATGCATGAGTAACGTTGAGAGAAATAAGTTTACCTGAAGTCTGTGGATGGATTTTCCCCTTGCCAACCCATGTCCTTCCATTGATGAGAGATTAAGGATTTAAGCTTGACATTTGGAAAGGCTAAGTTCCACAGGGCACGTAGAGCGTCCTGTTAAGTGGATACCCATGGTGATAAAGCTTGTGCTTATTAGATTACAATAAAGTGCTGAAAGGGGTTACAGGGACATCCCAGCAAAATGTAAACAAGAAACAAAATGTTGAAATTCTTAGATCTAATAGATGCATCGAATTTCTTTTCACTCGGAGAAATGGCCTAATGATATGTCTAGCACAAATATCACGTAAAATGAAGCTTAGGGAGAATTGGGCAAGAAACTCAATAGCAATTGAATTTATTTAAGTTTGTAGATACAAATAGATTTAAAGGGAGACAAATAAAGAAAAACTAAAGATTATACGTACTGACCGACGAAAGTAATGAAGTCAAATAGGAAACACGTTTTGCAACTTAATCCACCCCTCAAAAAACACAAATCAATGTGTAAAAGGAACATCAATGATTGACATTGGCATATATAGATATAGATATAACAAGTAATGGAACACTACCTGATGATCAGTGCGAGTCTCATCAAAAGCCACCCCTAGTCGTTCTCGAAGCTTTTCAAGTCTCTCTTCCTAGTAGAAGAATACAAGAATAATTTGTGAGATTAAGAAAACATCGATCGGACTGAAAAGCACAGCCGAGTTCAAGTAAAATCTATAATATGGTTTACATGTAACTAAGGTAAGTGATTAATTATGCAAATTTCGAGTGTCCATATTTGTTGTAATGGAGAGATTGCAAGTGCGAAGGAAGCTAAAATTAATTAAGATCTTCAGATTATTTGAAAAAAGCTCAAATCAACAAGTAAAAGAAGCTTACTTGCTCAGGGGTTAATGGATAGTTAAGAAATTTGTCGCTTCCTAATCTTTTAGCGCCAGGTTTAAAAATTCCACCTATCCAGGTTCGCGGTCCAACCATAGCATTAATTAGCTGCAAATGGTAATCTGCTACCACTGAGATGTGGCTGACATGTTTGATCGATATTGAACGAAAACAAAAACGGTCATGGTACGTAGGGATAAATTAAGGAGGGATGCAGAAGATCGAGAAAAGGTTTATATAGAGATCGGAGAACAACGTTATACAAGATGAGAAGAGTTTTCAGGGGAGTGCAACTTCTTCATCTTTCTTCTTTACATCCCAAAAAATCTCATCTTCATCAACCTGAATTCAAAATCATGAATCAAATATACATATATGGTTGGAATAAATGTTAGAAATTAATAAGAGCTTCACTAAAAGGATAAAAGATGATGAATAATTTCAATATTTTATCGATTATAACCAAATACATTGTCACACACACACACATATATATATATATATATATATATATATAGTGGTTTATCATCTAAATAAATTAACCACTTTGAACATTAAATCACATAAACAGGATATTGGTGAGATACCAATAGCTCATACTTTGAATGAAAATTTCCTCTGGGGGAAAGTCTACAAGTCAAAAAGTCAATAACTAACTTGATGCATGTTATCAAAAGTTTAGCAAAATAAATTCTTTTACATTAATGCAGCCTTGAAATTCTTCCTGGTGAGAAAAAAGAAAAAACAGACAGTGATATGTAAATTCAACTCTCAAGTAGCATGCCTTGAAGAAGAGGTAAGCAACAAGCTAGATGAAATTTCATGAATGGCAGAATGCTTGCTGATCGAACTTATGCGTCTAGATTAATTTTGTAGATTAAGCATGCATGATTTTTCTCCCACAAAAATTACCTAGTCTTATGCATTACATTAATCCCACACAATCATACGATGTAATCATGCCTACGTACTACGCCTTAATTAATACACGACAGGTGCCTGATTCACCTAATGCCCTAGATTTATGGCCGAAAATGACACTTATTGGTCTGCAACGAGGGCTATATATATGATCGGATCGCTGTCCTATTTCAGTGATTAAGCAAGCATCCATCAACTTTGGCCCTACTCCATTTAGATCTTCAATGCTTGGCTTAAAAACATGAGGATTTTTCGTGTTGTGGTTGAAAAAGCTTGGCTTGGATGCTATGTTGTGGGTAGGCCTGGATATGTGTTAAAGGAAAAAAACTAAAAGCTGTTAAAACAGCTTTAGAGACCTAGAGTAAAGAGAACCTTTAGGAAGTTGAAGGAGGATATTAGGTGAATCAGAGGCTGAAATTTCCACATGGCACCATATATAAATTAATTTCCAAAATGTTGGCAGAGAGACTGAAAAAGGTTTTGGACTGCTCAATTGAAGACAGTCAGACAGCTTACATAAGTGGAAGACAAATCCTTGATGTGGTGTTGATCACAAATGAGATCATTGAATTTTGTAAAGGAAGAAAAAGAAAAGCTTTCATCTTTAAGACCGACTTTGAATTGAAAAGGCGTTTGACTCGGTACATTGGGAATTTTTAGATTCTATTCTAAATCAAATGAACTTTGGTTTGATATGTAGAAAATGGATATACGGATGTATCGCTCAGCTAAAGTCTCGGTTTTAATTAATGAAAAGCCCTACCCATGAGTTTTCTATGGAGAGGGGTCTTAGCCAAGAGAATCCGCTTTCTCCCTTCTTGTTTCTTCTTATTGCTGAGAGCTTAAATGTACTTATGCAATGGCATCAAGGCAGGGAAGAGTAATATGGAAGTGTCTCATCTTCAATTCGCGGATGATGCAATTTTCTTTGGGGATTGGAATCCTAATAATATTTCCAATCTTGGTAGGGTGTTGAAGCTCTTTGCAGCTATTTCAGGTCTTAAATTAAATATTGGGAAGTGCAGGCTGTTCGGGTTGAATGCGGAAGTGCGGGCAGTTCGGGTTGAAGACTTATCTGTTAGACTCAAAAACTGCATTGCAGCCTAGGATCTATGCCGTTCACATATTTAGGCCTAACTGTTGGATCCAATATGAACAACATCACTTTTTGGCAACCAGTGATCGACAAAATTAGACCAAGCTGGCTAGCGCGATGGAAAGCTAGGCTACAAGTCAGTCTTGGGAAGCCTCCCATATTGTACTTTTTCTCCTTTTATCATGCTCCCATAACAGTCACAAATATTCTTGAGAGTTTGAGAGCCAATCTCTTCAAGGGCGCGGGGATGGGAATGATACAAAATTGGCCTCGTCACTGCTGGACTCTCACTACGAATGAAAATTTCTGAATAGGTGCGTTGAAAAAGTTGTTGTTGAATCGTGGTTTGGTTAGTGGAGCAGCTAGTGGACTGAATATCATTGCAACTAATTGGAGCAATCTGCTACCATCAAAAGTTTAACATATTTTTCGGGAAAACTGTATATTAATTGCAAGCTGCAGCCTACAACAGTTGGCTTACGAAAGAGAAAGATTTTAGGGGCCAGAGGCCAGAACGACAAGATAAGATACAAAATGGTTGAGAGAACAAAATGTAGTAACACATTTAATAACACATGTACAAAAATGTAGTAATACATGTAGTAACGGTTCTTCTCAATTCCATTCTAAAACTGTCCTTTACGTCCTTTAACCTAAGATTTTATTGGTTAACTTTGAGTGTCCTTTCTCCAATATTGACGCGTAGGCCTGTAAGTGTGCTTTAAAGTTCGATTCGATTCGACGTGTTCGGCTCGAAAAAGTTCGGTTCAGGGCTCGGCTCGTATCATCAAACGTAGAATAGAACCTTGGAAATTGGTATTCGGACAAACGAGCCGAACATGTTCGGCTCGTAGAGTTGCAGGGCTTCAATAATTCAATTTAGCCTGACCCAGTTTAAACCCCAACTCCCCAAGCCCAAAACCATGTAAAAGCCCAAAACCATGTATAACCCAACCCAATCCCTGCCCTTATTCCCTTACCCTTACTTACGCCTTACCTACCCCCCCCCCCCCAAAAAAAAAACCTAAATTCATTTCAGCCTTACCTCATTTAATATTTTGGACATGTATTTTTGAATTATTTATTGGGTATTTTTGAATTTTCGGACCGAACATGTTCGAACTATTCGAGCCGAATAATACCGAATTTTTTTCCCTTTTTTTTAAGTTCGAATACGAACTGAATCCTGATATTTTAGGCTCGATTTTGAGTCGAATCGAGCCATGTATTCGAAAATGTTCGAGCCAAACCGAACTACTCCAGGATTCGGTAGGGTTCAGCTCGTTTACAGGCCTATTGACGAGGAGGATGGACAACATTTATTCTTTTTTTTTTTTATAAAAAAAAAAAACATAAAAAATGACCCTAATTAAGACAAGCAGGGAGTATCGTGCAGGGTACACATCAAAGCTTTTGGTATTGGCTAATTAAAGCGAAAAGGCTTACGACTTGGGTAAAAAGCGCAATCAAAGGGCACAAATATTATTTTTTTTTTGCAATTTCACAGATCGAATGCGCGCATATTATATATCAAGTGTAATCCAACAAATTTTTTAAAGGGATTCAAAAGTCAACAAAAGGGCATGAGGAGTTTGATCTTCCGGAGAACAAAAACTGAAATATATATTAGGGTTAAATAAATAAAACGGGGAAAAAGGTCACCTGTCAAGGCATAAGAAGAAGAACGGAGAAATTAGAATCAGATGATTTGGAATAATATGATGATGGATCGACGACGTGAGGTGGTTGGGGCTGCAGGAACACGGCGGACGGACGGACGTGGGGTGGATATACGAGCAGCTGAAGCCTGAAGGTGGTGGTGGTGATGAACATTTGAAACGTTAACATAAGTTGAAGATTGAAAAATGACAGACAGGAAATAATGAGGATTCTTTCTTCGTTGGCTTTCCAAATCCAGCCATATTCCTAAAAGCCCGCCTTATCAGCTATCACGTACATTTAACAGACAAATTTGTTTGTTTTTTTTTTTTTTTCCCTTTCAAATTTGTAAATGGTTAATTTTATTGACAATAATACCTATATACACGAGTAAGGGAAAATTGCAAAAATAGTCCGGTAACTTTTAGCATTTTTTGATTTTCGTCCTAGTTTTATTCCGGTGAGGATTTTAGCCCGGTAACTTTGTTGTTTTTTTTTATTTCAAAATCAGTCTTACTCGTCGGATTTTTTGCTGACTGGGCACCGGAATTATAAAAAACGGGTTTTTTGGTTGCCACGTTGGGTGGGACGTGTCCTGCTGGCCCATTCTTCTTCCATTGACCGAAAAAAAACCTCTAACTTTCCAAATTCCCAAGTCATCTTCTTCCCCAGCATTCATCTCCCTCACCATTAATCTGTGCTTCTTGATTAATAGAATTTGCTTTCGTTTTGTTTCTTCTTCCCCACCATTCATCTCTCTCACCAACACAAAATCGGTGAATTTGGTTTTCTTGTCTCCACATTTGGTAGTATTGATGACAGGTAGGCCCATTGGGTCGGGTTATCCATAATTGGGCCAGGCCCAAAGTTAGACGATCAAGATAATGGACTGGCAAGGCAGGACCGTAAATGCTGACCAGAATAGTTAGAGGAGCAGGACTCCACCATCAGCTGCGCAGAAGTACCTCTAGACAGAGCGATTGGCTGCGCAGAGGTATCTCTAGACAGAATGATCGGCTGGGAGCACAAAGACCAAGTCAGCACCAGCTCAACCACTTGTAGACGTGGGTAGGCCCCACGTTCAGTAATGCTTAAAGATAACTGATAATAACTTCCCATTATATCAAGGAAGAGAATCACGATCTACAACTATTAAAGGAATGCCCTGAACTACGAGGGGGACTTGATTTCAATTTGCTATCTAAATTGGATACATAGGCAGCTCTCTTAAAGAGTTCAGACCAAAGATATACACGAATCTCATTGTTCTTGTAATATTTTCCTAATTAGAATTATTCAATTACCCGATTGTAATATTTTATCTTCATCATTTGGCGCTAGAAGGAGGATTAGATTCTAGTTAGTGAGTAATTATTACAGTAAAAATGTCAAGAAATCAGGGAAACTCGAAAAAACAGCAAACTCAGCCAGAAAAAGAAAATAGGACCGGGGGGGAGAAAAGCCCAGACAGAAACAATCAAGAAACCGGAAAGAAAGTTATGGAAGAAGGACAAAGCAGCAATCCGAACGTGGTCAAACAAATGTTGGTAGAGAACTTGGCAAACCTCAAGGCTGAGGAAATAAAAGCCATTTGAAGAAGTCTTAAAGGCCAGAAACCAAGATAATGACGCTTCTGAAACACATACTCCCCTTCATACCGCTAAAAGGGAGAAACATGAAGCAGAGTCTAGCATAAGAGTGGTGGTTACTCACCCAGGTGGTGATAACGCCAAGGCGGAGTTAGATGCTATTCTTAAGCCTAAGCAAGATGAGTTTAGGCTAGTATCTCCTTTCACCGAGGACATTGATGCATTTCCTTGTCCTCCAGGGTTTAAGATCCCAAAGATCCAGGCATATGATGGAACCAAAGATCTGTATGATCATATGCATCAGTATATCCAGGACATGAACTTGTATAATGCTCCAGAAGAGATTAAATGCAGGGCATTTGCATCACCTCTAACAGGAAAGGCAAGAGATTGGTTCAATAAGTTGAACCCCAGATCCATACCAGATTTCCCAACTCTGACCAGAAAGTTCATGTATTCATTCATCGCAGCAAGACCCTTCTAGAGGAACCGTACCTATTAGCTAACCATTAGGCAAAAAAGTGATGAAACAGTGTTGCAGT
Source organism: Gentiana straminea (assembly GCA_036785695.1). NCBI lineage: Eukaryota > Viridiplantae > Streptophyta > Magnoliopsida > Gentianales > Gentianaceae > Gentiana > Gentiana straminea. Next base: position 85,879 of record JAVUPR010000060.1, read on the forward strand.
TTATTAAAAGAGATTCAACGGAGAATCATCCCAGATAGCAGATCTGGATGATAAATTCTTAGTAGCATCCTTCGTGGCAGGTCTCAGAGAAGGACGGTTACATGCAAAGCTGAGCAGCAAGAATCCGAGTACAATGGAAGAATGTCTGGAAATTGCATACAAACATTGTCGGGGAGAAGAGGCTAACAGAGCCAAAAGAGAAGAATCCCATAGGGATTCCATAAAAGGAAAAAATGAGGACAGGTCTTATAGAAGAGGAAACCTGTTTGGGATAGAGTAACTGCTCCCATTTCTGAAAGGTTAGGGAAAAATGTGCTTTGCAGGACAGAGACCTTATTCCTCTAAACAGATCTCATGACCAAGTTCTGGCGATTGTGGAAAAGAAAGGAATCGCCAAGAATCCTCCTCCATTGAGGGGTCCAAAGGAGAAGAGAGACCACACCGGGTGGTGCAAGTACCATAAAGATATTGGATGATGTATGACAAAAATATGATTATATTATAGGACTTTTTATTATTATTTTTATGATATTTTAGTATAATTTCATATAAATGCATTGAAAACTTATAAAAATCATAGTTAGTTATAATTAAATGCATAAGTTATTAAAACGATATAAATAAGGGTTTTAGTGTCAGATTTACGTTTGGTGTTTTGTTGCTCTTATTGAAGGATTATACGTTTATCGAGATCTCAAGAGAGGACATGTTTTGGGGCCTAAATCATATCTTTTAAGGGATAAAAGATTATGCCATAAGCAAACGAGATCGAACGGATCAAGCTGTCCTTAGTATTTCTACCGTAACTCATCTTCAACGGACATTTGACCTAACTTAGAGGCATTTTCGAGAAAAAGTCCTTAATGAAAGTTGTACATCTTCAAGAGAGCTTTCCAACGAATATTAATCATGTCAATCGAGGTCTACGGCTCGAGATAGGTTTCTACGAACATCCGATATGTTGCATGGCCGGCACGCGCCGGAGAAGGCCGGATCTTGCGAAATATCTCGACACCGGCACGTGGGTCGACAACAAGAGAATATACACTATTTAGCCGGCACGTGCCGGTGGTGCTCCGGCACGCGCCGGCCTTGTGGTATGGCCTATAAATAGAAGCTCATTGCAAGCTTGGGGAGTTGCACCTATCTTTATATCTCTCTTATATAGATCTCTATCGTCTCTTTTGTTGTTTTTTAGTTAAATAAATGCGTAAACGGCACTCGCCGGAATAATACGATGTAATGTTGTAATATAAGCACCGTTATGATGTTTGGAAAGATTACGGGAGGCTCGTTGTTGTAGAGGAGTTGTTATTTCCGGGGAATACGACTCTAACGCTACAATTGTAATCTAAAGATGAGCGGCTAAGGTCTCGAGGCTAGAACCACCGTTGTGAAGCCACCATCACCGGAATAAACAAGGATTTCGTTTTCATTTGTTCTAGTGAGTTTCTTGTTCTTCCTTCATGTTTGAATTGTTTATGTGAAATTCGTATGATCTATACTTATGTTGCATGCTAATCGAATTTAGATACGATAGTTGATAAATTCGTAGATTACCGTGAAGGAGAATGATAATATTCTTCCAACATACGTAAGTTGAGGGTGAATGTTATTAGATTAGGATTTATATCCATATCTTTGATCCGTAAATGCTTTAGTTGTACCGAGAGTGGTGAACTAATTAAAAGGCGATGAACCGAAAGGGAAAATGCCTCTTTAGCGAATAATAATCCAAGAACTTACGAATGAATATGTGTCTTTCTTGTTATTTTCGGTGGGGTGGTGGATCAACGGTGTGTTCTAGTTGTTTTAATCTTTCTTTAAACAAATTTTCACGTATCGTCTTTCTTTTCACGTTTGCTACCTTAGTTTGTTAATTGAAAATCCGAGATCATAATCATCAACTTTAAGAAAGAAATCGAAGGCAAAGACTCTTTTTCGTACAAGTCCCCGCGGATACGATCCGGTTTCACCACTATGGGCGCGAGCCTTCGCACTTGGGGCCGACATCGGTTTTATTTTATTACTTGTTATATTTTGCTTTGCATAAAACCGCGAACAAGTTTTTGGCGCCGTTGCCGGGGACTTGGCACGGAAAGTTTTCGTTTTCAATCTCTCGTTCGTTTCTATTTTATCTACGTTGTTCGACTGTTTCGAGCTTGTTTTAGTTTAGTTTTTATTTATTAAGTCTAAAAAATATATATATATATATATATATATATATATATATATATATATATATATATATATATATATAATAATAATAAAATAAAAAAAAATAAAAATAAAAATAAAAATAAAAAAAAAACCCGTGTTCCCTGGTTAATCGTCGAGGTTGGGTGATGGGTTCTCGGTGAATCCCACTCTGCGGAAGCATAAGGAATTAAATCCCGAAACCTCGTGGTTAAGGTGTTGGTGTTCGAACGTGGTTTATGAAAACTCGAACTCACGGGGGACCTCTTTTGTATAACCCGGAGCTAGAGCGAACCATCGTTCGACCGAACAAACGTTTGGCCCGGCTCTCCGGACCGACGGACGAGGGAATCACGGAAGAAAACGATCTGAAGGATACGTTGAGGAGAAGCTCAAGTAGGAGCCGAGGTTGAGAAAATGGCGGATCAACGGACATTGGCGGACTTTGCCATGCCATCTACTTGTGAAAGTTAATCCTGCGGTCGTGATTCCCGAAATCACGGCGATAATTTCGAACTCAAAACTTCTTTAATCAATTTGGTAAGAGGTTCCACATTTCATGGATTTTCCACCGAGGACCCGCACGATCACATTCACTCATTTCTAGAATCGTGCGGGACTATTTTAATCAAAGGGGTCACGAGGACGCCCCGAAGATGAAACTTTTTCCCTTCTCACCGAAGGGAGAAGCGAAAGAATGGTATAAATCCTTACCGGTCGAATCCATTACTTCGTGGGAGGAGTTGGAGAAAGAATTTCGAGCCGTACTTTCCACCGCAAAGACGGCTCATCTTCGAATCGGATATTCACTTTTGTGCAATCCGAGAAGGAATCTTTTTACGATGCGTGGAAACGATTTAAGACTCTCTTGAGAAAGTGCCCCCACCATGGGGTGTATAAACAAAGATTGGTCAACACTTTCTACGGTGGTTTGACCGAATTGACTAAAGGAATGGTGAATAGTTCTGCTTTGGAGGTGCATTTCGAGAAAGACACACGATGAGGGATGGACGTTGTTTGAAGATATTGCAAAGTATAATTATGCCCCTACTATGCGGGTGCATCCAATCGAAAAGCTCGTTGCGGGGAAGTATGAGGTAGATGAGACCACGTTTCTAAAAGCTCGGTTGGCCGCACTACAAAAGCAAGTGGCGGCAATGAATGTTCCAAGTCTTGTGTGTGACAAGCGCCATGGCCAAGGCCATCGCGATGTCGGTGCCGGCTTGACCCAATCTCTCGGGTCAAAGGCTGTTCAAAACAATGTTGTTTGCCAAAATTGCGATACCATTGGGCACACATTCCATCGGTGTCATCTATTGTTGCATTCGAGAGGAGGTGAATGCATTCAATTCTATAAATTATCGACCTTCGGGTCGAATCAAAACACTCAAGGGTTCAATTACAACCGGAACCACCCCGGTTTCCGATGGAGTGATCCTTCCGGGGCAGCGAACCCCCATCACTTTCAGGCCCCTAGGCCTAATCAAAGCAATTTTCAATCCAACTATCGACCAACATGGAACACCAATCCACCGCAAAATCAAAATCAATCATTTCAGATCTTAGAACAAAAGTTGAGTGAGCAAATCACGGCCAACACTCAATTGGCAAATGCTTTAAGTACTCTGACCAATACAGTGAGGAATTTAGAGGTACAAATGGGACGATTTCGGGGCGGCAAGCAAGTCGACCTCGGGGTCGGTTTGCCGAGTTTTGCGAGAAGAACCCCCGAGGGGTCAACTTGGTCCCGAGAATGACCAAAATACTTGCACCGATCTAGCCGCACCATGGGACTATGGTCGGGATGAGTTGAATGCCATAAATGCGAGGAGTGGGAAAGTGGTTGGCGGTCGGGCCAACCGGGGAAACGAATAGCCCCTCCCGCGAGCGAGAGACGCGGGGAGGGGAAGATCTTTGTTCTCCTCGGAAAGATGTTGGGACTCTTGTTGAGCCAAGTGAAAAAGTAAATTCGAGAGAAGTGTGAGAGTTGAGAATGCGATGATAAAGAGAAGAGTGCTGAGAAGAAGTCAGAATCTAAGTTGAGTTCTGGGAAGCATGTGAGGTGGAAGGATAAGGAAGACAAAGCAATCAATCATAAGACAGCAAAGAAGCACTTCACTGAGGAAGACTTTGCTGATCTCCCTTATCCACCTAGCAAAAACAAGCTGTCGTTAATAGTCGATAAAGAGTATAAGAAGGTTATCGACTTGCTCAAGAACACTGAGGCAAACATTCCATTAGTTGATCTTTTGGTAGGGATGCCAAAGTATACAAAGTTTATAAAAGACGCAGTAAGTTCGAAAAAGAAACTTCAAGAGCTCGAACACATAATGTTGAATGGAGAATGCTCCGCAATCGGCCAGACTAAACTTCCTGTGAAGTGTCCTGACCCTGGAAGATTTACGATTTCGTGTACTATTGGGAACAGGGACTTCCACAATGTTTTGTGCGATTCGGGAGCATCAATCAATCTGATGTCTACTTCAATCTTCCAATCTCTTGGATTGGATCAATCTATTACTCCTAGATCTATTTCTCTTCAACTTGCAGATAGAAGTGTGAAGTATGCAAGGGGAATCATAGAAGATGTGTTGGTCAAGGTTAAAAACTTCATATATCCAGCTGATTGGGTAATCATGGACATGACCGAGGATGAGAAAACCCCCTTGATCCTTGGAAGACCTTTTCTTGCAACTGCCCGTGCCTTACTAGATTCCCACAGTGGCGAAGTAACCCTACATTTGGAGGATGAGAGTATAAAGTTCAATGTGGGCAACGCGGTGAAGCATGCATCCGGTGATGCTTGTTTAGCTATTGAGGACGATTTCAACGATGAGTATGATAAACAAGTGTTCATGGGTAGTTGGGATGAGGAAGAATTCAATAAACTATACGCAACTTGGACTAATGAGGAGTGGATAAAATTTTTAGAAGACCGGGAGGTGGTAAGAAAGATAATTAGGAAGAGGCATGGTGATATGCCAAGATTTGCAAAGGGAGATGAGGCCCCTGTCGTGGGAGGCCATGATGCTTGAGCCCTTATAATAAGCTTGGAGATCTAGAGCTTAAGGGAGATAAATTAAGACCAAGTGTGGAGGAGCCACCGTCGGATTTAGTGTTGAAACCCTTGCCTCAACACTTGAAATACATTTTTCGAGGGACGGTGATAAGCTTCCTTTGATCATTTCATCTAAGTTAGAACCAAAGGAGGAAGAAAAGCTTATCAAAGTGCGCAAGATAATATCCTCGCCTTTGGTTGGCAAGTGGGAGATATCAAGGGAATAAGCCACGATATACGTATGCATAAGATCGGACTGTAGAGGGATCGAAGAATGTGCGACGGCCTCGAGAGAAGGCTAAACCCTCGTATGCGGGAAGTCGTTAAGAAGGAAATCATCAAATTGCTTGACATGGGTATCATTTACCCAATAGCCGATAGTGAATGGGTGAGCCCCACTCGGGTGGTGCCAAAGAAAGGAGGAATTACTTTTGAGAAGAATGACAAGGGGAAGAGATTGCCCTACGGCAAGTCTTTGGGTATAGAATTTGCATCGACTACGGAAGACTAAATGAGGTAACTCTAAAAGACCATTTCCCTTTGCCATTCATTGACCGGCTCCTTTAGAGGCTTAGTGGCAAGCAATTTTATTGTTTTTTGGATGGCTATTACGGATACTTTCAAATAGCCATCGACCCCACCGATCAAGAAAAGACTACCTTCACTGTCCCTCCGGTACCTTCGCTTACCGAAGGATGCCATTTGGTCTGCACGCAACGCACCGGCTACATTTCAAAGATGTATCTTGGCTATCTTTGATGGTTTAGTGGAGAAGGTGATGGAGATTTTTATGGATGACTTCTCGTATTCGGGGACGAGTTTCGACCACTTGTTTACACAATCTTGATAAAGTTCGTCCCGGTGCATAGAGAAGGACTTAGTCTTAAATTGGGAAAAGTGCCACACGATGGTGGAAGAGGGAATTGTTCTAGGACACAAGGTGTCCAAAGAAGGTATTGAGGTCGACAAAGCAAAGGTAGAAGTTATTGAAAAAATGACATACCCCAAAAATGTAAGAGAAGTGAGAGGTTTCTGGGTCATGTCGGCTTTTATCGGCGGTTCATAAAAGACTTTTCTAAGATAGCCAAGCCTTTGTCAACTCTCTTAAGAGAAGATGTGAAATTTGTTTTCACTCCCGAGTGTGAAAGAGCGTTTAAAGAATTAAAAGACAAGTTGGTTACCTCGCCAATTCTTATAGCACCCGGCGGAAAGCTCCCTTCGAGCTTATGTGTGATGCCTCTAATTATGCGGTCGGTGCGGTGCTAGGTCAGAGAATGGACGGCAGGTTCAAACCCATCTACTACGCTAGTCACACTTTAAACCCAGCACAAGTAAATTATGCAACAACTGAGAAGGAGTTGTTGGCAGTAGTTTTTGCCATGAATAAATTTAGAAGCTACTTGCTTGGGTCGGAAGTTACGGTCTGGACAGACCATTCTGCATTGAAATACCTGTTAGACAAGGCTGATGCCAAGCCTCGTTTGTTAAGATGGATCTTAATTTTACAAGAGTTTGATGTTCATATCCGGGACAAGAAGGGTAGCGAGAATGTGGTAGGCGACCATATGTCTCGGTTGACCGTTGATCCTCGGATAGAGTCGGATGAGATTGGAATTGATTTTCCAGCGAGCAACTCATGACTATTAATGTGTGCAAGGTTACTCCCGCCCGTCGGAAAAGGTTCTCCTTGGTTTGCACCTTTTGCAAACTTCTTGAGCGGCGGATATCCGGACCGACGACGACATATCAGCAAAAGAAGAAATTCTTTTCGGATTTGAACTATTATGTGTGGGACGATCCAATTCTCTTCAAGCGCTGCAAGGATGGATTACTCCGTAGGTGTGTCCACGAGATCGAGCGAGAGGGACATTATGGAGCAATGCCATGGCGGACTGTGGGAGGTCATTATGGAGGCTGGGAAGGCTATTTGCGAAGATTTTTCAGTCCGGCTTCTGCGGCCAACAATCTTTAAGGATACGAGAGAGTTTTGTAAAAGGGTGTGACCGGTGCCAGCGCACCGGTAAACTTTCTCGGCGAATGGACATGCCTCTCCACCCTATCCAAGAATGCGAGGTTTTCGACGTATGGGGTATTGACTTCATGGGACCATTCCCATCCTCGTATGGGAACAAGTACATTCGGTGCGTCGACTACGTGTCAAAGTGGGTGGAAGCGATAGCAACACCGCGGAACGACCACAAGGTGGTCAAGAACTACGAGGAAAAATATTTTTACACGGTTTGGCTGTCCACGAGCTCTCATCGGTGACGAGGGAACTCACTTACGCAATACTCCATTAGAAAAGATTTTAGAACGATATGGGGTAAAACACAAAGCTGCTACCCCCTATCACCCTCGGACGAGTGGACAAGTTGAAGTAAGTAACCGAAGCTTGAAAAGCATTCTTGAGAAGACGGTGAATTCTCATAGGACGGACTGGAGTCAGAAACTGGATGATGTTCTCTGGGCTTACAGGACAACTTTCAAAACTCCTATTGGCACGTCTCCGTTTCAGATGGTTTATGGCAAGGCCTGCCACCTGCCAATCGAGCTTGAGCACAAAGCGTTCTGGGCTATTAAATTCTTGAATTTTGATAGTCAATTATGTAGAGAAAAGCGATTGTTGCAGTTGCAGGAGCTTGATGAGTTCAGACTCCAGGCCTATGAGAGCTCGAGAATCCGTAAGGAGAGGACTAAATTGCTTCACGACAAGAAAATCAAGAATAGAGAATTCAAAGCGGGCGAATGGGTTTTACTATATAATACCAGGTTACATCTGTTTCTTGGTAAGCTACGCACCCGTTGGTGTGGCCCCTTTCAAATCTCTCAGGTTTTCCCTAGTGGAGCAGTCGAATTGAAAAATAAACAGGGCGAGTTATTCAGAGTGAATGGTCATCGGTTGAAACACTATATTGGTCAACAAAAGGAACGACCGATGGTTTTCCATCTGAACGACATCCCTAGTCAAGCTAGCTCCGATTTTTCGGCACCCGATGATTTACGTCTCTGTGAATTCTTTGAAGATGTTGCGATTTATGATGATAAACCTCGGCTTTTGGAACTAAAACCTAAAAAGAAAAAGAGAAGAACCACAGGAACAAAGTGGATACAGAAGTTTACCGATATGGCCAATACATTGGCGAGACTTTGTTTTTGTGGGATCCATACTATTAACCCCGAGGAAATCAAGAATGAGTCCGGAGAGAGGCTTCAATGGCACGACCCGGGTTGAAAATTTTTGGGTTGTCGAGCCAACGACATAAAACAAAAGCGCTTGGGGGGAGGCAACCCCGCCTTAATAAAACTATGTGAAATTAAATAGTTGCTTGTGTGTTTTTATTATTCGAGCAAACGACGTTAACCAAAAGCGCTACCGGGAGGCAGCCCGTTAATAATAATAATAATAATAATTTGGATAAAGACTAGTCTTAATGAAATGTAGAATACGTATGGAAGATTAACACTAAGCACAACTAAGTCTCATGATGAATGTTTGAATATCATTTAAAGGGAACGATTAGGTGGTTATCCGAAAATCCCGAGGTAAAACAAAGATAAAATTCAAATGCTTCATTTCTTGGACTTAGGTTGTTATAACGTTTAGACAAAACCCTTGAGGATGCGGGTATAAAAGACTCACTTCATTTCATTATTTTGTTTTTGTTCCATGATATTGCCTTGTCTATCATTTTTGTGCCCCTATCCCCGAGGTACGTCTTGTTTTCCATGGTGTGCGGGATATTTGCGATAGCAATTGTGAACTTTTAGATAAATCGGTTTACCGGTGGATGGTCCACGATCTCTTGTTTTCATCAAGCATTTACGGATCGATTCGCGACCACTTCCGAATTGCCACCTTCGAATTACAACCGGCTAAGTTTTTCTTATTACGCACATGCGAGGACATCATGTAACTTAAGTGTGGGGGAGGGTTTTATATGTTGTCTTGTTTTTAAACGTTTATACTATTTATATATATATATATGATTATGTGCATATTTTCATTTTATAACTACTATATTCCACTCATTATTCATCGAGGTCGATGTCAATTCGTAAGTGGGGAGTAGAGTAAGTTATAAAATTTTGAAAATATTAAAAATTAACGCTATAATAAATATATTGATTGCTTAACACTTAGTTTTATTTTTCATAAGTAGAAATAAGATAGTATATAATTAATATAATAAATTTAATATATTTTGATAGAATAAGTTTTAGTAAGTAAAATAGATTAGATGTATTATGATTATATTATATATGTCAATTTTAGATTTTAATAAGATTTTAAGTATATGTAACTATACATAAGTATTATTGAGTATTGTTGATTTTAAATTAGACAGATATGCTTATATTTATAATGAAATGTTAGAATAATTTTCTTTTCGAAATAAGTATGAATATGGAATCAGACCAAGGATGACGATTTTTGGCATAATAAAGTTAGACAGGTGCTAATATATTTGATCTCACCTCATGACGCTTGCAAGATAGTCGATTCTGGCAATGAGTTCGGATATGTTAATATTCTATGAAAAAAAATAAATAAATTAAAAAAAAAAAAAAAAAAAAAAAACACACAAATCACCTCGAGTCCATTTGGATACCGCCCCAATTAGGGAGTGTGGTTTACCTTGGACAAGTATGGGTTTGAGTGATCTCGGGGATTTGCTCTAAAGTTTGGGGAGAGTGTTATACTTTTGAGACGCGACGATTGAAAAAATAATAAATAATATTGGGTTGTAATTTGATAAAAAAAGGTTTTGAGATGAAAGTTAAGTACGTACGACTTATCTTCTTCTTTTGATAATTCTTTATTTTTCCTTTTGATCAAACACCTAGATCCTGATCGTTATACTAAGTCCTTGATTCCAATCATTTCATACAAGTTAAGATTAGAGAATAATTTTAATTTTTATTATATTTACTAAGTAAATTATGTAAAATTTCATTTAAATGATATTTGATAAATAATTTATCTATGTTATATACACTTTTTATCTTGTTTAATTCTAAGAAAGATATGTTTAATATATTTACAATATTGAAATGATATTTTGCTAACTTGAAAGTTAATCTCCCAAGTATATCATTTTTATTATAGTTTTTATATATTATCGCTTATTTTGCTCGAGGACGACCAAAAGCTAAGTGGGGAGTAGTTGATGTATGACAAAAATATGATTATATTATAAGACTTTTTATTATTATTTTTATGATATTTTAGTATAATTTCATATAAATGCATTGAAAACTTATAAAAATCATAGTTAGTTATAATTAAATGCATAAGTTATAAAAACGATATAAATAAGGGTTTTAGTGTCAGATTTACGTTTGGTGTTTTGTTGCTCTTATTGAAGGATTATACGTTTATCGAGATCTCAAGAGAGGACATGTTTTGGGGCCTAAATCATATCTTTTAAGGGATAAAAGATTATGCCATAAGCAAACGAGATCGAACGGATCAAGTTTGTCCTTAGTATTTCTACCGTAACTCATCTTCAACGGACATTTGACCTAACTTAGAGGCATTTTCAGAGAAAAAGTCCTTGATGAAAGTTGTAGATCTTCAAGAGAGCTTTCCAACGAATATTAAATCATGTCAATCGAGGTCTACAGCTCGAGATAGGTTTCTACGAACATCGATATGTTGCATGGCCGGCACGCGCCGGAGAAGGCCGGATCTTGCGAAATATCTCGACACCGGCACGTGGGTCGACAACAAGAGAATATATACTATTTAGCCGGCACATGCCGGTGGTGCTCCGGCACGCGCCGGCCTTGTGGTATGGCCTATAAATAGAAGCTCATTGCAAGCTTGGGGAGTTGCACCTATCTTTATATCTCTCTTATATAGATCTCTATCGTCTCTTTTGTTGTTTTTTAGTTAAATAAATGCGTAAACGGCACTCGCCGGAATAATACGATGTAATGTTGTAATATAAGCACCGTTATGATGTTTGGAAAGATTACGGGAGGCTCGTTGTTGTAGAGGTGTTGTTATTTACGGGGAATACGACTCTAACGCTACAATTGTAATCTAAAGATGAGCGGCTAAGGTCTCGAGGCTAGAACCACCGTTGTGAAGCCACCATCACCGGAATAAACAAGGATTTCGTTTTCATTTGTTCTAGTGAGTTTCTTGTTCTTCCTTCATGTTTGAATTGTTTATGTGAAATTCGTATGATCTATACTTATGTTGCATGCTAATCGAATTTAGATACGATAGTTGATAAATTCGTAGATTACCGTGAAGGAGAATGATAATATTCTTCCAACATACGTAAGTTGAGGGTGAATGTTATTAGATTAGGATTTATATCCATATCTTTGATCCGTAAATGCTTTAGTTGTACCGAGAGTGGTGAACTAATTAAAAGGCGATGAACCGAAAGGGAAAATGCCTCTTTAGCGAATAATAATCCAAGAACTTACGAATGAATATGTGTCTTTCTTGTTATTTTCGGTGGGGTGGTGGATCAACGGTGTGTTCTAGTTGTTTTAATCTTTCTTTAAACAAATTTTCACGTATCGTCTTTCTTTTCACGTTTGCTACCTTAGTTTGTTAATTGAAAATCCGAGATCATAATCATCAACTTTAAGAAAGAAATCGAAGGCAAAGACTCTTTTTCGTACAAGTCCCTGCGGATACGATCCGGTTTCACCACTATGGCTGCGAGCCTTCGCACTTGGGGCTGACATCGGTTTTATTTTATTACTTGTTATCTTTTGCTTTGCATAAAACCGCGAACATTGGACATGACTCTGAACAGTGCAGGGACCTGATCAGAGATATAGACACAGCAGCAATGGAAGGAAAGATTGATGAATGCATCGATCGACCGCAAGGAGATAATCCCAGAGGAATGAGAGAATTTAAAAAACAGAACAACAGTCATGACAGGTACAACTAGAGGAGACACAGAGATCTGTCTCCGGATGCAGATGGGCATAGAGAAAATGCCCCAATCAACACAGCGAATACGATCGTTGGGGGACCAGGAGAAGTTAATAAAGCTGCCCGGAAAGAAAAATGTGGCAGCTCAGAAAAATACGGAGAGGCAAAGAAATAGAAGGTGATGGGAACCGTTCAGTACGGCCCAAGAGATGCACTACCAGCCATCGTGAGCAACGAAGGACTGGTAATAGAAGCGGTTATTCAGAAAAACCTGGTCAGAAGAATCTGCGTAGACACCGGCAGCGCAGTAAACGTGCTGTATTACAGTGCGTTCCAAGCAATGAAGCTAACAGATTCGGAGCTGACTCCTGTGTCAACTCCTCTTTTTGGATTTACCAGGCCACCCTTCCATCCTGTGGGTATGTTAAAGCTATTGACGACTTTCGGCAAAGGACCGCAGAGCAGGACTTTGATGGTCAATTATGTGGTAGTAAAAGCTCCATCAGCTTATAATGTGATTCTGGGAAGACTAGCGTTGATCGACCTAAGGGCAGTGGTATCGCCAGCACATAATAGTATGATATTCCCAACTTTTGAAGGAGAAGCTACTGTTAAAAGGGATGTGGATGCCGCCAAGAACTGCTACACAGCCACAATCAGTGGAAAAATGAAGGTGCAGCAGGTGACAATGGAATATCTAGTTCCAGATGAAGAGAAAAGTTGGCAGTCCAACGATTTTGTGGAATCAATAATGCTAGATGAACTGGACCCTGAATCCACAGTCAGCATAGGATCATGGATACGTGCTGAACAGAAATAGTTGCTGGTTAAGATTTTGAAAGATTACAAGGATGTGTTTGCATGGAAAGCAAGTGACATGCCTGGACTGTCAACAGAGTTGGCTGTCCATAAGCTCAACATCGACCCAACCAGGAAACCGGTGAAGCAAAAGAAGAGATATTTTGCCCCAGAAAGGATACAGGCTGTCCAGCAAGAAGTGGAAAAATTGTAGCAGGCCAACATGATTAAAGAAGTTATCTACCCAGAGTGGCTAGCAAACCCAGTGCTAGTCAAGAAGCCAGATGGCAGTTGGAGAATGTGTGTGGACTTCACAGATCTAAACAAAGCTTGTCCTAAAGATAGTTATACTTCCCCTAGAATTGACAGGCTAGTAGATTCTACAGTTGGCTATGAAATCTTTGCTTTCATAGATGCTTATAAGGGATATCATCAGATTATGATGGACCCTGTAGATGCTGTAAAAACTGCTTTTATTACTGAATTTGGTTCCTACTACTATGTGTCTATGCCTTTCGGATTAAAGAATGCAGGGGCTACCTACCAAAGGACAGTCAATACCATTTTCAAACAACAGATTGACAAATCAATGGAAGTATATATGGATGACTTATTGATCAAGAGCAGGACTCTTGACCAATATTTGAAAGATGTAGCAGAAGTTTGTCAGGTTTTAAGACAAACAGGGATGAAATTGAACCCAAAAAAGTGCACTTTTGGAGTGAGGTCGGTCAAATTTCTGGGTTATATGATATCTAAAGACGGTGTCAGGGCCAACCTTGATAAATTAGAAGCTTTAAAGACCATTCCTGAATCGAAGAATATTAAAGAAGTTCAGCGTTTAACAGGAAGATTAGCAGTGCTAAACCGATTCTTATCGAAATCTACACAGAAGTCATTGCCATTCTTCAAAATTCTCAGGAAGGCCAGACCATTTGATTGGAATGAAGAATTTAAACAGGCTTTTCAGGATTTAAAAGATCATATCAGTCACCTGCCAACTCTAACTCCTCCTCAGAAAGGTGAGATACTTTTTCTTTACTTGTCTTTTTGCAATGAAGCAGTAAGTGCTGTGTTAGTGAAGCAACATGGCATGATACAAAGTCCAGTATATTTTGTAAGCAAAGCCCTACAGGGACCTGAGATTAGATATTCTGAGGTGGAAAAATTGGTCTTGGCCCTAGTACATGCCACAAGGAAATTAAGACCATACTTCCAAAGTCATCATGTGATTGTGTTGACAAATCAACCTTTAAAACAAATTTTGGATAAGCCAGACAAGTCTGGAAGGTTAGCAAATGTTAGGTGTAGTGCCCGAAAGACAATTTGTGTAATTGTTTTTAATGGATGACGAAATTTATCTCACCTTATTACTTGCTTTGTGCTTGTAAATAATACTTGCTTTGTGCTTGCAAACCCTAAGTATATCGGTATGTAACCGCTTAACTCGGTGTATGGCATGCACGTGAGGATTGAGTTAGTGGTGATATACTTAAATTGTTAGTCCGTGGTGAACTTAATCGAGTTTAGGGTCTCTTGATTAAAACACCAATAATGCGCCCGAACACCTTAGGGTGTGATAGTCTTATCCGGTTTGTCGGTAGAGGGTACTACGTGGGGCATTTATATATGATGGCATTCATATAGGGTGGACCGATTTAATCGAATTTCTCGGTATAATTCCGTAATCGAGGAATCTTATTAAATCATTAGATGATCATATATGGATCAACCTTAATCTGAGGTGATCACGGGTCTTTGCTTGTCCCGGGGTAGTGTTTGATGTGTTAGTTACGGTTCACTTTAATATGTGTTCCAAGCCACTTCTCATTGGCACTATCTCAGGATGAGTGAGTAGTTCGATTTTCACGGACATGGAATCCATTCCTTCTGCGGGAAGTAGAGAGACGATCCCTTATTTGTTAGCCCTAAGAAAGTGATCGATCCCGGGAGTTCACATTTGACTAATTAGCTACTAGTCGGATATGTGTACTAATTGATCATCGGGGGTTGATGGTAAATAAGGATAAGATATTCGAGTCGGGTTCACGGAGACTTCCCACTCGGAATGGACGATCTATGGAGGGTTAATCCGTATGTAGTGATTATATCAATGGACGCTTATTCACTCATGGGTTGAGTATAAGTATACATCTATAATCGGTAGAGTTCGGTTTCGGGTTTATGGTGGCGTAATCCCGGAATTAATAATTAATGTACTTATTACGTTCGATGAATAATTAATTATTGGAGCTACGGTTATAGGTCCATGGTCCCCGATGTGGCTTACGTAATTCGGACTAATAATCTTGTTATTTGGGCCTCGGTGATAATTAATTGGGTGGGCTAATTAATTGATATGCATGAATATTATTTAGTTGGGCTAAATAATATAATACGAAAAGACATTTTACGTGGGCACAGTGGGCTTAGTGTGGCGCCAATATGTCTTGGATTTTCCAAGAAATTAGTTTTTCCTGGATAATGACATATTGTGTAATTAGTTATTTATTTGTTAAATAATTAATTGGATAAATAAAAGAAAATAATTTATTTATTATTTATCTCTTAACTATAAGGATAATTATATTTTCTTATTATAAGATTGTAATTATCTCTTATTTTTATTGGATGATAATAATTAGAATTATCTCTTTTATTTTGTTAAACCGATTGGGTATAGGTTTTCTCTCTTGGATTTTGCCTATAAAAGAGAGTTCTCCCCGAGCCACTAGGTGAAGAGAGGGCCACGAAATTTATAGAGAAAAAAGGCTAAGGAGTTCGATCCTTAGCTCCACCCGGTTGGAGAAAAACTTTGAGTTTTTCTTGGTGTTGCATATCAAGGAGGCTCGTGTATCAAGAAGGGTGTCCACCAACCACCGTTTGGAGAACACATCGGAAGATCTTGGCTTCTCTTCCTACAATTGGTAACTTGATCTTAACCCCCTTGTAGTAGTTTAAGTCCTTTAATTATGAATTGTGATATATGAATCGTGATCCATCCATGCGCATAGATCTAACTCGTTTAGATCTAAGAACTGCATCCTTCATGTGGTATCGAGAAGGTTCCACGATTTATATAGTCATAGTCGTAATTAAACGATTTAAAGGAGTGGAATTGCATGTAGGTGATATTTTACTTATTATTATGCATTAATAATTTTTAAATTGCTATGGTTGAAGAGATGGATTGGGGTTGGCACCGTTTTCCCGTTAGATCTATTGTAAACTCATATAAACGATGAAAATTCGTTCATATGAGTATAGGAAATTATGTAATTTATTTATTATTGCAAGTTTAATTTCCTGTAAATAGATCTGTTTAGTAGCTGTATAGTGTTTTCGTTTTTTCCGTTGTTTGAGCCGTTAAAACGAAGATCCCTCCGGTCAGAATTAAGATTAGAAGTTGATGAACAATCCCACAAATTTTGGTGTCGATCAGAGTCCGTTTGGGTATCCGTTCGTTGCTGCGAAGTGGCTGCTGTAACAGAAAAACGCAGGATTCACAGAAACCCTAACTGTGACTTCTTCGATTTTCTGGGAACAATTGGACCGTTCAAATTAAAATCCGACCGGTCAGATCGCATATCATGGAGTTTAGGACGTGAGATAAAATTTTCAGGACGATCGGGATTCATCTTGATCCCCGATCGGCCTCGGGAAGTATATGATGCGCTGCTGTAAGAGTCTGTTTCAGCAGCAAGTTGGGCGGCTCACTGAGGAAGATTGACAAGTCAAAGCTCCGATCCGACCGTCCATCTTGAAGTCCGAAGAATGAAGATCAGATCTGGAAAGTTTCGTCCCGATCCAAGTTCGTTTGATATGCCGATCGTCGAAGATTCTCAACAGCTGCAGATTAGGGTTTTAATTTATTTTCGAATAGATTAGTTACGGGGGTGCCAACGGTCCATCTCGGTGTTTATTTTCCGCACTAGTATACATGTGTAGATTGTATGAGTAGAACCGGAAAATTGCCATGACATGCATCATATCATGAATTCCCTCCATATGCATACATGTAGAAATTAATTCGAGGAATTAGTTAGGCATGTATAAAACACACGATTAGTTTTAATTAATTGTTTGATATTAATTAGAAACTAATTAGGGTAAAAACCGAGGAACACGGGTTTTTTCAATCGTCGAGGTTGGGTGATGGATTCTCGGTGAATCCCACTCTGCGAAAGCATAAGGAGTAAAATCCCGAAACCTCGTGGTTAAGGTGTTGGATTCTCGGTGAATTCCACCTTACCAAGACGAGATTACGTTTTTGTTCCGTAGTGTCTACGTGAAAGTTTGATGTTTAAGGATTGGATAATCACGGGCAAACGGGTTCGAAAGTGGTTTAACCACGGTTGGGTGGTCAACGGTAGCTACGGCTCAATCGACTTCACCCTCCACGTGTGGCGTTTGCACGGGGGTGCGGCAATGCGAGCCATCCGAAGAGCCACTACGGCTCAACGGACCTCTCCTAGCCTTGACCCGTCCGACGGCCACATATGTTCTAACGAATAGGTCGGGTGGGCTAGCCCACATAACCGACAACATTCGGGCCTATGATTTATTGTTCCTTAATGTAACATCAAGTCCAAAAACGTGATCAGTAAACCCACCACTTTTTCAAAATATTGAGTGGGAGCGGGAGAGGCGACGGCCGACCCCACGGCCTCTCTTGTTGACACAAGCAACGTGAGAGAATGGTGACGCCTCGTGCCGGCTTTGGGACCGGCCCCAAGGAAGGCCTTCACCGCTATCAAAATTCAAGGCTTGGTCTCCGAAAGGATAGGATTTTGGGTACTCGTCGGGTCAGCGACCGACCACTAAGGCGGCACACTCGGGGTCTACCTAAAAATGCGAGACGAGTAGGTCACACTCATAAAGGGTATTTTTGGTAGTACCTTGGCTGAAAAAGGAAAGGTGATTGACGATCACAAATGAGATGTTCGATTCTCAATCGATCTTCAATATTAATCGAAACCTCTTTGACCTACCCTAAGGCGGCGCGAGGCATTAGATTAAATCCTTGGAACGGTAGGATAGACTATAAGTACTTAGTTTATGTTCCTAAAATTTATTAGTAGTGTATGATTTGGATTTATTTTTTGTCAATTTTATTTACAACTATTATATATATCTCTCTAAGGTGCTAGGCTTGCTAGTGTAAAATTGACTAGTAATGACTTCGTTAAAAAGTGGTAAGTAACTAGAACGTTGTATTTATTAATCTCACATGCGATTAATTTTTCGGAAGAGATATTTCTCTTGAAGCCTTCAAAACTTAAGTGACGTAAATAGACATGTCACTTGCTTTGTCACTCGTGTTGAACGAGAGACAACCGTAGTTAGTTTGAAAGATGATTGGGACGATAAAATTCTTCTAGTGAATTTTAATGTGTAGTGTCTACACGAGAAATTTTCTAATAGAAAAATTGGAGAATCATAAATTAAAGTGTCGCTAGTTAGACGGTATTTGGAACCGATAAACTAGTGGGAGCTTTTATATTATGTTTTTCTAATTTATTAGAAAATTAGTCCCCCAGGTAACACTTTCATTAGACATCCCACGGTTCACGAGTAGTGTCTACTCAAACGAGCTTGCTAGTTCAAGACTATTTCCTTTTAAGGAAAGTTAAGAATGGGAAAGAATGTCTATAAGTGTTAATCATCTTAACTAAAGTTTTGAGGCTAAACCGAAACATTAATTAAAGAAAGTATAGGATAAGGAAAGTGATTTCGGATCACTAACCAATGAATCCTTAGCGACTTTCTTAACCGAGTAACTTGACTCGGTAGCTTAGTTCTTTGGAAGAACAAGGAAGTTGTGCATTAACGATTAATAGAGTAACAACGGGCAGTAATTTCAGCTAGAATAGTGGGAGTGATATAAGGAAATGAATTTCGGATTCTATCCTTGAATATCACAGAAAAATTTATTTTTCTGTTTACGGATTCGTTGAAACAAATGGATTCACTTTCAACTCGATATATTGTTGCCTCATAGAAAGTGAATATGACATTTGTAGTACGAATCCGAGACTCGGACTTTTGTTTGATAAAGTCAGAACCACTAAAAATTTGAATAAGTATAAGTAACACATCTAAAACTATTAAAGGTAAAAGGTTTCCGTATTAAGATAAACGACCTTTCAATATCTATTAATTAGTGCATATATCCCAGAGATAAGACCTGACGACTGGCAAAGGGTGATTCCTATCTCCCGGTCTAGGAAAACTATCTCAAAGGAACAATGACTAAGTTTCCTTTCAATCGGGAAAGGGTAATAGATTTGAAGGGGTAACATAGCTTGTTCACCATGAC
Organism: Gentiana straminea; assembly: GCA_036785695.1. Classification (NCBI taxonomy): domain Eukaryota; kingdom Viridiplantae; phylum Streptophyta; class Magnoliopsida; order Gentianales; family Gentianaceae; genus Gentiana; species Gentiana straminea. The sequence goes on from JAVUPR010000060.1 coordinate 105,154, forward strand.
CTTCGGGGTCTAGTGAGAGATACAAGCTAGTGGGAGTTTTTGAGTGGTGACATTTTGTCGATAACTACTCGAAACGTGATTTAGTTTATCAAAAGAATACGAGGAGGAGTCTACGATTTTAGCGAGAGAATAGAGTATTCCATGCTCGAAATAGGCTATCGCATAGTCTTGGGACGATGCTCGGCACCGCCTCTAGTGGAATGTTTCTCAGCGAGGAAGAAACCATAGACTTGCCCTATATAGTTATTGATGTGCTACAATACCTTTGCTAAACTCGATTAAGATAATTGGTTGCAAAATAACGGTTAACATTATTATGTAAACCGAGAAGTCTACTAGAAGATGCTAGTGAGTTTATGGATAAGGAGTGAATTCGGTTCACACCACTTCCGTAAATGTAGGCATTTAGCATTTAATGCTTGAAGGTAGAATTTGGAGATTTTGCGCATACGTTCGATTGTATTTGTTCGTGAAATATCTTAATGAGACGAGTGAAGGTTGATTATAAGATTCTTGAGATCGAGAAAGTGACGGTTGAAGCTGTCACAAGCCTTACGATAGAATCTATAAGAAACGACCTTAAACCTTGGAGTACGGTTACCCAAAGGTAGTTACTATCGATTTAATCGGACCACGTCCAACATTAGTTGTTGGTGATTACAACGATAAATACTACTTTAGATCGGAATGTCAATCCACCCGAGACACGGTGGGAGTATGGTTTAACCGTTGACCCGTTGTGATTTTGTGGACTTTATAATCTGGCTTTGGGGTGATTGATAACTATGGCTCTTGGTGGGGTTTGTATAGGATTCGATTATAGAGGTTGGTTTGAAAACCTTAACCCTGTGAATGGAGTTTTGGTACTCCGGTTGTTCGACCTCTTGTAGAACCACGAGTGTCTCGGGCCCGGTGGGAGCAATTGGATCTACACGGAAAAGAGTCGAATGAATAGGAAAGTTTAAACTTTCGGCGCAAAGTTGAGTGGTATAGGGGTGATTCCACGACAAGTAGAGAGTTAACCGGACCTTGAACTCTCTCACCACTCGGTCTTGCTAGATTTCGTTAGAAAGCGAGAAAATAGGGGTGATTCCACGAGACTTTCTTGCCGAACAACGGAATGCGAATTCATTCGAACGAAGGGTTTTAGCTAAGAATGAATAACGGATTCGTTACAAAGCGAGAAGATAGGGGTGATTCCCTAAGACCTTTTTTGCGAGACTAACGATATCTTAATTCATTCGAAAGAACCTTTGGTAGGAGGCACTGCCATGGCTTATATCCTTTGTGGATTTAAGAGAACCTCTCGGTCATTTAAAAGTCACATGTTTTAAAATATGTGGACTTGACCAAAATATTGATAAGTTTTTCGTATTTGGATATCAATATTGGTAATGTAGTAGTAGTATTAGTGTTCATAAATGATAACACTAAAACGGTTGGAAACAACATGGGTGTGCTATACGAAGTCGGAAAGCGACACGCCAAGATTCTCTGGATGAGAGAATTGGACTATATTCTAAGAATTTGATTCGGTCAAATTCACAAGAATGAGTCATTGGCTATCCCATCCTATCTTATTGGTTAAGATGATCATGCATATACGTATGCAACATTCAACGAGAGTAGTCCTACCTTACATCTCAGGAATGATTCTCTAAATCTCCGGATAAAGAGAAAATGGGATAGAGTCTCTCTTGGATAACGGCAAGTCAGGTTATCACAAGTCAATAGTAGTCGAATCTCGGATTCGTGCATTGAAAAGCATTTTAGTACGTCCTCAAGTATCTTTGAAGAACGAGGAATAATATGCTTGTATATTCGAGTGCAAACTTGAATATGGTTGACTACAACGATTCGACTTGTAGTCGGATTAAGGATGATCATTAAGTTGATCTCGGGCTCGGTGTTTACTCATAGTGCTTAGAATTTCCTTTTTGGTGCGGGAGTAATTCCGGGTCGATAAGCCGATATCACTTCATCGTGAAAACGGTGAAGAGATAGCTTAGAAGGATCTTCTCGGTCATAAAGTCAAAAGCATATTGAGAGAGAGTACCGCGATTGGAAGGACCGACAACGTTTCAATCCTAAAGATCGTCTCGAGTCGACAACCTAGCTAATCGGTGTACCAAGTCGAGTGCTTGGAGGGTACGGCATTGATGGATATGTCTCTCTGCTTTTAGAGCAAGTGGGAGAGTGTTGTGAATAAGATGAGAAAGGGTGTGCTCTAAAAACAATCGTTGCTTGTCATTTCGTGCAAGTGGGAGATTGTTAGGTGTAGTGCCCGAAAGACAATTTGTGTAATTGTTTTTAATGATGACGAATTTATCTCACCTTATTACTTGCTTTGTGCTTGTAAAGTAATACAACTGCGCAAACCACTAAGTATATCGGTATGTAACCGCTTAACTCGGTGTATGGATTACACGTGAGGATTGAGTTAGTGGTGATATACTTAAGCTTGTTAGTCCGTGGTGAACTTAATCGAGTTTAGGGTCTCTTGATTAAAACACCAATAATGCGCCCGAACACCTTAGGGTGTGATAGTCTTATCCGGATTTGTCGGTAGAGGTACTACGTGGGGCATTTATATATGATGGCATTCATATAGGGAATTTGGACCGATTTAATCGAATTTCTCGGTATAATTCCGTAATCGAGGAATCTTATTAAATCATTAGATGATCATATATGGATCAACCTTAATCTGAGGTGATCACGGGGTCTTGCTTGTCCCGGGGTAGTGTTTGATGTGTTAGTTACGGTTCACTTTAATATGTGTTCCAAGCCACTTCTCATTGGCACTATCTCGGATGAGTGAGTAGTTCGATTTTCACGGACATGGAATCCATTCCTTCTGCGGGAAGTAGAGAGACGTCCCACTTATTTGTTAGCCCTAAGAAAGTGATCGATCCCGGGAGTTCACATTTGACTAATTAGCTACTAGTCGGATATGTGTACTAATTGATCATCGGGGGTTGATGGTAAATAAGGATAAGATATTCGAGTCGGGTTCACGGAGACTTCCCGCTAGAATGGACGATCTATGGAGGGTTAATCCGTATGTAGTGATTATATCAATGGACGCTTATTCACTCATGGGTTGAGTATAAGTATACATCTATAATCGGTAGAGTTCGGTTTCGGGTTTATGGTGGCGTAATCCCGGAATTAATAATTAATGTACTTATTACGTTCGATGAATAATTAATTATTGGAGCTGCGGTTATAGGTCCATGGTCCCCGATGTGGCTTACGTAATTCGGACTAATAATCTTGTTATTTGGGCCTCGGTGATAATTAATTGGTGGGCTAATTAATTGATATGCATGGATATTATTTAGTTGGGCTAAATAATATAATACACGAAAAGACATTTTTACGTGGGCACAGTGGGCTTAGTGTGGCGCCAATATGTCTTGGATTTTCCAAGAAATTAGTTTTCCTGGATAATGACATATTGTGTAATTAGTTATTTATTTGTTAAATAATTAATTGGATAAATAAAAGAAAATAATTTATTTATTATTTATCTCTTAACTATAAGGATAATTATATTTTCTTATTATAAGATTGTAATTATCTCTTATTTTTATTGGATAATAATAATTAGAATTATCTCTTTTATTTTGTTAAACCGATTGGGTATAGGTTTTCTCTCTTGGATTTTGCCTATAAAAGAGAGTTCTCCCCGAGCCCTAGGTGAAGAGAGGGCCACGAAATTTATAGAGAAAAAAGGCTAAGGAGTTCGATCCTTAGCTCCACCCGGTTGGAGAAAAACTTTGAGTTTTTCTTGGTGTTGCATATCAAGGAGGCTCGTGTATCAAGAAGGGTGTCCACCAACCACCGTTTGGAGAACACATCGGAAGATCTTGGCTTCTCTTCCTACTATTGGTAACTTGATCTTAACCCCCTTGTAGTAGTTTAAGTCCTTTAATTATGAATTGTGTCATATGAATCGTGATCCATCATTTGCGCGTAGATCTAACTCGTTTAGATCTAAGAACTGCATCCTTTATTGCGGCCGAAATGCAAGACGACGCGAGAGAATGCGGTCGAAATTGCGGGGACATGCCAGTGCATAGCAATTTATCAGATAATCATGTACATGAGATGATACCAATTGTATGTCCATGGCCTTTTGATCAATGAGGAGTAGACTTAGTGGGTCCACTACCCCGAGCACCGGGAAATTTCAAATTTCTAGTGGTGGCAGTGGATTATTTCACCAAGTGGGTGAAAACTGAACCTTTAACCACCATCACAGCCAACCAAATACAAAAGTTCCCATAGAGAAATATTCTATGCAGATATGGAATTCCTAAAGTTCTCATCTCTGATAATAGCACACAATTTGAAGATCAAGGAGTGCAAGCCTGGTGCACAAACCTAGGAATCTCCCAACACTTTACATCAGTGGCCTATCCCCAAGCCAATGGGCAGGTAGATCAGACCAATAGGCAAATAAAACAGGGACTGAAGAAAAGATTGGAACAGGAGGGATCTCATTGGGTAAACCATCTCCCAAATATTTTATGGGCTTACATGACTACACCGAATGCTGCTACACAGGAAACTCCATACTCATTGACATACGGATGCGAAGCAGTGATACCAGCAGAGATTGGACACAAATATCCTAGGAAAGAATTATACTGTCCAGAAACACAAGAGGTAGACATGCTGCACGTCAAGGATGATTTGGAGCACAAAAGGGACATAGCCTTGATACAGATTGCCAAATGCAAGCAGAGGATTGCTCAGTACTACAACTCCAAAGTTAGAGGTACGTATTTTAAAGAAGGCGATTTAGTTCTGAGGCGAAATGATGCTAGCAAGCAAGGTCCCACTAGAAAGCTAGACCCAATTTGGGAAGGTCCTTATAAAATTATCAAAGTGCATGGAAAATGATCTTATCAACTAGCTAATGCCTCTGGAAAAACAATTCCTAGAAGTTGGAATGCTGTTCACCTAAGGAAATTTTTTCCTTAAGATAATTTTAGTTCCTTGAGTAATGCTACGTTGAATTATTCCCTTTTTAATTTTGTGATTATACGTGTGAATATTTTTAACTTGTGTCGGAACAAGGAATTAAAGACAGGATGCTTGATTATCAGTAAACTTGCAATGCAAAAGAATTCTGTGCAGAAGTCCTAAGTAAAAAACTCAAGTGCCAAACTTGCAGTGCAAGGGCATTCTGGGCAGAAGTCCCACTTAAAAAATACAAGTGCCAAACTTGCAGGGCAAGGGCATTCTGGGCAGAAGTCCCACTTAAAAAATATAAGTGCCAAACTTGCAGCGCAAGGGCATTCTGGGCAGAAGTCCCACTTAAAAAACATAAGCACCAAACTTGCAGCGCAAGGGCATTCTGGGCAGAGGAACCACTTAAAAAAGATAAGTGCCAAACTTGCAGCGCAAGGGCATCTGGGCCGAAGTCCCAAGTAAAAAACTCAAGTGTAAAACTTGCAAGGATGTTCTGTGCAATGCACACAATTAAAATATATAGAACTTGCAGTGCAAGAATATTCTGTGCAGAGGACATTAATGTCCTAGATATTTAACTAACAAGGCATTTCTGTGCAGCATATACTATAAAGATAAAGAAGCTAAGGATAAATAATCCTAACTTCTTTGCAGCGCAACAAGGAGATAAACACTCTAAGCCTCAAAAAAAGAAACAGATTCAAATATTTCAAATGATCAAAGTATCAACAGCAAATAGCAGATAAAATTATTACATCAAAAGCCGCAGCAAAATCCAAAGTTTCAAGATAATATATGAATTAAGACGACGGAGTCGCAGAAGGCTGAGCAGAAGGAGTAGTAGAAGGCTGAGCTGATTTCTTCTTGGCATACTTGCGGACAATGTCTTCTCCACTTTTATATTCGTCATACCGCTTGGTGAAGATTTCGCCGGCTTTTTTATCATACAACTTGTGATTGGGCAGAGTGCTAATCACCAAGTCAGTTGGCTTAGCTTCATCCACACCAATGGTATATCCTCTGCGCAGCGCCGGAGCTAGAATAATCTGAATTTCCTCATAAGTTTGAGGAGAAGCCTTATACCCGGCAACAACTTTCTGAACAACATTCTGGGCAGGAGATTCCTCCATCTGCCTCAAAGTTTCGTCAAAATCGGCTTTCATCTTCTTTGCCATAGCCAGATGCTGCTGATTTTCCTCTCTCATCTGCCTCAGCTGCTCATCTCTAATTTTTAATTGCTCTTCTTGGGTGAATATCAGACCCTCAGCTTTAGCAAGTTTGGCTTTCAATTGCTCAACCTCTTGTTGAGCAGCAGCCTCTGAAGACTCCAAACTAGCCACTTTGGCGTTAGCCTCATCCAGGTGAATGACTTTCTACTGCAGGTCAGCAATTTCCCTAGCCATGCTAGAGGTCTTCTTGTGTAACGACTTGCCCAGGCGGTAGCACTGCAGAAGGCAAGATCTTAAAAAACAGAAGTTCGAGAAGAAATAAATAATCCCGCAAAAAGACACTTACAGAATCAGCAAAGTCTCCAACAGACATATCCTCAAAGTTAAAAGAGGAATCACTCGCAGAACTACCAGAGGAAGTGGACCTATGCCTTTTCTTCTGTCTTAAAGAAACAGTCCTTAGCGGCACATCACTCAAACCGGTAGATTAGCCACCGGGAAGCTCCTCTTCAATAGTCAGATCCACAAGATTAATTGTGCTCGGAATGTTCTAGTCAGAAGGGTTGGCAGTGGAGATTGTTTCCTGCGCAGCATTACCAGAGTCAGTACCTATCTCTGTATCCTCTTGCTGACCAGAAACTTCACCACCTTCAGGAATAACGGACAAGGTCCGTTCAGAATCTTCTGGCATCTGTTCTGTCTCCTCCTCCTCATCAATGTCAATGTTAGCAAATCGTCTACATTGGCCACTACAAAGATAAAGAATAATCAAGATATATTCAAAAACAAAAGCAGAAAGTAAAGTCAAACATACATTTTCTGTATTGCTCATTGGTAAATTCTACATAGCCAATAGGCCCCACAATGAGAAGCTGAGCAGCATCCACCAATGCAGAGCTGATAGTGCTCAAAGTCAAAGTGATTTTATTGCTGGAAAGATATTTAACCAAAGTTGCATCTATATGGTCCTCCAGTTTATCCTTCATGGAGGAAGTATTCCAACGACCAAGATTCACCTCAGTGTTGTGCTTCACAAAGAAAAAACGCTCTGACCACTTCTTCTTGGTCTTATCTTTACTGGATAGGGGAATGATATGGCCTAGCTTACCGGATCTATGACAAAAGTGATACCATCCTCCACTACCCTGTGTCAATTTACACTGGTAAAAGTTCCTAAACAGTTTTACAGAGAAAGGGGTGGTGTTCAGGCGACACCAAATCATGAAGCCTACAAGAAATTTGACGTTGTTTGGGTGTATCTGACCAACCCCCAGTTTGTAGTACTTCATTACCTCAATGTATCCAGGTGAAAGAGGGAACCTTAACCCACTACGAAGCTGATCAGCATATACTGTGCAAAAACCTGCTGGGGGATTGTAAGCATACTCAGTGGACTTGGGGAGCAGAACTTCAAAAGGTTCAGTGTGAATCTTATAGGTTTCAGTGAACTGGCCATTTCAGTTTTGGTCATTTTACTAGAAACACCATGGCAAGCCATTATTGCCTTGGTTTTGTCAAATCAATTGATTTCTCGCTTTAAAGTATTTAAGAAGGCAGTGTGATCTTCTGGATATTGATGGACAATGGAAGTAGGAGTAAAAATCCCAGGGGGAAGAAGATGAGAAGGCAGAAGACACAGAGGATTATTCTCAAAAGTGGAGGTATTTCTCAAATCAATCGAAGAGGACGGATAATCGATGTTTACCACAGTTTCAGGATTAGGAATGGGATTAGAGGAACTCACTTCTTCACTCTCTAAGGCAATCGAGATTTTTTCCGGTGATTCAAACAAATTTTCTATAAAACCACTAGAGGCTGTATTGGCTCTCAGACTCATAAACGAAATAATGATTCAAAAAAGTAGAAGAATAACACAGAAACGGAGACTTACTTGTAACTGCCGAGATGCAAGTCCAAAGGTCTGAAATAGACGTGTTGTTTGACAGGATGGGTGATTATGTGACCAGAAGTGGAAGCGACGTAAGGGTTCAAGTCACAGTTATAACCGAGTGTAACCTGGCCTCGTTTCACGATATAATAATGACGAAAGTTAAAAAGTTTCAGACTAGGGTGGCTGTGAAGCAGTCCACCCCAATCTGGGGGGACTTATGATGATAGGTAGGCCCATTGGGTCGGGTTATCCATAATTGGGCCAAGCCCAAAGTTAGACGATCAAGATAATGGACTGGCAAGGCAGGACCGTAAATGCTGACCAGAATAGTTAGAGGAGCAGGACTCCACCATCAGCTGCGCAGAAGTACCTCTAGACAGAGTGATTGCCTGTGCAGAGGTATCTCTAGACAGAATGATCGGCTGGGAGCACAAAGACCAAGTCAGCACCAGCTCAACCACTTGTAGACGTGGGTAGGCCCCACGTCCAATAATGCTTAAAGATAACTGATAATAACTTCCCATTATATCAAGGAAGAGAATCACGATCTACAACTATTAAAGGAATACCCTGAACTACGAGGGGGATTTGATTCCAATTTGCTATCTAAATTGGATACGTAGGCAGCTCTCTCAAAGAGTTCAGTCCAAAGATATACACGAATCTCATTGTTCTTGTAATATTTTTCTAATTAGAATTATCCAATTACCCGATTGTAATATTTTATCTTCATCAAGTATATACATCAAATTCAAACTGGGATTTGGGTGTTTGGAATTGGGTTTTGATCGGAATGGTTGTTTTCCGGTGTTAATCGCCGGAGCTGAACTGAGCTGAGTGAAAATAAAAGATAAAAACATTCGTATTTGAAGAAGATAAAAGAGCTGGATTTGCTTGGATTCTTGAATTTGAACTTGAGCCCAAATCAGCATTTCTGTGTTTTTCACTGTCTTCATCAATGTTTGACTTTGTAGAGCAAGAAATGGAAAGGTTTTTTCTGTCTCTGTTTCAGATGCACGAATTCGGGTGGCTGATGGAGCTGGGCAGCCATCACCATTGAAGATGGAAGGACCAGAAGTTGCTCACAACCTGTTTGACAAAATGCCTAAGACTGATTTTGACTTCTGGAAATCCCTCTTTTCGGTAACGTTTTATTTTCAATTTAGCATTATTTGGGTCTGCAACTGTGTATCAATTTAGCATAATTTGGGTCAAAGCTTATTTAGCCAAATGCACCCCTTCCCAAGCCTATTTAAACAATTACCCCAAATATTGGTTTGGGTTTAATTGGTTTAAAATCAAAAGAAATTGGATGAAATTGTTTTGTAAATATTAGCATGAAAGTTCACCTCGCATTATTATCGTACAAAAATACCAAAAATTTCCTGTATGTGTATGGAAAATGCTTTGCTGCTGTGTATATTTTCAACTGTTTTAGCAGCCTCTCGTGTGTGTTTATATCGTATATGAGGGAGAAGATGGGTTGTGAAGATGAATTGAAGGAAAATATAGGTTGGGGAAGATGAATTGAAGGAGAATATAGGTTGATTTGGTTGGTTTCGATATTCTTGGCATAAAAATAGGGCCAGGTGGCCACGTCAGCGTTAGTTGGCTGCACGCCACATCGGCAGCTTATGCCAGAAATTGAGTCCAATCAGATTTCCCGGCTAGACAAGATCATTTTTGCAACGCTTTTAAAAGATACACGACTAAAATTCTCGTCGGAGTAAAAACAGGACAAAAATCGAAAAATTGTAAAGTTATCGGACGAAAAATCCAATTTTTCCCACAAGTAATTATGGTGATTGATTAATAAGTCAATCATTATAATTATAATAATTAAAATGTTGTATTGTGTCGTCTTTATTACAACAATAACAAAATCGCAATTTTTTTGAGTAAAAAACGACATTGTATTAATTTGGGTCCGCTGAACATTTAGAAAATACATCATCTGGTGGCCGACCCACCCAAGGGGTTACATGACGAGAATTAAAGACATGCCTAGCTAGTAGATGCACCGGGAAATTACCTCATACGCTTAATGGAAGAAAATTTAATCGAAGTAAACACCAAAGATCTAAAAAGACGGTCACTGGCTAAGCATCTATAGCCCCTAGAGATTCTCTAAATATCGAGAAAGGCGCTCAACACATGGAAGACAGTCGCTCTTCACTACTAACAAAGAAACTCCCAAGCGCTCCGTCTCTCTTATAGCCAGACATATATTGCCTTGAGCTCCGAAAATTCCACCTCTATCCCTGACTCAAAATAAAATATGAGGCCCTACTTACCCCATTGTGATCCTAAAAAAGGATTCCAACCACAGGTAACGTATCCGTAGTTGACGCATCATCAATGCATTTAATAATACCCACATCCGGTACCTCCCATTAGACCGGATGCTCGTGTTGATTAACATCCACTCGAGCTCCCTCTAGGGGAACAACATACTCCAGAGCAACAAAAGAGGAATGCGCACACACCCTTGAAACACTCACTGCCTACCCATAAAGCACAACATTGCATCGTGCCTTCCATATACTCCACACAAGCCATGCAAAATGCACCCTTCCCTCTTTCCTTCCACCATACGTAGGAAAACATCCCGAAAGGCAGAAGAGTTAATAAAGTCCAAAGCATACCCAAAACAGATTTCTTCAAACCCACGAAGCAAACTCTCAATCGAAAAATACATGTCACAAGGTCTCCATCTCTCCCCCACAGGCCAAAATATTCCATCTCACATGTGTTGCCTTTGTACATTACAGCCAATAGCAAGACCATCCTTAAGACACCGCATTATAAAATGCTGAATTTGAGGTTGGACGAGGCAAGCTATGACATAGCCGCCACACCTTATCTGACTCACCTAAGGTTGATGGTCTAGAAGCAAAGAGAGCCCCATGATACAACCTAAGTGCCAAAAACTACCCTGATTTACATCAGTAAATTCCCCTCATGTCGAAGTTCCATATTCATATGTTTCTTGTGTTGGAAGTAGTGTCCGAAATACAATTTATGTAATTGTTTTTAGAATTAATAAATGACAGATTTATTCTCATCTTATTACTTGCTTCGTGCTTGTAAGTAATACACTACTGAAAACCCTAAGTCGTATCATATGTAGCCATATAACATAGTGTGTGTCACACATGAGGATTAAGTTTATGGTGATACACTTGAAATGCTAGTCCGTGGTCAAGTTAATCAAAGTATGGGGTATGTTGATTAAACCACCATTAATGCGCCCAGAATACTTTATGGTGTGACCGTCTTATCCGGACCGTAGACATTGGTCGTCTAAGTAGGGCATTTATATATGATGAGAGTCATATACGACTGGACCGATTTAATCTGAGTTTCTCATATAATTCCGTTATTGAGAAATCTTATTAAATCACAAGATGATCATATATGGATTAACCTTAATCCTGAAGTGATTACAGACTCCTACTTGTTTGAAGATAGGGTTTGATGTGTTCGTTAAGGATCGCTAAGAGCACGGTCCGAATCACTTTCACATTGGCACTATTCTGGAATGAGTGAGAAGTGTGTGTCACAGATATGGAATCCATTCCTTCCTGCGGGAAGAAGAAAGAAAATCCCCTTATTTGTTGATCCTAGAAACTGATCGATCCCGGGAGTTCGTTGATGACGGTTAAAATATACCTATTTATGTCATCAATTATAACCTTAAATCGGAGTTAATTATATATATTTCATATTAAATAACGTGTTTATATTTATTATTTAACGATAAGTGATTATTAATGTGATAATTGGTATTTAGCTATTTTTATTATAAAAGAGCAATTAATTGTGTGATAAATACTGATTTTGCAGATCATAAAGAATCGGGAAGATAATTATCACGCAATCAAGAAATCTCAAGATAAAAGAGAAGAAAATCGGAGCATTGAAGAAAAGATTAATCAGATCAATTCAAAAGCATGGAGTGGAGAACAAGTTAGACGAAGCAAATTTGAAAACGCGTAAAGAGGGAGGCTCGGTCGACCGAGCCATGCCATTCGGTCGACCGAGCGTAACTGTTCGGTCACCCGAGCCTAAATTGATAAATGGATGTCAATCTTCTGGATTCTCCCTACGTCGGCTACAACTCCTATATAAACAGCAGCCACGATGCTTAGAAAAACACACCACTACAACACAAAAAATTCCTACAATTTTAGCTTTTAAGTTTTAGTTTTATTTTCTTTATGTTTGTTCATTGTGGATTCGTCGGATTCTCCGGTTGGGGAGCGCATTAAAGAGTGGGAGTCACTCTCGTCTTCGAGGGTATGACTATTCGATTATGCAATCTTTATTCGTAGATCTGATATATTTTATTATGGAGTAGTTTTTCTTGTATTGATTGCGTGATGTAGATTTATTTACGAACCCATGTGTTTAGGTTAGAAACGTTAAGAAGTAATCATGATTTGTACCAACACAGAACTATGTTCGGTCGACCTAGACGCGTCACTCGGTCGCCCGAGTGCTGTCGTTTGGTCGACCGAGTGTGGTAATGTGTAGGGCAATATTATGATCGGCTTCGACTACGTCAGATTCTCTGAATTGGAATTAAAACGAGTAATTAAACCTGATCAACTTAGTTATTCGTCATCATAATTTAACATGAAACCCAAAAAGTGATTGTTACTTAGGATATAGATTGAATCGGCATCTAAGAAGTACGCCTTACCTTAGGAATGTTGCTTAGATGATGTTACGGTTTATACCGGCATCCCTAGTTTCGTAATTGTGTCAGAAGTTATATGAGATGGAGGCATTAAAAAGCAAAGTCACGTAATGGAGGCACGATGATTTAGAGGGCCTAACCGGAGCTAAATCTACCTTAGGGGATGACTCCCGTAGTCATAATTATTAATCTTTAACGTTTGTTTTGTCTCGTTATCATCCTAATTCACATGGGGGAGTTATAATCTACTAGCGTAATCAATACTATTTGTTTAGTTAATATCAACCGTATTATCCGTGTTTTAGTAGTCTTTAGTCTGTCTTTGTGGTCTTGTGTGTCTTGTGGTTGTCACTATTTTATTTACCGCATTTAGTTGGTCATAGACCGCCCTTTCAATTTAGTTCTAATAGGATAAAGTTGTGTTTTATTTGTGCCGAGTCAAAGTGGGATCGACCTCGACTCTATCTAGCTAAACTACAATTGAACCTAGTTCTCTTGCTAGTGTGTTAGTAGGCATGGAGTTAATAGTTTAACTTGACCTCCATCAAGTTTTTGGCGCCGTTGCCGGGGACTCGAGTCATTAAATTAAAATATAGCTTATTTTGTTAGAACTGGATTCGTGAATATTCTGTGAATAAGAGTCTGTGTATTAAACAGTGTCGTAAAAAAAAAAAAGCGTTCGGTCGACCGAACAACAGCTCTCGGTCGACCGAGAATTTGTTTTCTTTTCTGTTTCTGTTCTGTATCAGTTTTACAATATTATGTTTCTGTTTTATTTACGTTTTCTTTTCTCAAACTTATTACGAGTCTGTTTTAGTTTTATTTTGTTAGTTAAAGGCCTAGCCTTTACTAGTGATTAATTGTTTTATTGTTGTTTATTATTTTATAGTACGCTACTCGGAAATCGAAGGAACCGCTTGAGCCATATAATCCTGAGATAGAGAAATTTGCGAGAAGGAATAGGAAGTTAGCTAGGGAACTGGCTAAACAAGGAGAAGAGGATCCAAATCTTGAGGAAAGCGAGCAAGGAGTGGAAGAAGGACATACAACCGATCATTCTGAACATTCCGAATCTGAAACAGAAATGGAAGGCAATCCGGTCAATCGAAACCAGGTACCTAATCCTGTTATTAATCATGTTATCAATAATGCCAATAATGTGAATGCAAATGCTAATAATGAGAACCAAGCCCTAGTTCAAGGAGCGAGGCGTACTTTGCAAAGTTATGCAACGCCAACTATTGAACAATTCATTTCCGCTATCGTAGCACCGCAAGATGCTGCGGATGTCTATCACCCTAGGCCTAATGTAATTCAAATGGTGACCAACTATTCTACTTTTCATGGAATTCAGAACGAGGATCCTGGTGTTCACGTGACGAATTTCTTGGAAATCGTTAGCACAGTGAAACCAGAATTAATCCCGGAGGGTAACATTCGTCTTAAGCTTTTCCCTTTCACTTTGAAAGATAAAGCTAAGCAATGGCTTCTCTCTTTAGAGGCTGGATCTATCACTACTTGGGAACAATTGTTGCAAAAATTCATGAATAAGTATTTCCCCTTGGGAAAAACCTTTAAGTTACGCCAAGACATCCTAGGATTTAAGCAACAACCTGGGGAGAGTTTTGATCAAGCTTGGGAGCGTTTCAAGGAAGCTATGAGGAAGTGTCCTCATCATGACATCTCTCTTTGGCTTTTAATGCAAACTTTTTACCATGGGTTGAGAGAGACTGAGAAAATTAGAGTAGACGCCTCCAGCAATGGAGCGTTTGTTCTTTTATCTCCTGATGAGGCACAAGGGAAGATGGAGCAAATAGCGATGAATAGCCAATGGGGAGGCAATGACATAGCTACGTGAAGATGGCCGCCGACATATTTGATGATAGTGCATCTACCAAAATCTTAGAACAACTTTACGTTATCAACAATAAGGTAGATGGGATGCAAGAGAGGATGACAAGAGTAGAGAAAGGGGTGGAATCGAGGTAGCACCTCAAAGTGAGAATGCTGGTACTGAAGAAGCCAATTATATCGGGGGAGGGTACAGGCCTAATCATAACCATCCTGGATTCCGATATAGTGACATTAATGCAGGAGAAAGGCCTAAACCGCCTACCACTTATGTACCACAGCAGACTAAAACTTTTGGTTGGGAAGCTGCGATAGAAAAACTGAGTAATGTCGTCACTGACAATATGGGACAACTTTCAAAATCTATGGCTGATTTAGCCACTAACTTTAGCCAATATTGTCAGAAGACAGATGCTAAGGTGACCAACCAAGAGGCTCTAGTCCAAAACCTCACTCACCAAATAGGACAACTAGCTGAGCAAGTCTCAACTAGACCTCCTGGAGGGTTGCCAAGCAACACTGAGAAGAACCCTAAGGATTTGAATGCGATCATGACAAGAAGTGGAAAAGAAGTAACTCCACCATCCCTGCAAGAGAAAGAGAAGATCACAAAGAATAAGGATGGTGAGCCAAGCAATGAGACTAATACTTCCGAGACTTTGCCTGAGCAAAGAACGTATAAAGAACCAGCTGGCCCTAGAGTTGAACTTTACGATAACAAGTATCCAATTTTCACTGATGTCGATCCTTCAACTCTACCTTATCCTCCACCAAAGCCGAAGCCTAAGTTTGATAATAAGAGGTATAAGAAGTTCGTGGATATGTTTAGTAAGTTACAAATCAATATACCCCTAGTTGAAGCACTAGCTGAAATGCCTGAGTACACCAAGTTTTTAAAAGACGCCGTCTCAACTAAAAGGAAACTTCTAGATTTAGAGACCATATGCCTTAATGAGGAGTGCTCGGCCATTCTTCAACATAAGTTACCCTCAAAATGCAAAGATCCGGGAAGTTTTCTCATTCCCTGCACCATAGGTAACGTATGTTTAAACAAAGCTTTGTGTGATCTAGGAGCTAGCGTGAACCTGATGCCACTATCTATTTTTCGGAAGCTAGGCATGAAAGATCTAAAGAAGACTTCAATCACACTGCAATTAGCTGACCGTTCTGTTAAAGAACCGTGTGGAGTGGTTGAGGATGTGCTGGTAAGGGTTGAAAAGTTTGTATTTCCTGTCGACTTTGTGGTATTAGATATGGAAGCTAACTACGAAGTACCATTGATATTAGGGAGACCTTTCATGGCCACTAGTAGAACGCTAATTGATGTTTACAAAGGCGAGTTGGTGTTAAGAGTGAACGAAGAGAGAGTTGCATTCAATGTCTTCGACACTATGAAGCAACTCGATGATGGAGAGGATGCATGTTTCATGTTGGATTCCATTGATAGGATCGTTCAGAATTTCGGCAACATGAACGTATAAAGGATTTCTTGGATCTTTGTCTTGGAAGAGGAAGATGAAGTCAAGTACGTGAGTAGTGAGGAGGAGAAGATGATATGGCCGGGATGTAGTAGAGGGACCCCAAGGCACTGTAGAGGAAGTAAGTCTTTGCGGAGATTGAAAGATTCTATCATAGACCAACGTGGCATAAGTACTTCGAACTCAAACTCACTGGTCAAAAGTTGAAGACCTGTTTGGAAGAGCCTCCCACAAATTTGACTTTAAAACCTTTACCTGCAAATTTGAAGTATGTATTTCTTCAAGATGAGACTTTGCCGCTAATTATATCTTCTTCCTTGACGGACTTACAAGAGGAGAAACTAATGAGAGGTCTGAGAGAGTACCGCGGAGCATTTGGATGGACCATAGCTGACGTTAAGGGCATTAGTCCTAGCGTATGTATGCACAAGATCTCCGTGGACCCTGAGAAGAAAGTGGTTGCACAACCTCAGAGGCGTTTAACCCCACAATTAAAGGAAGTGGTTAGGGATGAGGTTATAAAAATGCTAGAAATGGGAATTATATTTCCAATCGCTGATAGCGAATGGGTAAGACCTATCCACGTAGTTCCCAAGAAGGGAGGATTAACGGTGCAAGCCAATGAGTTGAATGAGCTAATTCCGGTGAGGCTAATCACCGGTCATCGAGTATGCATAGACTTTAGGAAACTAAATGATGCGACTCGTAAGGACCACTTTCCTCATCCCTTCATCGATCAAATGCTCGAGAGAGTGAGCGGGTATGCTTTCTATTGTTTTCTTGACGGGTATTCGGGATACTATCAAATCCACATCTCGCCCGAAGATCGTGAGAAAACAACGTTTACATGCCCATATGGGACATTTGCGTATAATCGAATGCCATTTGGATTGTGTAACGCCCCGCGACATTTCAACGATGTATGATGTCATTATTTGCCAGATATGGTGGAAGATTTCTTGGAAATCTTTATGGATGATTTCTCCGTATTTGGAGACGATTTCGATTCATGTATCGCACATCTAGCACGAGTGTTGAAGAGATGTGAGGAGACGAATCTTGTGCTTAACTGGGAGATATGTCATTTGATGGTTACGGAAGGTATAGTACTAGTCCACCGCATATCAAAGAACGGTATAGAGGTGGATAGAGCCAAAGTTGAGGTGATCGAGAAACTACTTCCACCTACTAATCTTAAAACTTTGCGAGGTTTTTTAGGCCACGCCGGATTTTATCGTAGGTTTATCAAGGACTTTTCCCTAATCTCTAGACCTCTTACCGAATTATTGGCCAAGGATGTGCCATTCGTGTTTTCTAACGAGTGCATAAAGGCTTTCAACGAAATAAAAAGTAGACTGATACCGCACCCGTTCTGGTCGCACCGGATTGGGATCTTCCGTTCGGCGATGTGTGATGCAAGTGATACTGCTTGTTGGCGCCGCTTTGGGTCGAGAAAAGATAAGATTTTTAGGCCCATTTATTATGCAAGCCGGACTTTGAATCTTTGCCCAAAGAAATTACGCCACAACGGAGAAGGAACTTTTGGCCGTTATCTTTGCTTTTGACAAGTTTAGATCTTACTTAGTGGGATCTAAAGTCACTGTGTGGACTGACCATGCGGCTCTTAAGTATCTCCTAGCAAAGCAAGATTCAAAGTCGAGACTGTTGAGATGGATTCTACTTTCTTTGCAAGAATTTGACGTAGAAATCCGAGATAAGAAAGGAAGTGAGAACGTGGTGGCCGATCATCTATCGCGCTTACAATTAGAGGATGGTGAGGAATTACGAGATAGGAGAATCTTTTCACGATGAACAACTTTTCTCCATCACCACCATCGGGGGACATGATGATTGTCTTTGCGGCTTTCTTCGCGAATAGAGGTTGTGAAGGAGAAGAAGCAACCATGGTTTAGTTTGTTTGTCAATTATCTATCCGCAAAGTACCTACCACCGAATCTCACTTTGTCCAAGAAAGGAAAAAATTCTTTAAAGATCTTAGACACTATTATTGGGATGAGCCTTATTTGTTTAAGCTAGGATCTGATAATATTTTTCGAAGGTGTGTGCCCGAAGAAGAGTATAATGATATCCTGAAGCATTGTCATTCCTATGAAGTTGGAGGACACTACGGGGTAGAAAAAACCGCGGCTAAGGTCCTCCAATGCGGTTTTTATTGGCCGACATTGTTTAAGGATGCACACCAATATGCAAAAGCATGTCATGCTTGTCAAATGACAGGAAATATTTCACGGAGGAATGAGATGCCACTTAAGAGCATCTTAGAAGTAGAATTTTTTGACGTTTGGGGAATAGATTTCGTTGGACCCTTCACTTCATCATTATCTAACCGATATATCTTAGTTGCTGTTGATTATGTATCCAAATGGGTTGAGGCCATTGCTTCCCCTACTAACGATGCTAGGGTTGTGGTTAGATTCTTGAAAAAGAATATTTTTACAAGGTTTGGGACGCCTAGGGCAATTATAAGCGAAAATGGTAGTCATTTTTGTAATAAACCTTTTGAAAGGTGATGATTAAGTATGGGGTTCGACATAAGCTAGCAAGCGCATATCACCCCGGACTAGTGGGCGGGTAGAAGTCACCAATCGAGAGATAAAGCGTATCCTGGAGAAAACTGTCAATACGACTAGGAAGGATTGGTCGTTACGTTTAGACGACGCTTTATGGGCTTATAGAACTGCATATAAAACCTCGATTGGAATGTCACCGTATAGGATTGTTTTTGGAAAGGCATGTCATCTACCTGTGGAACTGGAACACCGGGCCATGTGGGCAACAAGGATGCTAAATTTTGATGAGACGTTGGCTAATGAGAAGAGGATGTTAGAATTAACTCGCCTGGAGGAGTTTCGTTTAGAGGCATACGAGAATGCCAAGATTTTCAAGGAGCGCACGAAGAAGTTCCATGACAAGAAGATTCTGGATAGGACCTTTCAAGAGGGTGATCTGGTTATCTTGTACAATTCGCGCTTAAGACTCTTCCCGGGTAAGTTGAAATCAAGATGGTGTGGCCCATTTCAAGTACAACAAGTCTTTCCTTCTGGAGCGGTGGAGCTATTCAATTTCAAAGACGAGTCCAGATTTGTGGTCAATGGACATCGTGTTAAGCATTATCACGGGCTTCCGCCTGCTGTTGAGGAGGAGGTTTTGTACCTCGATGACCCTGTCTATGAATAAACCATCTTGAACTGAGTCGAGCTAGCGACTATAAACTTAGAACTACTACGTATACCTATCTTTTTCTTTTTAATAAAGTAGCATGCGCCTATCACGGTTTTTTTCATCTCGCCATGTTCCGAGTCTAAGTTCGGAATAAACGAGGTTTTTTCCTTGATAGCCGTCATGTGAGTTTTTATTTAGGTTTAAATCCCTTTTGGTCTTGTCCATGTCAGTATAAAGTAAAGTGGCTTAAACTGTTTTTAGATATCTATATCTAATTACTGCCACATTATTTTATAACTTCCATAGACATGGTATTTGACGATTTCGTGGAGCTTGTTTGTTTATACAGGATGTGTCTGTCTCTCCACACTGTGCCGATGATTACTCCAATATTGTTCCTTTACTTGGGAGCCGTCTCCAGAGCTAAGTCTTTCATATTGAACTCTCATTTTTTTTGTCATTGAGGACAATGCCATGTTTAAGTGGGGGGCAAGGGACTTAGCTATATGTTGAAAAAGTCAAGGGGAACGGAATACTGAGACAATATTGAGCCAAATTTAAAAATTTTTAAGGATAAATGCCGAGTTGTTTAACTCGTACCCTTAAACTTGTGAAGTTCTTATACTTAGAATTAATAGGAAATGAACCAAGTTGCGTGAGTACGTGGTCATATTATACTTTTGCGATAAATTGTTAGTAGACTTAAGGATATTCATGCCAACACTTGCAAGTAGTTAGGTATTGTTCAATTACTCAACATGTGAATCGTTTAGTACCGCATGAGTTATAATAATTGAAAGAAGTATGTGTACATTGCGTAGATAATTGGTTATGAGGACTAGTGTCGATATTTGTCGACCGATGTATTTTGATCTTCTAGCCAACAAAAGCGGAGTAATAAGCTTGGGACGTACTGTGTTTTGACAATGCATTAAAACACTGGGCTTGTAGTAACATTACCAAAGTAGCCCCGCGCTTGTGGTAATATTCGATGCTATGCTTAATCTAAGATATGGGGATACTCTATGAAAAGTTTTCTTCCTTGAGATTAGTAATATTCGAAAAATATGCAAAAATTGAAAAAATTAAATTTTTAGAGAGGCTTTGAGTAGTACTCGGTCTCCAAGTCCAAAAACCCTATAGATACGCTCTTGCTTATTATTCTAGTGCTTTGACCATTGCGAGGCATAAGAAGTATGAATGTTGATGTTGGTGAATTTTGATATGAAGTCTGCATAAGGTCTAATCTTGCTACATTTATATAAAACCAATGCACATGCACACAATCACTTCGATTCATAGAGAGTAGTGAATAATGCTTATCTTATGAGCATGACTGGTATGAGTTGACTCGGGTTTCTTGTGTAAGTATGAGTTGACCATAGAAAATGTTTTCTTGGGGAATGACTTGTTGATGCTTTGTTCGGGATGAAGCAAAGTTTAAGTGGGGGGCATTTTGATGACGGTTAAAATATACATATTTATGTCATCAATTATAACCTTAAATCGGAGTTAATTATATATATTTCACATTAAATCACGTGTTTATATTTATTATTTAACGATAAGTGATTATTAATGTGATAATTGGTATTTAGCTATTTTTATTATAAAAGAGCAATTAATTGTGTGATAAATACTGATTTTGTACATCATAAAGAATCGGGAAGATAATTATCACGCAATCAAGAAATCTCAAGATAAAAGAGAAGAAAATCGGAGCATTGAAGAAAAGATTAATCAGATCAATTCAAAAGCATGGAGTGGGGAACAAGTCAGACGAAGCAAATTTGAAAACGCGTAAAGAGGGAGGCTCGGTCGACCGAGCCATGCCATTCGGTCGACCGAGCGTAACTGTTCAGTCACCCGAGCCTAAATTGATAAATGCATGTCAATCTTCTGGATTCTCCCTATGTCGGCTACAACTCCTATATAAACAGCAGCCACGATGCTGAGAAAAACACACCACTACAACACAAAACAATTCCTACAATTTTAGCTTTTAAGTTTTAGTTTTATTTTCTTTATGTTTGTTCATTGTGGATTCGTCGGATTCTCCGGTTGGGGAGCGCATTAAAGAGTGGGAGTCACTCTCGTCTTCGAGGGTATGACTATTCGATTATGCAATCTTTATTCGTAGATCTGATATATTTTATTATGGAGTAGTTTTTCTTGTATTGATTGCGTGATGTAGATTTATTTACGAACCCATGTGTTTAGGTTAGAAACGTTAAGAAGTAATCATGATTTGTACCAACACGGAAGCTGTGTTCGGTCGACCTAGACGCGTCACTCGGTCGCCCGAGTCGTCGTTCGGTCGACCGAGTGTGGTAATGTGTAGGGCAATATTATGATCGGCTTCGACTACGTCAGATTCTCTGAATTGGAATTAAAACGAGTAATTAAACCTGATCAACTTAGTTATTCGTCATCATAATTTAACATGAAACCCAAAAAGTGATTGTTACTTAGGATATAGATTGAATCGGCATCTAAGAAGTACGCCTTACCCTAGGAATGTTGCTTAGATGAGGTTACGGTTTATACCGGCATCCCTAGTTTCATAATTGTGTCAGAAGTTATATGAGATGGAGGCATTAAAAAGCGAAGTCACGTAATGGAGGCACGATGATTTAGAGGGCCTAACCGGAGCTAAATCTACCTTGGGGATGACTCCCGTAGTCATAATAATTAATCTTTAACGTTTGTTTTGTCTCGTTATCATCCTAATTCACATGGGGGAGTTATAATCTACTAGCGTAATCAATACTATTTGTTTAGTTAATATCAACCGTATTATCCGTGTTTTAGTAGTCTTTAGTCTGTCTTTGTGGTCTTGTGTGTCTTGTGGTTGTCACTATTTTATTTACTGCATTTAGTTGGTCATAGACCGCCCTTTCAATTTAGTTCTAATAGGATAAAGTTGTGTTTTATTTGTGCCGAGTCTCTGTGGGATCGACCTCGACTCTATCTAGCTAAACTACAATTGAACCTAGTTCTCTTGCTAGTGTGTTAGTAGGCATCGAGTTAATATTTTAACTTGACCTCCATCATTCGTATTGGTTATGAACTAATTGATCACTAGTGGGTTAATGGTAAATAAGGATAAGATGTATTGAAGAAGGTTTACGGAAATATCCCTACTTCGTTATGGATAGTCTATGGAGGGTTAGTCTGTATGTAATAATTATATCAATGGACACTTATCGACTTGATTCATTTCTTGTCCTTACGGGCAAGTGGGAGATTGTTGGAAGTAGCGCCCGAAAGGCAATTTATGTAATTGTTTTTAGAATTAATAAATGCTAGATTTATTCTAATCTTATTACTTGCTTCGTGCTTGTAAGTAATACACTATTGAAAACACTTAGTCGTATCATATGTAGCCATATAACTTAGTGTGTGTCACACATGATGATTAAAGTTATGGTGATACACTTGAAATATTAGTCCATGGTGAAGTTAATCAAAGTATAGGGTCTGTTGATTAAACCACCATTAATACGCCCAGAACACTTTATGGTGTGACCGTCTTATCTGGACCATCGAATTGGTCGTCTTAGTGGGGCATTTATATATGATGAGAGTCATATAGGACTGGACCGATTTAATCTGAGTTTCTCATATAATTCCGTTATTGAGAAATCTTATTAAATCACAACATGATCATATATGGATTAACCTTAATCCTAAAGTGATTATGGACTCCTACTTGTTTCAAGATAAGGTTTGATGTGTTCGTTAAGGATCGCTAAGAGGCGCGGTCCGAATCACTTTCACGTTGGCACTATTCTGGAATGAGTGAGAATTGTGTGTCTCACAGATATGGAATCCATTCCTTCCTACGGGAAGTAGAAAGACAATCCCCTTATTTGTTGATACTATAAACTGATCGATCCAGGGAGTTCGTATTGGTTATGAACTAATTGATCACTTGTGGGTTAATGGTAAATAAGGATAAGAGGTATTGAAGAAGGTTTACGGAAATATTCCTACTTCATTACGGATAGTCTATGGAGGGTTTAGTCTGTATTTAATGATTATATCAATGGACACTTATCGACTCGACTTGATGTTTTGAGAATCAGTTATATCTATAATCGATTGAGTTCAGTTTTGGATTTATGATGGCGTAATTCCAGAATTAACGAGTTGAGTAGAAATATCCTGTTCGATGAATGTTTTATTCAATTTATTGTAGCTACTGATTATAGGTCCATGGTCCCCGGGTTGGCTCCTAACACGCGAGTGTTTTCTCGTTTTATGGAACCTCGAGAATAAATTAAATAGTTGGTCCATTTAATGACTATACAATATTATTTATTTAGTAAATAATATGTAAAATAGAAAAGACATTTTCTACTATAAAAATGATAAAAGTGGCGCCTCATGTAGATGAATTTGGGAAAAGAAATTTTTCTAGATTATGTCACAATTATCCTTTTCCTAGATATTCATCACAATTATCCTTTTCCTACAAGGAAAAGATATTTTCGCTACAAAATAAGAGATAATTCCCAAAAAATCAATCTCTTAATTTTTTCCATTAATTATCCAACAAATAGATAATTAATTAATTACTTTTCCCAAATTTCTTTGTGGAAATGGATAATGTGAAAATGTTAACTCTCTCTTACTAGTTATTTTCCTATATAAAGGGAGTTCCTCCAAGCACAAAGGACACAATAATCTGCGCCATCTTCAAAATAAAAGGAGAGAAAATTATTTTCTTGTTCTAGTCATTAAGAGAAGAAAAACCTAGGGTTTTCTTGTGCATATTCGAGGAGGTTCTATGGCGAGAATCGACGTCCACCAGTCGTCGCTTGGAGATACAATCCGGAAGATCACGGCTTCTCCCTTTTGTCGATTCATCATCTCTCTCCGGTAAATCTACTAACCTTCTCGTAGGATTAATTAGTTATGTCTCATATCGTAAATCGCACAAGCTTCCGCTGTGCAAATATCAAGTGTCTCGATCGGTGCTATTACTTCTAGCATCTTGGACCTTGATCAATTATATGTTTAAAGTCCTAAGTAATACAAATATAACCACGTTTTGAGATCAAACAAAATGAAATGAAAACAGAAAAGGATGTAGGAAAACCTGGTGCAAAAGTTGTTTAACTTAATGATACATTTATGAGAACCAATGGATATGAACAAGCCAAGATCTTTCTAATGATCTTGAACCAAGACTACAATGAAACATTTTAAGATTTACTCAAAAACATAAAATGGACTTATTAAAAGTAGTAAAAATATGCAAGAGAAACCAACTCTTCATATGATTAAAATTCAAGGTACGTCCCTAATTAATTACAACAAATGCCTTGATGTCGTGCATGAAGTCGCTTATACTAGCAAGAGTACTAGGTCAAATTATAGTATAGCAACGGCGAATCAAAGACGATCCCACGGACACAATGCAACTTAGGAATAAATGCACCTAATCGAACTAAGAAATACACAAATGGTCATTGACCAACATATGAACGGAAATAAACACGGTACTCCTCCATTCCCAACCTATCTCACAACTTGGTGTAAGTAATTCTTGTGTGTACTTCCCCCAGTTATTCCCCGAATCAATCAAAACAAGTTATTATTCAGTTTTAGCTACGAGTGCAGTCTCCTAACCTTGTTTGCTTCCATTGAAAGGACAGTAAGCATCTATGCGCATTTAACCTCCTTACATGGTTGTATTATCCCACACGCAATAAGTACTAGAAGTGCCGGCTCAAGACCAAGAACCTCCCTAAGCAGCTATCGTGGATTGACTAGCACGTTCCTTGAGATCAATCCATACTATATCCTAATTAACACTTCACTTTATCGTCATACATGTTAATTTATGATTACAATAAGCAGATTGGCCAGATCTAACCTACTGTTAATTAAACCTGTCGATCATCGTAGCTGATGCTGAATCTTCAGATTAAGGTGGCCTAAAAGTGCCTCGATTCATCGGTATATACCACCGCCGAATCGGGTGCGGTGGTTCTTAATTCTGGAACTACATTGCTTCGCTATGATTATTTCTGGTAAATTATGGGGTCGTTACACAATCAGATCGATCAAGTACAACACAAGAAGTAAATCTACAATAACTAAGACATCAAGGAACGTTCAATCTTCATACCTTCGGCTATGGAGATCTAACTTTGATATACTCAAGTTAAAGACGGCGTGGAAGAGGGAAACCGGAAAAGCAACTCAGAATATAAAACTATGAACTTATATTGCATGAATTGTTAGAGAAAAAACGAATCGACGGGGTCTAACAGTCAACTTTAGCGCTAATTTACGATAGGTTGTGATGTATATCATCGAGAGTTTTTTACATGGTTAAATTCTGCTCACATAGTAGATAATGATTGGCTTTTGAATCACTCGATTCGGATATCGGGTGAAGCAGAAATTAATACCTAAAGTTGGAGTAAAATAAGTCGAACGAAATCGACTTTGCACAATTGAATTACACCGACTAAGTAAATTCGGCTAATTTAATTGAATGGATCGGCTCATGTTGATTTTCTTGAGGGAAAAGAAACAGTGTCATTCGGCCAATAAGAATCGAGTATTGACACATCTCTCCACTATATAAAAAGCCCCTGTGAATGAGAATTGATATAAAATTTTCTCTTGTCTTCTCCACCACAAAGAGTCTATCATATAGATCTAGTTTTTTGAGTCGAAGAGAAGTCGGAGCACTCTGAAAGTTCGCCGGAGCTTAGATTTTTGAAGTGCCTCTAAATCCGAGACGTAAGCCGTTGTTTCTTGGAAAACACTTTCTACTACCGCATACACCATACCGGAGCAATTTGTCTTAAGGAAAGAGTAGCTACTCGCCTCGGTTTGATATCTAGTCCTTTATTTATGCATCGAAATTTATTTTTCATTGTTTCGAATCAGATCTGTACGGTAGTAGTTATTTTGTTAGATTTAGTTAATAATACGGATTTATCTTTTCGCGTTATTTATTTTCTATTTTAATAATCCGTAATTAATTCCGTTAATTACAGATTTTTTCCGTAAATCACTCCACACACGACACACTTTCCCAATAAGATTAAGACAAATTTTGTGGTTTGTGTTACAGTATCGTACAATCTTGTTTGACGTCATTGATAAAAAATAAATCTGGGTTTTGAAAGATGCAGTTTCGATTAGTATCAGTGTGCCTTGTTACTAAATAGTGTGAGGAGATTTTTGTTTATCTACTTTTGAAGTCAATTACTAAAATTAAGGATGTTTAAAATTTCTTGTGAAACTTTCGGGTAATCACAACAGGGAATTAGATTTTTGCAGTTGTGATCTTTATTTGCTCAGTTAATGCTTTCCTATAATTGTTGATGAGAAATCGGTTTATATGACTGTGTTGATATCTTTGGAAGTAACCTGACGATGTTGGATACTATCTAATATATGATCCAGGCCTAAATAACTCTTAGAACGATTTATCAAGAACTTTTAACAATGGGGATGGTGATTTTGGTTTGTTTTAGACTGAGACTGAGACTTAGTTTCTTCCAAGTTGCCTACGTATCCAATGTGTGTAATTGGAATCAAGTCTTCCGTAGTTCTTTAGGGTTTGTTTATATAGGGGCGTTTTAGCCTTATTTCTTGTCCTGCAAGTACGTAGGATTTACTTCTTAGCCCCTAAGGATTAACGCGTATAAATCCATTTTATTTAGGGATAATTATGATGATGTTTGATTGACATGATCAGTGTCCTATAAGAATGGGATTCTTTCCATGTTTATCTTATTATGTAGTCACATGCTCAAATTATTGACACAAGGAAAGACCCAGACGTCCTGCACTGGGCTCCTCAGGTCGTCTCGACCTGGGTTGCATGACCTGCCCTCTGTTATGACCGAGCCGTCCTGCGTGGTCTAGTCGGGAAGGGCTAGGGCTGATCTCCCACCTGGGGTTAGGCCTGGCTAATGTGGGGCCCTAGTAACTATTACTAGCTTCTCTCTTTATTAATTACAATGCCACTCTCTGAGTGACACGTGGCAAGGTCTACTCTGGCCATCGTCATAAGCCCCCAGGTCTAACCGAACTCCTTTGGAGTAGGGCATATCTGACTTAGGTGGAGTGCAGCTCGGCTATTTTATTACGTTGGGAGTTTCCTTGCCAGGTGGCCGCGTTACCGTCATAACGTCGTTATGACAGACACGGAAAATGAAGCGTTTTAGTACACGCCTTAATGATGGTTGTTTATCCCAATACCATTTTCAGGGTTTATAACCCTCTAGTCGCATCACATCTCCTCAGACGTTTCAAACCTGTTTACTATTAAATCGGAAGGTGAACTCTGCCGGTTGCCATTCCTCTTCTTCAATTCATTACACAAGTAATCTTTCTCCTTCTCCCTAATTCAATTCGTTTTATTGTTAATGAGCGAGCCAATCGTTCTCACAGATAGTTCCATTGAAGCTTTATTTGAGTCTGTATCTAAATCATAAAGTGAATCCTCTCATTTTAGGGTTAACTCTGAGAACCCTGTTCTTCCACCGGGCGGGAATCCTGTTCCCAAACCCTTAATCAATCGTAGGGGATTGGAGTACCTAGTCTTAGCACCCCGATTTGATCCGTCTTATTCCAGTCCTCCACGCTCCTCCGGAACCTCAAAGTTTGTTCTAATTCAAAAGGTGCACATGGCCTTGAAATCCCAAGCTGCCTGTCACGTCATTGACTCTAACTTAACTAAAGGTGATTTAGCCTCCATCTCTAAACATTATAAGATAGCAAATCCCTTGTATGACCCCAAGGTCCCTGCTCCCGGTGTTTATGCATATCAGGCCCCGGAGGGTTATTGCGCCATCTACAGGGAGCAACTTCTTTGTTGTTTGAGGTTTCCAATATGCCCTGCCCTGCTATTTGTTTTAGAGCACTATGGGTTGCGTCTCGTCCAGATCGTACCCAACGGTATCAGGGCGATAGTGGGCTTTGCCCTCTGGTGCCGGTGCGCCTGCATTCCTTTTATAGTCTAGTACTTCTGACTCTTTCACCAGTGCAAGCAACTACCCGACCAAGTAGGGTACTACTAGTTTCCCTATCGAGGATGTCCGGTTCATCGAGAAAGAAGAAAGCTCTTACAAGAATTGTAAGCGCCGGTTCTTCTTTCTTTGACCCTAGGTGGAGCTTAATCTGGGTAGATTTAATACTGCCGACCTGGGCAGTGATCTCCGACCCATAGACGTTGATAAGAAACTGATAGAACGCATTCAGATTACCGGCATTTATATCCATCTGAAGAAATATTCCTCTGAGTTGATTGAGTCTGCCAAACTGCCAACTATTGGCCCTGATCCTTACAAGGAACTAAGTAAAGAAGAATATGAAATCTGTAGGATCTTTGTACTTTTTGCTTATAAAATGTTTGTACTGACTCTTCTGTCTTGCTATTTGCATTGCCGAATTTTTCCGAGTTGCTAGCTGATGTTGCTGATGAGGAGACTTATAGTGTGGGCTTAAATGAGGCCGAGCAGGGGTCCGAGAGGGCTGAGAGCATTGAGATGCCTGCTACCCGAGCTGTGGGTACTGTGCTGAACTCCTCGACATCCCAGAGTTTATCAGAGCATCCCGAGGATGCACCCGGATCTTCTTCTCTACCTGCACAGGAAAGAGTCAGCCTCTCTGAGCTGCATGAGGGCATGCAGGGTGAAGAGGAAGAAGAGGAGGAAGTAGGACTCAGAAGGAGGGAACAAATTGTTACCATTGATACCCCTCAAAGGGATAGATCCAAGAAGAGAAAGTCCGAGTCTAGACCAGATGATGAAATTGAGGACCTCACTGAGGATGGGACTCCATCCGGCCATGGGCTCCTGTCTGAGCTTTCTGATAATGACGTGGAGGCTGTTGGAAGTCCCACTATATGTATAGTTCTTTTCCTTATATCTGCTGTATATCCTCACTGACTTTCGTGTCACTCTTTTCAAGGGGGCCCAAATCGGATAGGAGTTATTGAAGAGGCTTTCTGAGTCCTCAACAAGTAAGGAAGCTTTGAAGAAGACTGTGGTGGACCTGAAGAAGAGCCGCCAAAGGCATAGGGATGCCGCCAAGTCTAAAGATGAGGAGATCAAGACTCTGAAAGAGCAGCTGGGAGCTCGAGATGCTGAGCTCCAGCAAGTCAAAGATCAATATGCTGCTGTGCTCCAAGCAGCTTTGATAAGTATACCGAAGAAAATTCCGAACACGGACAAAACCTGGTCAAACTTTAGGCCGAGATGGATGCGTTGGAAGCCTCTATTCCAGCTCGGATTGCTCAAGCTATCCATGAGTATAAGTCCTATGGACATCTTTCTAAGGCTTTGAAGGCCTTGCTAGGCCCAGTTATGCAGCATGGCTATACTTTTGAAGTTGATGAAGCCAAAGCGCAGTGCACTTATCTGGTTGCTCCCGACCTCCCTCATTATAAGACAATGTACAAGGCAGGTTGGCAGGATTTATGATGATCGATTGAGAGAGTTTAAGGAAGGTGAATACATTGGGTCTAAGTATAATAAACACCGCCCTGTCCCTCCGAGTGCAGAGCCAACTCATTCCTCAACAGAGCAAAATCCTGTTTCTAAGAAATGATTGTACTTTCTCTTTTGTTAAGACATATTTTGTTTTGTGAAATTTCTTAAAAACTTGTATGTTTTCCAAATATGTGTGTTGCTCTGCCCACCGTACCTTTATTTCTATTCTGAAATTTATTTTAGGTTTAAGTAATTACCTGGTACCCTTTGCATTCCCCCCCAGTATGGCATGCATTACTTATTGTACTGGATGGCATAATTGGTTTTTGATTATGAGCTTTGTATATCTCTTTGATTTAGGCCTGACCTGCAGACTCGGGAAGTTTGTCCTTTGCCAACTTTCTGAATCTGACCTACAGAGCTCAGTTAAAAATTTAGCCTGACTCGTAGACACGGGGAGTTTGTCCTTTGCAAACTCTCTGAGTCTGACACGCTGTACTCTATTAAAAATTTAGCATGACGTGCAGACTCGGGAAGTTTTTCCTTTGTAAACTTTCTGAGTCCGACCTGTAGTACTCAGTTAAAAATTTAGCCTGACCTGCAGAAGTTCATCCTTTGAAAACTTTCTGAGTCTGACCTGCAGTACTCAGTTAAAAATTTAGCCTGACCTGCAGACTCAGGAAGTTTGTCCTTTGCAAACTTTCAGAGTCTAACCTGCAGTACTCAGTTAAAAATTTATCCGGACCTGCAGACTCGGGAAGCTTGTCCTTTGCAAATTTTCTGAGTCGGACCTGCAGTACTCGTTAAAAATTGAGCCTGACCTACATACTCGGGAAGTTTGTCCTTCGCAAACCTTCTGAGTCTGACCTGCAGAGCTCAGTTAAAAATTTAGCCTGACCTGCATACTCGGGAGGTTTGTCCTTTGCAAACTTTTAGAGTCTGACCTGCAGAGCTTAGTTAAAAATTTAGCCTGACCTGCAGACTCGGGAAGTTTGTCCTTTGCTAACTTTCTGAGTCGGACCTGCAGTACTCAGTTAAAATTTTAGTCCCTTGAGGGCTGTAAACCGACAATACCGTACTTATAAAAAAACAAATTTTATTAAAACTCATCGATGCTTGATTACATCTTTATTGAAAATAACAAGACTGAAAAGAAAGTAAAGCAAGTTCTGCACTTGTCCTAGACATAAAATTTACTCAGGTTGTTGGCGTGTCAACTTCGAGGTATGGTCCTACCGCTTGCATCGGCTAGCTGATATGCGCCTTTTCCATGAACTTTGACCACCTTGTAGAGGCCTTCCCAGTTCGGGTCAAGCTTTCCCTGAGGACCCTGTATGCTAACCTCGTTTTTTCTCAACACCAGATCTCCTTCTTTAAAGTACGAGTGCTTGACTCTGGAGTTATAGTATTGAGATATTCTTTGCTTATACCTGGTCATCCTGATGTAGGCCACATCTTTGGTTTCTTCCAAGTCATTTTTGTCTTGCCTGAGTTCAACATCTTGATCTGACTAGGCGTGGAGCTCGGACCTCGGAAAGGGGAGCCCGATCTCTGCTGGAATGACTGCTTCGCATTCATAAGCCAAGGAAAAAGGTGTTTCACCCGTAGCCAAGTTTGGTGTAGTCCTCTACGCCCAAAGTATGTTGGGTAGATGTTCAACCCAATTCTGTCCTTCTTCTTCCGGCCTCTTCTTCAGACCACCCTTGACTTGTCTGTGTGTCAGTTCAACTTGGCCATTAGCTTGTGGGTGGCCGACAGAGGTAAATTGCTGGGATATACCCAGCTCGGCACACCATGACCTGACTATCCTGTCTTCAAATTCTGTCCCATTGTCTGAGATCAGGGTCTTGGATATTCCATATCTATAGACAATGCTTTCCCAAAGGAACTTTTGAATGGCCTTTGCAGTGATGGTCGTTAGAGCTTCAGCTTCTACCCACTTGGTAAAGTAGTCCACTGCTACAACAAGGAACCTTAGATTTCCCAGAGCTTGGGGAAGTGGGCCGACTAGGTCCACCCCCCATTGATAAAAAGGCCACGGAGAGTCTATGGGGATCATTTCCTGTGAAGGTTGATGCGATAAGTTATCATGCACCTGGCATCACTTGCATTTCATGACTAGTTCGTTTGCATTACTCTGCATAGTAGGCCAGTAGTACTCGAATAAACGATATTTTCTTGCTAGGGTTCGTGCACCTGCATGATTTCTGTACAGAACTTCATTAACAAGATGAATTTCTCTAAGGAGATAATTCCATTCTTCCTTTGAAGCACATCTGAGCCAAGGGGATATGAAAGATCGTCTGTACAGAACTTCATTAAAAAGAGAGTACCTGCTTGCCTGTAGCTTCATCATTCGGGCTTGAGACTTATCAGCCGGTAGGATGCCATGTTTGAGATAGGACACAATAGGGTCCATCCATGTAGCTTGTTCAATGACCGGTTGGATTTCAATCTAGACATAGCTTCGCTAAGCGAGTTGCTCTACCAAGACTCTTTTATCTGAGAACAAATTGGAGGCCAGCTTTGAAAGGGCGTCAGCTCGCTTGTTCTGAGACCGAGAGACCTGCTCGATCTGGACTGACATGAAGTTCCTGAGTAAGGCTTGGGCCACTGACAAGTATTTCTTCATTGGTTCCTCATTTGCTTCATACTCCTCTTTGACATGAACTACCAGTTGAGAGTCACTGCATACTTGGAGATTGGTAGCACCGATCTTGTTGGCTAGTCGGAGCCCGGTGATCAGAGCTTCATACTCAGCTCCATTATTTGTAGCTTTGAATTGGAAACGCAAGGCATAAGGAAATTCTTCTCCTTTTGGACTAATTAGCAGGAGGCCTGCCCTTTCCCCTTCTTTCCCTGCTGCCCCATCCACATATAGGGTCCATAACTCAACTTGCATGGTCGGTTGATCTTTCTCGATGTCCATTGAGATTGCCTCAACTAAAAAGTGTGCTAAAGTCTGAGCTTTTACAGCGGTTCTTGGTTGGAAGTCTAGGTCATACTCTGCAAGATCTTTAACCCACTTTGCTAATCGTCCAGATGTGTCTGGTCGAGCCAGTATTTGTCGTAAAGGCTGATTTGTTACCACAGTTACCGGATGTGCTTGAAAATATGGCCTCAACTTTCTTGAAGCATGCACCAACGCCAAAGCTAGTTTCTCTGCATCAGTGTACCAGAATTATGGCCCATGTAGAGCCCTTCTTACATAGAAGATTGCTCTCTGTATATTTTCCTCATTTCTGATTATGACTGTGCTAATTGCTTCTTCAACAACTGCTAAGTATATTAGCAGGGTTTCTCATCCCGAGGAGAGGTCAAGGTTGTTGGTCCTAGAGAAGGGTGAAACTATAGTCAGAGGGGGGGGGGGGTGGGTGGGTGAATGACTATAGTGGAGTTTCAAAAACATTTCTTATGTTTAAAAGCTTTTGGGCAGCGGATAAGTCCCTTCTTACTATGTTGTTTTCAAATCAGTTTAGACAATCACAGATATAAGTTATGATCTAGGCAATTTAAATAAATGCTGTAAAGTAAATTGCAGAAAGTAAATTGACACAAGGCTTATATAGTGGTTCAGGGTGGTGTAATCCTTTAATCCACTCCTCCTGTGATGATTGGAGGAATTCACTATTGTTTTCACAGATACAATAGTATGATTGTCCTTGGCTTCCCAAGCTTCACAATCTACAAGACTATCACTCCTTGACTGCAACAACTTCAGTGATTCAGTCTCTATTGCTGCTCCTTGAGATCAAAATCCTTCAGCAGCTATCACAGACTCAACTCCTTCTCAGATTGCCTCTGATTCAGTTGCTTCAGTTTGATGTGAATGTGATTCACAAAATTGTTTGATCAATCTCAGTGCTGAATATGACTTTGTAGTTCTGATGTCTGAGTTGATCACTAGATGTATCCTTGTACGTTCAGAGAGAAGGCTTTTCAAATTGACAGATTATTTGCTTGATCTTTCTTTTTCAATCGTTGTTTTTCTTTGTCTGTCAGTGCCTTCTATTTATAGCCTTGAATAACTTTGATTTTGAAATTCTGTCCGTTGGCTATATTAATGAGGGAATAATCCTTGATTTTATTCTTGATTCCCCCTTAATTGCATTCCCCTTGATTTCAGTGATCGGATTTTTCCTTCAACCATATAGCAGAAAATCCGTTCTTGATTGATCCTCTATTGATTGTGCATTTAATGCATGATCTTCTGAATCTTCAACATATATTAAATATGATCTGGTAAGTGTTACTTCGCCGTTTTCTGAACGGTTGAGTGATTCTTTTGACTTAGCCGTTTTAGATCTTCCTTCACCATTTTGTCTTCACTCAGCCGAAAGTCAGTTTACTCAGCTGATTCACTGTTTCCTTCTTTGCTTCAGTTCAAGGAGAATCTTTTGTACTTCACTGATGCTTGATTGGGGTGAGATCAGTGTACACCATATTCGAACATTAATTTTCATTACTTAAAGAATAACTTAGACTTATCCAAGGTCATCACAGAATTTCTTGGTTATAAGTCTGACCATAATGTCTTCAATGTAACAATTTCCCCCTTTTTGATGATGCCAAAACCCTCATAAGCCTGAACATAAGTAATCCAAATTTTTCATAATAATCAACAGAATAACAGCAATTTTATTCATCCATCATAGGGCAATAAGTTCAAAAACTTTATTCAAATGTTACAGACTACATTTTGCTTAATTCATCTTTGTACCTCTTGAACTTTGTAGTCTGAACCTCTTCCATGTCTTTCCAATCAATTTCTGGAAACTTCCACTTCCAGTATGCCATAGCAGTGTATTCAGATACCACATTGAATACTTTCTTTGCAAAGAGTCTGTTGAAATCTGGCATAGTCTCATTTGCCCTAGGTTCTCCAAAGTGCTTCTCAAGTCTCTCCCTAGCTTCAGCAATGTGTGAGTCAGCAAACTTGAGACTTTTGTAGGGACTCCACTGGTCTTGTTTGTTCATTCTTCCCATAGGATTGAAGAATTTTGCCATATAGTTGAAGTCTTCTTGTTGTTCAGTTGGAAAGAGTTCTGGTCCTTTTGCAGACAGTGGTATGGCTGAGCTTGGTTTGTTGTTGGTTTGTTTGAGAAGTGCAAACTCTCTTTTGACTTCATTGTAGAGTTTGGCCATATCAGTTCTCATCCTTTCATCCTGATAGCTTAGCCAATCAGCCCATGCTTCATCTTGTGAGGAATGAGGATAAAGTCCTTCCTGTACTCTGAAAAATTCTCTTACATGGTCTAGTACATCTGCTTCATATTCAGCTTTGCTTTGGTGACCAGTGAAAGTTCTGTGTTCCCCAGTGTATCTGGAGCTGCTACTGCCTCTGCTGGTGTTTCCTCTAGTGCTAAGTCTGTGTTGACTTGCTGATCCTCTTTGCTGGCTAGATCCGGTGCCTTTCTTTGTCCGCCCGATCTGTCTCTATCATCATCTCTTCTTCGCATAGGAAGAGGAAATCTAGTGCAGGGTTCATTTAGGGCCTTTTATCTTTCTTCTCTGGCTCTCCTTTGATGTTCTTCTGCCTCATTCCTGATTCTTATTTCTCTGTGCCTTGCTCTCAGTTGTTCTTCAGTGAAGTTTGAGGGTCTAATAGTTGATCCTTCAGGCTTATCCTGATTTCCCCCCTTTTTGGCAGCATCATCCCTTTGCTGGAGTAAGATGCTATTTGTGGCCTCTACCGTTCCAATCAGAGAGTCAAGTTTTGATTCAATAGATGTGAATCTGTTGTGATGATCATTCAGTTTCTCATTGACACTACGAAATCTAGTGCCAAAATCCAATGCCATCGATTCATTTTCTTGGGAAATGTGTTGCCTGAGGCCAGCAAGATTGTTAGTGATATTGATGTTAAGTTGCCACATTAGATTGCCTTGTTGTTGAACAACAATATTTTGTGCATCGATGTATTCTGCAATGGCCTGAAACTTGTGTTCAATGGAGGAGCTTTTATCATTGAATGCTGAAGTCATGGATCTGAGATACATGGCTTGCTGCTCCAATTCTTCAGCCAGAAGGTCTGCTGCTTTTTCAAAAGTTTCATTTGTTATGCCAGTGGCCAGCTGAGAGAGTTTGTGTCTTATGTCAGCTGGTTCCTGATCTGTTTGCTGTCCCTTGTCTTAATGTTGAGTAACATCTGCCCCAATTTCCAAATCTTCAAGAATTTGGGTAGATGTGTACATTGGTGTGGCTTGAGCTACTGTTTCCCCTTTCTCTGTGCCGGAGGTTGCCTTAACTGGAGTGGCAGCAGCTGAACCAGTGTCCACAATGTTTGTGTTGTCAGCTGGAGTGTCAACAGAAATTGGCTGAGTGGCTGTCTTTGCTGGAGTTGTAGACTTGTTGGATGCTTGAGGTTTCAAAAATGTACAGAGAAGAGTGGTATCATCAATTGCATCTGGTGTAGGGGCATTCTCTTCTATGTTTTCATCAAGATCATTAGCATGATGATCATTATCATCATTGTCATCATGATTATCTCCTTCAACTTGATCATGATCATCATCACCATCTCCACCATCTTCTGAGTCATCACTGTGTCTATCAGATTTCTGGGGTAGTTTTGCCTTTGTTGCATCAACCAAGTCCCATAGAGGGGATTCATCAAGGACACGAACCAGAGTTGTAATTCCCAGAAAGTCAAATAGCCATGCCTCTTCTGCAAGCATGCGGTCAGAGTCTTGGAGCTGTTGTCTGGAATCACCTTCCTTCCACTCAAGATATTCTGCAATTCGATCATCTATCTCGTTTGCAGAAAATTGTGCAACTTCTTCTGGAGATTCCTCATCATCTCCAGTGTCTTCCTCATTAGGATGTTGTTCATCCTCACTGTCATTCTCTTCTTCTTGTTGTTCTGCCTCAGCTTCAAAATCCTCCTCTTCTTCTTCATCAATCAATTGTCCAAAGTCTGTCTTATGCAGGTTTCGTTGAACCTTTTGCCTCTTTCTTTGATTGGTAGTGTGTTGTGTGGATTTCTTTCTCTTCCCTTTTTCTTCTTTCTTCTGTTGTTTGACATAGGTAAACATGACTTTAGATTCATGCAGTTTGTGGAGTTGTACAGTAGCACTTTAAGACACTGCATGAGATAGTGTAATTGAATTCCATATGACTTTTTCACCCATAATTGCCCTTTCTTCGTCTTTCCTTCTTTTGTCCCCTTCTTTGCCGCTTTCACTTCATTTTGGATTTGCTCTTTGATTCTTAGAAAGAAGTATTTTGCCCAGTTGAATTGTAGATTGTTGTAGATGATTCCCATTAGTCGCATTCTACTTTCTGTCATAGCATTATTTGCTCCCAACTTGCCTTCAATGGTTTTGCCAATTAGGGCACTAAACTCATTGAATGGTTTCTTCAAATCAGATCTAAGACAGTTGACTTTTGTAGATCCTGGGTTTGCCGTTTTGGCAATGGTTGCCCAGAAATCATGCAAGTTTTGTGAGACCAATGTCACTTTTGCTTGACCTTTATTCAAGAGTTTGAGATGTTTTCGAATGACCTTTTCTGTAATCACCACGTCTTTTCCATTGACAGATGCAACGATCTTGTCTTCCTCCCACTTGTCACCTTCTTCAGCAGGGAGCCCAGATACGTATTTTGCAGATTTCCAGAAGGAGATAAGATTTTCATAGCAAACCTCGGTTATTGGAGGATTGAGAAAGGTTGATAATTTTAGGTTTTCGCAACCTGCTGCCAATCGTTTGGCATCCTCGTCATTTCCGCACAGTTTCAAGTAGTGTTCTTCTTGAAAGAATGATCCAGTGGCAATCGATTTTTCATACCCATCTTGGGTGTTTGAGGAAGATGAAGCCATTGTTGAAAGTTAAAAGAAATTTTGAAGGAGAGCTTCGAATTTGCAATTGAGAAAAATCAAAAGTAGGGCTTGTGTTTTGCAAAAGAGTGTAAAGATTTCTGAAAATCACTAAGTATCGATTATATAGGGTGATTTGGGTGGTGTGAACGTGGTTTGAATGTGGAAGGATTTTGTGATATAATGGCGTGATTTTGTGTATGTAAATCGCGATATTCAAGTGTAATAGGGGAGTGGTTTGAGGGAAGTAATGATAGAGCCCGGGAATCGAGGCGTTTATCATTCGAAAAATAATATGGTTACCTCCATGATCATAAGTTGATCTCCACGTGTGTAATCTTCCACAAAATAATCCTCCATAATTTCCTTATTCTCCACGTGTAATTAAAATTGATTTTGTTCACACTTTAATTTGTCCAAGTCTTTATTTCGGTGGAGTGCCTTGGCTGGTCACTTAGCCGATGTAGTGAATTCTTCACTGAGCCGCTCCATTTAACCGTTCCTAACAATCAGTTAAGTTGACTTCGCTGGATACCATGGCCTTACCTGCTACATCTCCTGTAATGGCAAAGGGTTAAACAGCTGATGAAGTCACTTAGCCGATTACTCCAGTTAGATGCTCTTTGGTACTTAGTCAATTTCAATCATTCCTAACCCAGTTCTCAACATGCTAAATCTTTCATAACTGAGTGGTTTAGTTGAGATGTCAGCCAACTGATCTTCAGTAGATATGTATTTTAGAATGACATCTCCTTTTTCAATATGATCTCTAATAAAATGATGTCTCACATCAATGTGCTTTGTTCTTGAATGCAATACTGGATTTTCAGTAATAGATATTGCACTTGTGTTATCACACAAGATTGGAATTGCTTTCTCCTTCACTCCATAATCCCTTAGCTGTTGTCTGATCCAAAGTACTTGTGCACAACAACTACCCGTGCTATATATTCTCGCTTTCAAATTTGTTGATGTAGATAAGGAGTTTTGCTTTTTCGAACAAAGAGACTAGTCCGGTGCCTAGCATTTGACATGTTCCAGAGGTGCTTTTTCTATCTATTTTGCATCTAGTATAGTCAGAGTCTGAATATGATATCAACTTGAATCCTCCATCTTTTGGATACCAAATCCCAACATTAATAGTGTTTTTCAGGTATTTGATTATTCTTTTGGCTGCTAGAAGATGTGATTCTTTTGGTTGAGCTTGAAATCTTGCACATACTCCTACTGCAAATTCTATATCAGGTCTACTTGCAGAAGTATAGTAAGGATCAATGATTCCTCTATACATTTTCTGATCAACATCCTTCCCTGTTTCATCTTTCCCAAGAATGACTCTTGCACACATTGGTGTATCTGCTGTGCCACTTGTATCCATCCCATACTTGTGTATTAAATCTCTTGTGTACTTGGCTTGACTAATGAAAATACCATCCTTCATTTGCTTTACTTGAAGGCCAAGGAAATAATTTAATTCTCCCATCATGCTCATCTGAAATTTGCTCTTCATTAGGTTTGCAAATTTCTCACATAGCTTTTCATCCTCTGATCCAAAGATGATATCATCAACATAGATTTGTACTAGCAATGTACTTGTTCCTTCCTCTAGTTTAAATAGAGTCTTGTCTATAGTTCACTTGTTGAATCCATTCTTGATCAGGAATTGTGATAGTGTTTCATACCAGGCTCTAGGTGCCTGTTTGAGTCCATAGAGGGCCTTCTTGAGTTTGTATACTTTGTCTTCTTTTCCTTTGATTTGGAAACCAGGAGGTTGTTCCACATATACTTCTTCTTCCAAAAGTCCATTTAGAAATGCACTCTTGACATCCATTTGATAGACTTTGAAGTCTTTGAATGCAGCAAAAGCTAGAAAGAGTTTGATTGCCTCCAATCTTGCTACTAGTGCAAATGTATCATCATAATTGTTGGAAATAAAATTTATGTTTTGATGATAATTCATCTTATTTGTTTAAAGTATTATCTTAACCCCATTGATGAAGTGCTGAAGCCAGCTGTTATAGTGAAAAGCTAAAAGATGTCTAGAAGTGAATGTATAAGTTTTACTAGAGTCTGATATTTGTATAGGTTACATCAGACAAGCACTGTAATAGTCAGTGTGTCGTAAAACTGAAAAGTGGAAATCATTTAGGAAACTGTAAATCATTTAGAAAACTGGAAAT
Source organism: Gentiana straminea (assembly GCA_036785695.1). Lineage (NCBI taxonomy): Eukaryota > Viridiplantae > Streptophyta > Magnoliopsida > Gentianales > Gentianaceae > Gentiana > Gentiana straminea. Next base: position 144,876 of record JAVUPR010000060.1, read on the forward strand.
CATCAAGACAAGCAAACTGACTCAGAATACACCTACATGGAACTGAAGAAGGTAAGTTCGCTGAGAGTTACAGACTCGGTTGACTTATCTATAAAATCAAAGAACTGAGGGTTCAAACTCAGTTATGAAGATTACAAATCGAGACTGTAAAGTTAGACTTCAGGCAAGATTGTGGTGACCTGAACTGACTGTATAGATCTTGTATGAAGACATAAGAATCATAAGGACAATGAATTCTTAGATGATAATAAGTTATGGTGTACTCTGATTAAGTCAATGATAATCAGATGAAAACTGGAGTACTGATATTTGAAGAAGAGTAAAATCTCAGTTAATGCTCCAAGTCAGTTAGGAAACTGACAAGTGAAAAACTCAGTATAAAACTGATAAGGAAACTCAGTTTTATATGTCAGCCATCCAACAAACTGAAAGTACAGTCGAATGTTGTAAAGGAAGCAATTTCATTGGATGAGTTACTGACACAGCAGAACGGTCAGAAAATATAGCCGTTACAAAAGAGACGTTGATACAATTCAAATTTAAGCCAGATGAACGTTGGACCTCACACTATAAATAGAAGAGTTTGCACCAAGGATAAAAAGAGAACATACAAGAATCAATGAGCAATTTTGTGCATTAGTCTATTTTATTCGAATTGCTATCATCTCTGAACTATAACAATATCATATCTAGTATTTCCTCAAGTGTTCAAGCTACAAAGAATTTATCAAGAATCCAACACTTTGAAGAGCCACAAACAAGAATCGATTTATTGATTCTCAGCCCAACTTTGATTCTACATCAAAGGTTTTAGACTGTGAAGCAAACCGGGAAGGTTTCGCCAAGGACAGTTGTGACAAGCAGTCGGGTAGACTGTGTTTGTGGTGGTAGCTGGTGAAGAGGAAATCCTACCCTCTAAGGACCAGTGGTTCAAGCATTTGAAGAGCAACAATTCTACCTGTTCTACAACTGTTTAGATAGTGACACTAGGGATTAGCCAAGGACTATTGTTTAGGACTTTTTGTAACAGTTCACCTCAAGAAGTTCTAGTGGAATTTTCCTCTGCACCACAGGGGAAGAGAGGACGTACATGATTACACCACCTGGAACCTCTATAACATCCGCCGTATTTACTTTACACATTTATTTTTTTATTTAGCATTTACTTACAGCATTTTGATACTTGATTGTTATACATCTCACAGTTCACAACTGACATTCATCAGAATTCAGTTCACAGCACTCAGCTTTCGTAAAAGAATAACAAGATCAAGAAAAAGGCTAGAACTATATCCGCTCCCGGTTGACTCAGTTTCAGCTTAAGTCAGTTTGACTTAATCTCAGCTTTGTCAGCTTAACTCCACACAAGTTATAACTGAACTTTAAGTTGTTTAAAATCCAGTTGGACAAGTTTATTCACCCCCCTCTAAACTTGTGTTAGCCTTTCCAAAGGACCAACAATTGGTATCGGAGCAGTGTTTCTTTAACAAGATATCATTTGCTCTATATCTCATCTAGTTGTTCTTATTTGAAAGCTCAGTTTTTCAATTAATCTACTATCAGTCTTCACTCACTCACAATGCATAACAATCAATATGCGAGACAAATGCTTATGTGCAACATGGACAGATTTGACGAATATAAATGTCGTACGCAGGCTTTTCTAGTAGCTACTCATGATGAAATGATGGATGTACTCACCGATGGACCAATCCAGATCACCTACATGCAAGCTGAAGGTGAAAGACAAATTCGTGTTCCAAAGCCCAAAGCCGAATGGACTAGTGATGATCGCAAGTGAAATAATCTCAACAATGTTGCGATGGACTTTATCCTCAGAACTCTTGACAACAACATGTACTTGAAGGTGAAAGAATGCACAACTGCCGAGGAAATGTGGGACAAACTTCAGTTAGTTTGTGAAGGAACAGATTCAATCAAGGAAAATAAAATTTCTTTTGCAAAACAAAAGTTTGAGAATTTCAAGATGAAATCGGAGAAACCATTGACCAAATGGAGACAAGATTCGAGTGCTATCATGGATGAACTAGATTTACTCAAGATTGAATACTCAAAGAAAGTTATCAACACAAGAATCTTGAAGGCATTACCAATGTGCTGGAAAATGAAGGTCACTGCCATGGAAGAATCAAGAAGACTTGATTTAGAGGATTCATTCAAGATCTTTTCAGATGTGAAAGCTTATGAATTCAGTGAAGATTTCACAAGCACAGCTGCAATAATCAAAGCTCTGGAAGAACCAAAGACCACAACACTTTCAGCAGCATCAAATGACATTCAAGAAAACTCATCTAGCAATCTTCATGAATTGGATGAGATGGAAGAACAAATTGCTCTAATGATGAACAGAATTTGAAGAATGAAGAGTGGACACCCGATCACTCAAAAGTTCATCAAAAGGACTCACGAGAAAAGAAAAGATGATGAATATCTCTCGTTTCAAGCGCAAGAAGCCAGGACATTATAAAGCTGAATGTCCAGAACTGACAAAGAAGACTCCACCAAGAAGAGTTGGTAGAAGAGCACTCCTTGCTGGAGATGAATTAGATTATGAAGCTGGTACTGAAAAACTCTCAGATGACACAGCTTTAATGGCACACATGGAAGATCCAAATGAGGTGTGTGAATCAAACTCTAAATACTCTTCAGCTCAGATTTCCATGATAAATGCATGTTCTTCGACTGCTGACTCCAATCCAAAAAATCTAGAATTAGAAGAAACGCTTGACGAATTGATGTATCGACTAGTAACTATTCAAGTGGTTATGAATCAATTAAAATTTGAAAATGAAAGTCTAATTCTTGAAGTTGAAAGATTGAAGTACGAACCGAAAATGTTGAAACCGACTAAAAGTGATAAAGAAAAGATTCGACATCGCCCTCATCGCATCAAGAGCGGCAAGAATCGAATCGTTTGCTCAATCAAGTTCAATTCGGATTCAAATCGGGAAAACCATATGGAGACAAAGCTGGTTTAGGATTTGATACACAAAGCAATCTTCCAAGGATAGAACTAGCAAAGCATTTGGACCAAGTACCAAAGCTGGTATTAAGTTCGTAGCCGAGCAACTTCCACAACCGAGAAAATTACCGAACCCGGTAAAGCCGGTATCACACGGGATAAATCAGTTTTCTAAGAAGACAACTGTATCTACCAACAAAGGTAAATCAAATGGTAGATCAGATGTATCCAATGGAAACCAAAACGGCAAATCAACTGCCAGATCCACAAAAACCAATGAAGTCAGGAACCAAAAAAATTACAATCAAGGTAAATCCAAGAATATCAATCATTCAAAGATTCACATATTCAGCGGGAAAAGAAGACTATATCCCACTGATGATGATTGGAATTTTACTGAAATTGTTAATAAAACTGATAATGACAATCATTCCAGACCGAAAACTTATCACAAGTTTCAGTCCAAAACTCAGCAGAGGACTAATCTTAGTTCTTAGCATAAGTCACAGTACAAAGGTCAGTCCAGACCTCAGTACAGAAGGAATGATGGTTATTGTTGGTCCCTTGGAAAGGCTAACACAAGTTTAGAGGGGGGGGGGGGGGGGGTGAATAAACTTGTCACCAAAAACTAATCCTGAGTTGGAAAAGCCCCAGGAACTGAGTTTCTCTGAAACTCAAACTGATCTTCAGTTCAGTTTTGTTCTTGTCCCTTAACTTGTGCGGAGTTCAGTTAGCTCAACTGAATATAAATCAATGCTGACTAATATTTAGTCTTGTTAACTGGCAGCGGATAAATATTAGCCTTTAGTGCAATAGATGTGTGAATAGAAATCTAGACCTTCTTTGTATCGGTTACGTGCGACTCGGTGTCCGGTGTTTCTTTGAGTGATAATGCAATAAATAAAACAAACACAAATGCATAAAGTAAATCAACACAAGATTTGTTTATGGATGTTCCGGGTGGTGTAATCCCGTACGTCTCCCCTTCTCCTGTGGCGTAGGAGGTATCACTAGAATAATGAGATAACCATTACCAAAATTCTAGCACTATGACAGACCTTCACGACACCCTAGTTTCACTGTCTACAAAAAATGAAGAAAGGTGAGATTGCTCCCTTCATCCTACACACTGATCTTTCGGAGGTGGAATTGCTCCTTCACCAGCTCACCACTAACACCAACACACAGTCCTCAGACTGCACCAACAGATGTGGCAACTAAGTTGCAACTGTATGAAGAAAGGTAGAATTTCTCTCTTCAAACTATTCACACACAAAGGTTAGGTTTAGAATTAATCAACGATTAATTCAGTGAGCTGTCTGATTCTTCTGGTTCTGACTTTGTAGCTCCAAGATGCCTTCTTTCCCCCTCAATGAGTTACTGGATCTTTCTTTGAAGTCTTCAAGGCAATTCCGTTGGCTTCTCCTTTTTCTAGATATATCTGATCTGATTTTGTGGATCTGGATTTGGATCTTTGAATATATGCTTGTAAAGCTCTTTTTCTGATCCTCCTCTCTCTCTTCAAGTGATTATCTTGTGTATTTATAGGGGTGATGTAACGGTCACTAGCTCTTGTATCCGTTACACTTGTCGTTTAGCCAATGTTCACATGTACGATCTTTTGTCGTATTGTCAGTTTGAATTTAACAAGGCCTTAACTCAGTTTTCTACTCTTCTTCAAAACTGAGTACCTTGTATACTTAATATCTGACTTCAATTGATTAAGTCAGGGTACACCAATCAGTTTCTTCTTATCCGAGTGTAACTCGATAATCTTTGTCCTTAAGATTATTCGAGTTTTACATGATCTATAACTCGTTTCGGGTCACCACGACTTGCTGAATCCCGACTTATAGTCACGACTTAATCGACTTCTAAGCGAGTTTGCCACCTCGTTCTTCGGTTTTCTCAGTAAGCGAGTCCGTGTCCCTCAGTTCTTCGGTCTTCTAGATAAGCCAAGCGAGTCTGTGTCCCTCAGCAAACTTATCTTCTTCAGTTCTAGCATAACTGAGTTTGAACCCTCAGTTCTTCATGTGCATATTCAGTTTTCTTGCTATAACTCAGTTTTCTTGTTGTGACTTAGCTGTTCGCCTAGTTCCTATTCTATTACAATGCTTGTCTGAAACAACTTATACAAAGTTCAGACTCTAGATAGAACTTATACATTTATCTCTAGACCATTTATTGTTTTTTCTTTCATTATGCACTATAACAGTTAGTTACGACTTCATCATCATGGGTTGTAAGTGATTTGTCTAATTACGTGACGAATCATCATCAAAACATAAATAATATTTCCAACAATTTCCCCCTTTTTGATGATGTATCATAACCCTCCCTAAAAGCAGTAATAAAAGAATAGTGCAAGAAATCATAACAAAACAAATTAAGATAGCAAACTAGAACAGCCAAGTTTATTACAAGATTCAAATTGAAACAAACTGAGTTAAAAACTGAATAGATTACATATTTTCTTTTTCAAGAGCAAAATCTTTTCACCAAGAAAGATGCTCCTTTTTTTTCCAAAAGCCTTCTTTCTTTTCCTTCTTCAACTGATTCGCCATCTCTAGGCTTGATCTCCAGATATTCACTGATCAAGCGATTTGCCTCTTCATTGTCTTTGTTCTTGAGCTTGATGAAAATTTCCTTGATTTCCTCTTCCATCAGTTTTTCTTCTTCATCCGAAATGAGATTAAGTTTTTCTTTTTCAGTTTTTCTTCCTGGTTCCTTTTCATCTTCCCTTTCTGGTTCAGCTTCCCCCTTAGTTCTTGTCTCTCCTGCCTTTAGTCGTTCTTTCAGTCTGATACACATTGCAAGTTTCTTTCTTATATTCAGCACAACTTTGACTGCGGTTTTTCTTCATCTTCTTCAGTCCTTGTTTCTGTGAAAGTCTCTTCTGCAGTTAATTCCTCAATCAGACTGTCAGCTTTATCTTCATTGAGTTGAGTGGTTAACAAATCAGCATTTATCTGTTTGTCTTGTTCTTCCATCAACTGTTTGGCAAGGAATTCTTCATCTGTTTCAGCTTTAGCATTGCTTCCACCAGTACCAGCTTCATCCTTAACTTCATCACCAGCTTTATCTTCCCCTATTGTTTGAAGATAAGCGATAGCAATCTTCAAATAACTTACGGAGGGTGATGAGGTTAGAGTATTTATTCAAACCTGAATAATGAGATCTTCCAATGAAGTCATGTAGATCGTAAAGCTTCTAGTGTAGGGTGTGCATTACGCCTTCAATGATTTCTTCCACATTTTTCCTTCTTTCAGCTTCAGTTTCTTCAGTTGCCAATTTTCTTGAAGATGCCTCATGAACTTGTGATGAGGAACCGGTTTCGGGATAATAAAATTGAGTATCATGAACTGTCAGTTCCTTTTCATACTCAGCTTCACAAAATTCAGCGTATTCCACAGATTCTCTCTGCTTTTCAGTGTATTCCCCATACAACTCAGTTGGAGATTCACTATCTTCAGTTTCATCACCATCATCTTCTTTAATTTCTCCATTTTCTTCAGTTTCACTTTCCTCATCTTCATTCTGTTCACTTTCTTCAGATTCATCAGACTCGCTTCCTTCGCTTTCTTCAGTTTCATCCTCAATTTCAATTACGTCCTCAGTTTCACTTTTCTTTGCTTGAAACTTGTTCCACATTCTTTTCTGTCTTCTTAGAGTTCTGTCATCCAAACTCACAGTCTCACTTGAACTAGAATCTGAAACTTCACTCCATTCTTCTTCTTCAATGATTTTTCTTTTCTTTGTCCCAGTGGACACTGATTTGAGTTTTGCTTTGGTTTCTGTGACTTTTGAGATGGAGAAATGATCTAGTATCCTTTGCACTAGATAAGTAAATCCCTTTTTCAGTAAGAACATTTCTCCAGTATCCTTTCTTCCTTTGACTTTCTCTTTCTCTTTAGAAATTTGTTTTATCAACTGATTGAGAACAAACTTTTTCCAATCCAGTTTATCTCCAAACCAAATAGCATAAATCATCTTCATTTTATCTGATGAGAGAGTGTAGATGTTTCGAACATGACCAATGACGTTTCTGGTAAGAAGTATCGTCAAGATTGCGAATTCTCTCTTTTGTTGATAGATGGAGCCAATGAAATTTTTCTCCTTCTTGTTGATTGCAGTGACACTCCAAAGTTTTCCTTTTTCTTCATTCCCAAAATTGAAAGATGAAGATCCTCCGATTAAGTCTAACCCGAAGACAAGTGATAGAAAATGTTCATCAACAGTAAAGCTTTTATCTTGAACAGTCGTTTTGAAGCTTTTTCCATTGTTGATGATTTCGGCATTCCTGTAGAAATCTCTGATGCCATCTGGACACAAAGTAGTGACCTTTGTATCAAACAGGTTCTCCAATCCTCGAATCTTTTTGATCTTCTGTGCAATTTGGATTGAAAGAGTGGAGTTTGAGAATTTTTGACAAAATTCGTCCAGGCTTGTAGTGATTCCTTCATCAATGTTGTAACGATCCATGGATTTCTGATTTGTGAAATTATGGGGGTGGAATCATGAAAGTTTTGAAGTTGATTGAACATGATTTCGTCAAGATTGCGTCTATCAATCGTTTTCAAAAATGAGAGTCGTGTCACAATCAATAGGATTTTGTAGGGATGAGCTTCTACTTTTTCTCCCAGATTGACATGTGGCTTCGAGCGATTTGTCATGTCAGTCCAAACGTCAGATGGTAGCTGGAAAGTTTACTTCTTTTGACCAATTTGTCCTTCATCAGCCTTTGCCTTCTCAGTTTTGTATAGAAGTCAGTTTTCTGAGGATTTTGCAATGTGAACTGACTTTTCCTGCAAAACAGTTTAAGTTTTCTTCGGTACCCATACCTTTTTGGGTGCGGCTGAGTTAGTTACTGAAGTATTACTTTCAGTTTCTTTATTGAGAGAATTAAACCTTCTCAACTCTTTTCTAGATAAACCATTACGCTCAATCTTAGTTGATTTCACAAGGATTCTTTTAGATTTAATATTTTTAGTTTCCTTGTGTAATCCACTAGATCTTCCAGTATCTTGATTTCTAAAGTTTATACTTTTTGAAGTCTCAAGACTGGGTAGGTGATGCGAATCATGATCCGTTAACCATTCATGTTGGGCCTGAAACAAGATTGCAACGAAAGAATAGGGAAGAAGCCCTAAAAATTATGGTGACATCTACATTTGAGGAGCCCAAGTCCAACAAGCAAGAAAAGGCTAACATGTTCATTTTAAGTGTTATTGGGCTTGCTGAATAAATGGCCCAGCATTAAGGCCTTTATTTTGGTATTATAATATTAATTTTAATAATCAATATTACTTAAATAAACAACAAAAACAAGGCTGAATTTGGGAAGTAAATGGCGCCATTTTTGAGTTCAAGAAGTCAAGAAGGCAAGTTTTGGAGAATGCAAATACATTGAATCAAGATGCATGAACCAAGATTTCAAGAGTCCAAGCATTTATTCAAGATACATTGATTCATGATGCTTTGAAATTAGCTTATTTTGGGCGCCCCATTTTGTGATATTTGAGGAAGACTTTTCATCTTATTCATGCCATTATTCATGTATTTATTTTCCTATAAATATCCAAACTTTTGTAACCAAAAGGATAGATCATTTCAACTTTTCATCTATAAAACTATTAAGTTTTTCTTTCCAAAGTATTTTTACTTTTGGTGTGTGTTTTACGGATAGAACACTAAATTTACCGGATTTATCAACAAACTTGAGCAAGTTGTTGTGGCATCCATCGATCCAAGGTCCTTAGAAACGAGATTTCTAAGCTTCCAAGGACAATACCAAGATCCCTAGAAACAGGATTTCTAGGCTTTCAAGGTAGCTCCTATCTTTTCTTGTTTTCATTTACTTTCCTTTTTATAAAACAACTTTATTTCAATCCGATCCATATTCTTCATAGTTAAATTCTTATCAGTTGGTATCGGAGCGGTTGATTGAAATAATCTTGTGAAAAAAAAAAAAAAAAAAAAAGAAAAATATATTCGTTCAAAAAAAAAAAAAAAAAAAAAAACTTTCATTCAAGTAGTGCACAAGTAAATTGTGGGTATGTTAGAAGAATAAGTAGTACTTGTTCCCCACAAGCATCTACTTGAATTCCTGGTTGTTTGAGTAGTACTCCAGCCATCTTATCACAATTCTAAATAAAAAAAAGTGAGGTGGGAGTTTCTACAAAGCTTTAGTTCTTTTGATTTCTAGTTCTTGAAATTATTCTTTAAAGTTTGGAAATTTTGAATGTTTTGATTTTGAATCTTTGGAGAACTCAAGAGTTTGTAAAACTTTGTTGAAAGAATCTAGAATTTATAAATTCTATCCAATTACATATACAATGGAAAATACTGAGGGGGAAGAAAGTGCTGCTCGTGTTCCTAGAACCACAAGGGATGTAGAACTCTTTCTACGAGCCCAAGAGGGACAAAATAGAATATATGAACAACGATTTGGGGAAATTAGCGAAAATTTGGCTGCACTCATGACACATTTGAACGTTAATGGCGGACGTGGTGGTAGAGGAGGCCGAGGTGGTCAAGGGGGCCGAGGAGCTCAACAAGGAGCTGTTAGACATATTGAGTTTGAAGAAGAACCATATGAAGAAGGTGACCAAGAGAGGGTGAACCCAATGATGAGGTAAAAAGCATTAAGCAAAAAATTCCACCCTTTAAAGGTACATCTAATCCTAATGATTATTTTGCATGGGTATTACGTATGGAACAAATATTTTTATGTCATCAATATTCGAACGTATGAAAGTTGCTCTAGCCACTAGTGAATTTGAAGAGTCGCCTATGTTATGGTTTTTGCACACTAACGAAAAACGCAGGAAAAATAGGCAAACTCCTATCAATTCTTGGGCTGTTTTGTTAGAGGAAATGCACAGGCGATGGGTACCGGAATCATATAGGCGAGAGCAAGTAAGACACTTGCAAACTTTGGAACAAGGTGACAAATCAGTTATGGATTTTCATGGAGCACTCGAATTAGCATTAAGGAGGACAGCAACGGAAGAAGACGAAGAGCATACTATGGCACGCTTTCTTGGAGGACTACGGGCTGAAATTGGCTTTACAGTGGAACGACAAAATTGTAAGACTTATGACGACTTGTTGCATGCTGCAATCACTGTTGAGAGGCAAATAAAACAAAGAAAATCAACCCACTCAAGTCGAAACGCTGGAGGTTCTTTTACCAAGCCTACTTATTCAAACACCGAAGGAGGTAAGTCTTTTCGTCATAATTCGTCTAAATACACCTCTTCGCAATCTAATTCTGAACGACACAATGCATCACAAGTCAAGAAACCTGAATTTGACAAGGGTAAGTCGGTTGTAGCTTCCAGTAGCACTATTACATGTTATAAATGTCAAGGTGTTGGTCATAAAGCAAATGAATGTCCGAACAAACGTGTTTACACAGCCGTTGGTAAGGATATGTATGAAATCGCATCGAAGGTGAAAATGATCCTAATATTATTGACAATAATTCGGACATGAGTGAGGATGAGGGACTTGATTTCGATGATCGAGTCAATGTTGGTAACAAAAAAAATACTTAACACGTTGTGAGCATTGATAAAAATGAACTACAACGAGAGAACATTTTTCAAACCCGCCGTTTGATTAAAGGAAAGTTATGCATGTTAATAATTGATTCGGAAGTTGTACCAATGCCGTAAGTACCGATGTTGTGGAAAAACTTGGGCTTGAAACAATTAAACACCCACAACCTTATAAACTTCAATGGCCGAAAGACCGAGAATCAATTAAAGTGGTGAGTCAAGCTTATGTTCCGTTTTCTTTGACTAAATATGAGGACCGCATTCTTTGTGATATTGTACCAATGACCGTGACTCATATACTTTTGGGCCGACCTTGGCGAGTTTGATAGAAAAGTGACTTATGATGGGTACACAAATAAGTACACTTTCTTGCATAATGGCAAACGCTTTACCTTGGCATCCTTGTCACCGAAGAGGCGCACATGGACCATGTAAAATTTAATAAAAAGAGGCTGAATGAGGCTGTTAAGATTGACACTAAGCTTGTGGATTCCAATGACGCAAAATCCGAAACAAACTTGGCAAAAAGAAGCGAAATTGTGGTACCTAAAACGAAAATTGGGAAGTCTTTGCATTTGACCTTGAAATCCGAGAGGTTTCCGATTCTTTTCATGTATCAAGATACAAATGAATTAATTCCACACACAAGTGAAGAGAGCCTGTTCGAATTCCCTTTCCTTTACTACTTTTCGTAAATGATCTAACCGATTCTCTTCCTAGTGTGGTGTGCACTTGTTTTGCGGGAATTTGAAGATGTTTTTCCCGAGGAGGAAACTAAGGGATTACCACCTTTGAGGGGAGTGGAACACGCAATTGACTTCATTCCGTGGGCTGTCCTACCTAACCGACCAGCCTACCGAGTCAATCCAACTGAGGCACAAGAAATTCAAAGGCAAGTCATGGAGTTGCTAGCCAATGGGAAGATAAGGAAATCTATGAGTCCTGTGTCTTTGTTCTGTCTTAGTTGTTCCTAAGAAGAATGGGGAATGGAGAATGTGTATGGACAGCAGGGCCATCAACCAGATCACGGTAAAATATCGATTTCCTATTCCTCGTCTCGATGACATGTTAGATGAGTTGCATGGATCAAAATTTTTTTCAAAAATCGATTTGAAAAGTGGCTATTTTCAAGTTAGAATTCGAAAAGGAGATGAATGGAAAACTGCATTTAAAACCAAGTTCGGATTATATGAGTGGTTAGTAATGCCATTTGGACTTTCAAACGCCCCAAGCACTTTTATGAGATTAATGAACGAGGTTTTGCGTGAGTTTATTGGAAAATTTGTGGTTGTGTATTTTGATGATATACTCATTTACAGCATTGATATGGAAACACATTTAACTCATTTGAGGGCTGTTTTGAACACACTAAGGCAAGCAAAACTCTATGCTAACTTAAAGAAATGTTCATTTTGCATGGATAGAGTTGTTTTTCTTGGGTTTGTTGTAAGTGGACAGGGTATTGAAGTTGACAAGGAGAAAGTGAAAGCAGTGGTTGATTGGCCTGAACCAAAAAGTGTTGCGGAGGTTAGATCTTTTCATGGCCTTGCAAGTTTCTATAGACGATTTGTGAGAAATTTCAGCACCATTGCAGCACCTCTCAACGAGTTGGTCAAAAAGCATGTGCTATTTCATTGGGGTCCAAAAGAAAGGGAAGCATTTCAAACTCTTAAAACTCTATTAATTTCTGCACCTATTCTTGCTCTACCCGATTTTTCGAAAATGTTTGAAATTGAGTGCGATGCTTCGGGTGTTGGGATTGGGGGTGTATTAATTCAAGAAGGAAAACCGATTGCATATTTTAGTGAGAAATTAAAGGGAGCAAATCTGAATTATGCAACTTATGATAAAGAGTTATATGCATTAGTTCAATGTTTGCGTACTGGCAACACTATTTGCGTCCTAAAGAGTTTGTTATACATTCGATCATGAATCTTTGAAGTACTTAAAAGGACAATCAAAATTGCATTCTAGGCACATTCGTTGGCTTGAATTCATTGAATCATTCCCTTATGTCATTAAATACAAGAAAGGAAAAGAGAATGTTGTGGGTGATGCCCTATCCCGTCGTTACACCTTGATCACGCAAATGCAAACGAAATTGTTGGGTTTTGAGCAAATGAAAGACTTGTATGATTCAGATTTTGATTTTAGTGACATTTACAAGTTGTGTGACAAAACGCTTTCGAGAAGTTTTATAAGCATGATGGGTTTTTATTTAAGGAATCTAAATTGTGTATTCCTCGTGGTTCAATTCGTGAGTATTTAGTTCGGGAAGCATATGGGGGCGGTTTAATGGGGCATTTTGGAATTGCTAAAACACTCGACATGCTGCATACTCATTTTTATTGGCCTAAAATGGTTAAGGATGTTCGACGTATTTGTGATACTTGCATTAACTGTAAAAGGGCTAAGTCTAAGTCACATCCGCATGGTTTGTATACCCCTTTGCCAATTCCCTCATTTCCATGGGAGGATTTGTCTATGGACTTTGTGCTAGGCCTACCCCGTTCCCAAACTCGGTAAAGATTCTGTTTTTGTGGTAGTTGATCGATTTTCAAAAATGGCACACTTCATTCCTTGTAATAAAACCAATGATGCTTCGCATATTGCTGATTTATTCTTTAAAGAACTGGTTCGTTTACATGGTGTGCCTAAATCAATCGTAAGTGATCGTGATGTTAAGTTTGTTAGTCACTTTTGGCGTGTTTTGTGGATGAAACTTGGTACATCTCTTTTGTATTCAACTGCATATCACCCTCAAACCGATGGCCAAACCGAAGTTGTGAATCGAACTTTAGGACAATTATTGCGAGTTGTTATCCAAAAGAACTTAAAGAATTGGGAATCATGTTTACCATTTATTGAGTTTGCTTATAATCGTGCTACGCATTCTGCCACAAAGTATTCACCTTTTGAACTTGTTTATGGTTTCAACCCTACCGTACCTATTGATCTTATTCCCTTGCCTCGTAGGAATGCAAACACATTTGGATGGTGAGAAGAAAGCACAGCTGGTCCGAGAGATGCATGAGAAAGCAAGGAAGAACTTGGAAGACCAAACAGTTCGCTATGCGAAGAAAGCAAACAAAGGCAAAAAGGAGTTGATACTCGAACCTGGCGATTGGGTTTGGATCCATTTTCGCAAAGAAAGATTTCCTCACAAACGTAAATCAAAGCTACACCCAAGAGGAGATGGACCATTTCAGATTTTGGAGCGGATTAACAACAATGCTTATAAGGTAGACATTCCGGATGATTGGGGCATTTCAAATTCTTTCAACATCTCAGATTTAAAACCATTTGACAACCCTCTTGATTTGAGGACAAATCCTTTGCAACTTCGGGAGGGAATGATGCGAATCATGATCCGTTAACCATTCATGTTGGGCCTGAAACAAGATTGCAACGAAAGAATAGGGAAGAAGCCCTAAAAATTATGGTGACATCTACATTTGAGGAGCCCAAGTCCAACAAGCAAGAAAAGGCTAACATGTTCATTTTAAGTGTTATTGGGCTTATTTGAATAAATGGCCCAGCATTAAGGCCTTTATTTTGGTATTATAATATTAATTTTAATAATCAATATTACTTAAATAAACAACAAAAACAAGGCTGAATTTGGGAAGTAAATGGCGCCATTTTTGAGTTCAAGAAGTCAAGAAGGCAAGTTTTGGAGAATGCAAATACATTGAATCAAGATGCATGAACCAAGATTTCAAGAGTCCAAGCATTTATTCAAGATACATTGATTCATGATGCTTTGAAATTAGCTTATTTTGGGCGCCCCATTTTGTGATATTTGAGGAAGACTTTTCATCTTATTCATGCCATTATTCATGTATTTATTTTCCTATAAATATCCAAACTTTTGTAACCAAAAGGATAGATCATTTCAACTTTTCATCTATAAAACTATTAAGTTTTTCTTTCCAAAGTATTTTTACTTTTGGTGTGTGTTTCTGGATAGAACACTAAATTTACCGGATTTATCAACAAACTTGAGCAAGTTGTTGTGGCATCCATCGATCCAAGGTCCTTAGAAACGAGATTTCTAAGCTTCCAAGGACAATACCAAGATCCCTAGAAACAGGATTTCTAGGCTTTCAAGGTAGCTCCTATCTTTTCTTGTTTTCATTTACTTTCCTTTTTATAAAACAACTTTATTTCAATCCGATCCATATTCTTCATAGTTAAATTCTTATCAGTAGGGGTGGGGGATTATCATTGCTTTTGTCAAATTTACTAGACATTAATCTTTTAGCTAGATTTGACACCTCAGTTTCAAGAAACTCATTCCAATCTTTTGCTTTGTCAAGTTCCCTGTCTTTTAATTTTAGTTCCAATGTAAGTTTTTCAGTTAACTTGACAAGATCAGAGTTTCTCGGACTGAGTTCAGCAAATGATATCTGATTTGAAGAATGTACCTTTCCTTGATGATTTGATGCAGTTTTAGGATTCAAATGTACACTCTTTTGTTGCTGTGATGAATCTTCTATATCAACAACCACTTGCAACAACTCCTTTCCTTCTTCTTTTGAGAGGTCTCTTAGTGATGAACTCCTCTGGATTCGTTAATATGAACATTGAAGTTTGTATCCACATCATCACTGAGTTGAGGTTCTGAATTTGTATGTAAATTTGTCACACTGAACCTTTCAAACATTTGATCCTGAAAATCAGATACATTTTGCAAGCAATTAGTCAGGGGGTGAGTAAGCCAACTTCTAACTCTAGATGTAGACATTGAAACTAAGTGAACTGATACAGTGAGGGGTCTTCAACAACTTGATGCTTCGAACAAATAACTGATGCACAGTTATCTCCATGAGCAGTAACAATTCGGATCTCTTCCAAAAGGAAGATTTGCTCCGATACCAATTCTTGGTATCGGAAAGAATTAATCCGGATCTCTTTGAACTAGAAGACCTGCTCCGATACCAATTGTTGGTCCCTTGGAAAGGCTAACACAAGTTTAGAGGGAGGCGGGGTGAATAAACTTGTCACCAAAAACTAATCCTGAGCTGGAAAATCCCCAGGAACTGAGTTTCTCTGAAACTCAAACTGATCTTCAGTTCAGTTTTGTTCCTGTCCCTTAACTTGTGCGGAGTTCAGTTAGCTCAACTGAATATAAATCAATGCTGACTTATATTTAGTCTTGTTAACTGGCAGCGGATAAATATTAGCCTTTAGTGCAATAGATGTGTGAATAGAAATCTAGACCTTCTATGTATCAGCTCTGTGCTGACTCAGTGTCTAGTGTTTGCTGAGTGATAATGCAATAAATAAAACAAACACAAATGCATAAAGTAAATCAACACAAGATTTGTTTATGGAAGTTCCGGGTGGTGTAATCCCGTACGTCTCCCCTTCTCCTGTGGCGTAGGAGGTATCACTAGAATAATGAGATAACCGTTACAAAATTCTAGCACTATGACAGTCCTTCACGACACCCTAGTTTCACTGTCTACACAAAATGAAGAAAGGTGAGATTGCTCCATTCATCCTACACACTGATCTTTCGGAGGTGGAATTGCTCCTTCACCAGCTCACCACTAACACCAACACACGGTCCTCGTATCGCACTAACAAATTGTGGCAACTAAGTTGCAACTGTATGAAGAAAGGTATAATTGTTCTCTTCAAACTATGCACAGCCAACCCTTTTTCACAAAGGTTAGGTTTAGAATTAATCAAGGATTAATTCAGAGAGCTGTCTGATTCTTCTGGATCTGACATTGTAGCTCCAAGATGCCTTTTTTCCCCCTCAATGGGTTACTGGATCTTTCTTTGAAGTCTTCAAGGCAATTCCGTTGGCTTCCCCTTTTTCTAGATATATCTGATCTTGTGGATCTGGATTTGGTTCTTTGAATATATGCTTGTAAAGCTCTTTTTCTGATCCTCATCTCTCTCTTCAAGTAATTCTCTTGTGTATTTATAGGGGTGATGTAACGGTCACTAGCTCTTGCAGCCATTACACTTGTCGTTTAGCCAACGTTCACATGTACGATCTTTTGTCGTATTGTCAGTTTAAATTTAACAAGGCCTTAACTCAGTTTTCTACTCTTCTTCAAAACTGAGTACCTTGTATACTTAATATCTGACTTCAATTGACTAAGTCAGAGTACACCAATCAGTTTCTTCTTATCCAGTAAGCGATAATCTTTGTCCTTAAGATTATTCGTTTTACATGATCTATAACTCAGTTTCAGGTCACCACAGACTTGCCTGAATCTTGACTTATAGTCACGACTTAATCAGCTTCTAACTGAGTTTGCCACCTCAGTACTTCTGTTTTCTATAACTGAGTCTGCGTCCCTCAGTTCTTCAGTCTTCTAGATAAGCCAACTGAGTCTGTGTCCCTCAGCGAACTTATCTTCTTCAGTTCTAGCATAAGTGAGTTTGAACCCTCAGTTCTTCATGTGCATATTCAGTTTTCTTGCTATAACTCAGTTTTCTTGTTGTGACTTAGCTGTTCGCCTAGTTCTTATTCTATTACAATGCTTGTCTGAAACAAATTATACAAAGTTCAGACTCTAGATAGAACAGTTAATTACGACTTCATTTCTTGCTTCTTCTTTCATTATGCACTATAACAGTTAATTACGACTTCATCATCATGGGTTGTAAGTGATTTGTCTAATTACGTGACGAATTATCATCAAAACATAAATAATATTTCCAACAGTTATCATTCAAGCTTTAATAACAAAAAGCATGATGGAAACAAATTTCAGTCAAAAGATCTGAGAGATTATATAAATAAGACACAGTCCAAACATAGATACTATGGGAGTGTGGCTTACATATATGAAAACAAGTGCAAAAATATCCGAAGAATCCCAAAAGGATATATTCCCAGAGTTGTACTAACAACTGACCCCCATGGACCCAAACTGAATTGGGTACCAAAAAAAATTTAAGTTTTATTGCAGGATATTTGGTACTTTGACAGTGGTTGCTCTAGACACATGACAAAGAGCAAGGACTGTCTCAGTAATTTTGTTGCAAAGGATGGACCAAAAGTCAATTTTGGAAGTAAAGATAAACCTGGTTACACCAGAGGTTATGGCACCTTAATCAGAAATGGACTTACAATCAAGAATGTATCTTATGTAAAAGGACTACACTACAATCTACTCAGCACCAGTCAATTTTGTGATATGGGATACAAAGGTACTTTTGACAAAGAATTCTACGTTGTCATCAGCGAATCAGCTTATCAAGTTGTTCTAGCCGGAAGAAGAAAAGAAAACATGTATGTAGTAGATTGGACAAGCGCCGTTCTTTGAAACTTGTTTACTTGTGCATACCAAATCG
The DNA here is from genome assembly GCA_036785695.1 of Gentiana straminea. Lineage (NCBI taxonomy): Eukaryota > Viridiplantae > Streptophyta > Magnoliopsida > Gentianales > Gentianaceae > Gentiana > Gentiana straminea. Next base: position 162,741 of record JAVUPR010000060.1, read on the forward strand.
AGAGATCGTTGGCTATGGCACAAGAAAGCGAGTCATCTTAACTTTGATGACATCAACACACTTGTTAAGTAGCGGCTAGTCATTGGACTACCGAGAGATCTCATACAAAAAGGACAGTTTGTGTGACGCATGTCAATAAGGAAAACAAACAAAAGCAAGTTTCAAGACCAAGTCTCAGCATTCAACAACCAGACATCTAGAATTGCTACACATGGAAAAGTAGATGATTTTTCAAGATACACTTGGGTAATCTTTCTAACCAAGAAAAGTGAAACCAAGCAAAGACTTACAGAATTACTCAAGAGACTTCAGAATCAGAAATGAGTTTCAGTTATGAAGATAAGATCAGATAAAGGAACTGAATTCCTCAATAGTGTGATTATTGATATTGTGAAGAAAATGGTGTTTTACATCAACTTGCTACCACTGGAACACCTCAACAGAATGGTGTAGCTGAAAGAAGAAATATAACACTCAAAGAAGCAGGAAGGACTATGATCTGTGAAGCTAAACTACCGGAAAGATATTGGGCAGAAGCAGTTAACACAGCTTGTTACACTCAGAACAGAGATCTCATGAACAAGAGACATGAGAAGACTCCTTATGAAATTTGGAATGGAAGAAAAGCAAATGTTTCATACTTTCATGCTTTTGGAAGCAAATGTTTCATATACAATAATGGAAAAGATCAACTTCACGTTTTTCAGCCCAAAGCTGATGAAGGAATTTTTCTAGGATATTCAAGTGTCAGCAAAGCTTTTAGAGTATTAAATAAAAGGACACTCAAGCATGAAGAATCAATACCGTAGTATTTGATGAACCAAACTTCCCCTGGTGAAACAAGCGAAGACCGACAAGAACCGAGTTTCTCGGTCTCGGTTACCGGTCACGCGAGAACCGAGTTTCGAGTTGACATTGGAAGACTACAAATTTCGAATATTCGGATCAAGATCAGTCTTAGTTTCCAATTGCTCAACAACCTGAACAACTTCATTCGATTCGGTTGAACAAGTTCAAGAACCGAGTTTTTGAAGAATCGGTTGAACAAAATGCAAATCAGTTGATTCAAACTCACACACATCAATGGATGAAAGATCACCCTGAAGAACAATTTATTGGTGATACTCAGGCTGGAGTTCGAACAAGACATCAACTAGATGCTATGATTGCATGCTTTCTATCTCAATCAGAACCTAAAGAAATTGAAGAAGCTTTGAACGATCCCATTGGATATTAGCTATGCAAGAAGAGCTCAATGAATTCGAGAGAAATCAAGTATGGGAATTGGTAGATAGACCAGTTCATGTCAATATCATTGGAACCAAATGGGTTTTCAGAAACAAAATTGATGAAGATGGGAATATCATCAGAAACAAAGCTAGAATTGTAGCCAAAGAATACTCTCAAGTAGAAGGCATAGACTTTGATGAAACTTATGCACCAGTTGCAAGATTAGAAGCAATCAGATTATTTCTTGCCTTTGCAGCTCACAAGAAATTCAAAGTTTATCAGATGGATGTTAAAAGCGCGTTCCTGAATGGAATTCTTGAAGAAGAAGTATATGTTCAACAACCACCCGGATTTGAAATCAAAGATCAAGCAGATAAAGTTTTCAGACTAAGGAAAGCTCTTTATGGACTTAAACAAGCACCAAGAGCTTGGTATGAAAGTCTATCTCAGTTTCTAATGGATAATGGATTTATCAAAGGAACAATCGACAAAACATTATTCAGGATGAAGAATGGAGAAGATACTCTACTTGTTCAAATTTATGTTGATGATATCATTTTTGGATCAGAAAATGAACAGTTATGTGAGATATTTGCAAGTTTGATGAAGAGCAAATTTCAGATGAGTATGATGGGAGAATTAAATTATTTCCTAGGATTGCAAGTTAAACAGTTAGATGATGGAATTTTTATTCACCAAACCAAATATACTAGAGAACTTATCAAAAAGTTTGGTATGGAGAAATCTACTGGAATTTCTACACCAATGGGGAACAACATCGGGCTTGATGAAGACAAAGAAGGCAAAGATGTTGATCAAACACTTTACAGAAGGATGATTGGAAGCTTACTCTATCTTACAGCAAGTAGGCCATGTATATCTTTTACTGTCGGTGTATGTGCAAGATTTCAGTCAAAACCAAAGGAGAGTCATCTCACAGTTGTGAAAAGAGCTTTGAAATATCTGAAAGACACAGATGGAGTTGGAATTTGGTATTCAAAAGAAGGAGAATTCAAGCTGATTTCTTATTCAGATTCAGATTATGCTGGATGCAAAGTGGACAGAAAAAGCACATCAGGCACATGTCAGTTATTAGGAAATAGACTTGTGTCATGGTTTAGCAAGAAGCAAAACTCAATCTCAACTTCTACAACTGAAGCTGAATATATCGCAGCTGGAAGTTGTTGTGCTCAAGTTTTATGGATTAGACAACAATTAAGAGACTATAGGATAGAAGAAGGAACAATTCCCATAATGTGTGATAACACCAGTGCAATTGCAATTACTGATAATCAAGTTTTATGCTCAAGGAAAAAGCACATTGATGTACGTCACCACTTTTTAAGAGATCATACAGAGAAGAAGGATATAACAGTTCTTTATGTACCTACTGAAGATCAGTTGGCAGATATCTTTACAAAGCTATTTGACAAAGAAAGATTTGCCAAATTAAGAACTGAGTTGGGAATAATCAAAGTCAGTTAAATCAGTTAAGCCAGAGATTCGTTAAGGGGATTAATCTTTGTTATGTTGGGTGCGCTCACTTAACAGACTAGTCATTGACATCAACAATCTCAAACTGATTAACTGAAACTGAAAATTTGATGGAACTGAATTATCTCTAGAACTGACCTCAGCATTAGTTTTCATTCTAGTCAAATTTAGTCAAAGGTTGATATGGTAAAATCCTCAGCGGTTATGTCGCATTAAATTACCGCAGTTCTTTTTGTCAGAATTTCGTGTGTACACCCCACGATTGTCAGAACAGTACAAGCATCGGTTACCAAAACCATCATGGAATTTGAAAAGTTGTACTACTCAACCGCCAGAATATCCTACCTATTTATTCAACCCCCATTCACACTATCTTCATTCGAAATCCAAACTCTTCATCTCTTTCCAGAAAGGAAAACAGACTCTTTGCCACCCTTTCTCTCAAAATCAAATTTTTGTGTTCACACTCAATATGGCCACTTCAGATAGTTCGAAAGAAAAATGATTGATCACAGAGCTGGATGAACTAACACTTGAAATGTATGAAGGTATGTGTCAAAACACTCTGTTAGCCAGCTGGGTACGTGATAAAATCGAGAAACTACCCGGATTGAGGAACATCTTAGAAGTTCAGTTCAAAGAAAAACGTGATATGGAAGGCATTTTGCAATTTTGTCAAAATATGCGATTAGTAAGAGACTCCTTGATAACTACAGTACGTGGAGATCGCATTGTTCTCAATGAAAGAGTCATGAGGTCGCTCTTTGGCTTCGCAAATACAACAGCAACTTCAACAGATTTAGCCACTCTACCATTGAAAAGAGAAGCTTTTCTTGAGATGCTTACATTTTCTACATAAACAATCGAACCAGGCATTCATGTTGACAAAATCAAGCCAGAATTTGGAATGCTCAGCAGATGGCTCAGTAAACACGTCATTGGGAAATCCAAAGGAGTTAATATACTATCAGAAGAGAATATCTATCTCATGAATATAATGCGGGATGGAATAGAATTCAATTGGGCGTGCTATGTTGTAAATCGGTTCAAGAAACAACATTTAGCCGAATTAGACAAAGTGTGAAAAGAGCTCAAGCTGAAGGACAAGTAGCTGATGGCAGATTCCGACTGATGAAGACTCTTAGTGGAATCATTCAGTTTTACTTAGAAAGAATTAAGGAAGGGAAGCAAGCAAGGCAAAATGAAACTTCAAAGGAAATCGCAGAAACAACTTCCCAACCTAAAGCAAGTCAGAAAACTGTGTCTCAGCCGGAAGCTGTACACAAAGGGACCAAGCGAAAAGCTGAATCAGCAGAAGCAAGATCAGTTGTAAGATGTTTGTACCTGGAAATCTCAAGTGAAAAAGCACCAACTGAGGGGGAACAACAACATCAACTGACTACTGAATGTACACAAGAAAATGTCACGACTTAACATACTTCTCAGTTACAGCAGCAATCAGTTCTGCAATCAGCACAAGTCTTCGAAGCTGACAAAATCATCAAGCTGATGAAAATGAAACTTCAACCAGAAGATGTTCAAGATATCAGTTTACAGAATGAAGAAAAATTACTCTTGGAGAAATTGGAAGTTAGAGACCTTTACTCTCTGTTTCCTTTTTCAGAATTTCTTGACAACTGTTTCAAAAGATTTACTGAACTAGCAAAAAGAAGAGGATCAGACACATCATCTAAAGACAGTTCAAAGAAAAAGGATAATGATAACCATGATAAGTCAAGAAAAGATGCTGATGAGACTACAGTTTTGCAAGCAGAAACTCAATCTCAACCTCTAGCAACGCAAACTGTACCACAACAAGAAGAATTTCCAGTTGGAGATCAGACAACTGACAATCAGCAAGCAGCTAATGGAATTGATAATCGGCAACTGATGATTATTGATGATAATACTCATGTTAAGGATCAAATAGAAGCTACATATGATCCTTCTGACATCCTCACAAAGGATGAATTGGCAAAAGTTCATGAAAACTTGAAAATTGTACTCGATCGAGAGAGATACACAAAATGGCCTTTTATCAAACATCTCTGGATACCTTGATTATAGAACTAGAACCGATGTTTCAGTTCATGCAAGATTAGAGATGATCCACAAATCAAGTTCAAGTTCTGCTTCAGAAATTGTGTTACTCAAACAACAACTCGAAGACTCAACCGCAGTAGATAGGGAAACTCATGCTCAGGCTCATTGGCATATGAATCAGCATATCTACGGGTTAGAAACTCAGCTTAAAGAAGTACTTTCTTCTCAGCGACAAATCTCAGAAGATCAAAAAGCAACCCATGCCCTGGTAGATCAGCTATATGATGCCAAAAAGGGGGAAGCTGAAGAAGAAAAGCTGAAGTTACTTGGAAAATAAAGCGACTTGAAGAAGAATTACAAAGCTACAGATCAGATCCTAAATTTTTGAAGAAAGAGTTAACTGATGATCAACTTATTGAAAAATATAGTCAACCTGCAGACAGAAGAGTTACTCTTACAAAGGATCTATGGACGCATTTTATCAAAGATTACAATCCTATCAAAGGCAAATACAGGGACATGACAACTGAAGAATCCCTGAACTACTTTTTATCTGATTTATTCTTAAAGCAGAAAATGGCACAATATAAGAAGAATCAGAGGATTGATGATAAACTGAAGATTAAAGAGAAGACTGAACAGATGAAAGCTGATCTAGTAGAATTTGAAAATTGCCACTTGAAAGAATCAGGCTTACCCAAGCTAATTCAATGGAAAAGATGGACAGAAGGTAGTCAAGTTGACTACAACAAGACTTTCTCAAAGGAAGACTCCAAGCTAGAAGAAGATTTTCGATTGTATGATAAAGCAAGGAAATATGACTCATTCATGCAAAAAGCTAAGAAGAAGCTTAGTCTTTAATCACAGTTATTTGAACAAAATGTACTTATCCAGTTTTTGCTCATTCTAATGAAAACCAGTTTTCCAGTTTTACATTGTTTTGATCTTTAAGCTTTTCTTTTAGGGAGAGTTTTGGCATCATCAAAAAGGGGGAAATTGTTGGAAATAAAATTTATGTTTTGATGATAATTCATCTTATTTGTTTAAAGTATTATCTTAACCCCAATGATGAAGTGCTGAAGCCAGCTGTTATAGTGAAAAGCTAAAAGATGTCTAGAACTGAATGTATAAGTTTTACTAGAGTCTGATATTTGTATATGTTACATCAGACAACACTGTAATAGTTAGTGTGTCGTAAAACTGGAAACTGGAAATCATTTAGGAAACTGGAAATCATTTAGAAAACTGGAAATCATCAATACAAGAAAACCGACTCAGAATACACCTACATGGAACTGAAGAAGGTAAGTTCGCTGAGAGTTACAGGCTCGGTTGACTTATCTAGAAAATCGAAGAACTGAGGGTTCAAACTCAGTTATAAAGATTACAAATTGAGACTGTAAAGTTAGACTTCAGGCAAGATTATGGTGACCTGAACTGACTTTATAGATCTTGTATGAAGACCTAAGAATCATAAGGACAATGAATTCTTAGATGATAATAAGTTATGGTGTACTCTGATTAAGTCAATGATAATCAGATGAAAACTGGAGTACTGATATTTGAAGAAGAGTAAAATCTCAGTTAATGCTCCAAGTCAGTTAGGAAACTGACAAGTGAAAAACTCAGTTTTATATGTCAGCCATCCAACAAACTGAAAGTACAGTCGAACGTTGTAAAGGAAGCAATTTCATTGGATGAGTTACTGACACAGCAGAACGGTCAGAAAATATAGCCGTTACAAAAGAGACGTTGATTCAATTCGAATTTAAGCCAGATGAACGTTGGACCTCACACTATAAATAGAAGACTTTTCACCAAGGATAAAAAGAGAACATACAAGAATCAACGAGCAATTTTGTGCATTAGTCTATTTTATTCGAATTGCTATCATCTCTGAACTATAACAAGATCATATCTAGTATTTCTTCAAGTGTTCAAGCTACAAAGAATTTATCAAGAATCCAACACTTTGAAGAACCACAAACAAGAATCAATTTCTTGATTCTCAGCCCAACTTTGATTCTACATCAAAGGTTTTAGACTGTGAAGCAAACCGGGAAGGTTTCGCCAAGGACAGTTGTGACAAGCAGTCGGGTAGACTGTGTTTGTGGTGGTAGCCGGTGAAGAGGCAATCCTACCCCCTAAGGACCAGTGGTTCAAGCAATTGAAGAGCAGCAATTCTACCTGTTCTACAACTGTTTAGATAGTGACGCTAGGGATTAGCCAAGGACTATTGTTTAGGACTTTTTGTAACAGTTCACCTCAAGAAGTTCTAGTGGAATTTTCCTCTGCACCACAGGGGAAGAGAGGACGTACAGGATTACACCACCTAGAACCTCTATAACATCCGCCTTATTTACTTTACGCATTTATTTATTTATTCAGCATTTACTTACAGCATTTTGATACTTGATTGTTATACATCTCACTGTTCACAACTGACATTCATCAGAATTCAATTCACAGCACTCAACTTTCGTAAAAGAATAACATGATCAACAAAAAGGCTAGAACTATATCCGCTGCCGGTTGACTCAGTTTCAGCTTAAGTCAGTTTGACTTAATCTCAGCTTTGTCAGCTTAACTCCACACAAGTTATAACTGAACTTTAAGTTGTTTAAAATCTAGTTTTAGGGACAAGTTTATTCACCCCCTCTAAACTTGAGAGTAGCCTTTTGCAACTAGCCTTGCTTTGTTTCTGACAACAGTTCCTTGCTCATCCATTTTGTTCCTGAATACCCATTTTGCTCCTATGATGTTGGCCATATCTCGTCTGTCAACAAGTTCCCAGACATCATTTCTTTCAAATTCATTTAGTTCTTCTTGCATGGCTGTGATCCAATCTGCATCTTGAATTGCATCATCTATTGTCTTGGGCTCTACTTGTGATAGAAAACATGTTAGCATATTTTCCATTTGTCTTATGGTTCTAACTCTTGTGTGAATGTCTCCAATGACTTGTTCTTCAGGATGATCTCTTAGCCAATTATGGTCAGGTTGAAGTTGCTCTTCACTTGGTGCTTCCACACTTTCATGATGTGTATGAATTTCAGGTTCTGGTGCTTCTTCTGTTGTACTGATATGTGGCTCCTCTTGATTTTCGAAATGATGATTCAGAATAGAAGTTGGTATGGTTGCATTTGTATAGATTTCCCTTTGTGTTGCTTCTTCTTCTTGAAGATCTTCACCATTTGTGTTTGGTTCATCAAAAACTACATGTATTGAGTCTTCAATCACCAAAGTTCTTTTTTTAGTATTCTGAATGCTTTGCTGGTGTCTGAGTATCCCATAAAGATTGCTTCATCAGCCTTTTCATCAAAGGTGTGCAGCTCATTCCTGTTCAAAACAAAACATTTCGATCCAAACATATGAAAATATGAGATATTAGGTTTTCTACCATTCCATATTTCATATGGAGTCTTTCCATGATATTTGTTGATGATTGATCTGTTTTGTGTATGGCATGCTGTATTTGCGCTTCGACCAAAATCTTTTTGGCAAGCATGCTTCAGCAATCATTGTTCTAACTGGTTCTTTGAGAGTTCTGTTTCTTCTTTCTGGTACACCATTTTGTTGTGGAGTTCCTGCTGCAGATAGTTGATGTAGCACTCCATTTTCTTCACAATAGGTTCTGATAATTTTATTTAAAATTCGGTCCTCTATCCGATCCGATCTTGATGATCTTCAGTTCTTTTTCATTTTGGAGTCTTCTCAGCAAATCTGGCAGCTTTTTGAGTGTTTCTTTCTTCTTGTTCATGAAGATGGTCCAGGTGTATTTTGAGTACTCATCCACCACAACTAGGGTGTATTTCTTACCACTTACACTTACTGGTGTGATTGGTCCAAACAGGTCCATGTGTAACAAATGTAGAACTCTTGTTGTAGATTAATAGGGCTTTGACTTGAATGAACTTTTGATTTGTTTCCCTTTCGACATGCATCACATAGACTTTCTTTCTTGAATGTGATCTCTGGCGGGCCTTCAACTAACTTGTTCTTTGATAGTTTGTTGATGGTCTTGAAATTCAGGTGATTTAATCTTCTGTGCCAAATCCAGCTGGTTGATTGTTTATTTTTTACAAGAAGACATGTTTCTGCCTTGGCTGTTTTCCAATCCACCACATACATGTTGTCTTGTCTTCTACCAGCAAGAACTACTGTGTTGGTTTGGCTGTGAATCACTTTGCATCCTTCCTTACTGAAATGTACATTGTAGCCTTTGTCACAGAATTGACTAATGCTCATCAGATTGAAGTTAAGTCCTCTAACATATGCTACATTTTGAATCTTCAAATTGTTCTTGAGTATTGTGCCTTCCTCCTTAATCTTGCCAGGGTTTTCTTTGCCCCCAAATGTGACTTTGGGTCCATCAAAAGCTTTGAAGTCAGTGAGCCATCTCTTGTTTCCTGTTATGTGTCAGGAACATCCACTGTCTATGAACCAGACATCCTACAAAACAGATTAATTAAGTTTAGGTACCCAACACTGTTTGGGTCCATACCTGTTAGCAGTCATGCCTCCCATACCAAGTGTATATCCAAAAGTTCTTCTTTTTGGATAATTGAAGTCATCAACTTCATATGTGTAAGGCATGGCAGAATAGCTTCTAATATTTTTACTGAAGATATTCTGATACTTTTCTCTACCTTTTGGTGCATGTGCATCCTTCTTTACTTTCCAATATGCAGTAGGAAACCTTTCTTGCTTCATGTGTCTAGGAACATATCTAGATTGATTTTTCTTAAACACATGATGCATATTATGGAATGGTTTCTTCTTGTATTTTGGAGGTGCAACATTCCAATCATCCTCTGAAGGATAAAGTCTACCTTTCCCTGGATAAAGTCTACCTTTCCCTTTTAGAAGGTTTTTGTTTTTGTTTGACTGGAATGAGGATTTGGTATGCTGTTTCACTACACTAGGTTTTGACTTCACCGGTGCATGATGATTGGTTGGAACTATGGTATGTCCCTTTCTAAACTTTGGTCCATGATTGGTCCTGAATTTAGGATTGTGTTGACCATTGTTTCACTACACTAGCTTTTGTCTTATCCAGTTCTTTCTTTAATCTTTTGTTTTCCTTTCTTAGATCTGTGCATTCCTTCTCCAGAATTTCATGATTTATTTCAATTTCATCAAATTTAGTCATGAGATTTTGGACTAGGTCTGCTGTATCTAATGGGAGATCGAAGATTGTGCAAATGTCGAGATGTGGATGCATTGGATGAAGAGTGAGAGCTAGATGTTACCTCGTTTCATTTGATTCTTTGGTCATTAGGCATAAAACGATTAACCGATTTTGTCACCTTCATCTTCACTTAATTCTTTGGTCGCGAGACATAGGCATGCTTTTTCATTTTCTGACCTGTCTTCTTCATCACTGTCATCTGAATCATTATCAGATGATTCTTCATTCTTTTCACTACTGGACTCAGCCTTGAGTGCCTTTTTCCCTTTTCTCTTTTCAGATGCCTTGTACTTCTTCTTGTCATCTTTATCATTTTCTTCCGGGCAATCAGCCTTGAAGTGGCCTTTCTTGTTGCAGTTGAAGCATCTGTATTCATCGTCTTTCTTCTTCATGTCTTTGTTTGAGCTTGACCTCTTGTTTGATGATGAGTTTCCTTTGAATGACTTCTTTTTGCTAAACCTGTCAAAACGTTTAACTAATAAAGCTACCTGTTCTTTAAGTTCATGTGTCTCCTTGCTGATACAATCGGCAAAGTTACTTTGTTGGGGTGCAACCAGTGCAGTTAATTTTTGTGTCTCTGCCGGAGCACCATCTTCACCGTTCAATTCGAATTCATGAGCCTTTAATTGGGACATCAGTGTCAGAGTGTTAGTGCTTGCAAGATTTGTTGTTCCTCTGATTACTGATGTTATGATCTTCCATCTTTCAGGTAGTCCTCTCAAGATCTTCAAGCATACTTCTTTCTGGGAGTATGTGTGTCCAAGTTGTTGCAGTTCACTAATGATGCTTGAGAATCTGTTGTCCATTTGATCACTGGATTCACCAGTCTTTATTTTGAAATTTTGAAATTTCTGTTTTGCAACAGATAACTTGTTTTGTTTAACTGCTTCAGATCCTTCATTTATCAATGCTAGCTTGTCCCATATCTCTTTTGCTGTTTTGCAGTCTTTGATTCTCATGAACATGTTGCTATCTAGTGTCTTCAAAATCATGTCTTTTGCAACAAAGTCTATATTTGCTCTTCTCCTGTCATCCTTGGTCCAATCTTTCTTAGGTTTATCTATCTCCTTTCCTTGATCTGCTCCTGTGGATACCACAGTCATGATCATGATTGGTCCATCATTGATTACGTCCAGCATCTCCTCATGAGTTGCTGCAAGATGAGACATCATTCTTATTTTATATTCATCAAAATTATTAACATTAAAAAAGGTACTTTTGACATGACGTTTGAAGAATCCATTACAAGTAATAGGTTTGTATGTGAATGAATAGGAAACTCAGATTTGAAAACTACTTTGAAAATATGTGATCTCCTTGTTACCAGAAATTATATTTGAACGAGTTCGATACTAGGAACACTTGCTCCGATACAAATTGTTGGTCCCGAGAGAAGGGTGAAACTATAGTCGAGGGGGGGGGGGGGGGGGGGGTGAATGACTATAGTGGAGTTTCAAAAACTTTTCTTATGTTTAAAAGCTTTTGGGCAGCGGATAAGTCCCTTCTTACTATGTTGTTTTCAAATCAGTTTAGACAATCACAGATATAAGTTATGATCTAGGCAATTTAAATAAATGCTATAAAGTAAATTGCAGAAAGTAAATTGACACATGGCTTATAGTGGTTCAGGGTGGTGTAATCCCTTAATCCACTCTTCTCCTGTGATGATTGGAGGAATTCACTATTGTTTTCACAGATACAATAGTATGATTGTCCTTGGCTTCCCAAGCTTCACAATCTACAAGACTATCACTCCTTGACTGCAACAGCTTCAGTGATTTAGTCTCTATTGCTGCTCCTTGAGATCAAAATCCTTCGGCGGCTATCACGGACTCAACTCCTTCTCAGATTGCCTCTGATTCAGTTGCTTCAGTTTGATGTGAATATGATTCACAAACTTGTTTGATCAATCTCGGTGCTGAATATGACTTTGTAGTTCTGATGTCTGAGTTGATCACTAGATGTATCCTTGTATGTTCAGAGAGAAGGCTTTTCAAATTGACAGAGTATTTGCTTGATCTTTCTTTTTCAATCGTTGTTTTTCTTTGTCTGTCAGTGCCTTCTATTTATAGCCTTGAATAACTTTGATTTTGAAATTCCGTCCGTTGGCTATATTAATTAGGGAAAAATCCTTGATTTTATTCTTGATTCCCCCTTAATTGCATTCCCCTTGATTTCAGTGATCGGATTTTTCCTTCAACCATATAGCAGAAAATCCGTCCTTGATTGGTCCTCTATTGATTGTGCATTTAATGCATGATCTTCTGAATCTTCAACATATATTAAATATGATCTGGTAAGTGTTACTTCGCCGTTTTCTGAACGGTTGAGTGATTCTTCTGACTTAGCCGTTTTAGATCTTCCTTCACCGTTTTGTCTTCACTCAGCTGAAAGTCAGTTTACTCAGTTGATTCACTGTTTCCTTCTTTGCTTCAGTTCAAGGAGAATCTTTTGTACTTCACTGATCCTTGATTGGGGTGAGATCAATGTACACCATATTCGAACATTAAGTTTCATTACTTAAAGCATAACTTAGACTTATCCAAGGTCATCACAGACTTCCTTGGTTATAAGTCTGACCATAGTGTCTTCAATGTATCTCTGCTGGTGCTTGGCTGGCTTCACTCTACCGAATATATGTTCTTAGTTTGCCGTCCTACCAACTAGTACAATACTTGTCTGACTCAACTTATACAACATGTCAGACTCTAAGTAAAGACTTATACAGAGAATTCTAACTTATTTCAGGCTTGCTATAACAAATGACTAGTATGGCCATCATCAAAACATAATAAAATGCTCCTAACAAAGGTCGGCAGCTCGGCTAAGTAAGCCTTGAGGTCCTCGAATGCTTTCTGGCTATCCTTATTACACTGGAAATGACTTGTCTTCTTGAGGACTTTGAAGAATGGTAAGGCATGCTGTGCTGATCTAGACAAGAACCTATTCAGGGCAACCATATGCCCTGTCAGCCATTGCTCTTCTTTGATCTTCCTTGGGTGTGGCATTAACCTTAATGCCTCGATTTTTTCTGGATTTGCCTTGATGCCTTCCTTGTAGATCATGTACCCCAGGAATTTACCCGACCTGACCCAAAACGTACACTTTTTAGGGTTGAACTTCATTTGAGTTTGTTTGAGCACACTAAATACCTCTCTGACATCTAGCATGTATTGATCAAGAGACCTGATCTTGATCAGGAGATCATCTACATAAACCTCTATACATCTTCCAATTTGCTTGTCAAAATTTTTGTTTAACGCCCTCTGATATGTGGCTCCAGCATTCTTGAGCCCAAAAGGCATAGTGATATAGATGAAGGTGCCCAACTCTGTTATGAATATATTTTTTTCTGCATCTTCAGGGTCCATGGCTATTTGATGGTACCCCTTGTATTCATCTAAAAATGCAAATATCTCAAAACCCACAATTAAGTCAACTAACCTGTCGATCTTAGGAAGCGGATAGCATCCCTTCGGACATGCTTTGTTCAAGTCGGTGAAGTCCACGCACATCCGCCAACTTTCATCTGGCTTCTTTACTAGTACCGGGTTGGCTAGCCAGCTCGGCCAAACCACTTATCTTATGATGTTTGCTTGGAGCAACTTTTCTACCTCTTTCTGAATGGCCTCAATTCTTTCTCTCACAAAATGTCTTTTCTTTTGCTGAACCTGTTTCCTGTTCGGATCAACATTAAGTCTGTGTAGAGCCAGCTCGGGTGACATGCCCAGAATATCTTCTGTTTTCCATATGAACACATCTCTAAACTCTCTCAGCACTTCGACGAGTTCTTTTTTTTGATGCTCGGGTATCCATGATCCTATATTTATAGTTAAATCCTCCTGATCTTTCCATAGACTTACTGCCTCGATCTTGTCTTCCGAAGACCAGCCTTCTTCCTCTTATGGGAGTAAATGTTCCACCGATACCTATTGTACCATCATTTTCCTATTAACAGTGGCCGTGTAACAGCTCCTGGCTGTTTCAACGTCATCTTTAATATCCACTGACCCTTGTGGTGTTGAAAACTTCATGCTTATATGAGCTGGGGAGATCACTGCTCGGAGATCTATCAGTGCAGGTCGTCCTATGATAACAATGTAGGCTGATGGTCCTTTGACTACAACATAATCCACCATAAGGGTCCTGCCCCTTGGTTCTTGTCCAAAGGTGGTCGGCAATCTAATCATGCCCATGGGATGGACTGGGGGTCCTGTGAACCTAAATAGCGGAGCTGAGATGGGTGTCAGCTCGGTATCCTTTAACTTCATTGATTGAAAAACACTATAGTACAAGTACATTGACTGCACTACCTGTATCGACACAGATACGCTTCACCGTATGCTTATTGATTACAACTTCAATAACTAATCCTTCGTTATTAGTGACTAAGGGCAGGAGGTCACGAGGACCGTAAATTACCTCTCTAGAAAGCCTTTGTCTTTTCTTGGAGTCAGTGGAAGTAGTTGACCTGCTATTTCTCTTTTCCTCAGGTCGGGAAGTCATGCTAGGGCCACCCAAGATTGTATTGACTGTGTTGATGGGGCGGTTATCGACATGCCCATCAGGACCCGGGGACTAGTCTCTCCTGCGGCGGTAGTCATCGCGTCGGTCTCGATTTTGGCCGAAGTTCCTTCTCTTGAATTCTCTTCTTCCTCGGGGTTCCGTATTGTGTGACTGGTCTACGACCTCATCCAGCCTCCCCTCCATGATGGCTGCATCGATGTCTCTTTGCAAATCTCTAAAGTGTTATGCATCATGACCAATATCTTCGTGGTACGTACTTGCAGTACTTGGTCTTATCCCTTTTTCTCATGACCCCTCATGGGAGGCAGGACTCATGCTATGCCTTTCCTATGCATTATGGCGAGGATATGCTCGCATGACCTGTTTAAAGGGATAAAATCCCTTTCCTGGAGCCTTTTTTCCCAAGTTGGTCGGATAAGGGTGCGGATACTCGGTCCCATGCTGACTTGCGCTTCTTGTCTTTTCGGTCATCCTTGTCTTTTTTGGAGCCTTCTGCTTCCCTTTTCAAACGGTTGGCCTTTTCACCCTGGCAATGTTTATAAGCCAGCTCCATACACACTTTCATAGACTTGGGAACCCTACTGTTTAACTTAGCGTATAATCGACCTTCTCGTAGAGCTGCTATGAAAGAGGTGATCAGGAGATGCTCCTCTTCTTTCCTGACCTGCCTTGTCTCTTCGTTGAACCTCTTTAGATACTGCAGTACCATCTCCTTCTTCCTCTACCTGATGGTGAGGGGGTAAGTAGCATTTCTTTGGAAGGGCTTAGCCTTGACAAATTCTTGTATAAACTTCCTAGCCAGCATCTCAAAATTAGAGATTGAATGGGGTGGTAATTTCATGAACCACTCACGGGCCCTGCCTGTGAGTAGGGTTGGGAAGGACTTGCACTTCATCTCCTCCGCTACGCAATCCAGATTCATATGGGTCAAATATTGAAATAGATGATCTTGGGGATCCTTTGTGCCATCATAAAGTTCCAACTTGAGGACCTTAAACCTCTCCGGAAGCGGGTAGCTTCAGATCTGCTCTAAAAACGGAGACTCGAAAGACAGATCATCTGACTTCCAACCTAGGATTCCATCAACCTCTGCTTGGGCAGCCTCCTGGGCTTGGGTGTTGACCTATCTTTTCCACACGTTGGAAGTGGAGCACAGGGTATCCCCTCTATCATCTTTGCGCAATGGGTTGTCCTTAGGAGCGTTATCTTCCAGAGCTTCTTCCTCTCGTCCCTTTAGGGCTAAACCCAACACACTTTTAAATGCCGGCATGTCAAGGTTTCGTATAGCCTCCAAGAAGTCTTGTCGAGTGGGATCAGCGAGTACCTCTTCTGGATGAGTTTGATGTTGGCTCGTGGTAGCGTTGGGATCTGTTTCCCCGCCACTTGTTTGGCCGGCAGCAGTTGTGGTGGCATCAGCTCCTTGAGCCAACGGATCGTGTGTTTGTGTCTTTTTCCCAGTATTTTTTGATAGTGCCATAGCTTGTTCTTGATGAAATCGGAGGTTCAAACCCTCCTTCTAGCGCCAATTGACGATGTTGGTTACCGTTTAATATATGATCCAGGCCTAAATAACTCTTAGAACGATTTATCAAGAGCTTTTAACAATAGGGATGGTGATTTTGGTTTGTTTTAGACTGAGCCTGAGAGTTAGTTTCTCCCATGTTGCCTACGTATCCAATATGTGTAATTGGAATCAAGTCTTTCGTAGTTCCTTAGGGTTCGTTTATACAGGAGGCGTTTTAGCCCTATTTCTTGTCCTGCAAGTACCTAGGATTTACTTCCTAGCCCTTAAGGATTAACGCGTATAAATCCCTTTGATTTAGGGATAATTATGATGATGTTTGATTGACAGGATAAGTGTCCTATAATCATGGGATTCTTTCCATGTTTATCTTATTATGTAGTCACATGCTCGGATTATTGACACAAGGAAAGACCCAGACGTCCTGCGCTGGGCTCCTCAGGTCGTCTCGACCTGGGTTGCATGACCTGCCCTCCGTTATGACCGAGCCGTCCTGCGGTGGTCTAGTCGGGAAGGGCAAAGGCAGATCTCCCACCTGGGGTTAGGTCTAGCTAACGTGGGTGTTATAAAACTGATGGAGATAACTTCAGATGCAAGAAACAGAAACTGAAGCAATCAAACATAAACAATCAAAGGAGATAACAGAAACAAGAAGAACACAGATTTTAACGTGGAAAACCCCTCAATGGGAGAGGTAAAAAACCACGGGCAGAAAAGAGAAATTTTATTATGCACTGGATTTTACAGATTTCAACACACTCGGATAATGAGACAACAAGCGTATTTATAGGCACAAATCCCTAAACCCTAGCCGCCAGAATCTTTGTACGAAGCACCATAAATACCCCTACACGTGTCCTCCTTTTAATGACACCGTATAGCCGTCACATAACGTAATTAACGGATGTGGGACCCGCGTATTCCAAGACTCGCGGACTATCACCCCTGGCCGATAGTCACCCCGTCGACGAAGCTCGCAGACTCCACCCTACCGAAGCACATAATTGAATACACTTCTCACCGTGTCCATCACACGTACCGAGTCTTCGCATTGGTTCCACCGGATGTAGAGTTTAAGTCACTTTACCGACAAATCTCCACCTTGACTTCAACTCTCACTAGAGTCAAACAGATTGCATAACCGGATGTACTTGTACCGGATGCATTCGTCAATGCCGATGTACTTGTACCGGACTATCTTCACAAAGATCCACTCCACCGATCCGCCCTCGTAAAGTTTCCGAAACGCATTATAAGCTTTGAATATTCGGTAAGTCCAGGCAAAGCCGGAACTTACTCGCCGAAGCTCGGTTTAGTGAACATATCGACGGGGTTCTCCTTTGTGCCAATCTTCTTCACCACAACCCTCTTCTCATTCCTCAAGAAATGATACACGACATCAATATGCTTGGTTTTCTCATGATGAACCCGATCCTTGGCTAAACATATTGCACTAAGATCGTCACAATATATATCGGCCGATCCCGATGCAACCCCAAATCACCGACTAGCCCCTTCAACCGATACCCTCCTTAGCATTTGCTTCGGTAAGAGCCATGTATTCTGCCTCAGTAGTTGATAAGGCTACTGTAGCCTGAAGAGTAGCTTTCCAGCTGACCACTGCATTTCCCAACGTAAACACATAACCAGTCATTGATTTTCTATTGTCAACATCACCTGCATAATCAGCATCACAGTAACCTGTGACCAGACCAGTATCACCTCCATAAATGAGACCAACATCAGCTGTACCTCTCAGGTACCCGAATATCCTTTTAACAAACTTTCCAAAGTGTTCCTTTCCAGGTTGAGCCATAAACCCGCCGACAACACCGACCGCCCGAGCCGGATCGGGCCTAGTGCACACCATGGCATACATCGGACTGCCAACTGCACTAGCATAGGGAACTTTTGACATATACTCCTTCTCTTCAGCTGACTGTGAAGCATAAACAGACAAATGAACATTTGATGCGGCCAATATCTTCTGCACATAACCCTGCCGAGACAAGAACAACTTCTTCTGACCCCTATCTCTCCAAATCTCCATCCCCAAGATTTTCTTGGCTGCACCCAAATCCTTAATTTCAAATTCAGCACTAAGAAGATTCTTTAGATTTTGAACATCAGACTTCCTTGCTGCAGCTATCAGCATGTCATCCACATACAGAACAAGATAGATATAAGATCCATCTTTCAAGCAGACTGAAGTAAACACAACAGTCATAAGGACTTCGTTGTAACCCCGCCGAAGCATAAACTCGTCAAACCTTTTATACCACTGTCTTGGGGCTTGCTTCAAACAATACAATGATTTCTTCAACTTGCAAACATAACTTTCCTTTCCGGGAACTTGAAAACCCTCAGCCGTGTCATGTATATCTCCTTATCCACCTCACCATGTAGAAAAGCGTTTTCACATCCAATTGCTCAAGTTCCGCATCCCGCCGTGCCACCATTGCTAGTAACACCCGATTGAAGTGTGTCCGACCACCGGTGAAAATATTTCATCAAAGTCAACCCCTTCCACCCAGTGAATCCTCTTGCAACCAAACGTGCCTTATACCCGACCCCTTCCTCGCCTTTGTTATTCCTTCCTTTTTCTTGAAAATCCATTTACAAGTCACAACTCCCTTGTCAGTAGGCTGTTTGACTAATTCCCAAGTCTGATTCTTCAGTAATGACTCCATTTCATCTCCCATGGCTGCATGCCACTGAGATGCTTCTGTACATGTCACTGCTTCCCTGTAAGTAGTAGGTTCAGCAACCTCTACTTCTTCTGCAACTTGGAGTGCATATCCAGCCAAATCATCATATCCATATCTCCTTGGAGGTATCCCAACATTAGATCTTCTAGGCCTGCTGGCAGCTAGACTCTGCTGATCAATGTTTGTATGACGCCCTGCTGAGGTCTCAGCAGACTGGCTTGGATCAGATTCTGGTTCATTATCCAGATCAGTATAGTGTTGATTTGGATCCACCGATTGTTGCATATCGTAGACTCCACCGAAGCTCCACTCGTTTCTCAACACTATCGATTCGAAGATCGGTTTCGACTCGGTAGACCTCCCCACCGATGAGTTTAACATAGAATTTTCATCAAACACAACGTCCTTGCTGAGGATTACTCTGGACTCTGCTGATGACCAAATTCTATATCCCTTCACTCCATCACCATACCCCACAAACACTCCCTTCTTGGCTCTTGGATCCAACTTCCCTTCACTAACATGATAGTAAGTCGTACTCCCAAAAACCCTTAGAGCGAGTAGTCGGCGGGCTTGCCCGACCACATCTCAAATGGTGTCTTGAGATTGATTCGTGTGAGGACTCCCTTGTTGATTAAGTAGCAAGTCGTCTTAATGCTTCTCGCCCAAAATCTCCTTGATAAACCGGCTTGAGAAAGCATACATCTTGCCCTCTCCGGTAGAGTTTGATTCATCCTTTCGGCTACACCATTCGCCGAGGTGTATTCCTTACGTATGATGTACGGCAATACCCTCACCGCACAAAATGAATCAAAATCCGTCCGGCAGAATTCCGGACCATTATCCGTACGAAGCTTCTTGATTTTCTTGCCTAAGCGATTCTCCACTAGGGCCTTCCACTTCGCTTGAAGTTACCGAATGCATCACTTTTGTTCTTCATCATCACCACCCAAGTCATCCTTGAATAGTCATCTATGAATGACACAAAGTATCTCTCGACCACCCAATGACTCAACTCTTGATGGACCCAAAGCGATCTGAATGGATATAATCAAGTGTTGCCTTTGTATTGTGCAACCCCGCCGAGAATTTACTTCTATGCAACTTCCCAAACACACAATGTTCACAAAAGTCCGGATTCTTGACCTTATATCCCCCAAGAAAACCTCGCGTCGAAGAAAGAATCTCGCATACCCCTTTCACCTATGTGACCTAGTCTCATGTGCCACGGTGAGTCCGTCGAGGCCGGTGAACCGCCGAGGATGCAACAACGGCGGTGCGATACAAGTAGATCCTTGTAATATATACAAGGTTCCCCTCTTGATGCCTTTGAGGACTACAACCGAATCTTTGAAGACATTCACCGTCCACCTTCACCCTTGAAATTGAACCCCTTGTCGTCCCGAGGCGAGAGATACCAAATTCTTGGTCATCTGTGGAACATGTCTTACATCTTTCAAAGTGTACAAAATTTACCATCCTCTCGTCCTTAACTTTACCGAGCCAATTCCCACAACTTTGCAAACCTTATCGTTGGCCATATAAATTTGACCACCATCTATCTCGCTCATAAGTAGAAAACCACTCCTGTTTGGACAAATATGGTAGGATGCCCCGTAATCAAGTATCCACACATCATTATGGTGTGTAGAGTCCCCCGCAACTAGAACCGGATCCTCATCGATTGCTCGGTAGCCAAAGCCGCCGTGCCGAATTGCCTTCCGCTTGTTTCTTCTTCCTTGGACAATTGGACTTCCAATGTCCCCGCTCCTTACGGTAATTACGTACATCGTAAACTTAGGACCTTTGGACACCGACTTCTTTTCTTCTTCTTCGTCCATATCATTTTCCACTATTGCTGCTGGCTACTAGCCCAGCAGCCTGACTGTCTGTACCAGCAGCCTTGTGTCTAAGCTCCCTGGCATGTAAGGCAGACCTTACATCTTCCAAAGCTACTGTATCCTTCCCAACTATGAAAGACTGCACAAAGTTTTCATATGATGCCGGCAATGACACCAACAGGATTAGGGCTGCATCTTCATCTTCAATTTTAACATCAATATTCCTTAAATCAAGTAATATTGTGTTCGGTGGTCAAGATGTTCCCTCGGTGGACTCCCTTCATGCATCTTCAAACCGAACAACCTCTCGTTTCAACAACAACTTGTTGGTCGGTGACTTGGTCATATACAAGCTTTCAAGCTTTTTCCACAACTTGGTCGCGGTGTCTTCCTCAAAGCAACCTCGGTGATAACATCATCGATAAGCACAACATGATGGTTGAATGTGCTTTCTCTTCCAGATCGGCATAATCCGCTCGCACGTGTATTTGGTTTGTCGGATAAAGGATTCCACAAACCCCGCTCGTTTCAACGGTGCATGCATCTTGATTTGGCACGGACCAAAAGCTGTTCCTTCCCGTAAATTTATCGATTTTTACGTTTACCGCCGACATCTTTTCTTGCTAAAGATTACAACTTTATCACAGATCCTAGCACCTTGTCGAAGGCCTTGGTGAAGATGAAGTTGATCGTACGTATTGTTTTTCCGAACCTTTCTCGATACCACTTGTTATAAACCGATGGAGATAACTTCAGATGCAAGAAACAGAAACAGAAGCAATCAAACATAAACAATCAAAGGAGATAACAGAAACAAGAAGAACACAGATTTTAACGTGGAAAACCCCTCAATGGGAGAGGTAAAAAACCACGGGCAGAAAAGAGATATTTTATTATGCACTGAATTTTACAGATTTCAACACACTCGGATAATGAGACAACAACTGTATTTATAGGCACAAATCCCTAAACCTAGCCGCCGGGAATCTTTGTACGAAGCACCATAAATACCCCTACACGTGTCCTCCTTTTAATGACACCGTATATTTGTCACATAACGAGAATTAACGGATGTGGGACCCCGCTCGTATTCCGGTACTCGACGGACTATCACCCCGCCGATAGTCACCCCGGCGACGAAACTCGGAGACTCCACCCTACCGAAGCACAAATTGAATACACTTCTCACCGTCCATCACACACACCGAGTCTTCAGATTGGTTCCACCAGATGTAGAGTTTAAGTCACTTTACTGACAGTGGGGCCCCTGGCCCTAGTAACTATTACTAGCTTCTCTCTTTATTTATCACAATGTCACTCTCTGAGTGACACGTGACAAGGTTTACTCTGGCCATCGTCATAACCCAAGTTGCATCGGTGAAGGGGAAAAGAGATTGGGTAAATTAAGTATGATTGGATACTTACCAAACTCATGGATATTGTGGTGATACTATTCTTGGTGTACAAGGATCAAACATTACAATTCTTCCTGTCTCAAACTTACATAGTTGCAAAACGGGTATTAATATATAATTGATATATTGTTACCCTTTACTAGTGGCGGCAAACGTGCGCTACACGCACTATTTTGGCCCTCGAAATTTTTGTCCTCAACAAGGCGGTAAACGCGAAATAATGTGTGTACGAGAACGTAGATCGAAAGCGTTATTTAAATGATCAACCAAATATGAATATACACTTTCGTTTGTCATAAAGTTTCAGATACTTCAAACTAAACTTCAAGTAGAAAATAAACTTCAAGAGAAGAATGCCCGTTTTTAAAAAACGGGATATCTGCTTGAACGGTTAGCATCCCCATACGCATCAGATTCATAGGCAGCTACGCAATCACCAGAGCTTCACTTCACTTCACTTCAAACTCTTGGACATGGTACTTCATGTAGCGGTGTACTGATGCGATTAGATTTCCGGGGTGACCTTGCCCAAGCCTTTCGATGTAAGCATGGCTACAATCCATTTCCACTCCATCATTTCCCCAAACCTTAGAGAGGTTTTCAAATAACCAATTTACAAAACAATCATTGTGTTAACCTAACATCTACAAAACAAAATGACTATTGAAATCAACTTTACTTAGAGTAATGTCTTACCACAACACATAACAAGGCTTTTCCAGTTGGTGATTATTAAAGAACAACTTTTGATACTATTGAAACGTGTCACTGAGGCTTGTTTTGATACAAATAAGTGAAGCCCCAATTCAAGCAGAGAATGCAAATGGAAAAGAAAAGTGAATACAGCCAATGAAGCATACATTTTAAGAAAAAGCGAACAGCTTTCTCAGGATAATCAGCCTCACAAGTTTCCAAACTAAGCTTCCTTTGAAAAAGAAACATGCAACAAAACTTTGCAGTCTACAGAAACAAAATTCAGAACAAAGAGAAGAGAGGGAAACTGTAACTCACCCCGCCGACCTCCGACCTCCGGCAATGGAAACCATGCCTCCGGCTAATTTTTTTGCCTCTTCGTCCGTTTAACTTTCGAAATCATATCCCGCTTTTTAAATTCCTCCAAGCTCTTCATCTGCCTACATGGAAACCAAAACAGAGGTGAACCGGAAAGAAACGAAGCGGTGGTGGAGGCCTGCAGAGTGTATCGCCACGGCGGCAATCCAGTTGCAAATAGGAGGAATTTATTCAAAAACCCCTCAACTACAACGGATGCACATAAACAATTGACCAACACTCATCTGAACTTCATTGAAAAGATATCCGATTCACATCGGCAACCTTCATCGCTTCTCCGTTCTTGTCATCTCCCCCTTTCTTTTCTTCTTTATTACTCTCCTCACCTTTCTGATTTAAAATAGCAGGAGAAACAGAAGATTATGACTCAATAATCAGGAAAAAGGGAATGTTACGAGACTAATAATGCCAAAGGGGTTTAAGAGAACTTTCAATGAAGATTACCTGGATCTCCTGAATATGGCATCCTTAAAGGAAGCGTAACGGGATAGTAGGAGTAGTAATCCCGCAACCACAAACAATAACATATTAATTTTTCAAACCCAGAATCAAAAGAACACTAAGTATATATATATATATATATATATATATATATATATATATATATATATATATATATATATATATGCAAATGAATCAAGCCTCGAACTTTCATGGTACAGTTTTCGTAGAGCATACTCAGATAGGGAAGGAAAAAAATACCAGTTAGTCTGGGTAGATGCAAGAGAACATAAATGAGCACAACAAATAGCAAGAAGATGGGCAGGCAAAGATAAATAAAAAAGTGTTATACTATAATTTGTCATCTACTACGCATCGGCGCTGATTTTTTCCTTTTTTTTCTTTCCAAATCTTAACGAGCTAAACATGAGCCAAAAGGCAAAGATATGTTAACAAGCCATGCTCAAACTCAAGCCTCAAGTGTTTCTGTGTTTGTCATTTAAACGAGTAGAGCCCGAAAATGATTGTTTGCTTGTTTAGTAAGCAAACAATCACTAAACAAGCTCGCGTTCAAACAACATATATTCAACTCGACTCGGTTTTTGAACATTACAACCTAGCAACTGATGGAGAGTACTTGAAGGCTAAACACACCACACATTCGAATTCATAGCATTAAGCTACGAAATCACAACTATTATGTATAACAAACTTAACAAATAAAATCTATGCAAAAGTTAACCTGACAAATATCAGTGTTAAATGCGAAAAAGCTTCAAATTACCTCACCTATTGCTTGAACAAATTCAAACACGCTTTATCTCGAATACCAGGCTTATCACTTAAAACTCCAGGTTCATTGTTTTCATATACCTACAAAAATTCCATCTTCATTGAAATCCTTAAAACAACATATACAATAAAACAGACACCATATAGGTCTATCAACAATAATTTGTACAGTTTACGGCGCTTCAAAGGCACCACATTGAATTTACTGAGTAGATGCACGAGAACATAAATGAACACAAAAAATAGCAAGAATATGGGCCAGACAAAGATAAATCATAGAGACCATAAAGCAGCTGAATGCTAAGATTTAACCAATAAACCTTTGATCTGGAAAATCATCATTCAAGAAAAAACACCCCAAAAAGTGGAAATTAACTTGCTTTGTACATCCATTCTCATATTCTTTTAGAGGATTATTCCAAAAACAATATAGATTTAGCAAAAAAACAAAAAACAAAAAGTCGATTGCCTCTCTAAAATCGACTTTTATATTCGAAAACTCGATTTCCTCTCCCGGTCGATTGGGAAAAAATTCAATCTTTGGCTCTAGAATCGCACTTTGTAGCTCTAAAATC
Organism: Gentiana straminea; assembly: GCA_036785695.1. Classification (NCBI taxonomy): domain Eukaryota; kingdom Viridiplantae; phylum Streptophyta; class Magnoliopsida; order Gentianales; family Gentianaceae; genus Gentiana; species Gentiana straminea. Next base: position 187,591 of record JAVUPR010000060.1, read on the forward strand.
AGCTCGGAAAAACCAATTCTTCAAATCTCTGAGTAATGTAGACAATTTCATCGAACATTTTGCATACATGTTAATCCTAAACCAAATAAAGTAAAATTCTTTCTGAATTCATTTCAAATCCTTTGAAGAAGGACCAAGAGGAGTTTTTTTCTCAGACAACGTCAACTGACTAAATAAAGTACAAAATAATCAAAATAGATTCCAACCACACAAAGAAAAACCCGAAAATTTGACATGCAAAAACCAGAACAGCAACAACATTGGCAAAATAAGAAGAAAAGTCACCCAGTGCAAGAAACCAACAACACAGGAAGGACAAAAGTAGGATGAACAGTTGGACACTAACCTCAGAAATCCATGTTAGAAGTTGTTGTAGAAGAAGATAAGAGGAAACACAACACTGGAGATTCAAAGATCCAACATGCAAAACAAATGCACAAATTGATTCATCAAAATGCAAAAGAAATCAAAACAAAATCCAAAATAAGAGCAATCTAGAGAATCACAACACATACGAAATCAAACCAGAAACGCACAAGATTGAACCCAAGAAGCAGACTCACCGTCCTCTCGCCGCAATATCCCGGTGGTGGCGAAAATGAAATAGAGCTCCATCAATAGTCGGTGCCCGGCTTTATAGCGATACACCCGGACCGTAAGATGAAAATTCATTTTTCGTGGACAACAACAAAGCGAGGAACACGAGAAAACAACGGCTCGATCACAATCACCGGCCATCCGAGGGTCGGTGTATATATATATATATATATATATATATATATATATATATATATATATATATCCGTAGAAGGCCCAATCGGTGGTGGGAAACCGCTTGTGATACCCAATTGCCGCAGCGCAAAGTGGCATCAGTGGTGGAGCAGATCGGTGAAATTGCGAAAAAAAAACCCACAATAGCTCAGACCCACCGTTGTCTCTTTCAATATCAAGATAGAGAAGAATATGAAATAAAGCTCCCAGAAGAGACGGTGCATCCATTTATTCATGGGAAAATTCCTTAAATGATACTTTCGCAAAGTTTTTTTTGCTAAATAATACTCCCTTATATCGCGCTCCGATGGATCGCCATGTATCGCCAATTGATCGCTAAAGATCGCTAATTCATCGCCAAGGTATCGCCAATACATCGCCAAGGGTATTCGCGATTTTGCATTTCGCCAATACATCGCCAATATATCGCGCGTCGCGGCTACATCGCTGTACTATATAAGAAAGAAACTTTCGCAAAAATACTAAATAAGAAACAAACTTATCTATTACGCTATATAAACTTTTCTCCCTTCATTCATGATATATACAAATTGGGGCGGTGGTGGATATTTAGGATGAAGTGGGAGGAGTCTATTGGCCAAGAAGGGCGGCAGGGATTTTGAGTGGATATCCAATTTAGTGGAGAGGACAAGTCAGTTTAGCGAGCTGAAAAAAAAAAAAAAAAGGAGGAGGACGAAACCATACTTGGTCGTACCTCTCTTTGCAAATTTAATAATATACTCCATAGTATGATAAAGGAATTTACTTTGGACGGTAGATTTAGTTGGTTTCTAAGTTGTAGTTGATAAAGTCTCGTTGACCCAATACTGTGACGTAGAAATTCATTTACAGTAATAATACACATGATCTAATATGAGGAGAATTGATTTATTGTTTGTGCTAATTATCATGGTAGTTGCAGAACTTAAAGACGTTGTAAATTTGTAATTTCTTTCGCTACTGAGATCAACTATTGTACTGGGCGTATTGGCTAATTATATTGTGTAGGAGGTTCTTTGTATAAACAAATCGTCAATTTGTTGATCTTTTGTTCATTGAACAAATGGAATGATACACCGAGGTGAATCCAATCATGACTGTGTGTTTTGTGACACAAGTGTATGTGCCTGTTGTAGCACTAAACGTAGTAATAGTGACCGGTTAATCTCATCCCTTGGATGGAGAAGTTTGGTGGTGCAACGAACGATCAAACTGTTTTGATCAGTATGTTGACAGTGAAACTATCTGTTGAGTACAAAAGTGATGCTCCGTGCAGAGCCAGTGAGATTGGCTTAAAGATCCGCTTACATGCTTGAGTAATATTGTTTGTGACACTATGACTAGGACTTGAAAATTTCAAATTCTTTCGTCCATTGATGAACATAGTGTTGTAACCAAATTTGAAATTGATCCTAATCACAAGTATCTAGTATGTGTTGAAGCCATGTTGGCTAACTCACCGTTTGACCGGTAGAAAGGATCACATAACCAATAGATTCGTGCAAACTATAGATGTTAAAAGTATTGTGTTACTTTTATTGAGTATAGCACCAACTATTGTGATGTTTAAATGCTGAAAAGCGAAGATAAGGCTCGTGATGCCTTGAGGGTTCTCAGAATGAAGGTGAAAATAAGCATAGCAAACGGATAAGACGTATCCGTAGTGATTGTGGTGGTGGATATGAGGTATTGTTTCATGAGTCTTGCTAAGGGCCATACACACCTCAGTCAAACGGTATTGCTAAACGCAAGAACAAAACTCTTTAAGAGATGATGAATGCTATGTTACTAGTTCGGGTTGACCTCAGAACTTGTCGGGGGAAGTTGTCCTCTCAGCAAAATTCATTCTGAACAATATCCTTTCAGAGAAGAAGGATGAGGTCTAGCTACAAATTCTTGGAAATTTGGGGGTGTTCGGCTAAGGTAGAAGTAGCTAAACCAAAGCAAGTGGAGATAGGACCTAAAACTAGGGATTGTATATTCATCGGATATAACTCTCAAGAGTAGTGCCTATTGGTTTATGGTGAATAAAACCGACGTCTATGATGTACATGAAAGTCATCATCGAGTCTAGGAATGCTGTGTTATTTGAGGATATCATTCCTTATTTGGAGAAAGAGAAACAAGAAGCAGTCATGAGCAAGCAGACAGATGAGTCTGGAAAAAGAGAGTGATCCTCGAGAACTTGAGGAACCTCGTTGTAGTATGAGGGCTAGGACTTCCAAGTCCTTTGGTCCTGATTATCTGACCTATATGGTAGAAAACGAACCCAAGACATAGGTTGAGGCGGTGTCTACTACAGAAGCTCCTTTATGGACAGAGGCTAAACTAGAGAAACAGAAACCATCACGCAAAACTACACTTAGGAGTTGGTTGGTCTTCCACCGGGATAAACCACTCGGGTGCAAGTGGATCTTCAAGATGAAGTTAAAGGTTGATGGATTTATTGATAATTGTAAGGCGTTGTTGAGGGTATCGACAGAAAGAAAGCCTTGACTTCTTACTCACCAGTTACAAGGATCACTGATAGAAGGGTTCTCATCGGTATAGCTGGAGTCTATCACTTGGAAATCCATCAAATGGATGTAAAAACCGCCTTTTTGAATGGTGAGTTAAAAGAAGAAATGTTCTTGGAACAGCCGAGGGGTTCATAGTTCCAGGACAAGAGAGTGAGGTGTGTAGACTTGTTAAGTCTCTTTGTGGGCTCGAATATTAGCCAGGTCAATGGCATATCGAGTTTGACAATTTTATGATATATATGTCTATGTTGAGAACACACCTATGTGATAGTATGTCTATGACATGCTGATAATGGGAAGTATTCGTGAGAGTATCATGAATACAAAAATGATGCAGACAAGGGACTTCGATGTGAAGAACCTGGGAGTTGCATATTGAGCACTCCCTAAGAAACAATTGACCTAAGCTTGCACTTAGTCAAGAATAGAGGTGAACCTGTGGATGAATTGAGATATTCTCAAGTGATTGGTAGTCTGATGTACATAACCAACTGTACACGACCAGACTTGGCATGTGCAGTGAATAAACTGAGTAGGTTCATGAGTAGTCCAGACCATAATCATCGGAAAGCCTTGGATAGGTTGCTGAGGTACATAAAGTACACTATGAGTCTGAGATTACGATATCCAGCAGTATTAGAAGAATATTCATGCCAACTGGATATCAGATACGAAAGATTTGAAGTCCACCAGTGGATACTTATTCATGATTGGTGGTGCTGTTGTGTCCTGGAAGTCTACAAGACAAACATGCATAGCTCGTTTCACAATGGAAGCTGAGTTTATAGCATTGGATAAGGCTGGAAAAGAAGCTGAATGGTTTAGGAATTTCCTTGGGGATATTCCATGTTGGCCTAAGCATATGGCTGGTATCAGCATACACTATGATAGTCAGTCGGTTGAAATGGCACAGAGTAGTGTGTATAATGGTAAGTCTCGACACATACACCGAAGACACAATACTATTGAACAATTGATCTTTAATGGTGTGATTTCCGTCGATTATAAAAGGTCGAAGGAGAATCTTGCAGATCCTCTTTCAAAAGGTTTAGTGATAATGTGGTTATTAACACAGTGGTGCACGGCGGCAATATTGAGGTGTTTATGAATGCTTGAGAGAGTAGGTATTTTGACAGAGTTTACTTCTCTTTATCGAATAGCATGTGTCTTCTTTATTTACACAAGCCTTCCTTTTATAGGGAGGAGGGAAACTTAGGGCTTAAGCAAAGACAAGTAAGCAAAATATCTTAAAGACAAGTACACTAAATATCTTGGCGGCGCGTCGTACATGGTCACTAAGATCGCTATCGGCAAGGTCGCCTACTCTTCGTCCCGTCTCCACTAGCTCATCTGGTGCTCCCTCATAGGGCTCGTGCAGTCACTTATAGACCCATTGTACAAGGTCACAGGTCGGCCCCATGAGCTTCTAGTGACCTTAAAGGTTTGAATGCTCTGGGCGGGGACCTGAATGCCGCGACCTCCATTAGATGGGCGCCGCGGACGCTATGGCCGCGAGCTCAATCCAACCTGGTGGCTAGATAGGCTGTTTCTGAGGACTTATAGGTGGCGGTACTGTTTAGAAATATCAATGGCCCCTTACTCCATGTCTAAGGCATTTTCATGAAATGTCAAGCGTGGAGTAAAATGTGCTCATGTATTGCCCACAGCTAATGTTCTCTTGTATTTTGGTCTTTGGCAACCTTGTCATTTTGTCCGACTTGTGACTTGGGACCACGCTATCAAGCAGACGACCACCAAGTGTTTTTGGTCTTTGGCAACCTTGTCGTTTTCTCTGACTTGTGACTTATGACCGCGCTATCAAGCAGACGACCACCAAGTCTTTTTGCTCATTGGCGAGCTTGTCATTTTGTCCGACATGTGACATGGGACCGGGCTATCAAGCAGATGACCACCAAGTGTTTTTGGTCTTTGGCGACCTTGTCGTTTTGTCCGACTTATGACTTGGGACCGCGCTCTCAAGCAGAAGACCATCAAGTGTTTTTGGTCTTTGGCGACCTTGTCATTTTGTCCGACCTGTGACTTGGGACCACGCTATGAAGCATATGACCACCAAATGATTTTTGTCTTTGGCGACCTTGTCGTTTGGCCTGACATGTCTTTGGCAAGGTGAGAAGTCAGTCGTGTGCGTGGGAGTAGTTGAAACGTCAGATCGTGGGATATCGTCAGTTTTCTGGATAACAGCCTACGTACCTACGTGGTCATTGATTGCCTCTCCGTTATGATTACGGTTTTTGGATTTCGAAATTCAAAGTGACCGCCCTAATCTGAGCCATTAGATGGACAGATCCTTGGCCACACGATCAACCTTTCCTTGCCTGTATAAAGCTCCACTGCTCAAATCCTCCAACACTTTTTGCATATCCTATTTCCTTGGTTTTTCCTCTCTCAATCTTGTGTGCTTTCTGTGAAAGTGAGAGTTGTTCGGTGAAGCTTTGAGGATTCTGGAGAGGATTTTGGAGGAGACTTGAAGACTCCGGTTGCTATTTTGAGGCTTCAGGCAAGGATTTTGAGGATTGCGGTGAAGATTTGAAGCTTCCGGCTGGAAGTTCAAGGTTTCCGGCCTGTTTTTCCAATTTCCGACTCGACCTTTAACTCAATAACATGTAAATCTTCCTTCCTATTTTTTCCTCATTTTTCAATATTTCAATTCCTATTGTTGGGAATAAAATTTAGTTTTGATGATGAATCATCTTATTCAAGAACATGTTTGTCTACACCCCATTGATGAAGTGCTGAAACTAGCTATTATACTGAAAGGCTAAAAGATGTCTAGAACTGAATGTATAAGTTTTACTAGAGTCTGATAATTGTATAGGTTATATCAGACAAGCACTGTAATAGATAGAAGTGTCGTAAAGCTGAACACTGGAAATCATCTAGATAACTGGAACTTAACTTAAGACTGAAGATGTACACATAGAACTGAAGCTCACTCAGAACAGAAGAAGGTAAGTTCACCGAGGGTCACAGACTCGGTTGACTTATCTAGAACTGAAGGCTGAGGGAATAGACTCAGTATTTGAAGAACTGAGGGTCATAGACTCAGTTGTAGAAGATTTAAGAACTGAGGGTTCAAACTCAGTTAAGAAAATTTTAAGCCGAGATTGTAAAGTTAGAATTCAGGTAAGTCTGTGATGGCCTGAACTGACTTTATGGATCTTGAAGAAGACCTAAGTATCATAAGGACAATGATATCTTAGATGATCTGTATAAGGAATGGTGTAATCTGATTCAGTCACATAAAAATCAGATAAATAGAGTACTGAAATTTTGAAGAAGAGTAAAAACTCAGTTAGTGCTCTAAGTCAGTTAACAAACTGAAAACTGACATACTCAGTATAAAACTGATCAGGAAACTCAGTTTTATATTCATCCATTCAAGCAACTGAAAGTACATTCGAATGTTGTAAATCAAGGGTTTTTATTGGATGAAGAACTGACATGTCAGAACCGTCACTGACACCTGACATCTGAAAATATAGACGTTGATATATGTTAAGGGTGATTTTATGCGATTTATAACGTTATATTTTATAGTAATTCCCTCCATATTCATATAATTTGCATAGAAATTAAGTGTTTATTTGAATTATTGAGCAAATGAGTTTTTAAACGGTTTAATCGCAAAATTGGTTGATTCAGGTGTTTTATTGATGATTTTATGTTCATTTGGATATTATTACATTTTGCGATGTTTTAATGACTTTTAGATGCATGATTGCGGCTCAAAAGTTGATTCAATGAAGATAAATGTAGGATTTAATTGATGGAAAAGAGATAAGGAAGAGAAGGAAAGAGATAAAGATGAGAAAATCGATTATTGATCAAGTGAACGCACGTCCTAAGTCCCGTCCAGTGGACGGGCGTCTAAGCAAGTGGACGGGCGTCCAGGCTGGAATATTGGATTCAGAGTTCTCCAAAAATTGAAGGACGGGCGTCTGATCCAGCTCGGCCCGACTCGAAGATTTTTATGAAGGCTGGACGGACGTCCAGCGTAGAGGACGGGCGTCCATTGGCCGACATAGCAGCAGCCGCCTTAAAATTCTATATATAGCTGCATATTTTCAACCCTAGACATGATATATTCGAACCCTAAACCCTAGGGGCGGCCTAGCTGCGATTTTTATTAGTTTCCACTCAAAGTTTATGCTTTTAAATCTCTAGTTTAAATCAAACACTTTTATGTATTTTTATTCAAGTAATTCGAGCTTCAATGTGATGTTTAGAGGCTAGACCTCCCTTGAACAAGCGTTGTGAAGCCATCCAACCAACGTATTGATTTCATCTTCGATTGTCTTGTGATTTTTAATTCAAAGTTGTATCTTTATTACGCTTATTTCGTTCTTATGCAATTTATATCGAAAGATCTTTGCATGTATGATGTTTGATTTTGATGAGAATCATGTTAAACCCTAGATCGCCATATTAAAGATTATACCTTTAATCTAATTAACGAGAGTTATTAGGTTGATTCTTTAGGTTAGAAACTTATAAATTTCACACCTTTGGTTAGAAAGCGTTAATCCTAAGATCAAAAGATAGAAGATTAATAGGCGAACTTGTCTAAGAAATTAGGAGTTCATACTTTGGCTAGGTGAATCACAACTTGGTTAGAAATCACGAGATAATCTAGATAGAAATTGATAGTTGTAGGATAGGTGGATCAATTGCTTGTTCGTTTGTTATTTCATTGATTAAATCACTTGTGATCGATTGCTTAGTAAATTTACAATCTTTATTTCATAATAGATATAGAATAGATTTAGTTTAGTTAATTTTGTTTGCAACCATATTTTCCTGGCTTTAGATCTCGATCTTCTGTCCAGTTATTCTTATTGTTAGTTTCGTTTTTCGTTTTAATTCTTCACTGTTTTATTTTCGTATCTTTTTAGTAGTAATCGTGACATAGTTAGGTTAGATAATAAAAACTAGATTAAGCAACCCCGATTCCCCGTAAGATCGACCCGGTATCAACCTCTATAATACGATCCCTGCACTTGGGGTATACCGGATTTATAAATTTATTACTTGTTAATTTTCATTGCAAAAATCCGTGACAAGTTTTTGGCGCCGTTGCCGGGGAACCGGATGGTTGTCTACTTTTTATTTTCGTTAGTAATTTAATTTAGATATTTTGTTTTTAGTTTTTATTTTCGTTTCTGTTCCAGTAAACGGGCGTCTAGGGTAGTGGACGCCCGTCCGGTCAAATTTTTATAACTCTTTTCGTATTTTACCCAGTAAGACGAGCGTCTGGTTAACCAGACGTCCGTCCTGTTCATCCTCCAGGCCGACGCCCGTCCAGTAATCCGGACGCCCGTCTGACCTCTTTTTCTTTAAAATCTTTTCTTGGTTTTAACCTTTGATTAAAAGGTTAAACAACTAGCTTTTGGTATCGGTTTATGCGAACTCTGAGTCAAAAGGGGCCACTACTCTATACCCCTGACCTCGAGCGGACCATAGTCCGACCAAACAGGAGAAGACTCCGTTTTGCGGACCTCCATGACGAAGAGGACACAGTCGATCGAGATATCAAGCAAGATCTAGCTCAAGAGATCGAAAATATAGTCATTATGGCTGCTGAAGATAGACGTACGTTGGCTGATTACGCCATGCCTAGCGAAGTCAGGGTCAACCCGGCTATCGTTCTACCAACCATCACTGCACATACCTTTGAACAGAAACCCGGGCTCATTCAAATGATGCAGCATGCATCTATCTTCCACGGTTTTCAGTCAGAAAATCCTCATACTCACTTACACACATTTCTAGAGATATGCGGTACAACTCGCATCCAAGGAGTAAGTGAGGATGCTATAAAGCTTAAACTGTTTCCATTTTCCTTACGAGGGGAGGCAAAAGAGTGGTACCACTCTCTCCCTTCTGAAACCATTACTACCTGGGCGGAACTCGAGAAAGAGTTCCTGAGTCAATACTTCCCACCTTCTAAGACAGCCCAATGTTTAAGTGATATTTTCACATTCTGCCAGAAGGAAAATGAGTCATTTTTCGAGTGTTGGAAGTGGTTTAAGTCTCTGCTTAGAAAGTGTCCCCATCATGGCTTGCCGTTACAAAGGCAAGTCAATACTTTTTTCAGTGGATTGACCGAGCTCACGAAGGGCATGGTCAATAGTTCTTCTGGTGGGGCATTTTTAAGGAAAACACCTGAAGAGGGGTGGGCATTATTCGAGGATATTGCCAAATACAATTATGCCCCCTCATATCAAGCTATCCAAGCACATCCTCCTCTCAAGATCGAGGAGGTGAATATGCAAAGTCTGATCGCCATGCTGCAAAAGCAGATGGTAGCTTCTCAAATCTCTCCTAATCAGATCAATCAAAATTCTTCCTTTCAACAGAACTCTCAAGTTATGTACTGTGAAAATTGTTGTCAGACTGGCCATATGGTTGGCCAGTGTCAATTTGTCTCCCCCTCTGCTTATCAAGTTAATACTGTCCATGACAATGGACAGTGTAATCAAGTCACATGTAAGAACTGTGACAATGTGGGGCATATATCTCGTTTCTGTCCTATGAACGGACAGAATGCTGAAGTGAATGCTTTCTCTGGCCAGTCCAATCAGAGGTTTAATAATCAATTCTCTGGCTAGAGTAATCCTCCAAACCAGGGTTTTAGTCAGAATCAAAATTTCAATCCAAATTTGAATTTTAGTCAAAATCAAAACTTCAATCGAAACCCTACGTACAACCAAAACCAGAGCTCCAATTTTTCCAATCAGAATCAAAGGTTCAGTCAGAATTGGCCTAACAATTCTAATTCTACATTTCAGAATCGGTCCAGCCAGCCATATCCGCAGAACTTCCAAAACTCTCAAGGCCCCTCGCACTCGAATGATATCCAAGCTGAATGGAGCTCTTTTCGGGAGGAGCAAAATAAAAACATCCAACTCCTGATGAGCACAAACAAGAATCTTGAGAGACAAATAGGGCAATTGGCTGAACAGTTAGCTTCTAGACCCCCGGGCGGTTGCCCGCCACGTAAAAGAATCCAAAGGGTGGTCAAGTTGCTCAGACCGATTTGAATAATAGCCAATGCACTGACCTAGTTCCTTCAATTCCGTACGGTAGAGAAGAGGCCAGTGCGATGAATCTGAGATCTGGTACTCAACTAAGTGGTCCCCCAAACCAGGGAAACCACTAACCTCTCCTGCCAGTGACAAGGCAGGAGGGGAAGTGGAGCACCTACGTTCCCCTTGGCTGCAAGAGAATACTCAGGTGGCTGATCCCCTGAGAGGTGAAAGAGTTGGAAGTCCTCAGGTGGCTGAACCCCTGAGAAATGAAGAATCAAGTGAGAGTCAGGAGGCTGATCCCCTGACTAGTAAGAAGAATGAAAAAGTGGTAAGGTGGAAAGACTTGGAAGACAAAGCTGTCAGTTCATCCTCGAAGAAAGTCCTTTCTGAGAGTGACTTGAAAATGCTTCCATTTCGACCTAGAAAAAGCAACATCTCCCTGAATGAGGATAAAAAGTATGAAAAAGTGCTAAACCTTCTGAAAAATACTCAGGTTAATCTTCCATTATCCGAGGTTTTGGTCGAGATGCCTAAGTATACCAAATTCATCAAGGATGTTGTTTCTTCTAAGAAGAAGTTAGCAGACATGGATCGGTTGATTGGTGAGGATTGCTCTATGATCAATTATGAAGATCTACCAATCAAGAGGAGTGACCCTGGTAAATTTGTGCTCACATTGCTGATGGGAGGCCTAGTCTTCCCAAACTCTTTATGTGACCTGGGTGCATCTATAAGCCTGATGCCATTGTCTGTATGCAAACAACTTGGGTTAGACAATCTTCTAGAACCCACCACCATGAATCTTCAATTCGCGGATAGATCCTCCAAGAAAGCTGCGGGAATATTAAAGGACGTGTTAGTTCAAATTGATAGATTTACCTTCCCGGTTGACTGGTACGTTCTGGACATAGAAAAGGATGAGAATGTCCCTCTAATTCTTGGAAGACCTTTTCTATCTACAGCCAGAGCCCTCATTGACTGTGATGGTGGGCAAGTGACGATACAAGTTGGTGATCAAGAGGTGAGTTACAATGTTTACAAAGCTATCCAGAAACCCTCTGAAATACCAACCGGCTTCTCCATTGACGATATGTCTGATGACTTCAATGATTTCATGGAAAAGCAAGTAATGGCTGTTGCAACTGAATACAAGCGACTAATTGAGAAGCTGAATAATCATGGTGTGGTAAATCTAGAACAGTTAGAAGCTGAATTTGAGGATGAGTTGTTAAAAGGAGAAGTTTTGGTTGTGGGACCACTAAGTAAACTCACTGATGTTGAGTTGAAAAGTGGAGATCTTAAATCAAGTTTAGAAGACCCCCCTGCAGATCTGGTACTGAAGCCGTTGCCTAAACACCTAAAGTATGTGTTTTTAAGAGAGGGTGACAAGATTCTATTAATTATATCTGCCAAGCTGTCTCGATTAGAAGAAATGAAGCTGGTAAACGTCTTGAGGAAAAATGAGAAAGCCTTTGGTTGGCAAGTAGGAGACATCAGAGGAATATCTCCTGACATTTGTATGCATAAAATCAAGACTGAAGAGGGTGCGAAATGTGTTAGACAACCTCAGAGGAGGCTCAACCCTCATATGCAAGAGGTGGTCAAGAAGGAAATTATCAACCTTTTAGATATGGGTATAATATACGCAATCGCTGACAGTGAATGGGTATCCCCTATTCAGGTAGTTCCCAAAAAAGGAGGAATTACTATTGAGAAGAATGAGAAGGGAGAAGAAATAGCATTGAGGCTTGTTACTGGTTACAGAGTCTGCATTGATTACAGGAAACTCAATGAGGTAACAATGAAAGATCATTTCCCCCTTCCTTTCATTGATCAGATGCTTGAGCGTCTGGCGGGACACGCATTCTACTGTTTCCTGGATGGATACTCAGGATATTTTCAGATACCCATCGATCCAGTTGACCAAGAAAAGACCACTTTCACCTGCCCTTATGGTACATTCGCTTAGAGGCGGATGCCATTTGGTCTTTGTAATGCCCTAGCAACATTTCAAAGATGTATGCTGGCTATCTTTGACGGGCTAGTTGAAAAGTGTATGGAAATTTTCATGGATGACTTTTCGGTCTTTGGTCACTCCTTTGATGATTGTCTTGACAATCTTGACCAAGTCTTATCCAGATGTGTCAAAAAGAACTTAGTCCTAAACTGGGAAAAGTGCCATTTCATGGTAGATGAGGGAATAGTTCTTGGCCACAAGATCTCCGCCAAAGGTATAGAGGTAGACATGGCCAAAGTAGAAGCTATCGAGAAGATGAGTTATCCTAAGAATGTGCGCGAAGTCAGAGGTTTTCTTGGACATGTCGGTTTCTATAGGAGATTCATTCAAGACTTTTCCAAGATAGCCAAGCCCCTGTCATCACTACTTAAAGAAGACATTGTATTCGATTTTGATGAAAGTTGCAAGCAAGCGTTTGAGGAGCTTAAAAGTCGATTAATCTCTGCGCCGATCCTTATTTCGCCTGACTGGAATCTCCCCTTCGAGCTTATGTGCGATGCGTCAAACTATGCTGTTGGCGCGGTTTTAGGACAGAGAATAAAAGGGAAATTCCAGCCAATCTATTACGCCAGTCACACACTAAATCCATCTCAAGTAAACTACACAACGACTGAAAAGGAATTATTGGCCGTAGTCTTTGCTATGGACAAGTTTCGTAGTTACTTGTTGGGTGCTCAAGTGGTCGTGTGGACTGATAACGCTGCTCTGCGATACTTGATGACAAAGAAAGAGGCTAAACCGCGCTTACTACGTTGGATACTGACCCTACAAGAGTTTGATGTCCAAATCAAAGACAAAAAGGGCAGTGAAAACGTAGTGGCTGATCACGTTTCAAGAATGTTGAGTGAGGAAAAGGATGACCCTGATGATATAGATCTTTACTTTCCTCTTGAGAATGTCATGCTTATCGACGGATGTGCTCCAGATGTTCCATGGTATTCTTCCATTGTAAACTACCTTCATTCCCAATATCTTGATCCAGAATTGTCCTATCAGGATAAGAAGAAATTATTCTCTGATTTGAAAATATTCGTTTGGGATGAACCTTACCTCTTCAAGATTTGTAAAGATGGTTTGCTGAGAAGATGTGTTCCAGAATCCGAGCAACGTGATATTATTGAACAATGCCATAGTGGACCTACCGGTGGTCACTTTGGTCCTTGGAAAACCGTTGTAAAAATCTTTCAATCCGGCTTCTATTGGCCCACGATCTTTAAAGATACATAAGCTTTCTGTAAAGCTTGTGATAGGTGTCAAAGAACCGGAACTTTAACAAGGCGTTTCGACATGCCATTGAAACCCATCCTAGAATGCGAAGTCTTTGATGTATGGGGTATCGATTTTATGGGACCATTCCCATCATCTTGTGGAAATAAATACATCTTAGTCTGCGTGGATTACGTATCAAAATGAGTGGAGGCTCAAGCCACGTCTCACAATGATCATAAGACAGTCATGAAGTTTCTAAAGAAAAACATCTTCGTGAGATTCGGGTGTCCACGCGCCTTGATTAGTGATGAAGGGACACACTTTTGCAACCGACCTCTGGAGAAAGTGCTTGAGAAATACGGTGTCCGGCATAAAACTGGCACACCATATCATCCTATGACTAGTGGTCAGGTTGAAAGAAGCAACCAATGTTTAAAGAAGATCCTGGAGAAAACAGTTAACAGTCATAGAAAAGACTGGAGTATAAAGTTGGATGATGTACTGTGGGCATATCGAACTGCCTATAAGACCCCCATGGGTACATCACCCTATCAAATGGTTTATGGTAAACCATGCCACTTGCCAGTTGAGTTAGAGCATATAGCGTATTGGGCCACGAAGTTTTTAAACTTCGATACCCAATCTTATGGAAAACACCGACTGCAGCAATTGCATGAGTTAGACGAATTTAGACTTCAGGCCTACGAAAGCGCCAGGATAAGTAAGGAAAAGACAAAACTCCTTCACGATGCCAAAATCAAGAAGTGAGAATTTCAAGTAGGGGAACAAGTTTTATTGTACAACTCCAGGTTACATCTGTTCCCTGGTAAGCTGAGGACACGATGGTCTGGTCCCTTTGAAATTCTCCAAATCATTCCTGGAGGTGTTCTAGAACTATGAGGTTATGGTGACCAGCCGTTCCGAGTGAATGGTCAAAGGTGCAAGCATTACATTGGTCATGCAAAGGAAAAGCCTTTGATTGTTCGATTCCTCGATATCCTCGGGTGTGGTACTTCAGAAGTCAATGAATTTGACGAGTTTTCGCCCGATTTGTTTTCTGAGCATGACGGTAGTGGTCCTTCTGAAGAAGTTCTAGCAGGTAGTTGGGACATGGAAGAGTTTGAAAAGGAGCAACAGTTGAAACGTCGTCAGAAGAAGAAAAAATCAACCATGGGGAGGATTAAACATGTGTGGAAGGCAATTAAAGAATTAACCCCATGTGTTAGATGTCGTTTCGCAGCCCACACTACTGATCAAAGCTTATACGAGGTAGTGGTCGGCGTAAAAGTTAAATGGCCTGATCCAGGCTGAGCTAAAAAAGTGTCGAGCTAACGACATTAACCAAAAGCGCCACTAGGGAGGCATCCTAGATATCCTTTATTATATTAGTACTCTCTCTTTTATGTCTTTCTTTTCTTTGATTTAGCTTTTATCTTAAGTCTAATTAAGATTTTGTTTGAATCTGTTCAGTTTAGCTGTGTTTTTAGATATGGATTACGGAGTTCTACCACAGGAGTTTCCTTTCATTAGTAGGATCCCACTTATCACTCTAGGTGACGGACCCGGAGGGACTATCATTTTGGACGTAGACTTTGATGTTAGTACCCGCATCAGGACCGTTACATATGTTCTCATTGTACCCCGATCTTCGGGAGGTGGAGATTTTAGTTCTGAGGACCTGTAGGAGACTTTAGGACGACCGTATACAATCCTCAATGATCCGATGCTGACTGACTTTGCGCTAGTGCTGTAAGATGAGCATTTCCAAGGAGTAGATGTTGCTGGCGAGGACTGAGCTCTACAGGACGAGTATGATTTTCCTCCTGCTATTGACATGCTCCGCCGTCTGATCCGGATTGTGGATTGGGCGGAGATTTATGTGACTAGCGTCGTTAGGTTGTTTCGTCGAGCAAACGACGTAAAACAAAAGTGCTCGGTGGGAGGCAACCCACTATTTTTCTAGTGTTTTTATGTGTTTTCCAGTTTTATTTGATCTTTGAAGTTTTGTATGTGTTTTTATAATAAAATAAGAGTTTGAATTAGATTTGAATGAAAAAAATTTAAGTTTTTACTGAATTCTGCCTTGGACGTGCGTCTATGCCTTTGGACGCCCGTCTGCTATGTGTCTGCCTTGGACGAGCGTCCACCCTAGCTGAACGCCCGTCCGTCCTTTGAAAATACTAGACGAGCGTCCACTTTAAGTGAACGCCCGTCTGATAATTTCCCTCCAACTCTGTTCTTAATTTGAACAGCTGGACGAGCGTCTGATTATTTGAACGCCCGTCCAGTTCATAGCATCTCCAGCTGAACGCCCGTCCGGTTTCCTGGACGCCCGTTCGAACCTGCGTCTATAAATACCCATGCTTCCCAAATTTATTTCGAATCAGAATTTTCAAATTGCAAACCCGACTTTTCGACCTCTTTTGCCCTAAAGTCTTTGTTTCTGAACCAAATTGGGCGATTCAAGGCTCTATCAACAGCTCTCAATCCCCTCTTTTCGATTTTTCACTCCAAATCCTTCAACAAACAACATTTAATCGGATTCAGTGACCTTTATAGTCCGACTTTTGAAGAAAAAATTCGATTTTTTGGGTCCAATTGGCATTGTTTGGACTTCTAATCATCATCATCATCATCCCTTCAACATACTTGGTAAGATTCTATATGCTTTTCTTAGATTATTGCACGTTTTTCTGAGTTCGATCTTCGAGTCGACTCTTTTTACTTGAAATTCACCTTATTGGCTTTTTCTTTTTGTTTTGTTTTGCTTCTGCCTTTGTTGGTGATCTGGGATGGTAATCGATGATAATGGATGGGTTGCATTGTGGTTGTGGTGTTGGTTTGGTGTTGAATGGGTTCTGAAATCCCGTTTGGACGATAAACGGGTGGTTTGTTTGAATTGTGGTTTGGGATTGCTATTTGTAGACCCATAGTTACAATGGTGAGAAAAGGGGCACAAAAGAGGCATGGTAAGGGAGTTGCAAGTGAACCAAGTAAGAGGCCAAAGGTCGTAGACCCTGCCTTAGTTGATCCTAACCGGGGTGTGCTTATAAGAGAACGTCTTCCTAGGTCTATGATGACGGAAAAATTCACCGTTATTTTTATAACTTTTCAACCCGTTTCTGATATCATTTTGAGCATTTTTATATCATTTTAAGTCATTAATTCCTATGTTTCATCTAAATATGTTAGTAGTAGTTATTATATAAAATATCGTATTTTTATCGTGTTTTTACTAGTTTTTGTACCGGTTTAGTAACTGGAGTGTCGTGTCGGATTTACGTTTGGTATTTTGGTGGTTCATTGCAGGATTATACATTGACCAAGATTCCACGTAACAACATGTTTTGAGTCTAAAAGATGTGTTTAGAGGATTAGAAGAAGATGCCACAAGCTTACGAGTTCAAATGGATCAAATTATCTTACATACTTAAAACCAAAACCTGTTTCGACGGAGATTTGACCCAGCTTAGAGGCATTTTCAGGGGATGACTTCGTAATGAAAGTTGTAGATCTTCACATAAGCTTTCCAACGCACTTTGAATCACGTCAATTGGAGTTCTACAACTCAAGTTATGGTCAATTGACTAATCAATTCGTATTAGTAGAAATCCCGAAATATCTTCGTAATACGAATGGCTCATCAAAACGACATTTTCTGAAGAAGTTTCCTTCATAAAAGTTGTATATCTTCAAGAACGCTTTCCAATGGATTTTGAATCAAGTCAATCGGACTTTTACAACTCAAATGGTGGTCAAGTGGCTAATTGATTCAATTTCGTAAAAATGTCGAAAAACGTTCGGAGGAACACGAGGTACTCAAGAAGACGTTTTCTGAAGAAGAGTCCTTCATTAAAGTTGTAGAGTTTCTCGAGACCGTAATTTTGGCATTTCGTTTGCAATTTTTGGAGGTCTACAACTCAAGATATGAATTTTATAAGTTTTATTGCAATATATATGAGCTTCTAGAAGGAAAAACGGTTACAGATGTAATCCTTTGAGTTCGGATCGATCCGGCTCCCCTTTGATCTTCTTCTATATATAGCAGAGCATTTGCAGCAGCTTGGATACACCTTATATATATATACTCTGTGTATATATATATATATCTAACTCCCTCGTTTTTTTTTCTTTTAGTTTTAGTAACGGCATTATGCCGGGAATAATTTAGTAGTAGTAGTATCGTTGTAATGCTCGGGAAATTACCGGAAGTTCGGTGTTGCTAAAGTCGTTGTAATTTCACGTTTTGTAAGTCCATATATATATATATATATATATATATATATATCTTCATCTTGTATTTTTATCGTTGTTCTGTATTTTTTTTTCTTTCATTTTTGTTGCTTTCATATATCTACGTATATGTGTATATATATATATATATATATATATATATATATAAGTATAAGTAGTAGTATCTATAAATATATATATATATATATATATATATATATATATTTACTTTTACGCATTTTACTTACGTATTTTATTTACGCACTTATATATATATATATATATATATATATATATATATATATATATATATATATATATATATATATATTTACTTTTACGCATTTTACTTACGTATTTACTTTTACGCACTTATATATATATATATATATATATATATATATATATATATATATATATATATATATATATATATATATATATAGTATATTTACTTTTATGCACTTATATATATTATTAGCGATATAACTATATATCTATATATATAAATATATATATGTACTTATAAAAAAAATTGAATTCGCATTTACTTTCCGTCGTTAATATAATTTCCGTTAATCATTCCGTTATTATCGCCAAAATGAATAGCTAAACGTACGTATTGTCGAATTATGTAAAAACGAGTGAAACGCCCTAAGGGGGATTAAACGAGAGTTGTGTAGTGCGTAATTTGATATTTTTAATGATTAATCCACGTCCTAAAACTTAATATAAACGTCTTTGAATTAAACTGATCATTTAGTTCACTGTCACACATATCGAACCTATAAATGCATTTTGCGGTGAGATGTGGGAAAAGGGGTTTTGGGATCGTTGCGTAGATTCGGCCTAGTTGTTAGGACCGTTTCCAATACAGAGGTTTGTCATCGTTGTTCGAGCGACTCTAAGAGCGTAATCATGTTAGGTTAATCGGTTTTCTAAAGGGAAAATTAATTAACTTCACATAGGGTGTTGAGTGAGAGTTGTTCGACCTTAACACCAGAATTAGGAGTTGGCACCCGTGGATGTCGTTAAATTACTGTGGAAAGGTAGGTTGGTCAAAACACGCTTCCTGTCAAGTCTTCCCTTAGGGGTAAAAATAACTCGTTGGATCATAATTCGGCTATACCTTTTAATAACTAGAACTACAACCGTTAGCTAATTTTTACTTTCGCACTAGTGTAATATCTCTCCACCGCAATCTTGACTTAAACCAAGTTCTACGTCGACTTTGGTACTTAAACGTTGTTCCCTGTGGATTCGACCTTGTTATCACTACACTACTGTTGACCCGATACTCTGTTGGTTAAAGTTAGCAGTTAGTTATTTTGCGATCAAGAATTTTTGGCGCCGTTGCCGGGGAGCTAACGTTTGATATCTTGTAAGTTGACTCGAAGCTCTAAAGAACCTCTCATCAAACCCATCCAAGAAATCGAAGCTTACGCACGTCATAGAAACTGTCAGCGCCGAGGAGAAATCCTAGTCGCTAGTCCGAACCCTTTGTTTGAAGAAAGAGAGACATTAGAAAGATCACTTTCTAATTCCTCTACAGAAATGGACGATATCATAACTAGACGAAACGGTAAAGATCCCATTGATGAACAGACTCTACAGGGGCAAACCTCAACCACTACTGGTGGTAATGCAATAGTACCTTTGCAAACTCCACCGAGGACCCCTCGTCATGAATCATTGAGAGAAGACAACACAGGGCTACGTCAGTTGGGATCTGCACAGTTTAATCAGAGGCCAGGGATTGGACGACAAGACAGAGGAGGACAAGATCCTCGGGATACGCAACTTCGGACCCGAATTAGACCAAGAGACGGTAAATCGAGTATCGCGGATGCCGGAGAATCAAGGAAATCAACAGGGGTTCCAAAACCCGTATAACCCGTATGATCCACCTCCTCGCAGCCGGTTTATCGCCACGTCGTATGGCTCGGCAAGCACAGTGGACCGAGGGTTTGTCGAGATTACGTCACTACCCCACAGAAGTTATAGGGCACAACCCAATTAGTGGTACCCCCAATTAATGCGAATAACATGGATATTAAGCAAAATATTTTGAACATGTTGGGGGAACATGCCTAGTTCCACGGGAAGTCGACCGAGAACCCGAACACGGTTTTTTCCGGATCACTTTCTCCCGATCCGTGGAACAATGAAATATAATGGAGTAAGTGATGAGGCGGTAAAACTAATAGTTTTTCCGTTTGCATTAAGAGGAGCGCTAAGGATTGGTACGACTCATTACCAAATGATTCGTTACATACGTGGGCCGACGTAACGAGAGTGTTCCTAAAAAAGTACTTTCCTCCGGCAAAGATTTTAGATCTGAAAGAACAAATCTCTTCGTTTGATGGTCTCGAGGGAGAGACACTAAAAGAGACTTATGAGAGATTTAGGGGGTTGCTTAGGAGATGCCCTCCACACGGTTTTTCTACGGTGGAGCAAGTTATTATATTATTCAGGGCCTTAGAGCCGATGGACCAAAACAAGCTGAATGCTGCAAGCGGTGAAGATATTATGAATCTACCACCAGAACAAGCAATGAGACAGATAGAAAATACGGCAGATGGAGAAGGACAATGGTGATCGAGCAGAAAGAAGAAGAAAGCCCCAATGGAAAGTGTAAAGTCGCTAAAAGAAGATCTTGATAGAGAGACGGCCATGCATGACAAGATGCAAGAAATGGTGCTAAAAATAAACCCAATGGAGTTAGAACGAAAGAAGGCACAACAATGCCAACTTTGTGGAGGTGGACATTCTGCCATGGAATGTGCATCATCGAAAAAACCCACTTATCCACAACAGTTGATGCCTACTCCAGTACAACAGCAGTCTGGCAATCAGAATGACCAGCAGCGAATGAATGTCTATGCGATGGGACAGATGGATATGAATCAGCAAGAGTTTGGCCAGCAACAGTGGAATCCAAACTTTAACAATCAGCAAGGGCCACAAATGGATTATGGTATGAATGATGGTTCACAACAATATGATGTGAATTATGTTGGACAAGGTTGGAATCAAAGGCGTAATCGAATTGGAATAGAAACAATAATCGAATCAAGACTTTAGGCAAAACCAAAGCTCATACAACCGACCTTGGAATCATAATCCCCGAATCGAGTTCATACCGAATCAAAACCGAGGCTACTATCGAATAGTCGAATCCACAAGCCTCGGTCACAAGGACAACAGCGAGAATCGAATTCATATTGGAACCAAAATCAAGGCCGGAATCGAATCGTGGTCAACAAAACAATCGAATCGCAAGTGAGCCACCATCTTTGAGAAGTAATAATTCGGCACCTATCGCATCCAAACGCTCATCCGCACCGAATAATCAAAGCAATCGCAACCAAACAATTTCGGTGTTCGAAGATGGCCACCGAGATACTCCCGGAGAAATTAGACAGAATGTTTCTGAGTTAAATAAGAATGCTATAGAGCAAAAAGTGGTCACACATTCTGCCATTCGGAACTTGGAGACCCAAGTAGGACAAATAACCGACACTCTAAAGACAAATCTAAGTGGTTGACTCCGGAGTAACACTGAGAGGAACCCAAAGGATGTGAATGCTGTGTTCACACGAAGTGGTAAAGAGGTCGGGCTGAGTGACAAAAAGAAAGAATTATGGGCTGAAGAAGCAGAAACTGAGAAAGCTGAGAAAGAGAAAGCAGTTGACTATGAAGGAGCTATGTATGGTGAAGTCGAGATCGAAGATTTAGTAGACCGGAAATATCAAGCGAGAGAATGGAAGCAATGAGGAAAGAATTGGAAGCCACGAAAAAGGCTTTGGCCGAGGCAAATAAGAAAGCATTGGAAGGGCAAAGCACCAAAGAAAGACTATGTGGTATTGGACATCAAAGAAGAAGAAGCCTCGCCGCCTAAAGAAAGAGGTAAGAAAAACGAATTCCTCCTCCTCCCCCGATTTTGATGTTAATACTTTACCCTATCCTCCTAAGGGAACCGAAAGGACATCCCGACCTGTGGTCGTGCAAAATTTCCCGAATCTTTTAAGGAAGGTAGAAGTGAATATTCCCCTATTAGAGGCAATTTCGAGCATTCCCCCATACTTTAAGTTTCTAAAAGGAATGTTGTCGAGTAAGGAGAAGATGCAACAGATGGTGCATTTGAGTGAGGAATGTTCTGCAATCTTTGAGAATAAGATACCCCCCAAGTTGCAGGATAGAGGTAGTTTTACCATCCCAATTACCATTGGCGAAACTGTGTTCAAAAATGTGCTATGTGATCTAAGGGCTTCTGTGAGCCTGATGCCTAAAGGAGTTTATGAGAAGTTGGGATTGGGAGCGTTAGAGCCAACAGGAATGACCTTACAGATGGCGATAGGTCTTGTTAGGAAACCTCTAGGGGTAGCTGAAGATGTGTTGGTACAGGTAGACAAGTTTGTTTTCCCTGTTGACTTTGTAGTCTTAGATATGGATATGGATACTAAAACCCCACTTTTGTTAGGTCGGCCTTTCTTGAACACAGGAGAGACCTTGATAGACGTTAAGAGGGGAGAGATTATACTACGAGTCGGGAAAGAGAGTGTAGCCATAAATGTGTATAAGGCAATGAAGCATCCTGATGATGAAAAGAGTGATTGTTTTTCTGTTGATGCTATATATCCTTGTATTTTGGAGCACACTAACCGCAGGGATACCAAGAACCAATGGAAGAATGCTTGATGAAGTCAAGCACCGCAGAGGATGACGATCCACAAATGAGAGTTCGTGTATATCATTTGGAGGCAACTCCTTTTGTTGACGCAAGCTGGAATAAGAAGCTAGAGCTCGGTTTGATCGGCAAGCTGCCAAAGCCGTCAATCGAGGAACCACCTACTGATCTGGAGCTGAAGCCACTTCCTAAGCATTTAAAGTATGTGTTTTTAGAACCTGATGAATTACTTCCTCTTATTGTTTCATCCGCACTAACCGTTTTGCAGGAAGCTAAGTTGATCCACGTTCTGAAAAAACACAAAAAGGCCTTCGGATGGAAGATGGTTGACATAAAAGGGATCAGTGCTGATATCTGCAAGCACAAGATCATTCTAGAAGAAGATGCCAAACCGGTCGTGCGAGTTTCGAGACGACTAAACCCACATATGCAAGAGGTGGTAAGAAAAGACGTGGTAAAGATGCTTGAGTTAGGGATAATCTACGCAATCTCCGACAGTGAATGGGTGAGCCCTACGCAAGTCGTGCCTAAGAAAGGAGGCATCACAGTTGAGCTTAATGAAAAAGGCGTGCCTATTCCTACTCGTTTAGTTACTGGTCATAGAGTTTGTATTGATTTTCGCTTGCTGAATGATAAGACTAGGAAAGATCATTTTCCCCTACCCTTTATTGATCAAATGCTAGAGCGTCCGAGTGGTCATGCATTTTATCGCTTTTTGGACGGTTTTAGTGGCTATTATCAAATTCACATCGATATACATGACCAGGATAAGACTACATTCACATGTCCGTATGGCACCTTTGCATTCAAAAGAATGCCGTTTGGGTTGTGTAATGCACCCGCGACGTTCCAGCGATGCATGATGGCTATCTTTGCCGATATGATAGATAATTTCATGGAAGTTTTTATGGATGACTTTAGCGTTTTTGGTAATACTTTTGATGAATGTTTGTCGAACATTGATAAGGTGCTTGCACGTTGTGAAGAGACAAACTTGGTTTTAAATTGGGAAAAGTGTCATTTCATGGTAACTGAGGGAATTGTTTTAGGACATAAGGTATCGGGGAAAGGAATAGAGGTCGATAGAGCAAAAATAGAGGTAATTTCTAAGCTTCCTATGCCTACGAATCTGAAGACTCTACGTTCATTCTTAGGACATGCAGGTTTTTATCGTAGATTCATTCCAGGTTTTTCCCACATTGCTAGACCTCTTACTCTTCAATTGATGAAGGGAGCCCCCTGTGTTTTTGATGCGGCATGCCTAGATGCTTTTCGAACCTTAAAGAAACTTCTTACTTTGGCTCCTATCTTAGTAGCACCGATTGGTCCAAGGGGTTCGAAGTGATGTGTGATGCAAGTGATTATGCCGTAGAGCCGTCCTAGGTCGAAGATCGACAAGTTGTTTCGCCCTATCTACTATGCGAGTCATACTTTGAACTCGGCTCAACAAAAGTATGCCACAACTGAAAAGGAACTTTTAGTCGTTGTTTTTGCTTTCGATAAGTTCCGGTCATACTTGGTTGGATCGAAAGTCATAGTTCACACCGACCATGCCGCGTTGAGATATCTATTTGCCAAGAAGGATGCAAAACCACGCTTGTTGAGGTGGATATTGCTTCTTCAAGAATTTGACGTAGAAATTAAGAATCGAAAGGGGTGTGAGAATGTAGTAGCCGACCACCTCGTAGGATGGAACAGGGAGACAATAAACACTCTATTAGGGTTGAAATTGATGATCATTTTCGGGATGAGCGAGTTGTTCGTAGTGGATACGATGCTCCCGGTTAAGCGAGGAAATTTCCGAGAGAGGAAAGAATGGGAACCCTTGGTATGCACCTTTTGTTAATTATTACGAGTGTGGATTCGTAGATCCAGAGTTTGATGAAAACCAGAAAAAGAAGTTTTATAGTGAGGTGAACCGATATGTGTGGGAAGATCCCTTAATTTTTAGGCTATGTGCTGATGGAATCCTGAGGAGATGTGTTGATGACAGTGAGATAGTGAGTATTCTCTCGTTTTGCCATGATAAAGAGGCCGGTGGCCACTTCTCGGGCGAGAGAACAGCGTTAAAGGTGTTACAAAGTGGGTTCTACTGGCCCACTATTTTCAAGGATGCATATGCTTATGTTAAGATGTGTGATGCCCGTCAACGCTCGGAAGGATTTCCGGGAGAAATGAGATGCCCCGTAAACCGATATTAGTGTGTGAAGTATTTGATATATGGGGATTAGACTTCATGGGACCATATCCGTCTTCTTTCGGGAATCGTACATTCTTGTCGCCCGTGATTACGTTTCAAAGTGGGTTGAGGCAATTGCTTCACCTACTAACGACAAACATGTAGTCATAAAGTTTCTTAAGAAACATATTATATCCCGGTATGGAATACCTCAAGCAATAATCAGTGACAATGGAAGTCACTTTGCTAATAGAGATTTCAATAAGCTTTTAATGAAGTACGGGGTCACTCATAAGTTAGGCACTGCCTACCATCCTCAGACTAGTGGCCAAGTAGAGGTGTCCAATCGGGGAATCAAAAGAATCTTGGAGAAGACAGTGAATTCTAACCTTAAGGATTGGTCAAAGAAGTTAGATGATGCGCTTTGGGCACACCGAATCAGTGTTTAAGACACCAATAGGTATGTCACCCTACATGCTCGTTTTTGGCAAGGCTTGCCATCTCCCCGTAGAGTTAGAACATAAGGCCTATTGGGCGATTAAGAATTTAAATATGGATGACGCATTAATTGGTGAAAGAAGGATGGCTCAGTTGAACGAGTTAGATGAGTTTCGCTTTCAAGCTTACGATTGTTCGGCGAAATATAAGGAAAAGACCAAATTGCTTCATGATAAGTTGATCAAACCTCGTATTTTCAGCGTAGGTGATGAGGTCCTTTTCTATAATACTCGCCTCCATTTATTTCAAGGCAAACTTAAGTCAAGGTGGTCAGGACCATATACGGTTTTGAGAGTTTTCGACTCAGGAGCCATTGAGGTAACGCATCCGAAGCACGGAACGTTCATCACGAACGGCCTTCGTCTAAAAAAGTATAAGAAGTTACCATTCGATGAGGCTCTTGAAATTGTGCATTTGACTGATCCTGAGCCTTAATAAATCGTTTCCGAGTCTCTGTCGAGCGAACGACGTTAAACAAAAGCGCTACCGGGAGGCAGCCCGATAATAATAATAATAAATAATTTGAATAAGACTAGTCTTAATGAAATGTAGAATCTGTATGAAAGATGAACACAAAGCACAACCAAGTCTCAGGATGAATGTTTGAATTTCATTAAGAGGGAATGATTAGGTGGTTATCCGAAAATCCCGATGGAAAAAAAAGATAAAAATTCAAATACATCATTTCTTGGACTTAGGTTGTTGAACCCTTGAGGATCTGGGTATAAAAGACTCTATACTCTTTCACACATTTCATTTTATGATCTAGTCTGTTTCAAATTTCTTGTTGTTGTAGTATAGTGGTGAGTATTCCCGCCTTAATAAAACTGTGTGTAATAAAAATGAATCTATGAATTGATGTCTTGACTATGATATATGCTCATGTGATACGTATATGCTTAGATGTTTTGTGCTCTACCCGTGTGGGTGATTTTTCCATCTAAAGCTATTATATAGCCTATCGAATTTTCTGACGTGACAGTGCCATTATCTTATTATTCCCATATCTCTATTGCATACTTTGGCACGAGGACCATGTCCCGTGTTTGCTTTGTTTTGGTTGTTTTTGTATAGGGATTCGGGATGTGCTTTCTCATGGCTGTTACGGGATTCGATAGCATCTTTTTGCCAGGTTTATAAGCTAAGTCTTTCTCTCTATCTCTGGGGATAATGCAAAATCGTAAGTGGGGGGTAGAGATGTGATTGGTTTAGTATGGCAGTAAGTGTTTAAACCCTTAGTTTTTGATTTTTTTTTGAGCATTATTTAGTTGATTAAAATAATCTGTATAAGGTATATATTTCATGGATTTAAAGATGTAATGATCAATTTGGATATGTATAACCAATGTGAACCGTAAGTGCATTTTAGCCTAAATTTATTTGTGTAACATGAATTCCTTCACGTAAGCCTTTGATATTGAAGCGAAAATTTTAAACTGTACCCATTCAGTATCCTAGTGGTTTATCCTAGAAATAGCAGTAACTTAGTACCTAACTTCTGAACATGTACTGTGAATATCTGAAGGTTTGAATGTGATAGAAAGAATGTCAAAATAAGATAAACTATATATATGTCGGTTGAAGCTACCAATGATTTGAGTGCGGTAGGGCGTTATCACGAAACGTCCTATACCACTATGAGGCTTAAAAGCTCCCGACTGCCTGATGATAGTAGTCCAGCTAGGGTGTTATCACGAAACATCCTATTGCTGGGAATGAGGGCATATGCTATACATGAAAAAAAAATAAAAAAAAGAAGATAGGTATTAATGTATTCGATCTCACCTCATGACGCTTGCAAGACATTTGATTTTGGCAATGAGTTCGGATATGTTAGTATTCTATGAAAAAAAAAAAAAACCTGGTTTATAACTTAGTTTTCTTCTGACTATCCCCAGTATAAACTGAATGATATGCTTTAGGGATTATCCTAACGAGTACACGGGAGGACTTTGTGTGGAACTGTTACCGCCTATACCTAGGAAAGTTATTAGGACTATCTGAATGGATATTTGTGCGTTTGCTTGATTTATTCAAGAAAGGATAGTGGAAATTGAAAAGGCTTGTCACACACACACTCTGTTATACATTTATATTAAGGTTAACGTGTGGTTATGATTCGAATGGTTGCATCATCTGGTTGTCCTTTATACCTTTTATCTTCATGAATTTTTCCTCATTCATTTTATTTTATCGCTTATTTTGTTCGAGGACGACCAAAAGCTAAGTGGGGGGTTGTGATGACGGAAAAATTCACCGTTATTTTTATAACTTTTCAACCCGTTTCTGATATCATTTTGAGCATTTTTATATCATTTTAAGTCATTAATTACTATGTTTCATCTAAATATGTTAGTAGTAGTTATTATATAAAATATCGTATTTTTATCGTGTTTTTACTAGTTTTTGTACCGGTTTAGTAACCGGAGTGTCGTGTCGGATTTACGTTTGGTATTTTGGTGGTTCATTGCAGGATTATACATTGACCAAGATTCCACGTAACGACATGTTTTGAGTCTAAAATATGTGTTTAGAGGATTAGAAGAAGATGCCACAAGCTTACGAGTTCAAATGGATCAAATTATCTTACATACTTAAAACCAAAACCTGTTTCGACGGAGATTTGACCCAGCTTAGAGGCATTTTCAGGGGTTGACTTCTTAATGAAAGTTGTAGATCTTCACATAAGCTTTCCAACGCACTTAGAATCACGTCAATTGGAGTTCTACAACTCAAGTTATGGTCAATTGACTAATCAATTCGTATTAGTAGAAATCCCGAAATATCTTCGTAATACGAATGACTCATCAAAACGACATTTTCTGAAGAAGTTTCCTTCATAAAAGTTGTATATCTTCAAGAACGCTTTCCAATGGATTTTGAATCAAGTCAATCGGACTTTTACAACTCAAATGGTGGTCAAGTGGCTAATTGATTCAATTTCGTAAAAATGTCGAAAAACGTTCGGAGGAACACGAGGTACTCAAGAAGACGTTTTCTTAAGAAGAGTCCTTCATGAAAGTTGTAGAGTTTCTCGAGACCGTAATTTTGGCATTTCGTTTGCAATTTTTGGAGGTCTACAACTCAAGATATGAATTTTATAAGTTTTATTGCAATATATACGAGCTTCTAGAAGGAAAAACGGTTACAGATGTAATCATTTGAGTTCGGATCGATCCGGCTCCCCTTTGATCTTCTTCTATATATAGCAGAGCATTTGCAGCAGCTTGGATACACCTTATATATATATACTCTGTGTATATATATCTAACTCCCTCGTTTTTTTTTCTTTTAGTTTTAGTAACGGCATTATGCCGGGAATAATTTAGTAGTAGTAGTATCGTTGTAATGCTCGGGAAATTATCGGAAGTTCGGTGTTGCTAAAGTCGTTGTAATTTCACGTTTTGTAAGTCCATATATATATATATATATATATATATATATCTTCATCATTTATTTTTATCGTTGTTCTGTATTTTTTTTTCTTTCATTTTTGTTGCTTTCATATATCTACGTATATGTATATATATATATATATAAGTATAAGTAGTAGTGTATATATATATATATATATATATATATATATATATATATATATATTTTTACTTTTACGCATTTTACTTACGTATTTTATTTACGCACTTATATATATATATATATATTTACTTTTACGCATTTTACTTACGTATTTACTTTTACACACTTATATATATATATATAGTATATTTACTTTTATGCACTTATATATATTATTAGCTATATAACTATATATCTATATATATAAATATATATATGTACTTATAAAAAAAATTGAATTCGCTTTTACTTTCCGTCGTTAATATAATTTCCGTTAATCATTCCGTTATTATCGCCAAAATGAATAGCTAAACGTACGTATAGTCGAATTATGTAAAAACGAGTGAAACGCCCTAAAGGGGATTAAACGAGAGTTGTGTAGTGCGTAATTTGATATTTTTAATGATTAATCACGTCCTAAAACTTAATATAAACGTCTTTGAATTAAACTGATCATTTAGTTCACTGTCACACATATCGAACCTATAAATGCATTTTGCGGTGAGATGTGGGAAAAGGGGTTTTGGGATCGTTGCGTAGATTCGGCCTAGTTGTTAGGACCGTTTCCAATACAGAGGTTTGTCATCGTTGTTCGAGCGACTCTAAGAGCGTAATCATGTTAGGTTAATCGGTTTTCTAAAGGGAAAATTAATTAACTTCACAAAGGGTGTTGAGTGAGAGTTGTTCAGACCTTAACACCAGAATTAGGAGTTGGCACCCGTGTATGTCGTTAAATTACTGTGGAAAGGTAGGTTGGTCAAAACACGCTTCCTGTCAAGTCTTCCCTTAGGGGTAAAAATAACTCGTTGGATCATAATTCGGCTATACCTTTTAATAACTAGAACTACAACCGTTAGCTAATTTTTACTTTCGCACTAGTGTAATATCTCTCCACCGCAATCTTGACCTAAACCAAGTTCTACGTCGACTTTGGTACTTAAACGTTGTTCCCTGTGGATTCGACCTTGTTATCACTATACTACTGTTGACCCGATACTCTGTTGGTTAAAGTTAGCAGTTAGTTATTTTGCTATCAGTCTACACAAGCTCCATCTAGAGCACCCCTGCGTGATGAGTCTGACTCTGGTTCGGATACTGATGATGTGCCTTTAGTGAGATTTCCTAGGTCTGAACGGAGTGGTGAGGTATCTTGGCCTAGACAGGAGGAAGCAAGTGAAGGGGTTGAGCAACCTAGACAGAACGTTAGACCCCCAGTTCCTATGCCATTAGCTCATCGATTCATAAACCCTAAGGCTCTTGATGTGTACAATAAGCATTATATAGCCCGAACAATGTTAATTGAGAGGGCTGTTTTAGAGACTCAAGTTGATCCTTTGTTTGTGAAGTTATTAAAGGATAGGAAGTGGGGGCATTGATGGTAACCCCGACGACTCCGGTTAATGCCACATTGGTTCGTGAGTTTTATGCCAATTGTTAGGAGATGAATCTAGAAACTAGATTTGTGACGGTTAGGGGTGTAAAGGTGCCGTTTACGCCTAAGGTTATAAACGAGAAGTATAACTTGGCACCTTTTGAGGGGTTGGACTACAAGGAGGCAATCAAAGCTAGGCAGGATGCGGGGGATGATCCGTTGGAGGAGTTGAGATTGTTAGTGTGCCCGCAGGTACCGTGGACACTCAGACCGGGTGGTGATAGAAAGGAGTTGGTCACTACAAGTTGGACGGAGGATTGCAAGGTCCAATGTCGGTTTATTCAGAACATGTTGTTACCTAAGAACAACCTGACTCATTTTCACATTGGTGACCTCGGGATGTTATATGCCTTGAATTTCAAGCTGAATGTCAATGTAGGAAAAGCCATTTT
Organism: Gentiana straminea; assembly: GCA_036785695.1. NCBI lineage: Eukaryota > Viridiplantae > Streptophyta > Magnoliopsida > Gentianales > Gentianaceae > Gentiana > Gentiana straminea. The sequence continues at coordinate 218,156 of JAVUPR010000060.1, forward strand.
TACGAGATAGCGACGAATCAGAAAGTCTATGCTCGGTGTTTGATATGTCCGCATTTGATCCACAGTCTCTGTCAAGATGCTAGGGTTCCCGAGTACAAGACTGATCACAAACCGAAGAATCCAAGGTTCTTACAGTGGGAGAAGGTGAGATCTACAGGTCAATCTGAGGAGGAGGCAGCACCTGAGCCCGGTTCATCTTCGGCACCGCCTCCGGCATCTTCCCTTCCATCTTTATCTCCCTCAGTCCGGATGAGGTTGAGTATGGCTAATAGTGTACGGAACTGGATGGAGGATATGAGGACTTCTCAGAACAATATCTTGTCTATTTTGCGGTGTATGAGTGAGGGCCGGCCTCCAAGGGACGACAGGGTCTTCAACCCCAGCATTATAGATTACGTTTATTCGGATGAGTTTGAGCAGGCCATTGAAGATATTCTTCACGAATCTGAGTCGTCTTCTGATGAGGAGCAGACTGACTCTCCTCCAGGTGGAGCACCTCCTGCTGATGCTTCCTCCGCATAAGGGCAGACTTGATGATATGTTTCTGATTCTAGCTTATGTACTTTTGATGCGATGCTTGTATTGTCCTACTACTTTTCCTTACTTGATTCAGTGTACTTTTCATGATTAGCTACTTTCAGTTCTCGTTGCCGTATTTTTTCTGGATGAATCATGTAAGCCTGAAGGCATTCTGTACTTTCATTTGACTTTACTATGCTTTCAATTTTCATTGTATTGAATGATTCATCTTTTGATATAATTCGATTTTACTGTATCCTTTCATTATGGTATAATTTCCCCGTTTTCCCTGAGATTTTTCCGTGTTTGTCAAGTAGTGCAGATATCTTTCTAGACGTTTTGTCGAGGTTACATTTGAGTCATGTTGGAACGAGTTCTATACGCCTTCGTGAGCGTTGGCCTTTTCATGCACCAACCTGACCAACGGCTCGAATATCTACGCAATCAGCTAAGTACTTCATTTCTTTTTCCTTTCAGCACAACCTGAGGACACGTTGTGGTTTAAGTGTGGGGGAGGAGAATGGTTATGTGTATCAATCATTTGCTAACTTCGTTATGTTTCTATGCAAAATGAGCTAAATTTTTCAAAATTTTTGTTCTGTCCCGAGTAAGCAATGCCTAATCTTTGTTCGTTTTTTTATATAGTCATTGATGCTATATACTGTATGTCCAGTAAGTTAGTTGTTTCACCCGATATATATTTTTCACGAGCCATAGTGAATGATGAGCTATAATATAAAGCTATACCCCTTTTGATTAGTGATTTTTGTTATCTTATAAGTCATGTGCTTAGTGCTAACGTATGTATCGTGAGAATTATAATAGTTTGTATTTATAGCCAAAGTATGACATACTGTGAATATCTGAGGTTTGAATGTGATAAGTAAAACGTAACTAAAGTTGTTGAAAAAGTTGAATTTTAAATGAATTAATTGTGTGTGTCGGAAGCTGGTCGATGATTGGAGTGAGGTAGGGCATATCTCGAATGTCCTATACCACTATGATGACCAAAAGCTCACGACAGTCAGAAGAAGCTGCCTTATGATTTGATTAAGGTAGGGTATATCTCGAATATCCTATTCTGCTATGACAGGGCAATAGCTCATTATGATGTGTGTTTAAAAGTGAAATAGTTAAATCAACTTGCAATAAGAAATGGTATGAAATGAATGAAAGACTTAGTTATCGCACATCTTATCCCCAGTATAAATTGATAGATATGTTGTAGGGATTATCCTCTGAGTATGTCAGAAAGGTCGTGAATACCTTCTATCATCCTTTTCAGGATATGTTACGTTTTGTAGGGTACATCTTATAAGTGTCATTCATTTCTAGTTTGAAGGGGGTATTAGCTAGTTTGCTTGAAATTTTCAAGTTTGGACTTAGTGGAAGTTTGTCATGGCTTTGCACACACACCGGGGTGAACCTCTAAGTTATTGAATATGTGTTATATGTGCTGAGATGTCTATCTTTTTTCCGAGCCTTGGTTTTGTCTTGTTTTACTCGGGACGAGCAAAAGCTAAGTGTGGGGGAGTTGTTAAGAGTGATTTTATGCGATTTATAACATTATATTTTATAGTAATTCCCTCCATATTCATATAATTTGCATAGAAATTAAGTGTTTAATTGAATTATTGAGGAAATGAGTTTTTAAACGGTTTAATCGCAAAATTGGTTGATTCAGGTGTTTTATTGATGATTTTATTTTCATTTGGATATTATTACATTTTGCGATGTTTTAATGACTTGTAGATGCATGATTGCGGCTCAAAAGATGATTCAAAGAAGATAAATGTCGGATTTAATTGATGGAAAAGAGATAAGGAAGAGAAGGAAAGAGATAAAGATGAGAAAATCGATTATTGATCAAGTGAACGCACGTCCTAAGTCCGGTCCAGTGGACGGGCGTCTAAGCAAGTGGACGGGCGTCCAGGCTGGAATATTGGATTCAGAGTTCTCTAAAAATTGAAGGACCGGCTTCAGATCCAGCTCGGCCCGATTCGAAGATTTTTATGAAGGCTGGACGGACGTCCAGCATAGAGGACGGGTGTCCATTGGCCGACATAGCAGCAGCCACCTTAAAATTCTATATATAGCTGCGTATTTTCAACCCTAGACATGATATATTCAAACCCTAAACCCTAGGGGCGGCCTAGCTGTGATTTTTATTAGTTTCCACTCAAAGTTTATGCTTTTAAATCTCTAGTTTAAATCAAACACTTTTATGTATTTTTATTCAAGTAATTCGAGCTTCAAAGTGATGTTTAGAGGCTAGACCTCCCTTGAACAAGCGTTGTGAAGCCATCCAACCAACGTATTGATTTCATCTTCGATTGTCTTGTGAGTTTTTAATTCAAAGTTGTATCTTTATTATGCTTATTTCGTTCTTATGCAATTTATATCGAAAGATCTTTGCATGTATGATGTTTGATTTTGATGAGAATCATGTTAAACCCTAGATCGCCATAATAAAGATTAGACCTTTAATCTAATTAACGAGATTTATTAGGTTGATTCTTTAGGTTAGAAACTTACAAATTTCACACCTTTGGTTAGAAAGCGTTAATCTTTAGATCGAAAGATAGAAGATTAATAGGCGAACTTGTCTAAGAAATTAGGAGTTCATACTTTGGCTAGGTGAATCACAACTTGGTTAGAAATCACGAGATAATCTAGATAGAAATTGATAGTTGTAGGATAGGTGGATCAATTGCTTGTTCGTTTGTTATTTCATTGATTAAATCACTTGTGATCGATTGCTTAGTAAATTTACAATCTTTATTTCATAATAGATCTAGAATAGATTTAGTTTAGTTAATTTTGTTCGCAACCATATTTTCCTGGCTTTAGATCTCGATCTTCTGTCCAGTTATTCTTATTGTTAGTTTCGTTTTTCATTTTAATTCTTCACTGTTTTATTTTCGTATATTTTTAGTTGTAATCGTGACATAGTTAGGTTAGACAATAAAAACTAGATTAAGCAACCCCGATTCCCCGTAAGATCGACCCGGTATCAACCTCTATACTACGATCCCTGCATTTGGGGTATAATGGATTTATAAATTTATTACTTGTTTATTTTCATTGCAAAAATCCGTGACAATACAATTCGAATTCAAGCAATATGAACGTTGAACCTCACACTATAAATAGAGGACTTTAAATTAAGGATCAAACAACCGAATTAACAAGATTACAAGCATTTTTGTGCACAAGTCTAGTTCATTCAAATTGCTATCATTATCTGCGCTCTACATTGATCATGTCTAGATTTCTTCAAGTGTTCAAGCTACATCGATCATATCCAGACATCGACACTTTGAACAACCACAAGCAAGAATCAATTTATTGATTCTCAGCCCAACTTTGATTCTTAATCAAAGGTTTAGACTGTGAAGCAATCCGGTCAAGGAGTTGCTAAGGACAGTTGTTTGCAGTCGGGTAGACTGTGTTTGTGGTGGTAGCTGGTGAAGAGGCAATACAACCCTTCAAGGACCAGTGGCTCAAGCAGTTGAAGAGCAGCAATCCAACCTGTTCTTTAGTTGTTTAGATAGTGACACTAGGGATTAGTCAAGGACTATCATATAGGACTATTTGTAACTGCGTACCTCAAGAAGTTCTAGTGGAATTTTCCTCCTACATCACAGGGGAAGAGTGGACTGACATGATTACACCACCTAGAACCACTATAATTCTTGCTCTACTTACTTTACGCATTTACATTATGTTATTTACTTTAAAGCATTTATTATGGTTTGTTCAGCATACTAAAACTGATTGTTACTAGTATACATGGATCACAAACTGACATTCACCAGAAAATTCAGTTTTGCATACTTAGCTTTTTATTATAGTATCAACAAGATCTAGTCAAAGGCTATAACTTAAATCCGCTACAGGTTGACTCAGTTTTGCATAAGTCAGTTTGACTTAGACTCAAGTTTGTCAGCTTAACTCAACACAAGTTAAAACTGAACCTTAATTGTTAATTAATCTTTTTTTGGTGACAAGTTTATTCACCCACTTCTAAAGTTGTGTTAGCCTTTCCAAGGGACCAAAATTTGTATCGGAGCAGTGTTCTTTAACAAGCTATTGTTGAAAACTCACCTGCTCTAAATATCTCCTCTAGTTGATCTCCTGAAAAAGCCCAGTCTTTCCATTTCCAGTCTTTTCATAATCCAATCTTCATTCACTCACACAATGGATAACAATCTGTATGACAGACAAATGCTGATTTGCAACATGGACAGATTTGATGAATACAAACGTCGTTTGCAGGCTTTTCTAGCAGCTTCTCATGATGAGATCATTGGTGTACTCACAGATGGACCTATACAGATCACTTACAAGCAAATTGTTGGTAAAAATCAAGTTAGAGTTCCCAAGCCCAAAAGCGAATGGACTAGTGATGATCGAAAAAGGAACAACTTGAACAACGTTGCCACGGATATCACACCGAGAACACTTGACAACAACATTTATCTGAAAGTCAAGGATTGAACTACCGCAAAAGGAATGTGGGAGAAACTTTAGTTAGTTTGTGAAGGAACTGATTCTATTAAAGAGAATAAGAACTCTGTAGCAAAATAAAAGTTTGAGAATTTCAAGATGAAGTCAGGCGAGAACGTTGATCAGATGGAAACAGCGTTCATCGCCATAATGGACGAACTAGCTGTACTCAAGATCGAGTATACCAAGAAAGAAATCAACACAAGAATCTTGAAAGCTTTACCCATGTGCTGGAAAATGAAGGTCACAACATTGGAAGAATCAATAAGACTTGACATAGAAGATTCCTTCAAAATCTTCTCAGACCCGAAGGCTTATGAATTCAGTGGGGATTTCAAAAGCACAGCTTCCATAATCAAGGCTCTGGAGGAACCCAAAACAACAGCACTCCCAGCAACCTCAAATGATTACCAAGAAACCTCATATAATAATCTTCAGCAATTGGATGAGATGGAGGAGCAGATGGCCCTAATGATGAATAGAATTCGAAGAATGAAGAGTGGACATCCAATCACTCAGAAGTTTATCAAGAAGACTCCTGAAAAGAGGAAAGACGATGAACATCTCTCCTTGAACTGTAAAAAGCCTGGACACTACAAAGCTGAATGTACAGAGCTAACTGGAAAGAAGACTCAACAATGAAGAACTGGAAGAAGAGCATTTTTAGCTGGAGATGAGTAAGACTATGAAGCCGGAACTGAGAGATTATCAGATGACATAGCTCTAATGGCTCACATGGAGGATCCAAGTGAAGTATGTGAATCTAACTCTAAATATTCCTCAGCTCAGATTTCCATGCAAAATGCATGTTCTTCGACTGCTGACTCCAATCCAAAAAATCTAGAATTAGAAGAAACACTTGATGAATTGATGAATCAGCTGGTAACCATCCAAGCTGGTTATGAATCAATTACAGCTGAGAAAGAATTTCTAATTCTTGACATTGAAAGATTGAAGTCTGAACTAAACATGATGAAACTGACTAGAGCTGATAAAGGGAAAAATCAGTATCAGCCTATTGCTTCAGTAGTAGCAACTAAATCTTTTGCTCAATCAAGTTCAGCTACTGGATTCAAATCAGGTAGGCCGTATGAAGACAGAACTGGCTTAGGATTTGATACACAGCAATCATTTAAGGAGGGAACTAGGAAAGCTACTGAACCTAATTGTTAGGAACATTTTATTATGTTTTGATGATGGCCATACTAGCTGTTATAGCAAGCCTAAAATAGTTTAGAATTCTCTGTATAAGTCTTTACTTGGAGTTTGACATGTTGTATAAGTTGGGTCAGACAAGTATTGTACTAGTTGGTAGGACGGCTAAGTAAGAATAGATTTTCGGCAGAATGAAGCCAACCAAGTACCAGCAGAGAAGCATGAAGATACTAGTCAGTTCACCAATGAAGTCTGTGATGACTTTATGTTATGTTTCAAGTGATGAAGCTTAATGTTTAAATATGGTGTACACTGATCTCACACAAATCAAGGATTAGTGAAGTACAAATATTCTCCTGAACCTAAAAGAATGAAGGAAATAGTGAATCGGCAAAGTGAACTGACTATCAGCTAAGTGAAGACAAAGCAGTGAAGGAAGATCGAAACGGCAAAGTCAGATAGTCACTTAACTGTTCAGAGAACGGCCAAGTAAACCTTACTTGATCTAATTTTGAAATATGAAGAAGATACAGAGGATTAAGCATTAAATGCACAATCAATAAAGGATCAATCAAGAACGGATTTTCAGATAAACGTTTGAAGAAAATTCCGATCACTGAAATCAATGAGAATATAATTAAGGGGGAATCAAGAATAAAATCAAGGATTATTCCTCTCAATAATATAGCCAACGGGCAGAAATTCAAATTAAGAATTATCAAGGAATAGAAGGCATTGACACACAAAAAAAAATATACAACAAGAACAATTGAATCTAAGCAAAAACGCTATCAAAGTGAAAAGCCTTCTATTTGTACTGAAAATGAATCATCTAGTGATCAACTCAAAACTGAGAACTAAAATTCCAACATCAAGCATTGAGTTGGATCAACAAGTTTTGTGAATCCAATTCACTTCAATCAAGCAACTGAATCAGAGCCATCTGAGAAGAAGTTGTGTTTGTGATAGCTGATGAAATATTTGTTCTCATGGAGAAGTGAAAGAGACTGAGTCACTGAAGTTTTTGAAGCCATGGAGTGATAGTCTTGAAGATTGTGAAGCTTGTGTAGTCAAGGACAATCAGGCTATTGTATCTGTGAAAACAATAGTGAATTCCTCCAATCATCACAGGAGAAGAGTGGATTAAGGGATTACACCACCCTGAACAACCTTTGTGTTAATTTACTTTCAACAATTTACCTTACTGCATTTATTTAATTGCTTACATTATATCTTATATCTATGATTGCATAATCTACTTTGAAAAAACATTTTTATAAGGGACTTTTCTGCTGCCCAAAAGCTTTTAAATACAAGAAAAGTTTTTGAAACTCCACTATAGTCATTCACCCTCCCCCCTCTGACTATAGTTTTACCCTTCTCTGGAACCAGCAGTGTTCCTAGTATCAGAACCTGTTCAGATCTATTTTCTGGTAACAAGGAGATCACATATTTTCAATGTAGTTTTCAAATCAGTGCTTTATATATATATATACATATATCTCTAATTAGTATTTATGGATTCCTCAAATTTTATGTCAAATGTACATGTATTCAATGTTAATAATTTTGATGATATAAAATAAGAATATTGTCTCATCTTGCAGCAACTCATGACGAGATGCTGGATGTAATTAATGATGGCCCAATTGAAATTACAACTGTGGTAGCCATAGGAGCAGATCAAAGAAAAGTTATAGACAAACTCAAGAAAGATTGGACCAAGGACGACATGAGAAGAGCAAATCTCGATTTTGTTGCCAAAGACTTGATTTTGAAGACTTTGGGCAGCAACATGTTCATGAGGATCAATGATTGCAAAATAGCAAAGGAGATGTGGGACAAATTGACACCGATCAATGAAGGATCAGAAGCAATCAAAGAAAACAAATTGTCTATTGCAAAACAGGAAATTTGAGAACTTCAAAATGAAGGCTGGTGAAACCATTGATCAAATGGACAATAGATTCTCAAGCATCAGAGTTTCTAAATGAAATTATCAGAACCTACTGTGAAGAAAATGGAGTACTGCACCAACTATCAGGAGCAGGGACTCCACAGCAAAATGGTGTTGTAGAAAGAAGAAACAGAACTCTCAAAGAAGCAGTCAGAACAATGATTGCAGAAGCATGTTTGCCAAAGAGATTATGGGCTGAAGAAACAAATACTGCATGCTATACTCAAAACAGATCAATCATCAACAAACATCATGGAAAAGCTCCATATGAAATATGGAATGGAAGAAAACCTAATATCTCATATTTGCATATGTTTGGTTCTAAATGTTTTGTGTTGAACTGGAATCATTTACATACTTTTGATGAAAAAGCTGATGAAGCAATCTTTATGGGATACTCAAACACCAGCAAAGCATTTAGAGTATTCAACAAAAGGACCCTGGTGATTGAAGAATCAATTCATGTAGTCTTTGATGTGTCAAAAACAAATGGTGAAAGCCTTCAAGAACTTGAAGAAGTAGGACCAAGACAAGTCTACATGAATACAACAGTACCAGCTACCATTCTAAATCACAATCTTGGAAATCAAGATGAACCACCAGTCAATACAACAGAAGAGGTACCAGCACAATAGTATGAAGCTAATACACAAGCTGATGTTGTGGAAGCACCATGTCAAGAACAACTTCAAACAGATCTCAACTGGCTAAGAGATCATCCTGAAGATCAAGTCATTGGAGACATTCACACTGGAGTCAGAACCAGAAGACAACTGGAGCATATGCTAACATGTTTTCTATCTCAAATAGAGCCCAAAACAATAGATGATGCAATCCAATATGCTGATTGGATTACAGCTATGCAAGAAGAGCTAAATGAGTTTGAAAGAAATGAGGTCTGGCAACTTGTTGACAGACCAGACATAGCCAACATCATTTGAACAAAATGAGTATTCAGAAACAGATGGATGAACAAGGAACAGTTGTTAGAAACAAAGCAAGGCTAGTTGAAAAAGGCTACTCTCAAGCAGAAGGAATAGATTATGATGAAACCTTTGCCCCAGTAGCAGGATTGGAAGCAATCAGACTCTTTCTAGCTTTTGCTGCCCACAAAGACTTCAAAGATTAGCAAATGGATGTAAAGAGTGCATTTCTGAATGGACTTTTGGAATAAGAAGTATATGTGGAACAACCTCCTGGTTTTCAACTCAAAAGGAAAGAAGAGAAGGTGTACAAGCTCAAAAAGGCACTTTATGGACTCAAACAGACACCTAGAGCTTGGTATGAGACACTATCACAATTCCTGATCAAGAATGGATTCAACAAGGGAACTATAGATAAGACTCTTTTCAAGCTAGAGGAAGGAACAAGTACATTGCTAGTACAAATCTATGTTGACGACATTATCTTTGGATCAGAGGATGAAAAGCTATGTGAAAAATTTGCAAACCTAATGAAGAGCAAATTTCAGGTGAGCATGATGGGAGAATTAAATTACTTCCTTGGGCTACAAGTAAAACAAATGAAAGATGGCATTTTCATCAATCAAGCCAAATACACTAAAGACCTAATTCACAAGTATGGCATGGACACAAGTGGCACATCAGATACACCAATATGTGCAAGAGTCACACTTGGAAAAGATGAAAGTGGAAAAGATGTTGATCAGAAACTGTATAGAGGAATCATTGGATCCCTACTCTATCTAACTGCAAGCAGACCTGATATAGCTTTTGCAGTAGGAGTGTGTGCAAGATTTCAAGCTCAACCAAAGGAATCACATCTTCTAGCAGCTAAAAGAATAATCAAATATCTGAAGAACACCATCAATGTTGGAATTTGGTATCCAAAAGATGGAGGATTCAAACTTATATCCTATTCAGACTCAGACTATGCCGGATGCAAGATAGATAGAAAAAGCACCTCTAGAACATGTCAGATGCTAGGCGGCAGATTAGTATCATGGTGTAGCAAAAAGCAAAACTCCATATCCACATCAACAGCTTAAGCGGAATACATAGCAGCAGGCAGTTGTTGTGCACAAATACTGTGGATCAGACAACGGCTAAGGGATTTTGGAATGGAGGAGAAAAAAATTCCAATTATGTGTGACTACACAAGTGCAAAATCTATTACTAAAAATCTAGTATTACACTCAAGAACAAAACACATTGATGTAAGACATCATTTCATCAAAGATAATGTTGAGAAATGAGATGTCATACTAAGATACATACCTACTGAAGATCAACTGGCTGACATCTTCATAAAACCACTCAGTCATGAAAGATTTAGCAAGTTGAGAACTGAGTTGGGAATGATAGAAATTCACTAAGCACCAAGGAGCAGCTAACTGGAGTAATCAGCTAAGTAACTTCACCAGCTGATTAAACCATTGCCTTTACAGGAGATGTAGCAGGTTAGGCACTGGTACTCAGCGAAGTTAACTTCACTGCTTGTTAGGAACAGTTATATACAGCAGCTCAGTGAAGAAGTCACTACACCGGCTTAGTGACCATCCAAGTCACTCCACTGAAAAATGTATTGGATTCACTAGAAAACTAAAGTGTGAATCAAATCAACCTTATATACGTGGGAAATCAAGAAGTTATGGAGGATTATGCTGTGAAAGATTACACATGTGGAGATCAATCTACAATCGTGGAGGTAACTATTTTTTAAAATTACAAATGCCTCGATTCTCGGGATCTATCATTACTTACCTAAATCCACTCCCCCACTATACTCAAATACCGTGATTTATATACATAAAATCACGCCATTACGTTACAAAATCCTTCCATATTCAACCACTTTCACACTACACAAATCATCCTATATAAACAACACTTAGAGATTTTTCAGAATTCTTTGCAAATCATAAACCCTATTTTCTCACTGCAAAATCAAAGCTTTCTCTCAAATCTCAAACAATGGCTTCATCCTCGTCAACCTCTCAAACTGGAAAACAGTATGAAAAATCAATTGCCACTGGGTCGTTCTTTCAAGATGAACACTACTTAAAGCTATGTGGAAATGACGAAGACGCACAAAAACTGGCAACTGGATGCAAAAACCTAAGATTATCGACTTTTCTAAATCCTCCAATCACCGATATTTGGTATGGAAGTCTAACCTCTTTCTGGAAGGCTGCAAAATATATCTCTGGGCTCCTTGTAGAAGAAGGTGATGATTGGGAGGAAGACAAAATCGTTGCATCTGTCAACGGCACAGAAGTAGTTATTACAGCGGAGGTAATTCGCAAACACCTTAAACTTTTAAATAAAGGTCAAGCAAAAGTGGATCTTGTTCCACAAAACTTGGATGAATTCTGGGATACAATCGCTAAAACGGTAAACCCAGGCCCTAAGAAATTCAACTGTCTTAGATCTGCCTTGAAGAAATCCTTCAGTGAATTCAGTGCCTTAGTTGGAAAAACAATTGAAGGAAAGTTAGGGGCAAAAAATGCCATGCCAGAGGTCAGAATGCGTCTTATGGAAATCATCTATCACAGTCTGGAGTTTAATTGGGCAACTTTCTTCCTGAGAAACAAAGAACAAATCCAGGGAGAGGCAACCGCAGCTAAAAAGGGATTAGCAGATGGAAGGAAGAAAAAGGGGATCTTCTGGGTGAAAAAATCTTATGGGATTCAACTGCACTATCTTTTTCAATGTTTGAAAGTACCTGTTGTACAACTCCATAGGTTGCATGAATCCAAAATCATGTTTACCTATGTCAAAGAGCAAAAGCAAGTAGGAGGAGGGAAGAGAAAACAAACCACAACACATCCGTCTGGCCAAAAAAAGAAGCAAAAGGTTCAAAGAAACTTTGACAAGGAAGATTTTGGAAAGTTAATTGATGAAGAAGAAGAAGAGGATTCTGAAGTAGATGCAGAACAACCCGAGGAAGAAAGTGGAATTGGGGATGAACAACCTCGAAATGAGGAGGTTGCAGGAGATACTGGAGATGATGAAGAAACTCCAGAAGAACCGGCACAGTTGTCTGCAAATGATATTGATGATCGAATTGCAGCATACCTTGAATGGAAGGAAGGTGATTCCAGAATCCAGCTTCAAGGCTCAGAAAGCATGCTTTCTGAGGAGTCTTGGCTTTTTAATTTTCTTGGGATCACATCCCTGGTTGGTATACTTGATGAGTCACCACTCTGGGACATGGTTGATGCAGCAAAAGCAAAGATACATCCACCCTCCAACAAAGAGAGTGATGAATCGGTTGATGAAAGTGATAACCATGATGATGGTGATGATCACAATGATGATGATGGTGCTGATCAAAATGGTGGTGGAAATGATACAAAGGACACTACTGATGGGCAAGGCAAAGAAGATGAACAAACAGCTGATGCAATTGATGAAAACATTCTCTTAAGCTCTATTTTACAGACATATGCATCAGAAAATCCAACCTCATCAGCTCAGACAACACCTCATCCACCATCTGTTGACATTCCGGCTGACCCTACAACAGTATTGGATACTGGCTCAGCTGGTGCAACACCATTCAAGGCAATTCCCAGCACGAGAGAAAGGGGAATAGGAGACAGTGATGCACCACAATTCACTTCTACTCAAGTCCTTGAAGAAGTAGAAGCAAGTGTAGATGTTACCCAACATCAAGATAGAGGACAACAAACATTACCAGAACCAGCTGACATCCGTCACACATTTACTCAACTGAACACTGGCATAACAAGTGAGGCCTTTGAAAAGGCAGCAGAACGGCTGGCTGAGAAACTGAAACAACAAGCCATGTATCTCAGATCCATGACTTCAACATTTAAAGATTAAAGTCACTCCATTGAGAGAAGATTCCAGGCTGTTGCTGAGTATATTGATGCACAAAACATTGTTGTGCAAAGACAGGCCAACCTGATCAAACAAATGAACATCAATTTTACTCATAACTCCTCAGCTCTACGACAATACATATCTCAGGAAAACGAAGCAATGGTTTCAGCACTTGGCACAAGGTTTGTTAGTGTAATCAAAAGGTTAAATGCCCTTGATGCCAAGTTTACATCTATTAAATTCAAACTGGACACCTTGATTGGTACAGCTGAAGCTACAAACAACGTCTTGCTACAGCAGAGTGTTGATGCTGCCAAAAAGGGGGAAAGAGGAAGTGATAAGCCTGAAGGATCATCAGTTAGACCTCTAAATTTTACTGAGGAGAGCTAAGAGCAAGGGACAAGGAATTGAGAATTCGAAATGAAGCTGAAGAGCAGCTAAGAAAGGCAAGAGAGGAGAGGGAAAAAATGTGAAATGAACCCTTCATAGGTTTCCCTCATCCTATTCAAAGAAGAGATGATGATAGAGATAGATCAGGTAGACAGCAAAGATCTGGATCAAATCAGCAAAGAGGATCAGAAAACCAACAAAGAGTCAGCACTAGCAGAAGTAATACCAGCAGAGGAAGCAGCAGCACCAGATATACGGTGAGAAAAGAACTCACAGACACATGGAAGAGTATGATGCAGATCACTAAACAATGTAAGAGAATTCTTCAGAGTCCAAAATGGCATGTATCCAAATCAAACGCAAGATGAAGCTTGGGCAGACTGGCTAAGATATCAGGATGAGAAAATGATAATTGATATGGCCAAAATCTACAATGATGTTAAGAGACAACATGCATCTCTCAACCAGAATGCCGGATCCAATTCAATCAGCAGATCATGTACAGCCATACCCCTCTCTGCACAAGGACCAGAAGATTTGCCTAGTGAACAACAAGAAGATTTCAATTACATGGCAAAATTCTTCGATCCTATGGGGAAGATGAACCGACAAGAACAATGGGGTCTGTTCAAAAGTCTCAAGTTTGCTGACTCACACATTCTTTGAAGCTAGGGATAGACTTGAAAAATACTTTGGAGAACCAGAGCAAATGAGACCATGTCTGACTTTCGCAAACTCTTCAACAAGAAGATATTCTAGGGAGTCTCTGAGTACACTGCTATGGCATACTGGAAGTGGAAGTTTCCAGAGATTAATTGGAAAGATATGGAGGAAGTCCAGACCACCAAATTCAAGAGGTATAAAGCAAAATTAAGTGAAATGTAAACATGACACTCTAAATATGCTCTGAACTCATTTATCTCATTGCCCTTAAATGGATGAATAAAATTGTTGAGTTTCATTACAGTTTTTTTTTGAAAAAGTTTGGTATACTTATATTCATGCTTGTGAGGGTTTTGGCATCATCAAAAAGGGGGAAATGGTTAGGAACATTTTATTATGTTTTGATGAGGCCATACTAGATGTTATAGGAAGCCTGAAATAAGTTAGAATTCTCTGTATAAGTCTTTACTTAGAGTCTGACATGTTGTATAAGTTGAATCAGACAAGTAATGTACTAGTTGGTAGGATGGCTTAGTAAGAATAGATTTTCGGCATAGTGAAGCCAGCCATGTACCAGTAGAGAAGCATGAAGATTCTATGGTCTGACTTATAACCAAGAAACTCTATGATGACCTTGGATAAGTCTAAGTTATGTTTCAAGTGATGAAGCTTAATGTTTAAATATGGTGTACACTGATCTCACACAAATGAAGGATAGGTGAAGTACAAATTTTCTCCTGAACCTAAAAGAATAAAGGAAACAGTGAATCAGAAAACTGAACTGACTATCGGCTAAGTGAAGACAAAGCAATGAAAGAAGATCTAAACGGAAAAGTCAGATAGTCACTTAACTGTTCAGAGAACGGCCAAGTAAACCTTACTTGATCTGATTTTGAAATATGAAAAAGATACAGAGGATCAAGCATTAAATGCTCAATCAAAAGAGGATCAATAAAGAACGGATTTTCTGATAAACGTTTGAAGAAAAATCCGATCACTGAAATCAAGGAGAATATAATTAAGGGGGAATCAAGAATAAAATCAAGGATTATTTTTCCCCTCATTAATATAGCCAGAAAGAAATTCAAATTAAGAATTATCAAGTCTATAAATAGAAGGCATTGACAAACAATATATATATATATATATATATATATATATATATATATATATATATATATATATATATATATATATATATATATACAACAAGAACGATTGAATCCGAGCAAAAATCTTTGTCAAAGTGAAAAGCCTTCTATCCGTGCCGAAAACGAATCATCTAGTGATCAACTTAAAACTGAGAACTAAAATTCCAACATCAAGCGTTGAGGTCGATCAACAAGTTTTGTGAATCCAAATCAATTCAATCAAGCAACTGAATCAGAGCCATCTGAGAAGAAGTTGTGTTTGTGATAGCTGCTGAAAGATTTGTTCTCAAGGAGCAGTGAAAGAGACTGAGTCACTGAAGCTGTTGAAGCCAGGGAGTGATAGTCTTGAAGATTGTGAAGCTTGTGTAGTCAAGGACAATTAGGCTATTGTATCTGTGAAAAGAATAGTGAATTCCTCCAACCATCACAGGAGAAGAGTGGATTAAGGGATTACACCACCCTGAACCACTATAAACCTTTGTATCAATTTATTTATTAATTGCTTACATTATATCTTATATTTGTGATTGAATAATATACTTTGAAACAACATTTTAAGAAGAGACTTATCCGCTGCCCAAAAGCTTTTAAATACAAGAAAAGTTTTTGAAACTCCACTATAGTCATTCACCCTCCCCCCTCTCTGACTATAGTTTTTCCATTTTCTGGGACCAAAACTAATATCAAAACTGGTATTAAGTTTGTAGATGAGCAACTTCCATAGACAGAGAAAATTGATGAACCAGTAGAGTCAGCCTCTCATAAGACCACTCTGTTTTCTAAGAAGACAGCTGCACCTACCAACAATGGTAAATCGAATGGTAGATCAGCTGTACCTCAAGGAAAGAGGAACGGCAGATCAACTGCAAGATCTACAAAAAATGATCAAGTCAAGAACTAGAAAAATTATAATTAGAGTAAATATAAGAATGTCAATCATTCAAATATTCACACATCAAGGAGGAAAGGCAGACTATACCCCACTGATGACGATTGGAATTTTACTGAACCTACTATTAAAACTGATAAGAACAATCATTCCTATTGGAAATAAAATTTATGTTTTGATGATGATTCATCACTTATTTAGTTATCGTTTTTAGACCCCATTGATGAAATGTCATAACTAGCAGTTATAGTGCAAAGCAAAAAGATGTCTAGAAATCAATGTATAGGATTTAATAGAGTCTGATATTTGTATAAGTTAATCAGACAAGCACTGTAATAGTTCTAGGTTTAGAACTGAGAAACTGGGTAATTAACTAAAGGAAACTGAGATCCTAGAGATACCTGAAAACTGACATAAAGAGCACACCTACAGAAACTGAAGAATGTAAGTTCACTAAGGGACATAGACTCAGTTGACTTATCCAAGAATTAGAAGAACTGAGGGATCTGACTCAGTTATTGAAGATTGAATAACTGAGGGTTCAAACTCAGTTTAGGAAGACAAAAGTCGAGACTGTAAAGTTAGACTTCAGGCAAGATTGTGATGACCTGAACTGACTTTATGGATCTTATATCAAGGCCTAAGAATCATAAGGATAATGATATCTTAGATGATCAATTGGGTGGTGTAGTCTGATTTAGTCAATTATAATCAGATGAAGAAAAGAATACTGAGATTTTGAAGAAGAGTAAAAACTCGGTTAATGCTCTTAAAAACTGGAAACTGACTACGTCATGTTTGAATTAGTTTTTAACTAAAGTAAGGAGAAATTGAAGATAAATCAGACCGTTGTAAGATAAGCAATCTTATTGGTTACGCAGAAAATGTCAGGAAGGACACTGACACACAAAAGAAAAGCAGGACCACTAACGGCTATAAGGATTCAAATTCAAATAATCTAACCATTAGAGAAACCCCTATAAATTGATCTCTTCTACTACAAGAAAAGTGGCGGAATTCTAAGATTTAATCAATTCAAGGAAGTTCATATTAAGGAGGAAAAGTAAATCAAGAGAAATCCTGCTAAGCACTTAATTGCAAGATCAAGAAATTTCTTCAAGTGGTCACAAGCATTCAAGAAACATCAAGATCATTCATTTGAAGAAAACAGAGCTATGCATAACTGTTTTATCTAGAAGAAGAAAGCTCAAATCACAAGTTGAATCATAATTATTGATTCAAGACTCAACTTTGTTCATATCAAAGGTACTAGACTATGAAACACCATGAAGGTGTGAATGACAGTTGAGCTGCAGTAAGGAAGACTGTGTTTGTGATGAGCTGGTGAAGAGGCAATTTCAACCCTCTAAGGACCAGTGTAGCCAGCTTAGTTCAAACAGCAATCCTACCTGTTGAAGACTGAAGCTGGAAGATTGTGAAACTAGGGATTAGTGAAGGACAATAAAGTGTATAGAATTTACTTTGTGTCTTGTAACTGTAAACCTCAAGAACATAGTGGATTGGACCCATAGTTATTAGACCCGGCCCGGTCATTGACCCGGAAAAGGCACCGGGTCACCGGGTCAGTGGTTCAACCGGTGGGTCACATCATATACTTAAAAAATATAATTGAATAGTCAAAATATAAAGACGAAACAAAATATGACAACCATAATTATTTTCAAAATACTCCATTCAACACAATTACAAGTTAGACAACATAAAATGCTAAAATGATTATTTGTTGTGCAATTTAAAGCGTAAATAATTAGTCTTTTCTTTAGGCATGTATTGTAGCTACTGCTACAATTTCATGCATTCCTAAAAAAAACACAAAACACATTCAATCCATAAGGAAAACAAGCTCATTCTCTTCATTTCATGTTTTCGACCGTAAAAAGAAGTTCAAATACCCCTAAATACCAATAATTATTTCCTAAAAAACAAAAAAGAATACATACTGCTGCTCGATTTTTTTTTGGTGAGAGATATGCTCGATGTTCTTTTTTTTTGAAAAATATGCTCGATGTTTTGAGATTTATACTATTTAGAACTGAAACTTTTTTAGAACCGGATGAGGGTGAATGAAATCCAAATGGCAAAAGAAAAATAGGGCTAATAGAAAACCGCACGGGTCACCGGGTTAACCGGTCCGACCGCTGGGTTGCCCGGTTCGACCGCCGGGTTGGACGGGTTAGAACGGTTCACTTTCTTAAACGGTCGAATGCTTGACCCGGCCTGGGTTTAGGACCGGGTCACCGGGTTGACCGGTTCGACCGCCGGGCCGGGCCGGGTCTGATAACTATGATTTGACCTCCACATCACAGGGGAAGAGAGGACTGACAGGATTACACTACCTGAAACCTCTATAATTCTTGTCTATTAATTTTACGCATTTACTTACTGCATCATAGTTATATTCATCTAGTTCACATACTCAGCAAACATCAGAAACTGAGTCAGCATATTAACTGATAAATCATATTTTACAAAGGCTTAATTTTATCCGCTGCCGGTTGACTCGGTTAAGGATAAGTCAGCTTTGACATATACTTAGCTAAGTTAGCTTAACTCCGCACAAGTTTGAGTTGAACTTAATCTATTTTAAGATTTAGTTTTAAGTTAGATTTTTGTTGACAAGTTTATTCACCCCTCCCCCCTCTAAACTTGTGTTAGCCTTTTGAAGGGACCAACAATTCCAGACCGAAAACTTATCATAAGTTTCAGCCCAAGACTCAGCAGAGGACCTATAATAGTTCTTAGCAAAGGTCTCAATACAAAGGTCAGTCTAGATCTCAGTACAAAAGGAATGATGGTTATTATTCAGCTTTCACTACAATCTACTCAGCACAAGTCAATTCTGCGATAAGGGATACAAAGTTACCTTTGATAAGGAGTATTGCATTATCGTCAGCGAAACAGCTTTCCAGTTAGTTCTAGCCAAAGGAAGGGAAGAGAACATATATGTTGTAGATTGGTCTACAACAGTTTTAAAGACTTGTTTAATTGTGCACACCAAGTCAGAACTTAGTTGGTTGTGGCACAAGAAACCGAGTCACCTAAATTTTGATGAAATCAACTTGTTAGTCAAGAAGAACTTGGTGATTGGACTACCAGAGATGACTTACAAGAAAGACAGCCCGTGTGATGCTTGTCCGCAAGGAGAGAAAACAAAATCAAGTTTCAAGACTAAGTCTCAGCATTCAACAAACAGAGTTTTAGAACTGATGCATATGGACTTATTTGGTCCAATCACACCAATCAGTGTTAGTGGCAAGAAATACACTTTGGTGGTGGTTGATGACTTTTCAAGATATACTTGGGTTATTTTAATGACCAAGAAAAGTGAGGCCAAGCAACAACTGATAGAACTTCTCAAAAGGCTCCAAAATCAGAAAAGTGTTATAGTAGTCAAGATCAGATCAGACAAAGGAACAGAATTTCTCAACAACATAACCATTGAATATTGTGGAGAAAATGGAGTTCTACACCAGCTTGCAGCTACAACAACACCTCAACAGAATGAAGTAGCTGAAAGGAGAAAGAGAACACTCAAAAAAGCTGGAAGGACGATGATTTGTGAATCTAAACTGCCAGAAAGATATTGGGCAGAAGCTGTAAATACAACTTGCTATACTCAGAATCGAGCTTTCATGAACAAGAGACATGAAAAGACACATTATGAGATTTGGAACGGCAGAAAACCAAATGTTTCATATTTTCATGCCTTTGGAAGCAAATGTTTTGTCCATAACAATGGAAAGGATCAACACAAGGTTTTTTAGCCCAAAGTTGATGAAGGAATATTTCTAGGTTACTCAAGTGTCAGCAAGGCGTTCAGAGTATTAAACCAACGTACTCAGATGCATGAAGAATCAATTCATGTAGTTTTTTATAAACCAAAATTTACTGGAGACACACTTGAAGATAAAGAATAACCAGTTTGTCAGCCTCAGTCAGACAAGACTCCAGAACCAGTTTTCTTTGATATTTGAAATTTAAGGATTTCAGATACTTCAGATTAGGATCAGCCTCAGTTTCCAGGAACTGAACCTGCAACTGAACAACAACAAGAAGAAACTGATCCAACTGGGAATGATCAAGCTCAAGAAGAACCAATTCAATAAAATGAAGACCCTTTGATGCAACCCCCAGTACATCAATGGATAAGAGATCACCTAGAAGAACAAGTTATAGGTGATTTCCAGGTAGGTGTTCAGACAAGACATCAGCTAGATGCAATGATATCATGTTTTCTATCTCAGTCTGAACCCAAAGAAATTGAAGAAGCCCTAAACGATCAAGATTGGATTCTGGCTATGCAAGAAGAAGTCAACGAATTTGAGAGAAATCAAGTTTGGGATCTAGTAGACAAGCCAGATCATGTCAACATAATCGGAACTAAATTGGTGTTTAGAAACAAGCTTGATGAAGATGGAAATATTATCAGAAACAAAGCCAGACTTGTAGCAAAAGGTTATTCTCAAGCTGAAGGGATAGTCTTTGATGAGACTTATGCCCTAGTTGCAATGTTAGAGGCAATCAGACTATTTCTTGCCTTTGCAGCTCACAAGAAATTCAAAGTGTACCAGATGGATGTTAAAAGTGCATTTTTGAATGGGATATTTGAAAAAGAAGTCTATGTTCAACAACCACCAGGATTTGAAATTAAATATCACGCTGACAAAGTCTTTAAACTGAGAAAAGCTCTTTATGTACTCAAACAAGCACCAAGAGCTTGGTATGAAACTCTATCTCAGTTTCTAGTGTATAATGGTTTTACAAAAGGAACCATTGATAAAACCTTATTCATGATGAAAGTTGAAGAAAGTACTCTCCTAGTTCAAATCTTTTTTTATGACATCATTTTTGCATCAGAAAATGAACTGCTTTGTGAGAAATTTGCAAGTTTGATGAAAAGCAAATTTCAAATGAGCATGATGGGAGAACTGAATTACTTTCTCGGTTTACAAACCAAACACTACAAGAAAAAGGGTTTTTTGTGACGAAAACTTAATGACGGGCGTAAATCCCTTCATTAAATTACACGTATAATGACGGAACAAAAATTACTTTCCCGATCGATGACGAAATCTTACATCCCGTCATTATCGATCCCATTTCCTGTCATTAGAGGTACCTTAAAAAAATCCCATCATTATTTGAACAATTTTAAACAAAAAGAAACCCATTTAAACAAAAAAAAAACTTTTTTCCTATCCAAAAAAAATTTCATTACCCCAAATTTCATTCTAACCCTAAACCCTCCCAAATCAGTCGACTCCCCTCCTCATTCCTCATTTCTTTCCCCACTCTCGTTCATCATCCTTCCTCCTTCCACCCCACTCCCTCCTCCTCCCTCCGTCCTCTTTCCTCTCCACACCCCCTTTATCCTCCTTCGTTATTCCGCCCCACTTCCTCCTCATTCCGCCCCACTCCCTCCTCCAACAGCCTCCAAACGTGAGAAACATTCAACCACATCTTAGTCGTCGTTGGATTTCTCGAAAACAACAAATTCAAAGAATACCAATTGGTTCTCCTGGTTCGATTACTCATGTTTTATAGCATTTTTCCAAAGAAATTTTGTTTTTTTTCCGATTTGTGAAACAATTTTTTTGCAGATATTTTGTTGCTGCGAATCGGAAAGGGATTGCTTTAGGGTGTAGCTTGGCTGGGACAATGCTTCGCTTATGTGTCTTAAGTAAAATGTTCTACCCTTGTTATGAAATATTTGTTAAATTTTCCGCTTGAAAGAAAAAATAATTTGCAAGGGATTGTTTGTACCAAGAATTGATTATTGATTCATCTTTGTAGATTTTCATTGATTTTTATTGAATCACCGTTTTTTGATAATTCTCTGATTAGCATGCTTACAATGTTTGATGCTCAATGTGCTACTAACAAGCTGTGTGAACTCATGTTTCAGTACTTGAAAATGTGCTAAAGTATTTTCATTAGATAATCTGATTGGTATACCTAGAACAAGTCTTATGGTCGCCTAGAAATCTGTTTATTCTGTGATGATAAGTTAGTGTTTTTGATTATGTGTTTTAAATTCTTGGCTGATAATATGTTTCTTCAAAATCAGAGTTAATCTTGCTATAACCTTGCAACATGTTGAGGACTCTGTTTCAGTCCAAGTCTGTCTGTTTTTTTTCCGTCTATCTTAGACATTGGTTTTCTAGTCTTATCCTCTTGCATATGTAGCTGTTTAGCATCATTATTAATTAGATAAGCAAGTCTAAACATATGTACCGGTTCAGTTCTGATTTGTAGTGCATCTTCTTATGCATTCTAGTTTGTTCAATTTTGATGACTTAACCAAACGGATAACTAAAAACTGAACTGCATTAGGTTTTTCTCTTGGTTTAGGTCATAGTCTGCCTTGATTGTAGAGTTTGTTTCAAGGCTAATCTATGACTTGTTTTAATGAGTTAATAATCTGATTTCTATGCAATCTGTTTGCTAAACAGTCTTGTTTTAAGTTAATACTCAGTCTTGCCGGATGTTGTCGGCTTGTTATTTTGCTTTTGGTATGTTGTCTACCAACCTTTTGGTCCAGTTTTTGTTAGCAGCATGTGATCTGAAAACAGAGTTGGTTGTCCTAGTATTCTGCTGGTCTTGTCTTGTCTGATAAAATTTTGCTTACGTGATTTGTATTTTCTGACTGTCGGCTGGGTTGAGTTCTTGGTCTCATGTTAAACATAAGAGCTTTAGGTCCAAATATATTGTACTATAACTTAGATGGCTCGAGCCAGGAATGTCATGTCTGTCAAGAAAATGTCGATATATATAAGGTGTTGCGATGCTGGTTGTAACACTTTTTTCAGCGCTTTAGGGTAAGGACTTATATTAGTTTTCACATATATTTGCACCTGCTCTCCATGATTCGGTTTTGGTGTCGTTAAGAAGATGCCAAGTTAAATTAACGCATTTTTGTTTTTGCTCAACTACAGATGAATTTGATAGCTAAATTGAACCATCCATACATTGTGGAACACAAAGATGCTTGGGTAGAAAAGGTAATTAAGCTTTTGTTTATTTTTAATTTGCAGGATAGGTGTTTTTTTCTTTTCCCTTTTCATGTTGGATAATGATTTTACACGAGTATGGGAATCAATACAACCCTAAATGTATTTGTGCAGGGGAATATTGTTTGTGTGTCACCAACTACAGTGAAGATGGAGGCATTTAAGTAGTTTTTTTATAGACGCAGACTAGTTATGTTTGATGTTGTTACCTATTCTCATTCTTACACCAACAACATAATGTTATATTGAATATGCTGGGTAATGTTGCTTTGAGTATCTGTTAATATGATTGTTTATGTTCTCAGATAATTCCTGAGGGCCTAGATATCTTTCTTTTTTCAACGTTTCTTCTGTTTTTTGTTTTTGTGTTTATGGGGGATGGAAAGTTGGCACTGATATTCTTCTTTTTACTCGGAAATATGCCTCCTTTATTGAAAACACTCTAGAATCATCTACTTCATGATTTCGTATGACTATCAACCTTGGAAAAATTGTAAATTAAGATTTTAGGCTATTTGGGTTTTCAGGGCTGATGTTATAAGAAAGGCTAGAGGAACACTATTCTTAGAAAGGGGTAAATTCTTCATTTTTTCTTTATCTTTTTTTCCTGATGAGATATATTGAAGGAGGTAATTGAATTGTCTTAGTTAATGGTTATTTATTCTTCTTGATTCATTTTTCCTTCTTTTTCCAGAAACTGTGCAAGTGGCTTACTCAATTTTTACTTGCCCTTGACTACTTACATTCTAATCATGTAATCCATCTCGATCTTAAGGTGTTGTACAATCCAAAATTACATTGATGATTAGCTCTTAGTTTTCATTATTGATATGAATCTCTTTTTGTTTACAGTTATCTAACATGTTTGTCACAAAGGAGAATGACATCCTTATTGGTAAGGGAATCACACCGCGAGCTTCATTTTTCAATCATGTTTTACCGTCCTTATGCCTGACCGGTTTGATTATCCCTATTAGGCCTATTTTTAAGAGTTTAGTCATGTTTGTACATCCGTCTTTTGTTTTGTCTGTGTTAATTCATGTTGTTTGTGATCAGTCCAGCTCAAGCTGTGGTCTGATCTTATTTGTAATCGGTTGTACAACTTGTACAAGATATGTTTGGTTTGTATATGGTTTGTTGACTCGTCAAGTCTTTCTTGAAATGTGCCATAAACCTGAATCTGTGTTGTGAAGTTCGGCATGTCTTTTAAGAGCAACATGTTACCTTTGTATCTACCTTGTTAATATGTTATGATGCATCCATGTTTTAGGTGAAGTGTCTGTTTACATGCGTATAATGTAATCTGGTCTAGTTTCGTACTCTTTGTTTGTGAATCTGTTAAAAGTTTTGGTTCAATTCATGTATAAGTTTAGGGCTCTGATTTTCAAGTGTCATGTATGGTAAAAGCTTGGCTTGCTATATGAACATTTAGTATTTGATTTGTTGCTTGTTGACTCTCTGTTTAGTTCTTGACTGTCCTGCTAAGAATCAAAGTTTTTTGTCCAGCCTGTTGAATGAGTTTGCTTTGCATTTGTTTTAGGATGTGTTTACTAAGTATTTGATCTTCTCACATTTGTTCTGTCTTTATTTTAATGTGCATTGAGACTGCTTGCAAAATTTGTCTGCATTATTGTTTTGTTCAGGTTTTAGTCACGTCTACATTAGTTCATGTCCTGCTTCATTGGTCCAACATTGTTGTTGAGTGTCTACCTGCATTAGGTTCATGTGTTGAGTCTCATTTCATCCGAGTTTGAGTCCTTGTTTGTGCATCAGTGTAGTTTTTCATCTTGGTTTTGGTTCAGGTGTTCAATCTTAGTTCATGTTTGCATTCTTGTCTTAAAATACATAAGGTTGCATCTTTCAAGTCCTTAAGTAATCCGCATTCTTTTGAGTCTTTCTTGCATCCATCCTGGTCTTATTTTGGTAAGTAGAGTCAGTTGCATCAGGTCTATTCTAGGTTAAGTCTTAATTCTCTGTTTTTGTCTTGGTCTTGTGCATTATGACTTGGTCTTGTATGCTTTTATTTCGTGATCATGTTCTTTTGTTGAAGTTTGAACATGTCAAGATCCTTGCTCTAGTCTTCCTGAATCTTTCATGGACATGTTTGGACTTGTCTGGTACAAGTCCAGTTTATGTCCAAACATGCCCATACTTTTCCAAGACATATCTATTCTGGTGTATGAGCAATTGCATGAGCATGAAATGAAATGAGAAAATTGATATTTAATGATTGATGGGGTGTGCAAAAAAAATGATTGATATTTAATGATTGATGTGGTGTGGAATTTTTAGATTGTCTTTTTTACCCTTATAGGAAGGAGTTTATTAATTTCATCAACTTTATTTTCTACTATGTTTATTTAATTTTACCTTCATATTCTTTATTTACCGGAAGTAAATGATCCCAAAGGTATGCTAGAAAGCATAACAACATCTGTGATGAAGTTGTTATGAAGTAAAAATAGTTATGGATGTGGATCCTTTATTATTGTTAATATATATTTCAATTCCTCTTTTGAGATGGTAAGGTATTTATTGATGCAGAAAGAGATGGTCTTCATGTTCTATGTGATTTATTTACTTTTTGACAATCATTTTTATCTAGAAATCACTGGTTGTGGAGTTTAAGTATGTCCATTTGATATTTAATTGTTATTAGAAGTGATTTATATTCTTTGAATTCATGCAGGTAATCCACAATCAGGATCATCTTGGCTTCATGCAACATCAAACTTTTTGTAAGATTTTAGATAAGAAAGTGGTTGACCATTTATCTACCATGAATTATAAGTATTGAGGGCAAAATACTATAACAGTATTTGTAGGGAATTTATTTGTCAATTTTATGATTGTTTAAGAGTTGTCTCCAACTTTATTATGTTAATTGACAACGATTGTTTTGGAGCATTGTGACGAATATGTTCAACTTCTGGTAGAGTTTATTTTGGGTGTGATGAAAGACGATTATTTTGTTATATTTGTTATAATTCATCATAAAAAGGGCAATGTCGTTATATCATGCTTTAATGAAGGGAAAATGACATATAATGAGAGGAATTTTTGTAATTGATTCGCAATATCATGACATGAAAACGACCTTATAATGAGGGGAATTGTTGTCATTGATTCATTATTCAATGACGGGCAAATGCTATTATAATGAGAGGAAATGTCGACATTGATTCGGGATTTAGTAACGGGAAATGAGACTCTAATGAAGGTAAATTTTGTCATTAAATCATGATTTAATGAGGGTAAAATAGCTCTATAATGAAGGGATGAGTAGTCACTAAAAATATTGGTTAATGACGGGATAATACAGTCATTGAATGTATTACACAAGTAATGATAGGAATCATGATTCCCGTCATTAATACCTTTAACTAGAGAGGCAGCAATAAGAGGAAAAATCCCGTCTTAAAAAGTCTTTAATAACGGGAATTAGGCATTTAATGACGAGAATTCCCGTCATTAAAACCCGATTTTCTTGTAGTGAAACCAAGTACACAAGAGAGTTAATCAAGAAGTTTGGGATCTAGAAATCAGCTGGCATTGCAAAACCAATAGGAACCAACATCAGATTGAATGAAGACAAAGATGGCAAGGATGTGGATCAAACTCTCTACAGAATAATGATTGGAAGTCTACTTTCCCTAACAGCCAGTAGACCAGACATATCCTTTGCAGTTGGTGTCTGTGACAGAATTCAAACAAAACCTAAAGAAAGTCATCTCACTGTTGTGAAAAGAACCTTGAAGTATTTGAAAGATACATAAGGAGTTGGGATATGGTACTCAAAGCAAGGAGAATTCAAACTGATATCCTACTCAGACTTAGACTATGCCGGATGCAAAGTGGACAGAAAAAGTACTTCAGGAACATGTCAGTTATTGGGAAATAGACTTGTGTCATGGTTCAGCAAGAAGCAAAACTCAATCTCTACATCAACAACTGAAGCTGAGTACATAGCGAGGAAGAAGGGTTGTGTTGTGCTCCAGTTTTATGGATCAGACAACAGTAAAGAGACTATGAAATAGAAGAATGACTGATTCCTATAATGTGTGATAATAGAAGTGCAATTGCTATAACTAACAATCCAGTTTTGCACTCAAGGACCAAGCACAATGATGTGAGACATCACTTTATAAGGGATCATGCAGAGAAAAAGGATGTTACAGTTCTCTATGTTCCAACTGAAGATCAGTTAGCTGACAATTTTACCAAACCTCTGGACAAAGAAAGGTTTGCTAAACTGAGAACTGAATTGGGGATTACTAAAGTCAGAAAATTCAGTTCAAGCTTAGAGATTCTTCAAGGGGACTGATCTTTGTCATGATGGGTGCGCTCACTTGACAGATCAGTCATTGACATCAACAATCTGAAACTGACTAACTAAACTGAATATTTGACGGAACTCAACATTTGTAAAACAGATTTCAGTTTCAGTTTTACCCAGTCAAACAAAGTCAATAAAGGAATGGATAAAACCGACAACAGTTACATCGCAATTAATTACCGCCGTTTTTCTGTCAGAATTTGTAGTGTGTATACCCCTAGTATGTCAGATAGTACACATCGGTTATACAAACCATGATGGAATTTGAAAAGATTGTACAAATCTTTCTGAAGATCGTGGATCAAATCACCAACCGTCCTACTCCTTTATATACAACCATTTCTCACACTCTATCCTTAAAAAAGAAAAATCAAACATTTTCCTTCTCAATCAGCCAGATTTTTTTTAAAAAACAATTTAAAAAATGGCCGCTTCAAAGCAAACTCACGAAGAAAGGTTAATCACCGCACCTGATACATTCACACTTAGAGAATTTGAAGAGATGTGTGGTAATACCCTTCTTTCCAGCCATATATCTGAAAAGATTGGAAGATTACTGGGTTTACAAAATCTGTTGGAAGCAGAATTGCAGCAAGATATGGACTGGGATGGTTTACTGCAATTTTGGGAGAATATGAAAATGCTGAAGAACTCTCTGCTTACAAGTGTTCATGGATAGAATTTTTTGTCAATGAGGACATTATCAGATAGCTATTTGGTTTCAAAGATCCTTTAGTGAAATAAATTGACCGAGTCTGTCTGCCACTCCAATGCAGTTCTTTTCTTAGCCAGATTGCAGATCAAAGCAACCAGCAGCAGTCGACACTCATAATAAGGACCTCAAACCTGAATTTGGTCTCATTAGCAGATGGATCAGCAGACACGCCGTCGGACAACACAAAGGGCTAAATAAATTAAGTGAAGATGGTGTCTACCTAATGAACGTCATTTGGGATAGAGTCGAGTTTAATTGGGCAGGATATATCCTCAATCAGATCAAGCAACAACACTTGGTTGAATTAGCAAGTGTCAGTAGAGCCCAAGCTGAAGGAAGATTTCGTCTGAAGAAATCACTTAGCTTAGTGATTCAGTGTTATTTGGAATGACTCAGTGGTGGGAACAAGAAAGCACAAACTGCAAGCTATAGCAGTTGTAAGTTCAACAAAAGGAACTTCCCAACCTAAAGCCAATAGGCAAACTGTGTCCCAACGGATCGCTCAACAAAAAGGACTTAAAAGGAAAGCTGAGACAAGGGGAAAAATCAGTTGTACGTTGTTTGTACCCAGGTACTTCAAGTCAGTTAGCATCAACTGAGAGGGAACAACAACTGACAACTGAAGTCAGTAAGCTGAAGGCATTGGTTCCTAGAATTGTTTCTCAGCTTAAGCAGAAAATTTCAGAGAAACAAGTTTCCGTTATGCATGTTGAGCAAGAGGAACATATAACTCAACAGCCAAAGGAGTATCTCTTTGATGCTGAAAGAATCATCAAACCGATGAAGATGAAGTTCAAGACT
The DNA here is from genome assembly GCA_036785695.1 of Gentiana straminea. NCBI lineage: Eukaryota > Viridiplantae > Streptophyta > Magnoliopsida > Gentianales > Gentianaceae > Gentiana > Gentiana straminea. The sequence goes on from JAVUPR010000060.1 coordinate 247,080, forward strand.
GTAGACTCTCGTGAAGCAACTTTACTTAGTGAAAAGAAACTATTGTTGAAGGCACTGGAAATACAAAATCTCTATGCCTTATTCCCAATGGAAGAGTTTCTCAACAACTGCTTCAATAGATTCAAAGAGATAGCCAAGAGAACTGAATCAACCACATCATGTATACCGAAGGAAGTTTTAAAGATGAAAGATGATGACTCAAGAAAGGAAGCTCAGAAGGGTATAGTTGTGCAGTCAGAAATTCAACCTGAACCACAAGCAGCGCAAACTGATACTATGTAAGAATAATTGCCAGTTGGAAACCAGACAACTGACAATAAAGAAGAAGCCAAAGCTGATGATAATCAGCGAATAATGATAATTGAAGATGCCAGTCAGTCTAATATCCAAGAAATAGAGGAAGAAGATCCATCCGAGAAGCTTACAACAAATGAATTGAGCAAAGTACAAGAATGTTTGAAGATTATGCTCAACCAAAAGGATGATTAGAGTGGTCTTCTGTCACATATTTCTAGTTACTTGGATTACAGGAAGAAAATTGATGTGTCAACTCACTCTAAGTTGGACATTATCAAGAAATCCACTTTAAATTCAGTTTTAGAGATTCTCAATCTCAAGGAAAAACTTGAACTGACTACTATGGAAGATCGAGAAACTCATGCTCAAGCTGAATGGCACCTCCATCAACGGATCTATGTGTTAGAAACTCAGCTAAAAAAAGTCCTCACTTCTCAAAAAGATATGTCAACAAATCAGAAGGCAACATATCAGCTAATCAATGAGTTGTATGATGCCAAAAAGGGGGAAGTAGATGAAGAAAAGCTGAAGCTATCTGAGGAAAAACTAAAGCTTGAAGCTGAGTTGACAGAACTGAAGAAAGCAAAATCAGCAACAAAATCCAACATCAGACACGTTGAAGAACTAACTGATGAACAGCTGATACTCAAGTACAGTCAACCTGATGAAAGAAGAGCAAACCTCACTGAAGATCTTTGGATGAAGTTTGTTGATGATTACATTCATGTTAAGGCCAAGTACATAAACAAGAATTATGAAGAATCACTCAACTACTTTTTGTGTGATCTCTATCATAAACAGAAAATGGCTAATTACAAAAAGCTCAAAAGGATTAAAGAAAAACTTCTGATCAAAGATAAGGTTGAACATATGAAAGCAGATGTCAATGAATTTGAAAATTATTACAAGGATGAAAGTCATTTTCTTAAGTTACACTACATGAAAACTGTGATTCAATGACGAAAATTTAATGACCGGACGTAAAACCATCATTAAATGATCTTTATAATGATGGGACACAATTTAATTTGTTTATGGATGACGGAATTCCAATTCCTGTCATTAGTGATCTTATTTCCTGTTATTACAAATAATAATAAAAAAAATCATGTCATTGATTGTATACATTTTTTCATTTACATTTTTTTTACCATAAATAGCTCCAACACATTAAAAAAAAACACAAAAACCAACCCATCCCCTTCTCGTTCAGTTATTCCAAATTCATCATATAACCCTAAAGTACACCACCGCCCTCCACCACCGCCCAGGTCTACCTCCGCCTCTTCCTCGTTCCATTGTTCTTTGAACCATTCTCCTTGAAACCCTCTCTGTAATCACGACTTTCCAAATCCAAATTCTTGATTTGATTCTCTCAATCTTCTCCGAAACGGATAGTCTGATAGAAACACGAATCATTTCGTGAAAGGTTTCTGAATCATTCCTTTATTACCTCGATACGATTTCGATTCAAAATCTTTATGGATTTCTGCAACCGATTCTCCATAATTCGGAAAGGCAAATAAATCAAAGGATACACAGCCCTTGAATTATGGAGTCAAGGCGTTTCTGTGGTCAAAGATCGAAGCTTTCACTTCGAATCTTTCTAATTCAGGGAAGTTTTCGTTTGCCTTTTATTTCTGTGTTAATCTCGTTATGTTTTTGAATTGATTGGAATCGAAATCGGCCTGATTTTGTCGAAATTGGTTATGGATGGTCCAGATCTATGAAGCTACATTCTTTGCCAATTGTGCTGCTGATTCGATGCATTTAAAGCCATGGATTCGCAGCTCTTTAACCCGTTGATGGCTTTGGCTTTCTCCTCTCTACACGTGGTCTAATTCGGAGCATTGAATGTCTGATTCTCGCCTCTTTCAGGGAAGTTTTTTGCTTGTTGTATATATATATATATATATATATGTATATAATAGGTTGCTTGCTTCACGTGTGTATATATATATATATATATGTATATATATATATATATATATATATATATACATACAATTATGTTTCATTCTATTAAATAGTATATGTTACTTTTTTAACGAAAGTACTGTATGGCTGTGAATGTTAAAATATAAGTGAAAGTTTTCTATGTGATTGTCGAGTTGTTACGGACTATACACCGGAACGTAGGAAATATGTATCTTGGGTCATATTCTCACATGAATATGAATCTGATGCTGCCTTTAATCTGATTCTCTTGCAGATTTTGCGGTTTAGACAGTCCTCTAATTAAGGCAAGTTCTGTGTGCTCGTTCTCTGATACAGTGCTGATTCGCAGCATTAAAAGCTGAAGATTGAAGCCTGAAGATCACTGATTCTGTCAGGGCAATATCTACCCGGTTCGTAATGATTTCAAATTGGTTTCACACTTAAGGCTTTAAGGTTCTCTACCACCACCACGTCCTATAAAATCGCTATAAAATATCTTAAGGCTTGACATAGTTGATAAGCACTTAAAATCAAATTAATTGACATGACAAAGTTGACAAACACTTGCTTTGAACAAATTCATTCCTATAAGATGCAGGACCATTGGTGTTTTATCTCTTATTTGAATTCATTCCTATAAGATGCATGACCAAAAAGGGAGCACTACTTCTTAAAAGCTGATTAGATATAATGAATGTTTCCCCATCTTTAGGCTTTGTTTGACTTTGCTTGTTTTGTTGGATTTATGGCAGGATTTCAAGTTTGTCACTCGCTAGGAGGAGGCACTGGATCTGGAATGGGAACACTTCTTATCTCAAAGATCAGGGAAGAATATCCTGACAGAATGATGCTCATATTTTTTCAGTGTTTCCATCTCCCAAGGTTTCTGATACTGTTGTAGAGCCGTATAATGCCACCCTTTCAGTGCATCAGTTGGTTGAGAATGCAGATGAATGCATGGTCCTTGACAATGAAGCACTCTATGACATTTGTTTCAGGACCTTGAAGCTCAGTACCCCAAGCTGTAAGTTAAATTTTAAGCTGCACTGAAGTGTTCAAAGTTGGAGAGTTTATTGTGAATGTTAAACCTCGGTTTCTTTTTTTGTTTGCCTCTAGTTGGTGACCTGAACCATTTGATCTCTGCTACAATGAACGGCGTCACGGAGTGGTAGACGGGACTCCTGCTTCCATTTGACCATATTAATCTTCCTTTTCGGAAGTTCGTATACTTGATCGGAAAAGTAAAAACTGCTCTTTTAAATTTTGATCTCTTACATGTGGCAGTGATACATACAATCCAGTACCAGGTGTGATAAACGGGACTCCTGCTTCCAGGAATTATGTTGGTGGGTTTGCATCAAAATTAATGGTAAGTGGTTTAGATGTGCATCGTTGAAATTCGAAAGGCGGGCGGGCCCTGCTAGAAAGCACTTATGAAAAAGCATGTTTTTATGTTAAAAACGTACACTTGAGATAATTTGCACTTCTTTCCAACACATCAGAGCATATCAGATTCGTGCACGTGTTCACTAATCCCACATGTGACAAGGGTCCGAATTGCGTGTTATGGGAGGGATGAGCATTATGAAGACCTCTTTCGTGTAAACTGAGTGTTTTTCCTTTACTCTGCAGCTGTTCAAGATGGAAGATGTAAGCGTAGGAACGTGGGAAGGTTTAACAGCTCAACCCCAGTTAAATATGTTAATAGCTTGAAATTCTATCAATTTGGATGCATTGAAGGCTATTATACGGCACATTAGCATTCTCCAAGCAAAAGCTGAGTGTTTTAGTGGATTGGGTTTGGAAAGTATGCCCTGAAGCTACGCCGTTTTTTCCTTTTAACTCTTTTGTCATGTTGGATTTTTCTTTATGTTTTTTATATCAGATAAGATGATGAAGCTTTTTTTTTTGAGAAACCATAAGACGATGAAGTTGTTTTGTATTACTGCATTTTGTGATATTTTATAGGCTTTATACACTTTGTTGTTCTTCACTACTACTACTCCTCTAAAATCACTTTATACACTTTGTTGTTCTCCAATTATTTGGAAGTAGAATCATGATGGTAAGTTTGTTACTACTATAGCTCAACTTTTAGCATATTATTATTTGTACAGATTTTATCTATTTCCAATATATTGCCACAATTATCATTAAGGCTAGAAAATATGCTCTAAATCCGTTTTTTTTTTAATTATCTGTGATATAGTGCTAAATTCTCGTTTTGAAGCCTGTAAATATATATATATAAAAGGCTCGCATGTTCTCTGAACCAGAGTATCTTGTGTATTAATTTTTATGATGTGAAATACTTGTCCATTTAATAATATTTTAGTCTTATGCCGTAGACATACACACACATATGTGTATGTGGCCAAACTGCTTTATGTCTATGGCCAAACTGCTATATGTGTTCTCGATGTTTAATATTATAGCCGTTGCTACAGTAGCATCTTTTGTCCTATCTATGTGACTTTTCGAACCCGTAAAGCTCGATATACATGTTGTCTTTGTTTTGAAAAATAATACGCATTTTCATTGTGAGTTAATACTCTGTTTTCTATTAGATACTCTTACAAAGGCAATGAAGGTTCAAGCTATGAATATGAGAAGTGAAGTTTCAATGATGAAGGAGGAGGTTATGTGTGTGGTGAAAGAACGAGAAAGCAAATAAGAAGAGTTTGGGTACTCAAAAGGTCTTGTTACTATCTCTTAATCGCTTCCCAGAACATACAACTGTTTTTTATAGACAAATTATTTTCTTGTTCTGTTCTTTTGGATTGGTGATAGTGCCATTCATGAACCAAGTAAAGTTGTAGTTAGTATTTGATAATGAACATTTGAAACTGGAAATGAAGGTTTCATGTAATTTTGGCTTGTGATTCTTTTTCGCAGTGTTCCTATCCTATTTTTTTGGTTCATTTTAGTTTAAAATAAGAGGACGTGTCCTCATTAAACCATTGTATAATGAGTGGAAATGACCCTATAATGAAGGTATATGTCATCATTAAATCACAAATTAATGATGGAAAAATAACCTATTAATGAGGGTATGTGTCATCATTAAATCACAATTTAATGACGGGAAAATGACCTTTTAATGAAGACATGTGTTGTGATTAAATCGTTGTTTAATGAGGGGAAAGGAGCCTATAATGAGTGGATGAATTGTTATTAAAAACAATGTTTAATGATAGGAATGTACCGTCATTGAATGTATTATACAATTAATGACGGGAAGCAATTCCCGTCATTATTACCTTTAACGGTGGAGGCGGCAATGAAGGGATATTTCCCGTCATTAAAAGCATTTAATGATGGGAATCGGTCATTTAATGATGGGAATTCCTCTCATTAAATATCGATTTTCTTGTAGTGTTAGTTATGTGTAGAAAATGGAAGCTAACAAGCCAAGTGGATTATCTCAAGACTTTCAACAAGGAAGATACAATGATTGAAGAATGATATCGCTTTCATGACAAAAGAAGAAAGTTTATCTTAGTTACACAGAAAGCTGCTTAAGCTTTATTTCAGTTTATATAAAACGTGTAACTTCATCCAGTTTTTGCAAACTCTTAATGACATCCAGTTTCTAGTTTTTCCTTTGTTTTGTATTGTTATTATCTTTAAGCTTTTCTTTTAAGGAGGGTTTTCGCATCATCAAAAAGAGGGAAATTGTTGGGAATAAAATTTAGTTTTGATGATGATTCATCTTATTCAATAACATGTTTGTTCACACCCCATTGATGAAGTGCTGAAACTAGCTGTTATTGTGAAAGGCTAAAAGATGTCTAAAACTGAATGTATAAGTTTTACTAGAGTTTGATAATTGTATAGGTTATATCAGACAAGCACTGTAATAGATAGAAGTGTCGTAAAACTAAAAACTGGAAATCATCTAGATGACTGGAACTTAACTTAAGACTGAAGATGTACACCTAGAACTGAAGCTCACTCAGAACTGAAGAAGGTAAGTTCACTGAGGGTCACAGACTTGGTTGACTTATCTAGAAGTGAAGGCTGAGGGAACATACTCAGTATTTGAAGAACTAAGGGTCACAGACTCAGTTGTAGAAGATTGAAGAACTGAGGGTTCACACTCAGTTATGTAGATTTTAAGCCGCGATTGTAAAGTTAGAATTCAGGTAAGTCTGTGATGGCCTGAACTGACTTTATGGATCTTGAAGAAGACCTAAGTATCATAAGGACAATGATATCTTAGATGATCTGTATAAGGAATGGTGTAATCTGATTCATTCACATAAAAATCAGATAAATAGAGTATTGAAATTTTGAAAAAGAGTAAAAACTCAGTTAATGCTCTAAGTCAGTTAACAAACTAAAAACTGACATACTCAGTATAAAACTGATTAGGAAACTCAGTTTTATAATCAGCCATCCAAGCAACTGAAAGTACATTCGAAAGTTGTAAATCAAGGATTTTTATTGGATGAAGAACTGACATGTCAGAACGGTCACTGACACCTGACATCTAAAAATGTAGACGTTGATACAATTCGAATTCAAGCAATATGAACATTGAACCTCACACTACAAATAGAAGACTTTGCACTAAGGATCAAACAACCGAATTAACAAGATTACAAGCATTTTTGTGCACAAGTCTAGTTCATTCGAATTGCTATCTTTATTTGCACTCTACATCGATCATATCTAGATTTCTTCTAGTGTTCAAGATACACCGATCATATCTAGACTTTGACACTTTGAAGAACCACAAGCAAGAATTAATTTATTGATTCTCAACCCAACTTTGATTCTTAATCAAAGGTTTAGACTGTGAAGCCATCCGGTCAAGGAGTTGCTAAGGACAGTTGTTTGTAGTCGGGTAGACTATGTTTGTGGTGGTAGCTTGTGAAGAGGCAATACCACCCTCCAAGAACCAATGGCTCAAGCAGTTGAAGAGCAACAATCCAACCTGTTCTTTATTTGTTTAGATAGTGACACTAGGGATTAGTCAAGGACTATCATATAGGACTTTTTGTAACTGCGTACCTCAAGAAGTTCTAATGGAATTTTCCTCCTACATCACAGGGGAAGAGTGGACTGACATGATTACTCTACCTGGAACCACTATAATTCTTGCTCTACTTACTTTATGCAATTGCATTGTGTTATTTACTTTACAACATTTATTATTGTTTATTCAGCATACTCAAACGGATTGTTACTAGCATACACAGTTCACAAACTGACATTCACCGGAATTTAGTTTTGCATACTTAGATTTTTCTTATAGTATCAACAATATCCAGACAAAGGCTATAACTTAAATCCGCTGCCGGTTGACTCAGTTTTGCCTAAGTCAGTTTGACTTAGACTCAGCTTTGTCTGCTCAACTCCACACAAGTTAAAACTGAACCTTAATTGTTAATTAATATAGTTATGGGTGACAAGTTTATTCACCCCCCCCCCCCCTCTAAACTTGTGTTAGCCTTTCCAAGGGACCAACACCTTTTTTCAAGCTCGTCTCATTTCTCAACAACATAGGCCTGATTAAGGTACTTGTGGGGTTAAAGTTTGGGGTTTTTTGAGTAGGTGTCCTTGTTTTGTTTTGGTTGTCTTTAATGTGGTATGAAATAAAGAAGTTTTTGCTACCAAAGATAGGTTTTTAGATATATTTACCTGTGCATTTTGCTTTAAGATCCCTTACACTCCTTTTTCCTTTTGCCACTGCGTTTTCCATTTCTCCTGTAAGAACGGAGAGGAATGTGTCGAGATGGGTGCGATCGCCCCTCTGGTTTAATCCTTATTATCCCAGGTGACTAAAAGCTCCACCTTTCCTTTTTGTTTTTCAGGATGTTAGATTATGAGTTTGGGGGGCACTTCGGATGAAGATCAAGAGGCATACGAATATGCATAAGACAAAGGGGAGGATGACCCTTCTAGCCCTGACGTGCCTGCTGGAGATGACTTGCTTGATGAGTTGACTAGGAGGGAAGTCGCTTTTCAGGCCCAGGATGATCCCTTTGGCTTAGATAGTATCTTTCCCGATCCGGAGCCGCAGCATAAGAAAAGTCGCAAAGAAGCCGCTCAGAGTCAGGGCGAAGGAACAAGTACAAGTGCCACTAGGGACGATGAGGGTGCCCCTGCTGGAGATCAGGCCGCTAAAGTCAGCACTACTGGCGCCGCAGTGGGTGATGATGATATGACCCTTATTGAGAATGCCGCGTTTCTTGAACTGATGGGGTCCAGTGAGGACGAAAGCTTGCCCTTACCTCGTAAGCTCACATGGGAGGTTCCTAAGAAACCAAAAATAAAATGGACCCCAAGCCCCTACCACTGGTGAAGTGACGAAAACAAAAGCTCCTAAACCAAACAATCCTGTGGCATTGAGGGAGTTTGTCCTTTTGACTGAGTATGAAAAGGTTCTTGAAGAAGAGTGGGACCGGCTCCGAAGCAGCTCTGACCTTAATATGCTTCTTAGATGTCGATACAACATCGATACAAACATCTATAGATTCTCCTTGTTTGATTATTCAAAGGATGAGGATAAGGTCAAACCTGGTGATCGTGAGGACCACATTTGCTCTCGTCGCCCTGATGATTCTTTAATCCTTCACTTCGACCACTTTTATGTGGGGTTTATACCCCCTTTTGACCCACTTCTAGTGCAGATATTTCAACGTATAAATGCATTACCAAGTGACTTTGCAGTGGGAGCTGCGATCCAACTCATGGCCTTCATCGTGCTGTGCCGGACGATGAAGATGGATCCCACCCTCTCTCTTTTCAATCAATTTATATAGGACCTTCATTCCAGGGCAGATATCTTTGTGGACCAAGACTCCTCGCTTATTCTTTCTTCTGCCCAACAAAATTCATCATTGGGGAGACCGCATGCTTAAAGTTGAGTCGAAGGTCGGCTGGCCCTTTCCTAAAGCCGCCTCACGCATAGGGAAAACCTCAACTCTCTTGTTTTATGAAATGTTTGTTACTGACCTCCGATTTGTCAAAGGACTTATGACCCTTATCAACTCAGTTGGGATCGGGCCCTCGGCGAGGAATGTGTCTTGGGTTGATCTTATTGATGTGTGAGAGCCACATGCGAGTAAAGCGGGGATTGTTGGCCCGCAAAAAGCACAACCCTTAGTCATCATAGAACCTGAAGAAAGTGATCCGGATTGGATAGGAGATTGCCATCTGGGCAAATGTTTTCCCTCTGAATGTAGTGTATGCTTGGCGATCCCAATAGAAGACCTCGCCATAACTTTCTTTCATTTCTTTTTCATTCTTTATTTTTCGTATTTTATTATTTTGCTCTGTCTTGACACTCTTTTTTGCAGTAAACATGGTCAATGCCAATGAATGTCGGGCTCAAAAGCAGAAGCTTGCCGAAGATGCAGCCAAGGCTAGGTAGGAGTTGTTGAAACAAGCTCCAGGGAGGGTGCCATGTACTATGGATGCCTCCATCATTGATGAAGCTTATGATCATAATCAGCCACAGCAACCAGCGGCCACTATTGGCGCGAGCTCAAAAAAAGCTGGCGGGGCCCAAAAGAGATCTCAGGCTGAGGTACATGAAAAAGAGTCTCAAGCCCCCAAGCGATCTAGAATCGAGAAATCCAAAACCATTGGGGGAGCTGTTAAGCGCTCTGGTCATTCTGCGAAGCGACCTGTTGGGAAGATTGTCGAGCGACCTGAAATGATAGCTGAAGGGGTTGCCGATGAGACTAGGGCGTCGCTCAAGGAACCACTGCCTCGCGGTTACAAAGGGAAATAGGCTCTCTGGCTGGACTCTGAGTTTACTCAAGGTCCTCTTGATATGGATAAGGTGAGCCAGATCAGGGAGGCAATAGCTGATGTCATTCCATTGAACCATCTTTCATGGGATTCGCCACCCGGAGTTCAGATGGAAATTGACCAAGGAATGACTGCTCGTGTTGTGGTTCAAGTTGATGCTCCTGCCAACGATGACGTTGATGAGGTAAAAGATATTGCCGGCCAATTTGGGCTCGCGTCTTCCATGGTAAATTTTATTCCTGTTGTATTTACCAACTCACCATTTTTCTATGAGCTTACCCCTTTTTCTTTGTTTCATCTTGGAACTCGCATCTATAAGGCTACTAAGGCCGCTGAAAACTGCAAAGCTAAGCCCTTGCTATTTCGGACAAGGCTAAAACTGCTGCTGGGGCCAAGCATGTGAAAATTATGCAGGAGAATGATCGTCTAAAGGAGTCCATGAAGGCGATGGCGGAGTGGGATGCTCAATTGCAGCAGAAGCTGGCGATCTTGAGTAAGACTGCTCAAAAATCTATTGAAGAGCTAAAGGGCGTTCAGGAGGATGTCGCTATCTTGAAGGAGCAACTCGCCGCTGCTAACAAAGCCCCTGAGGAAGCTGGTCCTGCGGCCATTGCTGAGTATAAAATTTCTGAAGAATTCTTGGACATTCAAGAGGTGAGCTTCGACCGAGGCTTTAACTACTTCGTGAGATACCTCTGGGCGAATCGTGGCAGAAATATTTTCATACATGAGGAGATGGCCAAGTGGGTTGCATTTTTTCAGCGCAAGCCTGTGTTGCTAGCTCTTCACCCGGACATCCCTTACTTTGAAGATCATATCGTCGATATCCATACTGGGCAGATGAAGGATGGCGAGCTGGTTTGGGATGCTCCACCCCTCAACACTATAAACTTGGCTCTTTTGAAGAATCATCCTGTTGCTGCAGACTTTCAGGCTGGTGATGAGTATCTAAATATGATTGGCGATCATACCTCAACTCTTCCTGGCCAGAATTGAACAATTTATACTGTTTTGTAATAATTCAACCTTTTTTTTCTTGCAACTTGACTTGTGGCCGTTTTTGGCCTGTTGATTTATGCACTTTTCACTTTCATTTGCTATTCTTTGTTCTTGTACGTATGCGGCCCCCCTTATTTTGGCGGGGTTGAGAGTGTAACCCATGAAAATAATATAATATCCGAGCTACAGTTTGTTTTTTTGAGTTGAAAATTCCAATTCACGGCCCTTTTGTTTTGAGCAAGCCATAATGGGTTTGGTTGAAACAAAGTGTTTGAAAATTCCGATTCGCGGCCCCCTTGTTTTTAGTAAAGCCGTAATGGGCTTGGTCGAAACTAATTTCCGTACGCGGCCCCATGTATCAATCAAGGTCACAGTGGACTTATTTGAAAAATTCCAATCCCTCTTGTTTCAACCGAGGTCGCTGTGGAGGATTTTGATATGGTAGATCGAAAATTCCACCTGCGGCCCTCTTGTTTCAACCGAGGTCGCTGTGGAGGATTTTAATATGGTAGATCGAAAATTCCACCCGCGGCCCACTTGTTTTAAACAAGACTAATGGTGACCTTTTTGAAATATTCTAAATCTGCGTAACAAAGCTTGAAAATTTTGCGTCGCGGCCCCCTTGGTTTAGGTTAAGCCTGAGGAGTTTTAGTCTGTGGGCTTGCCGAAAATAGAACGATTGGCCTCATTTAATCGAAATCAACTTATAGTTGTCAAAACGAGCCTTTTCATTTGACGTGGCTTCCAAAATACTCTTGCTTTTTTGCATGAAGTAAATAGATTAGGCTTACATGTAATACTTTTTCAAGTTGTCAGCGTGCCAAGGCCAGTTGTTCGCGACCTTGGTTGTCCTTTAGGACATAAGTCCCCTTCTTGACTATCCTTGCGACCTGAAGTGGACCTTCCCAATTCTCAGATAGATTTCTTTTCTTGGCCTCGTGACCAGTGGTCTGTCTCTTTCGCACATCACAATCTCCCACTGCGAAGTGATGATCATGGATACGCTTGTCATGGTGTCGTTTGGTCGCTTGTTTGCAATTGAGAAAACGGCCATACGAGTTGATTCTCTTTTCTTCCACCAGATCGAGGTCGAGCCATCTGGTCAGTGGATTTTCAGCCTCGCTGAAATGTGCGACCCTTAAGCTTGGTAGGGCCATTTCCACCGGGGCCATAGCCTCCGATCCGTAGGTCAAAGTAAAAGGAGTTTCCCCTGTAGTTGTCTTTCTCGACGTCCAGAGGGCCCATAAGGCCACTGGCAAATGATCCGGCCATTTTCCCGCTTTGTCATCCAAACTCTTTTTCAGCATACTGAGCACTGGTTTGTTGGCATTTTCGGCCTGACCGTTTCCCTGCGGGAAGCACACTGACGATTGCCAATGTTTAACGTTATGCTCCCTGCAAAATGCGTCAAATTCTTCTCAGAACTGCGGCCCGTGATCGGACACTATCACCCTTGGGACTCCGAACCTGGTCTAAACTTGATCGAGCAAAAAATAGATTATATATTTAGTCTTGGTTTTTACCAAGGCTTTGGCCTCGATCCATTTGGTGAAGTAATCGATAGCGACGACCACATATTCACATCTTGAGCACCCTTTTTTTAGCCGGCTGATGAGGTCGATAGCCCACATGTCGAATGGCTAGGCTTCAACGACGATGCTTTGTTCTACTTATGGCAGCCTGGGAATGTCCGCAAATTTTTGACACTTATTGCACTTTCTAGCATATATTTGGGCATCTTCTGCGAGCTTTGGCCAGTAATAACCAGCTAACAGAACTTTCTGAGCGAGAGTACGGCTAGCTAGATGGCCACCACACATTCCCTCATGCATCTCGATGAGTATTCCTTCAACCTCCTAAGGTCGCACACATCGTGACAAAGGATTAGAGAACGACTTTCTGTATAAAATTTTGTCCAAGATGGTGTACCTTGTGGCTTTTCTGATTAGGGCTTTGGCATCCTTTGGATCTTCTGGGAGTGCCCCGGATTCAATATATGCATTTATCATGTCGATCCAGCATGGATTTGTAGGTTAGAAGTCCATGACCACGACCCGGTTGATGGCGGGCCTAGACAGGTGTTCCACCATAACTGCTTGATTGCTCATTTCGTCACTGCTTGTTAATTTTGACAAATAGTACGCTCGGTGATTATCCTCTCGAGGGATGTTGGTGAACTTACAATATTTGAAGCCTCCCTCGATCTTTTTGACGAGATCAATATATTCTTTAGGATATCGCAATGGATCCCGAACGACCCCGTCACTTGATTGACTACCAACAGTGAATCACATAATACTTCCACGTTTTCAACTTTTGTGGCCCTGCGAGATCAAGCTGTTGGATCGATATAGCGCAAATAAACACTCTAGAGGGGGGTGAATAGAATGTTGACCAATTTATAAACTCTTTTTCGATAATTCAACACAAGTACTAAACGATTAACGCGGAAGCTAACATGGTCGATTATTCGCTTGTGTTATAAAACCTTAGTGATCAAATTAGTAAATTTTTATGTGATAAAAGTATAGCACTTGATAACTCAAATAGTCAAGACTAAATATAGCAATCCGATAATTTGATAAAAACAATTGCGTCACCACAACAACTTGCAGGTACACAGATAGGACAATATACTTAATATGGATAATCAGATTGCAAACTAATTTACTAGATGAACTAATTCTTTTAGTGAGCAAATACTGGACTTATATAAAAATTAATCACAATAGCAAACATCAATTCAAAGTACAGGTTCTACTTCAAAGCTGTTGGACGAAAGCAATATACTATTAATACAAATTACACTATCAAATGCTGTTCAAACTAATCTATTTCAAAGCAATTTTCAACAGCTCAAAGTCCAGCAAAGCTAATTAACTCAAAAAAGAGCAGGTTACAACTTCTGCTACAGAATTGCAGATTCAGCAAACCGAAAACTGATCTATTACAAACTAATGCAGCAGTACAATTCACAGAACAACAGATTACAAAAATATCCAGCAAACGAAACAGAAACAAAACTTATCAGTCAAACATATAGGAAAGATAATCTAGTTCAAAGGATAAGATTATCAAACCTACAGTTTTTACAAGACTGAATACACGGTTCAGTAGCCTATAACTAAACCTAGCTATTACAGGTTGTTCTTTAACACAAATTCAGCTGGATTGCAAAGTCGAGTTTAGCAGGATTATGGCAGGTATAAAAACAGAGCTTGCAGACTCTATAACAAATACAAGGGGTGTTACTATATTTGATCAAAAGAAACAATGAAGTATGCTTATGATCAAATGCAGAACCAACAGATTTTGAGGGGATCAAAACAAGACTCAGACCAGAATCAAGCACAGACTTCTGTCTGATGCAGGAACTGAAACTTAAGGTATTGGTTCAAATCAGACTCACAGAAATGACAAAAGAACCCACTGGTCAGTCCTGATTTGGTACTGCAGACTAATCAGACTGTTGTCAAGGCTATGATCAACTTAGAGCCAATCACCAAAATCAGAGTTCCAACTCTATGTGTGTTCCAACTTTGATTATCAATAACAATGAAGTCTACTGCTGATCAATATTGGAACCAGCAGGTTTATGGAGATAAACGAAAAGACTACAGAAATCAAGACATCAGTTTTTGATCCTTCACACAGACTCAAAGCACAGACACATGGCCTCACTAGGCAAGATTAATTTGGCACTTCAGACCAATGAATCTTCTGTCTACTACCTTAATCAAGGATGATCAAACATAGAATCAGGATTTCAAAAACACAATAGAACAGACTCAGAAAACACAGTCAAGACTAGTATCAAACAAGACTACTATCAAGCTAATCTAGACAATCACAAACCAACACACAGAAAATTGAATGCAGCAGGACTTGAGTCAACAATGTGTTACCTCATATAATGAGAGCACAGCAAGACCTCAATCCAGCAGGTGATTCTGTCAGAGCTATTGATCTGAACCTCTCTTCTCAATAGCTTAAGACCAGAATCAGAAACAGCTTGAACAATCTTGGAGATTTTCAAGCCCTCAACTTCTGTGCTCACAAACCAGAAAAGAGACTTTTATGTGTATAAAGGAATGTAGGATTGCTCAAGAACGTATTCTGAGTTGTTGCAATCCTAGTTAATGTGACTGGCTATTTATAGCCTTGGAGGTATGACTAGACCTGAAGGCTGTAATTTGAACACAATCGAAAAGAAATCTTTTAGAATCTAAGGCAATAACTGCAGTGATATTACCAGCCATGGTTTACCAGTCCTTCATTGGTTCAAAGTGTTGAATATACTTTCTAATAAAGGGTCGTTAGGCAAGAAATGGAGAAAGTAATACTTCACCAATGAACCGAACCGATTTGGTTAACCAAGCAATCACTGATATTGTTTAAATCGACTGATTTCTTTATGATTAAGTTCGATAGCACAGTGTGGAGGCACCCGGTTTGGTCATGGTTCAATTTGACACATTTAGCGACTTACCTCAATTGAACCTGACCTAATCCTAAAACAAAATTCAGAACCGAATATGATGCCAAATGGTCTGAATTTAATTTTAGGGCATCATTGGGTCGCTACCCTCAGCGTTGACTCGACCCTTGACTTCCTAGGGTGTAAGACCCTCAGTCAAATTACCTAATCCGTACACCAAGAAGGGTCAAGCCTTATACCTGAGCAAACCGGGTAGGGATTCACCGGTTTGTGAAACTGAAACACTGAGAAGAGCATCAAAACGGTGTCACTTCGATCCTCAATGTATCAGGACTGAATTGGTGTATCATTCATTCTTTAATCGGTCATAGGATCAAGCTTTCAAGTTTTTCACGTGTTTCATTTGACCTATAGATCTGCAATCACAGCATAAGGAAAGGTCAAGGCAGATTTCGATTCAAATCCGAATTAATACTGAAGGAAATACGACATTAACTAGAAAGATATCACCTTGAATTCGAGTTGACTGCAAGTCCACAAAATCAAACTTTAATGGCTCGTATCAGTCATCAAATCGAATGAAAGGTCAAACCTTTCATATCCACACCTTCAATCAAACAGAGGGACAAAATCAGGCAGATATTCGTTGGTATCAGAATTAACATCGATATTAACAGATTAAGGAAAGAGTACGACCTGATTAAATGTAGTTGATTGACATTCGATTTGCTCACATGGGTCAAAGATTCTGGACCAAAGATTTAACCTTTGCAATTTTTCATATGCTTGAATGAATCAAGATGAATAGTCGGCCTCTTTATGCAACGGTGACCACCGGAGAATCAGGGTGATGAAATCCCCGATTTCGCTTGCCTTTCTTAGCGTCAATGACTAGACCGGGCAGATTTCACGCTCTTACCATGTCATAAGATGGAAAGTCGGAGCCTTCACGTCCTTTTGAGAAAAACGTGTTTCGAAACCATAAGAATCTAAGCATTCAATGCTCGATTATCATCAGAAAGAGAAGGACGTAAAGGCAGCATCACGTAATTTCTGGGTTTGGAAACGATTCAGCATTCAATTGATGATTCAGTAGAGAAAACGGTAGAAGTGGTTAATCGAATTAGGGTTCCTGAAAATGAAATTGGGGGTGGCTGATAGAAATGAGGTCGGGCTTTCAGAGTTTAGGGGTTTCCGAGAAATACTCTTATTAATAAATTATTAATCAATTAGTTTGTCCAATAAATTGGAAAAATTAATATAATCAAATACTCAAATAATATTAGTCAAATAATATTAGTTTTTTTTTTTGCAAAACAAATAATATTAGTTAATTTATTAATTCCTGCAAAATAATTCAAACAAAAAATATTGTCATATGATGTAAGTCTAAGACTTCATGGGCAGTAGTGTAACATACAATAATAACATAGATTATAATGTTGTATCATATAATAAAAGCTTTAAATAGGGGATATGTTATATTTGAAAATTAATCAACTTTAAACAAGTGAACCACAAAATACTCAACATTCTCCCCCTTTGATTTATTTTCAAAATAACACATTTCAAGCTTTTAAGGGATTGTTTTAAAAACCATGAAGAGTGTAACTCCCCCTAAATATGAGCTCCCCCTTAAATAGAGTTTTCTAAAATAATTCAACTTTAAAGAGCTTTATAACATTACTTTCTCCCCCTTAGTTTGAAAATTAATCAAACAGGGTTTTAAAAGCGGGGTTGAAAGTTATGAACCACAAAATACTATAATATAAGAGTGTATAAGAGACTTACATTTTTGGTATCAAGGGGTATGATACCAATTTCTTTTCAAACATTTAATTTAAGGTACTATCATGCATATATGTCATTTTAGCACATAAAAGTTGGTAACCTGCAAAACAGATATAGGCTATGGTACCCTTTACGCTTTGGGTCCTTCGGAGTTAGAATCAGACTTGAGAGAATCTTTCCGAACCCATACTTTTCATACCCTTGGTTTATGTCCAGTCTTCCTAGTCCAAGTGGACTGAGTTGATTGATCACAGTGACGTGGGATTGGATAGTATGTGTTCTGATGCATTCTCAGAATCTGATCTTGCCAAAATAGCAAATTGACCAAGTAGGGGTAAATGTGAGGTTGTCTAACCGTGTAGTCGGGTGCTTGGTGTATGCGGGGGTCATGAAATGCAGGTGTGTAGAAACTAGGTGTAGCATAGTTAGTTTGATGATTTTGGTTCTTTTGAGCATAGCTCCTTGAACCTATATGATCATACATATATGCGTGGTTTTGTGAAGAGGAACACTGTGAAGTGTGTGAACATGTTGATGAAGCGTTCTTTGGTGGTGTGGGTGCTTTAAGTGGGGGTTGTGTAGCACTCTCTAAGGCAATTGGCCTAGTCGTCAAGTTTTCCGGAGTTGAGACAGGAGGAGTTGGTTTGGGTTGGTTCCCCGAACCACTTACTTCCTTCCCTTTTCCTTTTAGTGTTGAGAGTTGTCCTTGGAGTAGAGAATTCTCGTCTTCAAGTCTTGAAATGACTTGTTTAAGTTTGAAAACCTCTTGCTTTAAGGAATTAATCTCAATTTCGGTGTCTTGATGCTTAAGCTTTAAGTGACTTAGAGTGTTGATTAGTGATACAGTTTCATCGTTATGCTGTTTCTTAAGTTCACTAATCGTTTCGTTCCTGAGTTTTAGAGTTGTCCTAAGTTGTTCTATTTGATCATGCAACTCTTCTACTGAAGATAAAGATACCTCACTCTCATTATCGAATGTGGGTTGAGAGTGACCCATGAGGCAGAAGGTAGCTCGCTCGGAAGCAAAGGATTTGTTATCATTGTCCGACTCGGAACTGTCAGACCACGTAGCCACCATAGCTTTCTTCTTTTTAGATTTTTCTTTAGTCTCATTCTTGGATTGATGATGCGATTTTGACGTGTGATGAGACTTGGATTTTGAGCTCGAGCTATGCTTTGACTTATTCTTTTTGGCGTTAGGACAAGCATTTGAGATGTGTCCATATCCTTTGCACTCATAGCATTGTGCAATTGTGGTCCAATCCTTTTCTTTATTGCCATGATGCTTTCCACCATGCTTTTTGGCGCCCTTGGAGTTTTGCTTTTGGAATTTGTAAAATTTCTTGAAGTTTCGGGCTGCCATAGCAACTTCTTCATCACTTTCACTCTCAGATGACTCAGATTCGGATTCCGATTCAGATTGGTGAGCTCTAAGAGCGGTGCTATAGTGAGGGTTTCTATCACGCTTAAGAGCTTCAAGGTGCATCTCGTGGGCGATCAAGATTCCGATAAGTTCGTCTTTCATGAGAACGTCGGCATCCTTACCCTCCTCAGTGGCATACGCTTTGGAATCCCATTCAGGAGGAAGACTCCTAAGAATCTTGAGGATTTGGTCCTCATTCGAGACTGGCTTACCATACGACTCTAGTGCATTAACTATGTCGTTAAACCTAGTGTCCATTTGTTTAACGGTTTCCTTTGATTCCATTCTAAACATTTCAAAAGCTCTTAAAAGACCGTTAATTTTGGAGCGTTTGACTCGGGAAGTTCCCTCATGTCTTTGAGTGAGAGTCTCCCAAATTTCTTTGGCAAACTTACATGAGTTAACCGCACGAGCCTCTCCGGGACTAAGGGAGTTGACAAGAATGGCCATGGCCTTCGAATTTAATGACAACTTTTAAAAGTCATCATCAACGAGTTCATGGTCAAGCTTGGCAACTTGAGTGGTAGTCCCACCCTCAATGACGGACTTCATAGGAATTAATGGACCATTTTTAATGATTCTCCCCAACTGGTAGTCCATTGACTCAATGTGAAGCCGCATTGAGTTCTTCCATTCCATATACCCGGACCCGTCAAAGTAAGGTGGTCTTGCCAAGGACAAGCCCTCTCGTGGGGTCATGGTAGATGCCATGGAAGATAATGCAAGTAAAAACTTTTTTTATATTTTAAATATAAATTTTAAATATGACCTAAGGCTAAATGAATGCAGTTACAATGCAATATTATGTGCGAAATAAAATGTAGTGATACAATGCAAATTCTATGACATGTATGATGATTTATTTTTTATTTTATGGAATCTCAAGAAACAATTAATATGGACAGAAAGTAAACGATGTGGTGTGTGATATTTCCTAAATCAATTTATTAATATTACAGCCTCAAGAATTAAATGATAGCGTAAGGGGGTGTGAAAACAGTGAATCGGAATCGTTAACAAACCCTTAGGATAGTGATGAGCCGACTGTTGATGATCTAACTTGATCAAAAATTTATTCTGCAAAACAACTTAAGACCAAGTGTAAATCGAGGAAATACATGATAAAAAAAAAGTTAATCAAACAAAGTGATATCAAGAAATTGATCACTAGGTGACATGGCTCCGATACCAATTGTTGGATCGATATAGTGCAAATAAACACTCTAGAGGGGGGTGAATAGAGTGTTGATCAATTTATAAACTCTTTTTCGATAATTCAACACAAATACTAAACGACTGAGGCGGAAGCTAACTTTGTCGATTATTCGCTTGTGTTATAAAACCTTAGTGATCAAATTAGTAAATTTTTATGTGATAAAAGTATAGCACATGATAACTCAAATAGTCAAGACTAAATATAGCAATCCGATAATCTGATAAAAACAATTGCGTCACCACAACAACTTGCAGGTACACAGATAGGACAAAATACTTAATATGGATAATGTAACGCCCCGTTCCCGGACACCGAGTCCTTATCCGGAAATCGAAACGTTCGGCACGCATAATATTAAATAAATAATATTACACGTAAGCCTCTACTACGTCGTATCAAATAAAAGCAAACGGAAGCTAAAAAGACTCGGGTAATTTTTTTCAAACATCTCGAATAGAAATTCAAGAACTAGAGAAGGAAATGTAAAGTTATTACATCCGAAACAAAACCAACGAATCCAAAATTGTACGAATTCCAAAGTACTAAAAGTAAACTACAAAATCCAATAATAATCCAAATCTAGGAAATAAATAAAGAAATGAATAATAATTAATCAAAGTCTTCAACTCCGGCGTCCTCAAACGTCGTCATCAAAGTTCTCCTCGAAATCATCATTTACCATTGTTCGTCTTCTCTCCCCCAAACACATAAATAAACATGCATTTGAGGTAAGTACAATGTACAAAGTAAGAAGTAGAAGCTACAATATGATTAAGGTTTATTATTAAAAGATTTGCCTTACTGAGACCGACTCGATCTAGGGTTCACTACATGCCCATCGACACGTCGTGACTATACGTTTCTAACTTAGCTTATCTTTGTTACATCATTACTCAAGGACACAATGCATGGTGAAAATTCCACCACGAGATATACTTGCCAACTACGGTGATTAGCACCGGTAGTCCCGGGATCTCCCCGGTATGCATATACGTTCGATGGATTTCCTCCACTACCCTTCACCTTTTGAGCCGTAGCGTTGTCCACCTTTTATGAACGTATCACATCGCCGATTTGAATCAGTGCCTAACCAAGAATAGATGACGTTTTAGCTTTTACTACACTTATGTAATTATTAATGTGAATTAACTAGTCACCAAAGTGTTTTCAGAATAATACTCACCTAATCAGCTCTACTCCCTCACTTAGACAACTAGACATCACATCCTATCAATTACACAGACATTGATGAACCCTAGTTCATCAAAGCACAAGCCCTTTCATGCCCTTCCGACGGATCCGAACTTCAACTCCCTTTAAGAGTACATTCGGTGTTTTAAGCGAACGAATCGAAACTCAATCGGGGCTTGTTCATATTCAATTAATGTTATTTAATCATGAATTAAGGTTTAAAATTCAAAACATAGCTTAAAACAACATTACATAGAAAGCGGGGCAATGCGTGCGCATTACTCGGAATGCGTGCGCATCCCCGCCGCACTTATTCTAAGCAATCCCGCATCGGAATGCGTGCGCATTGCTAGCCAATGCGTACGCATCCTACGCGAGAAAAAGCCCTAAAACCTATTTTCCAACCCTTAACGGTCTCTACTCGAATCTAAACATCTTGCACATGAATTATAGCGAGAAAAACAAGTAGAAAACATGTCTTTTAAGATCCAAAACAAAACTTAATCCTTAAACATCATCTAAGCTTAAAACTTGATGCAATATGCATCCAAAACATGATCTATTCTACTCTAAACCACAATTAGATTGTAGGAAGAGCTTCTTACCTTTAGCAAGCTTATTCCAACAAGCAAAACTCGAGAAACTTGACTAAAACCGATCTTTCTCTTATCAAAGCTTCAACTTTCGCAATCAAAACGTTGCCTTCTTCACAACGATTCCGGCGCTCTACTCGATCCGAAAACCGTCAAGAATTGCTTTAACGGCCGATTGAAAAACTCTCGGCCCTAATTTTTGGCTCACACACGCAGAGAGAGTATATGGAGGTGGAGAAAAATCGATTTCTAATAGGTTATAAGAATTGTGGGGATTTATTCTCCTTAAATAGAAAATCCCAAAAAAAAAAGATAGAGATCTTATTATCTTCCTTTATAATAAGATAAATCCCAAAAAAAGGATAAAGATCTTATTATCTTCCTTTATAATAAGATAAATCCCAAAAAAAAGGATAAAGATCTTATTATCTTCCTTAACTATATACATATATATATTTCGAAATATACATATATAATTTAACAAATACTTAAACTCCGAATAAAAGGAACCGAACCCAATATTTCGTTTTCGCAAAATGACACGTACGCCCTTTCCCGAAAATCGGAATATTACATTCTTCCCCCTTAAAGGAGTTTCGTCCTCGAAACTTAAAACATACCTGGTAAGTCCATAAAATCGGGAACTCGCCGATCATATCGTCCTCAACTTCCCAAGTAGCTTCATCCGGTGAATGATTGCTCCATTGCACCGAACTAAAGGAATCAACCGTCTCTTAATCATCTTTTCCTTCCGGTCCAAAATTCGGTCGGTGTCTCATCGTACGAAAGATTATCCGGAGACCCTCCGGATCAACGTAGTCTCAATATCCGTCTTGGTCAAACACTTCTTTAACATTGAGACATGAAACACGTTGTGGACTCTCGACATGGATTCGGTAACTTGAGTCCGTAAGCCAAAGGTCCAATTCTTTCTAGAATCTCAAAAGGTCCAACGTACCTAGGGCTTAGCTTTCCTTTTTGTCCAAAACGTTTCACTCCCTTCATTGGTGAAGCTCGTAGGTAAACTCTTTCACCAACTTCAAACTCAAGAGGTCTCCTTCTAACATCCGCCCAACTCTTTCGTCTATCTTGAGCCGCCTTCGATTCTTCTTGACCAATTTGAACCCTTTCTTTAGCTTGCTCAACCAATTCGGCCCGGTGATTTGTCTTTCCCCGACTTCATCCCAAAACGGCGGTGTTCTACATCTTCTTCCATATAATGCTTCAAACGGTGGCATGCCAATACTTGCATGATAACCGTTGTTGTAAGCAAACTCCGCTACCGGTAGGTAATCATCCCATGATCCACCTACTTCCAACACACAAGCTCTCAACATATCTTCAAGTGTTTGGATGGTTCTCTCGGATTGTCCATCCGTCCGAGGATGAAAGGCCGTACTCAAATCCAACTTGGTTCCAAAAGCCGCTTGTAAACTTTTCCAAAACCGATCGACGAACCTCGAATCACGATCCGAAACTATCGAGATAGGTACGCCGTGTAACTTCACTATATTATCCAAGTATAGTGTCGTCATTTTCTTCAAGGGCATATCGACCTTATATGGTAAGAAATGAGCGGATTTGGTCAATCTATCCACAATCACCCAAATCGCATCATTACCGCCTCTCGTCTTAGGTAAACCGGTGATAAAGTCCATAGTGATCTTATCCCACTTCCATTACGGGATATCCAATGGCTTAAGCATTCCTCCCGGTCTTCTATGTTCCGCTTTAACCTTCGGCAAGTATCACACTCGCAACGAACTTGGCTATCTCCAAGTTTCATCGAGGGCCACCAAAACCTTTCCTTCAAGTCTCTCGTACATTTTGGTAGCTCCTGGATGAACTGCGAAAGCAATCCTATGTGCCTCTTCCATGACTCTCTGTCTTAAATCACCAACCTTAGGCACACACAAACGATCCTGGTACCAAAGATTGCCATTCTTATCTAACACATATCCAACCGTAGGCTTTTCCCTTGCAACTCGCTTCAAGTCAACCAACACTGGGTCTTCATCTTGCTTTTCCCGAATGTCATCCATCAACTCGGACCTTGCTAACAATGGTGCCATAAAGCTGTCGGTCTTCAATCGATCAAAGCTTCGGATTCTCAACCCATCTAACCTTTTCGCAACGTCTTCAACACTCGATACCGCAAACACCGGTTTTCTCGCTCAAGGCATCGCCCACTACATTTGCTTTACCCGGATGATACCGAATCTCCAAGTCATAATCCTTTACGAACTCCACCATCTCCTTTGTCTCATATTCAGATTTTCCTGGGTAAAGAAATACTTCAAACTCTTGTGATCGGTGAAGATCCCGGCCTTAACTCCATACGGGTAGTGCCTCCAAGTCTTTAGGGCAAACACTACCGCGCCAACTCTAAGTCATGTGTTGGGTAATTCTTCTCATGCACCTTCAACTGTCGGGATGCATAAGCAATTACCTTCCCTCCCCGCATCAACACACAACCTAAACCTTGTCCCGAAGCATCCGTGTAGACATCATAATTATCAAAGATCTCCGGAACCGCCAAAAGCGGGAAATTTGTAGTCAACCTCTTTTTCAACGTCGAAAAGCATCTTCACACTCCTTTGGTCCACTCGAACTTCACATCCTTTTGAGTGAGCCGGGTAAGTGGTGTAGCTATCTTTGAGAAGTCTTGTACAAACTTCCTATAATAGCCAGCCAAACCGAGAAAACTTCTAACCTCTGAAACGGTAGTCGGTCTGGACCACTTCTCAACTCGCTTCAATCTTCGCGGGATCAACCTTGATGCCATCTCCAGAAATGACATGACCCAAGAAACTCACTTGATTCAACCAAAAGTCGCACTTCGAGAACTTGGCATACAACTGGTTCTCCTTTAATGTATCCAGCACTATCCTTAAGTGTTCTTCATGTTCCTTCTCATCCTTAGAGTATACAAGGATGTCATCTATGAACACTATCACAAACTTATCCAAGTATGGCATGAAAACACGCTGCATTAAATCCATAAATGCAGATGGGGCATTAGTGAGTCCAAAAGGCATAACTAAGAACTCATAATGTCCATACCTCGTACCGAAAGTCGTCTTTGGTATATCCGCTACCTTGATCTTCAACCTGGTGGTATCCGATCTAAGATCAATCTTAGAAAACACTCTCTTGCCTTGCAACCGGTTAAACAAATCATCAATCCTCGGCAAAGGGTATTTATTCTTGATGGTCGGATTATTCAACGCTCGATAGTCTATGCACATCCTCATGCTACCATCTTTCTTCTTAACAAACAACACGGGGCTCCCCAAGGCGAAGTACTAGGCTGAATTATATTCCTCTCAAGCATATCCTTGATTTGTGCTTTCAACTCCTTCAATTCAGCCGGTGCCATTCTATAGGGTGCCTTAGCAACCGGTCCCGCTCCGGCATCAACTTGATCTCGAATTCTATCTCTCTATCCGGCATGTTTCCCGGTAACTCTTCCGGAAACACTTCGGGGTATTCCTTGACTACGGGGGTCTCCTCTAACTTAGGTTTTACCCGCTCCACATCAATGCGTACAACAAGTAGCCTTCACAACCTTTCGACAAGCCCTTATAGCCTTAACCGCCGAAATTATAGGGTGACGCTTCTTACTAGGCTTGTAAATGTTACCTTGATAAGTCTTATCGATTTTCCCGGTATCTTAAAGGTCACTCTCTTTTCTCTACAATCCAAGTGGACGAAATTCTCGGATAGCCAATCTATTCCAAGAATCACATCAAAATCGAAAAGTCCAAAACCGTAAAGTCACTCTTGCAACAATACTTTCCAACTCGAACCTCTACCAGGGGTATCAACTTGGTTACCTTAGTCACCTTCCCTAAAGGTGTTGTTATCTCCAAAGTATTTCTTAAAGGTTCCATTGGCAAGTTAAGCTTCTTAGCTATCTTAGTTGACACAAAAGTATTAGACGCTCCCGTATCAAACAACGCCGTAATCGCTAAGTTGTCTAATATTATTGTACCTAGGATGTAAATTCATTTATTTAAATACAAATACAACATGATTTAAATCGTGCTATAAAAGTACTCAAATAAATTAAATTAAACAAAAAGGTACACGAAATAACATTATCGTCCGGTTCTCGCTATCTCGGCATCCACCGCAAAGACTCGAACCGGGCGACTTGGGCCGCCTTTCCCACTTCCTTGCTTCGGAATATTCGAACTCCCTTTCGTGGGACACATCTTGGCAAAATGTCCTAAATCTCCACAGTAGTAGCAGCCTCCCGTATTAGCCTTACACTCACCTGAGTGATTCCTGTTGCACTTAGAGCATAAAGGTGCTCCGGTGGGTGGCTTACTCGCTGTAGGGGCCGTTGTCTTCTTGAAATTTTGTTGGGGTGCTCCCCGGCTATTGCCCCGGCTTGTTCCAAAATTCCTCTTGCTCCCGATAACAACGGTGGCCTTCTTCCCGAATGTCTCAACCTCTAAGGCCTTATTCAACAACTCGCCCATGTTCTTGGCCGTGAAACCCAACATGCCGGATCGTATCGATACGATAACCCTTCCTTGTATAGGGCCATCTTCCTCTCTTCTACCTTCATCAACTCGGGGTATAATCTTCCCAATTCGTTAAACTTGTTGGTGTATTGTGATACCGTCATGTAATTACCTTGCTTATGCTTTAGAAATTGACTTGCCATGTCCTGTCCGCACCGTTCTTTGGAAAATACTCATTATAGAACATTGCCTTAAAGCTTTCCCAATCCGTCACTTTACCATTATCGCTCGTATAGCATCTATCCATGCTTCACCTGCACCCAAAAGGAAACTAACCGCCAACCGTGCCATCTCGGTCTCGGGGACATGTATGTTCCTACATGCCTTCTCAAAACTCCTTATCCACTCTTCGGCCTTCAAATGCTCGACATTCCCAAAGAAGTCTTGAACTTTGTTCCTCCTTAATCTCGTATACCGATCAATCGGTGGTGCTTGCTCGGGTGCCGGTCTAGCGGGTGGGGCTTGTGGATAAAGCTGGAGGGTATTCAAAAGGTATCTCTTTCGTTGAAACCGGGGTTGATGTAAACCGTAGGGTGGGTAACCAAGACCTTGTTGATGGTCAAAACGGGGTGGAGGTGGTACAAGAGGTCGGGGATTATGACCCACCGGAGGAGGGTAAAAGGTCCGATGCCGCCGATGAGAAAACACCGGTGGAGAAGGGTAGCTCACTGCTGGGGGATAGATACTAGTTGCTGGGGGTACGTAGACCGGTGGAATGTCTCCCACTACAGTGACTCGTATAAGTGCTTCTCCTGGTTCTCCATAGATGTAGTTGTACCTTGGTGGAGGGTGACTTAGTGGTGGCGGTACTAAACCCACTGGAACGTCACTTACCAAGGAAAACTGAACCGAATTTCCCACATGCCATTGTGGGTGTTGCTCCTGATGAGGTCGCGGTGACAAACTCCGCTGATATCGTGGTGTAGGGGTTGCAGTATGAGGGGGTGGAGTGGGGCTCGGGTGAGGTGAAGGATTCTGCCTCACGAAACCGCCTCTAACAACTGGCGTAGGACTCTCTCGACGTACTCCTGAAGCTTCTGCACCCGCTCCGGTTCTCGTGAACACCATCCTGATGATCAACGAAAACCAAATCGTTACTAAGAGGTCTAAAGAGAACTTATCTTAATAGAAAGAAAGCCTAAAAGACGCTTTCTCTCGATACCAACCGTAACGCCCCGTTCCCGGACACCGAGTCCTTATCCGGAAATCGAAACGTTCGGCACGCATAATATTAAATAAATAATATTACACGTAAGCCTCTACTACGTCGTATCAAATAAAAGCAAACGGAAGCTAAAAAGACTCGGGTAATTTTTTTCAAACATCTCGAATAGAAATTCAAGAACTAGAGAAGGAAATGTAAAGTTATTACATCCGAAACAAAACCAACGAATCCAAAATTGTACGAATTCCAAAGTACTAAAAGTAAACTACAAAATCCAATAATAATCCAAATCTAGGAAATAAATAAAGAAATGAATAATAATTAATCAAAGTCTTCAACTCCGGCGTCCTCAAACGTCGTCATCAAAGTTCTCCTCGAACTCATCATTTACCTCGTTCGTCTTCTCTCCCCCAAACACATAAATAAACATGCATTTGAGGTAAGTACAATGTACAAAGTAAGAAGTAGAAGCTACAATATGATTAAGGTTTATTATTAAAAGATTTGCCTTACTGAGACCGACTCGATCTAGGGTTCACTACATGCCCATCGACACGTCGTGACTATACGTTTCTAACTTAGCTTATCTTTGTTACATCATTACTCAAGGACACAATGCATGGTGAAAATTCCACCACAAGATATACTTGCCAACTACGGTGATTAGCACCGGTAGTCCCGGGATCTCCCCGGTATGCATATACGTTCGATGGATTTCCTCCACTACCCTTCGACCTTTTGAGCCGTAGCGTTGTCCACCTTTTATGAACGTATCACATCGCCGATTTGAATCGCGTGCCTAACCAAGAATAGATGACGTTTTAGCTTTTACTACACTTATGTAATTATTAATGTGAATTAACTAGTCACCAAAGTGTTTTCAGAATAATACTCACCTAATCAGCTCTACTCCCTCACTTAGACAACTAGACATCACATCCTATCAATTACACAGACATTGATG
The DNA here is from genome assembly GCA_036785695.1 of Gentiana straminea. NCBI lineage: Eukaryota > Viridiplantae > Streptophyta > Magnoliopsida > Gentianales > Gentianaceae > Gentiana > Gentiana straminea. The sequence continues at coordinate 275,391 of JAVUPR010000060.1, forward strand.
AACCCTAGTTCATCAAAGCACAAGCCCTTTCATGCCCTTCCGACGGATCCGAACTTCAACTCCCTTTAAGAGTACATTCGGTGTTTTAACTGAACGAATCAGAAACTCAATCGGGGCTTGTTCATATTCAATTAATGTTATTTAATCATGAATTAAGGTTTAAAATTCAAAACATAGCTTAAAACAACATTACATAGAAACTGGGGCAATGCGTGCGCATTACTCGGAATGCGTGCGCATCCCCGTCGCACTTATTCTAAGCAATCCTGCATCAGGAATGCGTGCGCATTGCTAGCCAATGCGTACGCATCCTACGCAGAAAAAGCCCTAAAACCTATTTTCCAACCCTTAACGGTCTCTACTCGAATCTAAACATCTTGCACATGAATTATAGTAAAAACAAGTAGAAAACATGTCTTTTAAGATCCAAAACAAAACTTAATCCTTAAACATCATCTAAGCTTAAAACTTGATGCAATATGCATCCAAAACATGATCTATTCTACTCTAAACCACAATTAGATTGTAGGAAGAGCTTCTTACCTTTAGCAAGCTTATTCCAACAGCAAAACTCAGAGAAACAGCAGCTAAAACCGATCTTTCTCTTATCAAAGCTTCAACTTTCTGCAATCAAAACGTTGCCTTCTTCACAACGATTCCGGCGCTCTACTATGATCTGAAAACCGTCAAGAATTGCTTTAACAGCCGATTGAAAAACTCTCAGCCCTAATTTTTGGCTCACACACGCAGAGAGTATATGGAGGTGGAGAAAAATATGATTTCTAATAGGTTATAAGAATTGTGGGGATTTATTCTCCTTAAATAGAAAATCCCAAAAAAAAAGATAGAGATCTTATTATCTTCCTTTATAATAAGATAAATCCCAAAAAAAAGGATAAAGATCTTATTATCTTCCTTTATAATAAGATAAATCCCAAAAAAAAGGATAAAGATCTTATTATCTTCCTTAACTATATACATATATATATTTCGAAATATACATATATAATTTAACAAATACTTAAACTCCGAATAAAAGGAACCGAACCCAATATTTCGTTTTCGCAAAATGACACGTCTGCCCTTTCCCGAAAATCGGAATATTACAGATAATCAGATTGCAAACTAATTTACTAGATGAACTAATTCTTTTAGTGAGCAAATACTGGAGTTATATTAAAAATAATCACAATAGCAAACATCAATTCAAAGTACAGGTTCTACTACAAAGCTGTTGGACCTAAGCAATATACTATTAATACAAATTACACTATCAAATGCTGTTCAAACTAATCTATTTCAAAGCAATTTTCAACAGCTCAAAGTTCAGCAAAGCTAATTAACTCAAAAACGAGCAGGTTACAACTTCTGCTACAGAATTGCAGATTCAGCAAAGCGAAAACTGATCTATTACAAACTAATGCAGCAGTACAATTCACAGAACAACAGATTACAAAAATATCCAAGCAAACGAAACAAAAACAAAACTTATCGGTCAAACAGATAGGAAAGATAATCTAGTTCAAAGGATAAGATTATCAACCCTACAGTTTTGACAAGACTGAATACACGGTTCAGCAGCCTATAACTAAACCTAGCTATTACAGGTTGTTCTTTAACACAAATTCATCTGGATTGCAAAGTCGAGTTTAGCAGGATTATGGCAGGTATAAAAACAGAGCTTGCGACTCTATAACAAATACAAGGGGTGTTACTATATTTGATCAAAAGAAACAATGAAGTATGCTTATGATCAAATGCAGAACCAACAGATTTTGAGGGGATCAAAACAAGACTCGGACGAGAATCAAGCACGGACTTCGTCGATGCAGAACCGAGACTTAAGGTATTGGTTCAAATCGGACTCACGAAATGAAAAAAGAACCCATGGTCGGTCTCCCGATTTGGTACCGCTTGAGACCAATCGACCGTTGTCAAGGCTATGATCAACTTAGAGCCAATCACCAAAATCGAGTTCCAACTCTATGTGTGTTCCAACTTTGATTATCAATAACAATGAAGTCTACTGATGATCAATATTGGAACCAGCAGGTTTATGGAGATAAAAGAAAACTACAGAAATCAAGACTTCAGTTTTTGATCCTTCACACAGACTTAAAGCACAGACACAAGGCCTCCCTAGGCAAGATTAATTTTGCACTTTAGACCAATTAATCTTTTGTCTACTACCTTAATCAAGGATGATCAAACACAGAATCAGGATTTCAAAAACACAATAGAACAGACTCGAAAACACAGCCAAGACTAGTATCAAACAAGACTACTATCAAGCTAATCTAGACAATCACAAAACAACACACGAAAATTGAATGCAAGCAGACTTGAGTCAAAAATTTGTTACCTCATATAATGAGAGCAAAGAAGACCTCAATCCGGCGGGTGATTCCGTCGAGCTATTGATCCGAACCTCTCTTCTCAATAGCTTAAGACCGAGAATCGAAAAGGCTTGAACAATCTTGGAGATTTTCAAGCCCTCAACTTCGTGCTCACAAACCGAGAAAAAAGACTTTTATGTGTATAAAGGAATGTAGGATTGCTCAAGAACTTTTCCGAGTTGTTGCAATCCTAGTTAATGTGATCAAGTTATTTATAGCCTTGGAGGTATGACTAGACCTCAAGGCCGTGGTGTGAACACAATCGAAAAGAAATCTTTTAGAATCCGAGGCAATACCGTAGTGATATTACCAGCCATGGTTTACCTGTCCTTCCATTGGTTCAAAGTGTTGAGTATACTTTCTAATAAAGGGCCGTAAGGCAAGAAATGGAGAAAGTTATATTTCACCAATGAACCGAACCGATTTGGTTAACCAAACAATCACTGATATTGTTTAAACCGACTGATTTCTTTATGATTAAGTTCAATAGCACGGTGTGGAGGAACCCGGTTTGGTCGTGGTTCAATTTGACACATTTAGGGACTTACCTCAATTGAACCGGACTTAATCCTAAAACAAAATTCAGAACCGAATATGATGCCAAATGGTCTGAATTTAATTTTAGGGCATCATTGGGTCACTACCCTCGGCGTTGACTCGACCCTTGACTTCTTGGGGGTAAGACCCTCGGTCAAATTACCTAATCCGTACACCAAGAAGGGTCAAGCCTTATACCCGAGCAAACCGGGTCGGGATTCACCGGTTTGTGAAAGCGAAACACCGAGAAGAGCATCAAAACGGTGTCACTTCGATCATCAATGTATCGGGACCGAATTGGTGTATCATTCGGTCTTTAATCGGTCATGGGATCAAGCTTGCACATTTTTCACGTGTTTCATTTGACCCATAGATCTACAATCACAGCATAAGGAAAGGTCAAGGCCGATTTCGATTCAAATCAGAATTAATACTGAAGGAAATACGACATTAACTAGAAAGATATCACCTTGAATTCGAGTTGACTGCAAGTCCACAAAATCAAACATTAATGGCTCGTATCAGTCACCAAATCGAATGAAAGGTCAAACCTTTCATATCCACACCTTCAATCAAACAGAGGGACAAAATTAGGCAGATATTCGTTCGTACCAGAATTAACATCGATATTAACAGATTAAGGAAAGAGTGCGACCTGATTAAATGTAGTTGATTGACATTCGATTTTCTCACATGGGTCAAAGATTTTGGACCAAAGATTTCACCTTGGCAATTTTGCATATGCTTGAATGAATCAAGATGAAAAGTCGGCCTCTTTATGCAATGGTGACCACCGGAGAATCGGGGTGATGAAATCCCTGATTTCTCTTGCCTTTCTTAGCATCAATGACTAGACCAGGCAGATTCCACGCTCTACCATGTCGTAAGATGGAAAGTCGGAGCCTTCACGTCCTTTTGAGAAAAACGTGTTTCGAAACCATAAGAATCGAAGCATTCAATGCTCGATATTCATCAGAAAGAGAAGGACGTAAAGGCAGCCTCACGTAATTTCTGGGATTGGAAACGATTCAGCATTCAATTGATGATTCAGTAGAGAAAACGGTAGAAGGTGTTGGACTTATTTCTAAGTTTTAGTGATGAGTGCCAGACTAACTGTTATAGTGCAAAGGCAAAAAGATGTCTAGATCAAATGTTTAGGTTTATTATAGTTTGATTTTTGAATAGGTTTGATCAAACAAGCACTGTAAAGGTCAGCTGATTTATATCAGCAGACTGGTCTAGGTCAATAGGGTAGATAGGTCAGTAGACTAGTCTGGAACCTGCTGAAGACTGAAGACTGAGGGCTCAAACTCAGTTAATGAAGGCTAAGGGATCAAACTTAGTAATTAAAGTAAAGGATATGGAATCAGAATTTAGGCAAGTCTGTGATGACCTAAACTGATTACATATACTTTGTGTACAAGGTCTAAGTTCGTTAAGTTGGATGGTGATTGGAACTTAGTTATTTACAAAACGGTGTAATCTAACTTCACAAGTAAAAGTTAGATAAAAGAAGTCTGCTGCATTATGTTAAACACAGCAAATTATAGTTCAGTAGACTGATAGGTATTTCAGCAGACTGATGAACCTGCTGATATACATACCTCGATTAACTCAAGATTACATTGGAAGATTACATGGATAAGGACAGCCAACTACCTCTGATTTATCAAACAAATCAATGGCTGAGATTAAAAAGACGTTGGGATGATTTAGGACTTTATCCAATGGTTACAAGTCAAAGGGTGGACAGACTGCACTCTGTCAAAAAGGATTCTGACAGTGTCAGTCCTATGAATAGTGACAGAAAGCAAGTCAAATAGGACAAAACCAGGAACGGTCATATTTGAATTTCAAATACAAGTCACATGGACTTCTACCTATAAATAGAGGACTTCCAACTTAGAAAATGATGATGAACTTTAAGAGAAAAATACAAGTGATAATTCTGAGCTGAAAAAGCACCCTGTTGAACTTACTGAGCTTAAGGCTACTGATCCAGAGAAAATCTTCAAGTGTATTATGTATTCAAGCTACATCAAGTTTACACACTTGAAGACTGCAAGCTGCTGATTATTTCATCCTAATCAAGCTGCTTCAACTGAATCATTTACTTGATTCATTCTTTATTTTATAAAGAACCTGCTAAAGACAGTGAAGCACTTTTGTGTGAAAGACTGTTGTTTGTGGTGGAGCTGGTGAAGAGGCAATCCTACCCTTCAAGGACCAGTGGAAGACTATGGAGCAGCAATCCTACCTATTCTTAGTTTTCAGTTTGTGAAGCCATAGTCATTGGTGAAGGACAAGCAACCTTAGGAATCTTTGTAACAGCTACATCAAAGATCTCTAGTGAATTACCTCCAACATCACAGGAGAAGAGTGGACTGACAGGATTACACCACCTGGAACCACTATAAAATCTGCCAACTTACTTTCTTCACTTAGATTCTGTATTTAGTTTATTATACACATCATCCTACTGAATCTAGCAACTGAACTTACACACATACACTACTGAGTATCCAATACTTAGTATCATATTTAACAACAAGTAATAAGGCTTAATTTTTGATATAATTACACTGCACAAATTCAGTAAACTCAAATGTCAGTAGACTACTGTGTATCAGCAGGCTACTGAGGTGTCAGCAGACTACTGAGGTATCAGCAGACTGCTGAAGTTGTTGAATTTGTTAACTCCAAAAGTTTTAAGTGTTAAGTTTATTCACCCCCGTCTAAAATTAACCAAAGCCTTTTCAAGGGACCAACAATTGGTATCGGAACAGTGCTTCTGTTCTGAAGTAATCCTACTTGTTGTGCTTGAGAAAATACTTTGAAACTTTTTCAAGTTACTGATTTTCGAAGCTTTGCATCATTGATAACAACCAGTATGCTAGAACTATGCCGATGTGTTCTCTAGATAGATTTGTTGAATATAAACGTCGAATGCAGGCTTACCTTGCTGCAACTCATGATGAAATGATGTATGTGCTGACAGATGGACCACTGGAGATTACCAAAGCAGTAACAGTGGGAGATGAGACACAGTACATAACAAAACCAAAAAGAGAATGGAATGCTGAAGATAGAAAGAGAGCAAACCTCAACAATATTGCTATTGATATCATTTATAGAACCTTGGATAGCAATATGTACATGAAGGTTAAAGATTAGAAAACAGCTAAAGAACTTTGGGACAAAATACAGTTGATCTGTGAAGGCACTGATGCAATTAAGAAGAATAAAATCAGTGTGGCCAAGAAGAGGTTTCAAAAGTTCAAAATGCTACCAAATGAAACCATTGAGAAAATGGAGTCAAGATTTAATGCTATCCTAGATGAACTTACCCTACTAAGCGTAAGTTACTCAAAAGAAGAAATAAACTCAAAAATCTTGGAAGCATTGCATGACAAAGAAGTTTGGGAGATGAAAGTCACTGCAATAGAAGAAATGAGAAAGCTACATGAAGAATTCAAATTATTCTCAGATCTTAAAGCTTATGAATTCAGCAAGAGATTGGTTCCTACCACTGAAAAAGAGGAACCAAAGACAACTGCATTGACTGCCAAACATCAAGAAGAGACGTCAGGAGCTCAAGATGATCTGCTGGATGAAATGCAAGAGAAGATTGCCCTACTGAGCAAGAAGATCCGGATGATGAAGACTGGAAAAAGCTCTCCAAGGAATTTCACTAAGAAATTCAGTGAAAAGAAGAAAGATTATTCAATAAAAGACAATGATTACTTGTGTTTCCAATGCAAGAAACCAGGACACTTCAAACCTGACTATCCTGAGTTAAATCAGAAAAAGGATTATCTTTGCTTTAATTGCAAAAAGCCTGGACATTTTAGACCTGATTGTCTAGACCTACGGAAGACCAAGAGCCAACAAAGAAGACATGGAAAGAAGTCTATGGTTGCTGAAGATGAATCAGGGTATGAAGTGGAATCTGAAAAGGGAAATGAATCAGTTGACACAACATTGGTTGTTGATATGGAAGACTATGCATTAATGGCTAATATGGATGAAACAGAGGAGGTATACAATACTGTATCAATTAACACTCCGGTGGAAGTGATTGTGAATCAACCCGTGGTTCAAATCCAAGAAACTCTTACAAAGAAGAAGCTTTGGATGCCATCCTCAATCAACTGAGGAAAATACAATCTGATTATGAGATTGTGAAGGCTGAAAAGGAAGCTCTTCAAGTAGAAGTTGAAAGATTGAATGCTGAATTAAGGATTCTCAAAGGTAAGGAAAAAGATGTTGGACATAACCAGTATAAGCCTGCTGAACATCTAGTAGCTTCTGAATCTGCTGAACCATCTTGTGCCTCTACTGCATACAAATCTGGAAAGCCTTATGGTGATAGAACAGGGCTTGGATTTGGAACTCAACAATCCAAAAAGAGTGGATCCAGTAAGGTTACTGAACCTAGTACCAGAATTGGTCCTAAGTTTGTACCGCATAAGATCCAACTCCCAAGAAGGTTTTCAGGGCGGTAAAACCTACTGAGAATACTTCCAGGAAGCAAAATCAGAAGTCAACAGCTCCTAATAAAAAGAACAAATCCAAAAATAGGACTGATTTGCCTTCTAGACCTACTGATAGCAGACCTGCTACCAAGTCTGCTGGATCACAAAAAGGAAAGAACAAGAAATATTCCAAGGATAAGAATCCTAAACCCAAAAATGTTAATCATTCTAGGGATACTCATCTCCGGGGGAAAGGTAGATTGTTCCCTACTGATGATGATTGGAATATTCCTGCATCTAATGCTAGATACAGCAAGTATAACCATGCTGCTAGGGTAAAACCTAAGCAATGGAATCAGCAAAGGGCTCAGCAGAGGACTTATACAAGACCTCAACAGGGACCTAAGCAGACTCCATACTATAGGGCTGTCCCTAACAGACAGCAAACTAATGGTTATACTAATGCTTCTAACAACAAAAATCACTTCAAACAGCATTATAAACCAAAAGGCCAGAAAACATATTTGAATCCTACACAACCAACTGTTAGAACTTATGGATGTGTGGAATACATGTATGAACCAAAGTATGACACTTTTAGGAGAAGACCTTATGGAAACATCCCAGGGGTCATGCTTACCACTGACCATTATGGACCCAAACAGGTTTGGGTACCTAAAATGTATTAACTTTGTTTTGTAGGGTGTCTGGTACTTTGACAGTGGATGTTCCAGACATATGACAAAGAATAAGCACTCGTTTGTCAAATTTTGTGACAAAGGATTGTCCAAGGGTGAATTTTGGCAACAAAAATACACCTGGTTACACAAGAGGATATGGCACACTTGTGAGGAATGGACTTACAATCAAGAATGTTGCATATGTGGAAGGATTTGGACTACAACTTGCCGAGCACCGGACAATTCTGTGACATGGGATACAAGGTCACTTTTGACAAAAACAACTGTATTGTCATTAGTGAAAGAGGTGATCAAGTTGTACTGGCTGGTAGAAGACAACAAAACATGTACATTGTGGATTGGTCTACTGCAGTTCCAGAAACCTGCATGATTGTGCATACCAAATCAGAACTCAAGTGGTTATGGAACAAGAAATTAAATCACTTAAATTTTGATGATATCAATCAGTTGGTGAAGAAGAAACCGGTGATTGGTTTACCTGAGATCACATTCAAGAAAGATACTATATGTGATGCTTGTCAGCATGGTAAATGTTAACGGTGATTTTTACGATATATATGATATTATTTCGTAGCAATTTCCTTCGTGTTTTATTACTTTTTATAGAAAAGTATGTGTTTAAAGGATTTATTTAAAGAATGCATATGGAAATCATTAAAGTGCAAAATCGAGCTAATTACGTGGTTTTATTGGTGTTTTCTATCTATATGTATGATTTTACATTTTGCATGTTTTTGTCGTCTTGTAGGTACGCTTGCATGGCAATGAAGGAGCTTAAACGATGTTCTGTTGAAGATTAAATAGAAGGAGAAAGATGCATATTGAACTTGGACTGAAGATAAGGAAGCTTTGAAGAACTAAACGCGCGTTTGCTCTATCCGTCCAGTGGACTGGCGTCCAGAAGATTGAACTGGCATCCAGGAGGAGCCTTTGGATTCAGGATATTCAGATTTTCTGTGGACGAGCGTTCAAAATTATATAGGACGGGTGTCTTATCCAGCTCGGCCCGACTCGAAGATTTTACAAAGTTTGGACGTGCGTCCAGAGCAGCAAATGGGCGTCCAACCGATCATATTTGCGTTCAGAAGAAGAGTAAAGGATAGGCTTGGAATTATCTTCATTTTATTTTATTAGGGTTTAGACTTGCTAATAATAAAACCCTAAGTCGGCAAAACAAGTTATAAAAGTAGAGGCATCAGCAGAAAAAGGAGGACAATTCATCCTGGAGAAAAGCTGCAGCACGGAAACCCAGAAGAGGCACACTCGGTCGACCGAGCCACGTTTTACTTTTTATTATTATTATTTGTTTGGTCTTTCTGGAGATGAGTAGAGGCTGAGGCCAGTTCGAGCAAGCATGTGAAACCGTTTCTGCAACATCTTGATCTCAACTTTGGGATTGTTTTTGTGAGTTTTATTAAAGCTTGTATCTTTATTATGCTTTTATATTGATTATGCAATTGTATCGATGGATTTTTTCTTATTGATGTTTAACGTTTGATGAAAATCGTTGTTAGACCTAGATCACCGTAGTAAAGATTAGATTTTTAACCTAAAAAAACGAGAGTTGCTAGGGTAAATTTCTAGGTTGCTAGATTGAGAAATCTTACACCTTTGTTATGGAAGCATTAGTCTTTAAGATCGAGAGACGAAAAGAATAATAGGCGAATTATCTACGAGAGTAGAAATTCATACCTTTGATAGGTGAACCACATCTTTATTAAATCTTCACTAAACGATCTGGGGTAGAAATTGAGTGTTGCGAGATAGGTGGATCAATGCTTGTTCATCGTTAAAATTAATTGAAATTATCTTTGTGCCTTGTTCTTCGTTGCGATCTTTGAATTTTATTTTTCTTTTTAGTTATAGAATAGATTTGTTTAGTTAGTTTAGGTCCGCAACTATATTTCCTGGCTTTGGATTGACAACCCTCTGTCCAGTTTATTGTTTTTTTCGTTTTCATTTTTAGTTATTTCTCGTGACAATTTAGAAGAATTAAGAACTAGACCAACCTCGATTCCCTGTGATTCGACTCCGGTTGTAACTACTATGCTACGATCCCTGCACTTGGGGTAAACCGGATTATTTTATTACTTGTTCATTTTGCTTAGATAAAATCCGTGACAGTAAACAGACTAAATCAAGCTTCAAATCAAAGACTAAGCAATCTACTAATAGAGTCTTGGAGCTGATGCATATGGATCTATTTGGACCAGTTACACCAACAAGTGTTACAGGAAAGAAATACACCTTAGTGGTGGTGGATGATTATTCAAGGTACACTTGGGTGATATTTATGAACAAGAAAAGTGAGACACTCGAAAAGATGCCTGATCTTTTGAAGAGATTACAGAATGAGAAAAGTTTTACAGTAGTAAAAATCAGATCAGACAAGGGTACTGAGTTCCTCAACAAAGTTATAAGAGAATACTGTGAACAAAATGGTGTACTACATCAACTTGTCGTCATTGGTACACCTCAAAGCAAAATGGGGTTGCTGAAAGAAGAAACAGGACATTGAAAGAAGCAGGAAGGACAATGATTTGTGAAGCATTGCTACCTGAAAGATATTGGGCTAAAGCAGTTAATACAACATGCTATACACAAAACAGAACCTAAGTGAACAAGAAGTCGCCGAAGACACCTTATGAGATTTGGAATGGAAGGAAACCTAATATATCCTATTTCCATCTATTCGGAAGTAAATGTTTTATCTTAAATCATAAGGAGCATTTGAAGACATTCGAACCAAAGTCAGATGAAGGAATTTTCTTGGGATATTCTTCAGTCAGCAAGGCATTCAGAGTACTGAACAAAAGGTCACTTAAACATGAAGAAACAATCCATTTTGTGTTTGATGAACCTAAGTTCACTGGTATGGAAGATGAAGGTTGTGAACCTACTGAGAACCTACAAGTCACTGATCCAGATTGTATTGAAGTCTTGGAAAGGTTTAATGACTTAAAAGTTTCTGATTCTGGCCCTGCTGAACACCCTGCTGGTGATACTAATGATGCAACAACTGAAGCAATTCAAGGATCTGCTGAACCCCCTGTTGAAGAAGCAACAGCAGACCCTACTGAAGATGAGGTTCCTGAGAATCAATCTATCTAGAATTCACAATGGTTAAGGAATCACACTGCTGAACAAGTTATTGGCAATGTACAGCAAGGTGTGAGGACTAGAAGACAATTAGAAGCAATGTTTACTTGTTTTCTATCACAAATGGAACCTAAAGTTGTTGAAGAAGCAATTTCAGAGCCAGATTGGATAATTTCTATGCAAGAATAGTTAAATGAATTTGAGAGAAATCAAGTTTGGACACTAGTTGAAAGGCCAAGTCATGCAATTATCATTGGCACTAAATGGGTATACAGAAACAAACTGGATGAATCTGGTACAAATGTAAGGAATAAGGCCAGACTAGTTGCAAAAGTCTATTCTCAAGCTGAAGGAATAGATTTTCATGAAACTTATGCACCTGTTGCATGATTTGAAGCTATCAGATTATTCTTGGCACATGCTGGATTTGAAGTTAAAGATCAAGAAGATAAAGTGTATAGACTCAACAAAGCACTTTATGGTTTGAAACAAGCACCAAGAGCATGGTATGAGACTCTATCTCAATTCTTGGTGGACAATGGCTTTACAAAAGGCACCATTGATAAGACTATTTTCAGAATCAATGAGAAGGACAGCACCCTGCTGGTACAGATTTATGTTGATGACATAATTTTTTGGTTCTGAAAATGAATTGCTATGTGAAAAGTTTGCAAATCTAATGAAGAGCAAATTCCAAATGAGTATGATGGGAGAAATGAACTACTTTTTGGGATTGCAAGTTAAACAGATGAAAGATGGAATCTTCATTCATCAAACCAAGTACACCAAGGAGCTGCTGAAGAAGTTTGGTATGGAAAATAGCACCAAGATATCAACTCCTATGAGTACAAATATTAGAATGGATGAAGATAAAGAAGGCAAAGATGTTGATCAGGCCTTATACAGAAGGATGATAGGCAGTCTTGTACCTCACTTCCCGCAAAGACTCGATATATCCTTTTGTCGTAGGTGTTTGTGCAAGATTTCAATCTAAACCTAAAGAAAGTCATTTAGGTGCAGTCAAAAGAGTTCTCAAATATCATAAAGAGACTTTGGGAGTAGGGATATGGTGTCCCAAGGATGGAAGTTTCAAAGTTATATGCTACTTAGATTCTGATTATGCTGGATGCAAGATTGATAGAAAAAGCACCACAGAAACCGTCAATTAATGGGAAATAGACTGGTTTCCTGGTTTAGCAAGAAACAAAATTCTATATCAACTTCCACTGGTGAAACTGAATACATTGCTGCTGGAAGTTGCTGTGCACAAGTACTATGGCTAAGACAACAGTTAAGGGATTATGGAATTGAGGAGAAAGAAATTCCAATCATGTGTGACAACACAAGTGCAATTGCAATCACTGAAAATCCTGTTTTGCACTCTAGGACCAAGCACATTGATGTGAGACATCATTTTATAAGAGATCATGTTGAAAAGAAGGATGTGGTGGTTCTGTATATCCCTACTGAAGATCAACTTGCTGATATTTTCACTAAACCACTTGATAGTGAAAGGTTTGCTAAACTAAGAACTGAACTTGGTATTATAAAAGTTGACTGGTAATCAGCAATATACTAGAATTCACCAAGGGGATTAGTCATTGCTATGTTGGGTAAGCTCACTTAGCATATTAGTCAATGGTATCAACAATTCCATGTATTTATGTTTGGACAATTGAGCAAATGAGGTTGCCAAGGGGATTGGTCTTTGTCATGTTGGGTGAGCTCACTTGACAGATCAATCATTGGTATTAAACTTCATCTTGTATTATCAATTGGACAAAACAAGAAGGAATCAAAGATTAGCAGAGAGACACAGTCAGCAGGCTGCTGAAGCATCTTTATCAGGCATTTTTGAGCCAACCCCGTCGATGACAAGTCCGTCGAAGGATACGTTATTCAGTCAAATTTACTAAAGTCAAAAAGCAGATTGGCGGGATATTTATTATACCCTTTATAACGGCAGCTACACGATCCAACGGTTACAAACGTTATGGAGAAAGTAATGGGCCATGTGTCAAATTAGCATTCACTCAAATTAATCATGGTTAAATGCACAGTACATGTTCTGACAGTTTCAACTGCATTTGCCTATATATACACAGACTATTACACAGAGGCTACTACAAAATCTCAGATCGATATTCTCTGCATTTACACTGTGTGAACACAGATTTAAGAATCTCTTTCCTTCATCTTTTTCTTATATCAATGGCGGAAAAAAGGTTGATGTCCAGATTGGAACAAGCAAAAGTGTAAGAGGCTTTGTTGTTGATGCTAACAGAACTGAACTAGCAATCAACATTGGTAGAAGAATAAGGAGATATGAAGGCTTGGAGAACGTACTTAACATAAGATTGGAAACAATATCTTACACAAATGTTGTTAGCTTCTGGAAATATATTGTGATAAAGGAAGGAAGAGAAGCATTCAAAACAACTGTGAATGCTCAAGAAATCGAAATTTCATCAAACCTACTGAGGGATGTTTTTGGTTTTGAAGAAGTATTAGATGCTCCAGTAAATCCCGAGGAAATGGGATTGTCCAAGATGGATTTTGTTGACAAAATCAAGACCAATGAAGCCACCAAATCAATTCCAGGCATCAATGTAAAACACATTGGATTTGAGTACAACCTGCTGAGCAAAATCATTGATAAGAACATCCTAGGCCTCGTTGGAAGTATGGATACTCTATCAGGACCCAAGATAGAGCTGCTGATGATTATTTGCAGAAGTATGAAATTTGATTGGGCTGGATACTTTATCCACTACATGAAGAAAGTTGCTAAAGAAGATAGAGAAGGAAAAAAAATCCAAGGCCTTACCCTTAGGATTAATGGTTCAGGCCCTGCTGAATCATTTTGAAATTCCTGATGTTGCATCTGAGAAGATAAAGTAGTCCAGATACAAGAAAGAGATTGATTATCCTATCCCTGGTCTGGATGATGATGAAGAAGTGGATAATGAGGCCACTGAGAGTGATGCAGATGATGGAGGAGATGGTGATGCTGGTGGTGAGCAGGTCAAGAAAGTTGTTAAGCCTACTGCACCAAAGAAGACTACTGAGAAAAGAAAGGCTACTGACACAAGGAAGATAACAGAGTTGTTAAATCCTAAAAGAACAAGAAAGCAAACAACACAGACTGCTGAGGGTCCAAGTGATGTTGAAGCTACTGACCCTGCTGTAGTTGAGAAGAAGGCTGTTGCTGAAATTTTGAAGGAGCAACAGAAAGAAGCCCGTTGAAAGAGGAAGTCTACTGTGATTGAAATTGAAGATGAGCCACTTTCCAAGAGAATGAATGAAATTATCCATAAAAAGAAACATGGAAAGGGGAAACAATTGAAAATTTTGGAGGCTCAAAGGGAACAGGAAAAAGGAGAAGTAGAGGAAGAAGCATGAGAGGCTATTGAGGCTGAACCATTAAGAATTATAAAGCCTACTTAGGATGTAGAGGTTGTTGTTGAGCAATTTGCTGAAGCTACAGAATCCTCACATGCTAAGGCTGCTGAGCCTTCTGAATTTGCCCAAGTTGTTGTTGAGCAACTTGTTGAAGAACCACAGCAAACCATTGAGGCTACACCTGTTGTGGAAGTGGAAACACTTGTACAAGACCCTGCAAATCCTGCAATAGTTCAGGGGGAAGAGCGATGCCGTCGCTAACCCCCTCGATGAGCGTATAAGTCGGGGGAACCAAGTGTTATACGGATGGAGGTAGTAGGGACTAATATCCAACCTGAACAACCTACCGACTCCGGAAACATCCGTGAGGAAACTCTCAACTTGCTTATTGAGACCTTTGGAGGTCAGCAAGGTCTTGAATCTGCCCCCATAAAGCCAACAATGCCATATGAGAAGGCACCTAAGAAGGGCAAAGTAGATCCTAACTTCAGAAAAGTGCAAAAATATTTCCAATGGAAGTTTGGATTCTACAAGAAATAGAAACCAGCTGCTGATCCAATGAGTGGATTTGAAGAATGGGCATTTGATCAGCTGGGTGTGGACATCCTATTGGACTTAATAGATACAACCATACTGCAATCTAGGCTGATGGATATATTGGATGAAGGAAAGAAAAGTGGAGCAATTATGTTCAGAGATCCGAAGTACAAACCTGACAGTGATTCAATCTGATTCTAATGATGATCCCCCCATGTTCCCTAGGGAGACCAGTGGAGTGGCTAGAGGAACAACTGATGAAGCCACTGGTCAAGGATCTACTGATGGTGCAGAAGATGAACCTACTGATGCTGGCAAGACTGCTGAAGATCAGCAAAATGCAGATTTGGATGAAGAAAGAGTTACTGATATCAGTGAACTTAGTGCCAGTTCAGAGGAATCAGTTCAATATCAAGACTGGATTGACACTGAAGATCACTGATATGGGGGAATTTCAAAAAGAAAACATGGACATATTCCCTGATCAAGTTGTTGTGGCACAAATTGTACCAGAACAAAGAACTGAAGAGGAGGTACAGGTTGTTGGGATACAAAAAGACACCGGACACGGGTTGGAAAGAGGAGGTACAAGCCGCCGAGTTACAAACAGCACCTGGACAAAGGTTGGAACCAGATTTGGGTTTGGAGGAAACCCTTGCTGTTGTTACAGAGGCTGCTGTAGTGGAGCCTACTGGAGTCAAGGCCACTGTAGGAAAGGATGGTCAACAGTCTGTTGATGAGGATAATCAACTGTTGGACTATGACTACAGTGATGAAGATTTTCGAGTGTCTGAGGAAGAAATTGTTGCTGATGAACCTGCACAAGATCCATTAATGGAGGATATTCTTTGTGCTATGGTTGAGGAAGGACCTGCCCCTGCAGGCAGAGATATGAGTAGAGCAATGGTCATCAGCAGACAAAGGGCTCAATATAATGTAGAAGAGCCTGCTGAAGGAGCTGCTGGAGAAATGACTGGTAGTGTACCAGAACATGTTGTGGAAGAGTTGAGGGCTGTCAGAAATGACATAACACAGTTAAGGAATCAACTTGACAGACAGGAACAACGATTTGAAGAACTGATGAATCTAGTGGATAACAACAGACGAGCCATCGAAAAAGTACATTTGCTTCAAATTTTACATCTACTCAAAATGCTGTTAATAATCTTATTCTAGATGTGAGGGGAATCAAGCAAGGAAATACACTGAAGGAAAAGTTTTTGAAAGACCAACTTGCATCTATCCATCAAAAACATGATAAACTTGCTGAGTCACCTAAGCCTGCTGAGGCTGCTGGTACATCTCAACCAGTTGTACCAGATCCTAAGATCACTGAGAGGATAACTTTGCTAGAGCAAACTATGCAAGAAAGGATCACAGCTATTGACACTAGGACTGAAATCATGGAGGGTCAATTAAACAACCTAGTGCTCACACAGGAAAGCGTGCATGGCCTGCTGTCCCGTTTTGTTGATGATGTCAATAAGGGGGAAGAGCAAACAACAGAAGCAAAAGAAGCTGCAAGGATTTTTTGCAAAGAAGAGATGGGAGGCTGATACAAATGCATATAGAGAACCTGCTCCTGGTAGACTTCCACTCACAGATGATCTTCTCAAACAGTACAAGAAGGTCTACTACAACAAAAGGAGACCCTATCATGACAAGGGATTTCATGAAGGTCTTAACTCATTTTTGGGCTTAAAATTTTGGGAGGCCAAAGTTAAATCAATGAGAGCCACAAGAAAAGGTGGAAGAGGTGGTAGAGGTGAAAGGAGTTTACTACCACAAATGCAAAGGAATCATTGAATGAATTCAAGGAGGTTTACATGAGGTTAGGCTTCAAGGTACATCAGATAAATCTAACTCTTCCTGAAGTTTGGCATTGGTGGAAACAAGTTAATCCTCATATTGATTTCACTCGATTGAAAATGATTTGGATGAGAGAGATGATCAGAGAAATAAGAACTTATCAAGAACAAGCTGAAAAAGCAAGAGGGGAAAGGGAAAGAAGACAGTAATAATTTTTGAACAAATGTTTATAATGAAAGATGACTAAATTTGTTATGTTTTTGTTTTAATCTTTTTGCTTTGCTGTTAGGTGAGGGTATTGGCATCATCACCAAAAAGGGGGAAATTGTTGGACTTATTTCTAAGTTTTAGTGATGAGTGCCACACTAACTGTTATAGTGCAAAGGCAAAAAGATGTCTAGATCAAATGTTTAGGTTTATTAGAGTTTGATTTTTGAATAGGTTTGATCAAACAAGCACTATAAATGTCAGCTGATTTATATCAGCAGACTGGTGTAGGTCAGTAGGGTAGATAGGTCAGTAGACTAGTCTGGAACCTGCTGAAGACTGAAGGCTGAGGGCTCAAACTCAGTTAATGAAGGCTAAGTGATCAAACTTAGTAATTAAAGTCAAGGATATGGAATCAGAATTTAGGCAAGTCTGTGATGGCCTAAACAGATTACATATACCTTGTGTACAAGGTCTAAGTTCCTTAAGTTGGATGGTGATTGGAACTTAGTTATTTACAAAAAGGTGTAATCTAACTTCACAAGTAAAAGTTAGATAAAAGAAGTCTGCTGCATTGTGTTAAACAAGCAAATTATAGTTCAGTAGACTAATAGGTATTTCAGCAGACTGATGAACCTGCTGATATACATACCTCGATTAACTCAAGATTACATTGGAAGATTACATGGATAAGGACATCCAACTACCTCTGATTTATCAAACAAATCAATGGCTGAGATTAAAAAGACGTTGGGATGATTTAGGACTTTATCCAATGGTTACAAGTCAAAGGGTGGACAGACTGCACTCTGTCAAAAAGGATTCTGACAGTGTCAGTCCTATGAATAGTGACAGAAAGCAAGTCAAATGGGACAAAACCAGGAACGGTCATATTTGAATTTCAAATACAAGTCACATGGACTCCTACCTATAAATAGAGGACTTCCAACTCAGAAAATGATGATGAACTTTAAGAGAAAAATACAAGTGATAATTCTGAGCTGAAAAAGCACCCTATCGAACATGCGAGCGTAAGGCTGCGATCCAGAGAAAATCTTCAAGTGTATTCGTATTCAAGCTACATCAAGTTTACACACTTGAAGACCGCAAGCCGCCGATTATTTCATCCTAATCAAGTCGTTTCGCAACCGAATCATTTACTTGATTCATTCTTTATTTTACAAAGAACTCTGTGAAGACGGTGAAGCACTTTTGTGTGAAAGACTCGTTGTTTGTGGTGGAGCCGGTGAAGAGGCAATCCTACCCTTCAAGGACCCGTGGAAGACTTTGGAGCAAACAATCCTACATGTTCTTAGTTTTCAGTTTGTGAAGCCATAGTCATTGGTTAAGGACAAGCAACCTTAGGAATCTTTGTAACAGCTACATCAAAGATCTCTAGTGAATTACCTCCAACATCACAAGAGAAGAGTGGACTGACAGGATTACACCACCACGGAACCACTATAAAATCGCCTACTTACTTTCTGCACTTAGATTCTGCATTTAGTTTATTATACACATCATCCTACCGAAACTAGCAACTGAACTCACACACATACACTACTGAGTATCCAATACTTAGTATCATATTTAACAACAAGTAATAAGGCTTAATTTTTTATATAGTTCCGCTGCAAAAATTCAGTAAACTCAAATGTCAGTAGACTACGTGTATCGGCGGAGCTGCGAGGTGTCGCGGCTGCGAGGTATCGCAGATCGTCGAAGTTGCTGAATTTGTTAAATCCAAAAGTTTTAAGTGTTAAGTTTATTCCCCCCCCCCTCTAAACATAACCAAAGCCTTTTCAAGGGAACAACGAAGGGGTTAATCGAATTAGGGTTCCGAAAAACAAATTGGGGGTGGGCGATAGAAATGAGGTCGGGCTTTCGAGTTTAGGGGTTTCAGAAAAATACTCTTATTAATAAATTATTAATCAATTAGTTTGTCCAATAAATTGGAAAAATTAATATAATCAAATACTCAAATAATATTAGTTAATTTATTAATTTCTGCAAAATAATTCAAACAAAAAATATTGTCATATGATGTAAGTCTAAGACTTCATGGGCATTAGTGTAACATACAATAATAACATAGATTATAATGTTGTATCATATAATAAAAGCTTTAAATAGGGGATATGTTATATTTGAAAATTAATCAACTTTAAACAAGTGAACCACAAAATACTCAACCGCTATGATCGCTTTATACTCGCTTGATTATTCGATGCGGTGAAATCAAATCTCAAAGATTTTTAGATTTCTTTCGAGGTACTGGTTCCAAAGTAAGATGATCCCAACACCGCAACCTTTGGGGCTTGCGGCCCCATCGACGTAGAGCTGCCAACAATGACTCGGCTTTTGTGGCCCGGCGACTCTGGTCTTGTTGTGTCGTCGTTGGGTTTTAAGCTGGGCTGTTGCTCTGGCTGTTCCTTATTAAAGCTTGTTTCTGCTATGAAATCGGGTAAGGCCTGGGCTTTGATAGCTTTTTGAGGCTCGTACCGGATATCAAATTCAGTGAGCTCAATTGACCATCGCAACTATTGACCAGATAAATCCGACTTGTGGAGGACTTGGCATAATGGAGCGTCCGATAGCACAGTAATATTATGCGATGAAAAGTAAGCCCGTAGTTTTTGGGCTGCTATGACAGTGCTGTAAGCCAACATTTCGATATTAAAATAACGACTCTCAACAGGATTGGGAGCCTTAAAGACATAATAAATGGGTTTTTGAAGGGTACCGTCCTCCTTGACAAGTGTAGCGGCGACAGCCCGGTCTGAGGCTGCTAGATACAGATGCAAAATGTCTCCAAACTTAGGACTAATCAGCAGGGGCGGGCTTGATAGATAAGCCTTGATATCTTTGAAAGCCTGCGAGCATTCCCCTATCCACAAAAAGGTTTTGTTACCTGTGAGGATTTTGAAAAAGGGTAGACACTTTTCAGCAGATTTGGAGATGAACCTTCCCAGGGCGATTATCCTCCCGTTTAGCCTCTGCACCTTTTTTATCGTGGTCGGCTCGCTCATGTTTATCAGAGCTTCTATCTTTTCGTGGTTTGCATCAATTCCACTTTGGCTCACCATAAAGCCCAAAAATTTCCCTGCCTTGACCCCAAAAGTGCATTTTGCGGGGTTTAGTTTCATCGAGTCCTTTGTTACATTTGCAAAAGTTTCACGAAGGTCCACTAGGTGATCCTGGCGACTTGACTTCACAACCATATCATCGATATATGCTTACATGTTTTTGCCGATCTACGAGCTGAAAACCTTTTTCACCATCCTCTGATATGTTGAGCCCACATTCTTCAGACCAAAAGGCATCATCTCATAATAGTAGAGTCCGCCGGCAGCCCGGAAGGCGGTCATTTCTTTGTCGTAGTCGGCCATTTTCACTTGATGATAGCCTGAATAGGCGTCTAGAAAACTCAGCAATTCAAAACCAGCGATTCCATCTACTATTTTATCGATTCGTGGCAGCGCATAAGGATCCTTTGGAAAGGTGTTTTTTAGGTCGGTGAAGTCAACACACATCCGGCCCTTTCCGTTGTGCTTCTTCACCATCACAACGTTTTGCTAGCCAAGTCGGATATTGAAGCTCCTAATTATACCTACTGCCAAAAGTTTTTTGATCTCGCTCTTAATGGCGACCTCTTTCTTTCAGAGAACTGACGTGTTTTTTGTTGGATTGGTTTGAAGTTAGGGTCGACGCTAAGATAGTGTAGCGCTACCTCAGGCTTCACACCCATCATATCAGTTACCTCCCAGGCGAAGGCATCCATGTTTTCTTTCAAAAGCTCGATCAACTCCTGTCTTTCTTTTTCTGTCAACTGAGATCCGATCATTATTTTTTGATCAGGATACCTCTCATTTATGAAGGACTCGATCAGCTCGTTATCGGCGGTGAAATCTGGTTGATCCCGGGTCTTACCTACGACCTCGCCTATCACAATGACCTAGCTCGTGCCCATACTAAACCCTTTGATTCCGGGTTTATTAGAGTCCACCATGTTCTTGGTCATATATTAGAGAAAAAATACTGGTCGGATCATGGCGACCCCGATGTCATCTCCCACATGAAACTTGACCCTTTGGTGAGGGATGTAGAGCCCTATTTGGAACTTTTTCATGGCCGGGATTCCCAAAATCATATTATAGTAAGAGGGAAGGTCAATGACCAGAAGAGTTATTACCTCAGTTCGGCAGGGCTTATAGTCTCCTAGAGTGACGTGAAGGTTGATCGTGCCCTTGACCCCCGATTGTTTTATTGGTGAATCCCTCTAACACTCCGAGGTAGGGCTTCGGTTTGGCCTCTCCAAATCGATTTGTTTGAGACAAATCAAAATAAATGATGTCACGGCCCGCTCCGGTGTCGACCAAGACTCGATTGACCCCATGCTGCTCGATTACTCCAACTTTGAGAATTATTGGTACTTTCATGACACATTCCACACGTAAGCTCGCTTTTGGTGAACGTGATTCCTATCTCTGATTCTCCCAAAACTATATTCTTTTCGAAGCCGCGCGGGTTAATCGAATGTTTTTACGATTTCAGTTGATTGTTGTTGGGGAGATTCCCATTAATGACCTGAACCTCTTCTGATAAACGCAAAGTTGCTGCCCTTTATTGGGGCCGGTTTATCCATCGCATTTATATTTGGCCACTGGTCCTTCCTCGATCAATCTTTCTATCTCTCTTCTCAAAGTGAAACATTCATCTGTAACATGACCATGATCTTTATGGTACTTACAATACTTTGACTTATCACGAGTGCTGGGGTCGCCTTTTGTTAAGGGTCAATTTGTAGTGTTTTATAAGGATATATTTTATATCAATATTCCCCATATATGGATGTTTTTCGTAGAATTCGAGCTTATAATCGATTAATTGAGAAAATGACGTTTTGAATAGTTAAAATGCAAAATCGAGTAAATATCGTGGTTTTATTATCTATTTTGTATGGTTTTACATTTTGCTCGGTTTTGTCATCTTTTAGGTGCACAAATGTGGAATGGAAGAGGTCTAAATGATGTTTGATTGAAGATTAAAAAGGAAAGAAAGAGATACAAGAGGATGAGGATGAAATAAAGCTTGGGAAAATCCCGAAAACGACTCGTAATACGACGGGCTAGTCAAAAAGGCGTTTTCTGAAGAAGAGTCCTTAATGAAAGTTGTAGAGTTTTCCGAGAGCTTTTTTATGACATTCGGATCATAATTTTTGGATGTCTACAACTCAAGATATGGATTTTAGAAGTCTTATTCCAATAAATATTCCATGCATAGCAGAATTGTGAACCCGCGTCCATGACTGCAAACTAGCGTCCAAAGCTTAAATTCAGTGCGAGAGACTTCGACCGAGCATAAACGGACGTCCAACCTCGTTCACTCCATGGACGAGCGTTCTCCTCAACGACGAGCGTCCGGCCATGTTCCCGTAGCAACCGACCTAAACACAACAAGCGGACCGACTTATTCTTTTCCTATAAATATCACGGCTTTAATTCAGCCCTATTTCTTACATTATACACGCAGCCCCCGGCCCTTGGAACCCTAAAAATCCGGGCGAGAGGAGCAGGCCGGCCGGCCAAGCTCCTTGCTTGGTCGGCCGGTGGTTAGATTAGTGCTTTTTAATTCCGTGTTTCGATCTTTTTTT
Source organism: Gentiana straminea (assembly GCA_036785695.1). Lineage (NCBI taxonomy): Eukaryota > Viridiplantae > Streptophyta > Magnoliopsida > Gentianales > Gentianaceae > Gentiana > Gentiana straminea. The sequence goes on from JAVUPR010000060.1 coordinate 298,207, forward strand.
TTTATGAATAAAGCTGTGAAACAGCCATGGACATAGCTGTGAAGCTTCCTGTACGCAGAAGCAACTTTGATTCTTTTTTCTGGATGCTTTTGTAAGTTTAATTCAGATTGTTTTATTTCCTATGTTTAATTGTTATGATTCAATTTATATCGAGAGATATGATTGTTTGTCGATGCTACCGTATGACGGAAGTCGGTGTAGATTAGGTCACCGTAGGAAAGTTTGGATTTTTAATCTATACATAACGGAAGTTCGTAGATTAATTATCTAGGTTTACGAGAGAACCACAATTTGAATTAATTCGTTGCAAAATTATCCTAGGGAGATATTGAGTATCATCATCACCGGAAAGATGAGATTTTTCATGTGTTTATTTTGTGAGTTAACTTGTTCTTTTTCATGTTTTGAGATGCCGTATGTTAATCGAATTTAGATAACGGAAGTTAATAGATTCATTAGATTATCGTGAGGAGGTTGACAATAATTATTCCAACAAACGGAAGTTGTGGGATAATGTTGTTAGATTAGGATTTAATCCATATCTTTGATTTGTATCGATATTAGTTAAGACCGGAAGGTAAACTAATTAATGGCGTGATAAATCGGAAGAGGAAACGCTTCATTAGAAAAGATAATAATCCAAGATAACTTGTGAATGAACATTTGTCTATCTTATTTCTTTCGGTGAGATGATGGTTGTTGGGAAGAGGTTGATCATGGTTTGTTCATGGTTGTTCAGTAGATAGATTTACCGCTTTCGTAGATGTAGTTTTATTTATGTTTTATCGCTTTTATCCTTCCTGGCTTTGGATTAACAATCCTCTGTCCAGTTTATTTTCCGTTGTAGTTTAGGTTTAGGTTAATAAAGAAGAATTAATAAGCTAGATTCAATAGCCCTTTTCCCTGAGGATCGATACCCGTACTTATCCAACTTTACTAGCAACTACCCGGTATTCGGCCGGTTAGGAGGTAGTTTTGCAAGGTAGTATAGGTTTTATAAATTTTCTTTTGTTTTAATGATGCAAAATCTCCCCAACAAAAGTGGCGCCGTTGCCGGGGAATAGGTGTCATGTTGAATCTAGTTTTGTTAGTTCTCGATTTTGTTACGTTTTATTTTTGTTTTTAATAAAAGTAGCGTATACCAAGTTGAGAGTTTTTATTTTGCCGTGTTTCGATGACCGTTAGGTTAAGAATGTGCAAAAGTTTTTTACTCAACTTGTTTTACGTGAAGTTTATATGTTTATGTGTTACCTAGTCTAACCCCCGTGCTTAATTTGATAAGGTTGTCTGCCGTGATACGTATTCTTGTGTTGTGTTCATAAGTATTTAGGGTTTTGCTTTGTGTTTTTCCCTTTGTCCGTGCATTCTTGTTGTATGGACGAGCGTCGTTCGTTGGACGCCCGTCCGGTTCTTCATCCGCAGGTGAACGAGCGTTGGGAAGTATTGGACGCTCGTCCGTTCAAATATTTTCAATCCGTTCGATTTAGAGGACCGGACGAGCGTCTATACTTTCGAACGCCCGTCCGGTCGGTTTTCAAGGCGGACGAGCGTACGCAAGGTGGAACGCCCGTCCGTTCGAACGCTAAGTGAACGTTCGTCCGGGGTTCGGTCCGGGTTCTAAATTTCTTGATTTTATTTTCAATGCTTTTATTTGTTGTGGATTTTTCATTCGAGCTTCGTGGCTAATTGATTTTTACATAGATGCCCCGAACTTATATGTTTTTACCTTTCCATCTATGAATCCATGTTAGATAATTGATCAATTCCTTATATATGATTCATCTAGGCATGTTATAGTGACTGTCGGTTCTCGTAAGCTATAACTGTTCTTATGGTTAATTAGTAGCTAATGTCGGTTCCCGTATGCTACATACCGCTCCGATGAATCTTTTAAGCTTTTAAGACTTACGTGCTTCCTTTGTTTTTATAACTCATATGGGTAGTAACTGTCGGTTTTCGTAATGCTACCATTGCATCTTATGAGTTACATCTGTTTAGAATGGCTAACTGTTGGTTTTCCATAATGCTATCACTTTTTACGAGTCTTAAAGCGCGTCTACATTGCATGTAATGAACAGCACTATCGTTTATCGTAACCTGTCATTATTTGGTAGACGTTTATTTTATACATGTCGTGTTGCTAATTAGTGGGCTAGTTTTCTTTCTTTTATTTTCTTTTATTTTTGCATATCATATAGATGCATATCATTTAGTTGCATTTCATCTAGTTGCATTGTTTTTCTATTTTCTTTTATTTTTTCTTCTTGAGTGTAGTTAACTGTCGGCTTCCGTAATACTACCTCGTTTTTTTTTAGTTTCTGCATAGGCCGTAGTCACTGTAGGGTTGTCCTCGAAACCTGCTCAGCCTGAGCCTGTCAGAATTTATTTTTATTTATTTTATTTTTAGGATCGCATATCATGTAGGTTGCATTGTAGTATAATTTCATGTAGTCGCACCTAGCCTACTACTGTGTAATATTCCATGTATATGTTCCATCTCTATATGAGCTTAATCTGAAAAATCTTTCTGACTTCTTTTCCATGTATAATCCTCTATCATTATTAGTTGGAGTTTGATGTTTCTGTTTGCACATGTGGTCTATATTATTCCACAAGCTTCTGTGGCTTTATTCTTAGATGTCCTGAGTTTAAGTGTTGATCTTTCCATCTGAGCTATTATTTCTTTTTGTGCTTATATCAAACTTCCGTATTTAGACGCTTAGATGTTCTGTACTTTCCTTGTTTGATTTTTCCATCTGAAGCGATTCTATTTTGTGCTCTGGTACGTTCTATCCCCCTTGTCCCCGAGATATTTCCTTGATTGTCAAGTGTGCAGGATCTTAGCGATAGCAATTGTGAGTTTCAGATGATATCAGTTTTCCGGTGGATGGTCCACAGTCTATTGATTTCCTCGGGCATTTCTGGATTTGATGCTAGCCACTTCCGGAATTGCCACTTTCGAACTACAATCAGCTAAGTTCTTTGCTTATTTTTATTTCTGCACAACATGAGGACATGTTGTAATTTAAGTGTGGGGGAGGGGAATAGCTATGTGGTATCTACATTCATTTGCCATACTATTTTATTTCTATGAAAAAGTGCTTAATTTTTAAATTTTTGTTTTGTCCCAAGTAAGCATTGCATGTCTTCATTTGAGTTCTTATATCATTGATGCTGTATTCTGCATATTTAGTAAATTTAGTTGTTTCACCTGATATATTTTTCACGTGCCATAGTAGATGATGAGCTATACTTTAAAGCTATGCCCATTTGATTAGAGATTTTTGATGATTATCGCATGATTCTTTGCTTCCATACGAATTTTGAAAATTTTAATAGTTTGTGTTTAGAATTAAAGTATGACGTACTGTGAATATCTGAAGGTTTGAATGTGATAGGAGGGATATAATTTAAGGTTTGTATACCAATCTAAGATGAATAATATGAATTATGTATTTAAGTGTCGGAAGTAGCTACCAATGATTTGAGTGCGGTAGGGCATTATCACGAAATGTCCTATACCACTATGAGGTTAATAGCTCCCGACTGCCTGATGATAGTAGTACAACTAGGGTGTTATCCCGAAACATCCTATTGCTGGGAATGAGGGCATATATGCTATATATGTGGAATTGATTGAACTTTAAGAAAAATTAGTGAATGGCAATGTGAAAAGATGGTTGGAAACCTTAGTTATCTTCTGACTATCCCCAGTATAAACTAAAAGATATGATGTAGGGATTATCCTCTAAGTATGTCGGAAATATTTTAAAGACTTCCTATTATCTTTTCCGAATCTGTATGTTTCGTGAGGTGCATGTTATAATCGTTTTTATTTCTAATTTAAATGGGATGTTGGCTAGTTTGGTTTGAATAACTTTCAAATTGTGGAACTTAGTGGAAGTTTATTATGGCTATGCACACACTACACGGGTGAACTTCTAAGTTATTGAATATACTTTATATTTGTATAGATGTTTATTTGTCTCGAGCTTGATTTTTTTTTGTTTTGCTCGGGACGAGCAAAAGATAAGTGTGGGGGAGTTGTTAAGGGTCAATTTGTAGTGTTTTATAAGGATATATTTTATATCAATATTCCCCATATATGGATGTTTTTCGTAGAATTCGAGCTTATAATCGATTAATTGAGCAAATGACGTTTTGAATAGTTAAAATGCAAAATCGAGTAAATATCGTGGTTTTATTATCTATTTTGTATGGTTTTACGTTTTGCTCGGTTTTGTCATCTTTTAGGTGCACAAATGTGGAATGGAAGAGGTATAAATGATGTTTGATTGAAGATTAAAAAGGAAAGAAAGAGATACAAGAAGATGAGGATGAAATAAAGCTTGGGAAAATCCCGAAAACGACTCGTAATATGACGGGCTAGTCAAAAAGGCGTTTTTACGAAGAAGAGTCCTTAATGAAAGTTGTAGAGTTTTCCGAGAGCTTTTTTATGACATTCGGATCATAATTTTTGGAGGTCTACAACTCAAGATATGGATTTTAGAAGTCTTATTCCAATAAATATTCCATGCACAAGCAGAATTGTGAACCGGCGTCCGATCGCAAACTAGCGTCCAAAGCTTAAATTCGGTGCGAGACTTCGGACCGAGCATAAACGGACGTCCAACCTCGGTTCACTCCATGGACGAGCGTTCTCCTCAACGGACGAGCGTCCGGCCATGTTCCCGTAGCAACCGACCTAAACACAACAAAGGCCGACTTATTCTTTTCCTATAAATATCACAGCTTTAATTCAGCCCTAATTCTTACATTATACACGTAGCCCCCAGCCCTTGGAACCCTAAAAATCCGGGCGAGAGGAGCGAGGCCGGCCGGCCAAGCTCCTTGCTTGGTCGGCCGGTGGTTAGATTAGTGCTTTTTAATTCCGTGTTTCGATCTTTTTTTTTTTTATGAATAAAGGCGTGAAACGACCATGGACATAGTTTGTGAAGCTTCCGTACGCAAAGAAGCAACTTTGATTCTTTTTTACGGATGCTTTTGTAAGTTTAATTCAGATTGTTTTATTTCCTATGTTTAATTGTTATGATTCAATTTATATCGAGAGATATGATTGTTTGTCGATGCTACCGTATGACGGAAGTCGGTGTAGATTAGGTCACCGTAGGAAAGTTTGGATTTTTAATCTATACATAACGGAAGTTCGTAGATTAATTATCTAGGTTTACGAGAGAACCACAATTTGAATTAATTCGTTGCAAAATTATCCTAGGGAGATATTGAGTATCATCATCACCGGAAAGATGAGATTTTTCATGTGTTTATTTTGTGAGTTAACTTGTTCTTTTTCATGTTTTGAGATGCCGTATGTTAATCGAATTTAGATAACGGAAGTTAATAGATTCATTAGATTATCGTGAGGGAGGTTGACAATAATTATTCCAACAAACGGAAGTTGTGGGATAATGTTGTTAGATTAGGATTTAATCCATATGTTTGATTTGTATCGATATTAGTTAAGACCGGAAGGTAAACTAATTAATGGCGTGATAAATCGGAAGAGGAAACGCTTCATTAGAAAAGATAATAATCCAAGATAACTTGTGAATGAACATTTGTCTATCTTATTTCTTTCGGTGAGATGATGGTTGTTGGGAAGAGGTTGATCATGGTTTGTTCATGGTTGTTCAGTAGATAGATTTACCTCTTTCGTAGATGTAGTTTTATTTATGTTTTTATCGCTTTTATCCTTCCTGGCTTTGGATTAACAATCCTCTGTCCAGTTTATTTTCCGTTGTAGTTTAGGTTTAGGTTAATAAAGAAGAATTAATAAGCTAGATTCAATAGCCCTTTTCCCTGAGGATCGATACCCGTACTTATCCAACTTTACTAGCAACTACCCGGTATTCGGCCGGTTAGGAGGTAGTTTTGCAAGGTAGTATAGGTTTTATAAATTTTCTTTTGTTTTAATGATGCAAAATCTCCCCAACACCTTTCATCGGTCTCGATCTTTCGAAGTGTTCCCGGATTTTAGAGAGTATCTGGTATGGCTTGATATTAAGTGGTATGAAATCACTCTCACTGAATTTAAACGGCTTCTTGGCCTATCGATCTTGGTTCGCGTCCCTGCTGTGCTCTTTCTTTCGATCATCCCCGCGATCCTCTTTCTGTGAGTTTTGTTCCGGTATAGATTTTGGTTTTCCAGGAGTGGCGCTTCGCTCACCCCGATCATTCTGGCCCCTTCCAGCATCTCCCTTAGGCCTGATTAATTTATATGGTTGCAGGATAAATTCCGTCTTCATTGGACCCTTGGCTATCTCCGTAAGAAAGCAAGTTATGATGGCGTCATCAGGAATGTTCCTTGTTTGATCGTATACCCTAACAAACCGCTCGTAGTAGTCTTTTCCCGACTCCCTCCCTTGTGGACCTCATAAAGGTCCTCAAAGGTCCTCTTCGGCCTGCTCGCTGATTCAAACCCTTTTATGAAATTTTCAAACAGATCCTCCCAACTTTCAACCGAACCCCAAGGAAGCCCGCGGACCCATGAGGCGGTCCTGTCCTACATTCTTCCAACTAGAGCGATGCACCAGGCCAACCATTTTTGAGTCGCTAAAGTGATGCGACCTTTGGAACGCATTGAGCCAATCATTTGGACAATTGTTGCCATTATAGTAATTGTAACCGGGATAGCTAACCTTTTCTCTCCTTATGGAAATGTGTCAATGATTCTCTTGGCGAGCACATATATCCCAGAGATCGGGGCGGCTTTTTTAGCAGGCCTCGATTTTTTCAGCTTTGTGATCTCCTTCTTCATTATTTCCATTTGCTCGATCATTGCGGGATAAACTCCTCATTTGGGAAGGGATGGTTCAGCGGACCGTTCCAACACGTACTTTGAGGGTACATGGTTTCATGATTCCTCTTGCTGGGCTCGCTTTTCCCTTATGTTCAAACAAGAATCTCGTCCATCATTTCCCTCTTGTCTAGGCGTTACCTCTCTCTCTGGGAGACTCAGACGGCTCAAGGCTAGAGCCTTTTCTTTTTCTCCCAGCCTTTTGAGAGCAGATCCTCTTTCTCCACTTTTTTCTTTCTGATTTTCACGACCAGAATGAGTTGAAGTTTGTACGACCTCCTGATCTCGCTTGCGACCTATGTGACCCGATGATTGAACACTCTCCCCAACCTCTATCCTTTGGATCTGACTTTAGCGACCTTTGTTCGGTGCCTTAGGGTTGACTTCACTCCCAGGGGGATTCGGAGCTCGGACATTGTCTTGGCATACTTGGCCCAGAGCCACTAGCCGAGAGTTGGTTAGGTACATTGTCTCGGCATACTTGGCATATTCCCTCATCTCTGTGACCTCAGGGTCCTCTTGGAATCCGGGTACCCTTTCTGGTACTATCTCTTGACTGTGTTGCGGCCTTGTTGCCCCGATAGCGGTCTTTTCCAAGCGAGCTGATTCTAAGGTCGCAGCGGCCTATTTGGATTTTGATTTTTGGTTCAAGACATTTCTAGCATCGCCAGTGGCTTAAAGCCCTTTCTGTGACCTGTCCCAATCTGCCGTAGGATTATCAAGTGTTTCTCCTCTACCCTCAGCGCGGTGTTGATTGGATGCACCCCCTTTTGTAAGGGTTTGCGGTATTAGCGGCGATCCCTTACTTCCTGCCATCGCTTAGTATGTGAGCTGATTAGCTCAGAGGTAAGATCGTTAATCGGGTCGCCACCGACTGTCTGACAACCTTCTCCTTTTTGACACCCTCAACTACTTCATACATTCTTATCTACTTTTGGGGAGATGATCAGAGATCTTTTGGAGGGTCTTTTTGAGTGAGCTAGAGGGAGATCTTTTGGATAGTGACAGCTTAGGTGAGGGTGGCCGGAAATACAAATTTCAGGGGAATAAGGAGAGGATTCAAACGCAAAAACCCCAAAAATTTGTATGACTTCCTCTTGAAAACGCACACACTATCAAGTAAGCAAAAAGGGGTTTCTTTTTGGCAAAGTGCTTTTCACTATAACAAGGAAACAAAGGTGATATATGGGCTTTTTCTGGCGATATGACGAGGTTGAACCTTGGAGATACCGAGAGAGGTGATTTCTCGAATGAAAGCTCGGTATACACAGGATTTTTAACACCAACATGAGCGCACTGCTCTCTAAACTGTGATAGCTTAACTAAAAACATTAACTTGAGCGAAGAGAACTACGAGATAGGTGATTTCTCAAACGCTATCCCGTGAGTTTTGTGCAAGATATGTTAAAGTTACCTCTTTTGTTTTTCTTTTCGGTGAGTTGAATTCCGAGACCTCTCCCTTCGAGAACTCAGCTGGACTCAAAGGATGGATTAAGATGATGCTCATTAACTCCGCCATGTGAAGGCTTTTACGGATGATTTCCACGTCGGAAAGACCGAAAAGCTTGCTACTTTCCCGGTAACGAGCCAAGCGATAATGCGGTTATTATCACGGTGGCCGAGCGGTTGTTTGTTTAATGGATATCGATTTATTTGATGTGTTTATAGTGATCATGGCCGGTGGTGCACAACGGCGATATGGAGGTGTGTATGAATTCTTCGGTGAGTAGGTATTTTGACGAGTTTAGTTCTCTTTATCAAATAGCTTGTGTCTTCTTTAGTAACACAAGCCCTCCTTTTATAGGGATGAGGGAAACTTAGGGATTAAGTAAAGATAAGTAAGCAAAATATCGTAAAGACAAGTAGACTAAATATCTTGGCGGCACGTCTTACGTGGTCGCTAAGATCGCTATCCGCAAGGTCGCCTACTCTTCGTCCCGAATCCACTAGCTCCTCTGCTGCTCCCTCCTAGGGCTCATGTGGTCTCTTATGGACCTATTGTACAAGGTCACGGGTCGGCCTCCTGAGCTTCTAGTGAGGTGGTCTTGCCAAGGACAAGCCCTCTCGTGGGGTCATGGTAGATGCCATGGAAGATAATGCAAGTAAATTTTTTTTTTTTATTTTAAATATGAATTTTAAATATGAGCTATGGCTAAATGAATGCAGTTACAATGCAATATTATGTTCGAAATAAAATGTAGTGAGACAATGCAAAGTCTATGACATGTATGATGATTTATTTTTTATTTTATGGAATCTCAAGAAACAATTAATATGGAGAGAAAGTAAACGATGTGGTGTGTGATATTTCCTAAATAAATTTATTAATATTACAGCCTCAAGAATTAAATGATAGTGTAAGGGGGTGTGAAAACAGTGAATCTGAATCATTAACGAACCCTTAGGATAGTGATGAGCCGACTGTTGATGATCTAACTTGATCAAAAATTTATTCTGCAAAACAACTTAAGACCAAGTGTAAATCGAGGAAATAACTGATAAAAAAAAGTTAATCAAACAAAGTGATATCAAGAAATTGATCACTAGGTGACCTGGCTCCGATACCAATTGTTGGATCGATATAGTGCAAATAAACACTCTAGAGGGGGGTGAATAGAGTGTTGATCAATTTATAAACTCTTTTTCGATAATTCAACACAAATACTAAACGACTAAGGCGGAAGCTAACTTAGTCGATTATTCGCTTGTGTTATAAAATCCTAGTGATCAAATTAGTAAATTTTTATGTGATAAAAGTATAGCACTTGATAACTCAAATAGTCAAGACTAAATATAGCAATCCGATAATTTGATAAAAACAATTGCGTCACCACAACAACTTGCAGGTACACAGATAGGACAAAATACTTAAAATGGATAATCAGATTGCAAACTAATTTACTAGATGAACTAATTCTTTTAGTGAGCAAATACTGGACTTATATTAAAATTAATCACAATAGCAAACATCAATTCAAAGTACAGGTTCTACTTCAAAGCTGTTGGACGAAAGCAATATACTATTAATACAAATTACACTATCAAATGATGTTCAAACTAATCTATTTCAAAGCAATTTTCAACAGCTCAAAGTTCAGCAAAGCTAATTAACTCAAAAACGAGCAGGTTACAACTTCTGCTACAGAATTGCAGATTCAGCAAACCGAAAACTGATCTATTACAAACTAATGCAGCAGTACAATTCACAGAACAACAGATTACAAAAATATCCAGCAAACGAAACAAAAACAAAACTTATCAGTCAAACAGATAGGAAAGATAATCTAGTTCAAAGGATAAGATTATCAACCCTACAGTTTTGACAAGACTGAATACACGGTTCAGCAGCCTATAACTAAACCTAGCTATTACAGGTTGTTCTTTAACACAAATTCAGCTGGATTGCAAAGTCGAGTTTAGCAGGATTATGGCAGGTATAAAAACAGAGCTTGCAGACTCTATAACAAATACAAGGGGTGTTACTATATTTGATCAAAAGCAACAATGAAGTAAGCTTATGATCAAATGCAGAACCAACAGATTTTGAGGGGATCCAAACAAGACTCGGACGAGAATCAAGCACAGACTTCGTCCGATGCAGAACCGAGACTTAAGGTATTGGTTCAAATCGACTCACGAAATGAAAAAAGAACCCACCGGTCGAGTCCTGATTTGGTACTGCAGACCAATCGGACTGTTGTCAAGGCTATGATCAACTTAGAGCCAATCACCAAAATCAGAGTTCCAACTCTATGTGTGTTCCAACTTTGATTATCAATAGCAATGAAGTCTACTGATGATCAATATTGGAACCAGCAGGTTTATGGAGATAAACGAAAACTACAGAAATCAAGACTTCAGTTTTTGATCCTTCACACGGACTTAAAGCACAGACACAAGGCCTCCCTAGGAAAGATTAATTTTGCACTTCAGACCAATTAATCTTTTGTCTACTACCTTAATCAAGGATGATCAAACACAGAATCAGGATTTCAAAAACACAATAGAACAGACTCAGAAAACACAATCAAGACTAGTATCAAACAAGACTACTATCAAGCTAATCTAGACAATCACAAAACAACACACGAGAAAATTGAATGCAAAGCGGGACTTGAGTCAACAATGTGTTACCTCATATAATGAGAGCACAAAGCAAGACCTCAATCCAAGCAGTGATTCCGTCGAGCTATTGATCCGAACCTCTCTTCTCAATAGCTTAAGACCGAGAATCGAAACAACTTGAACAATCTTGGAGATTTTCAAGCCCTCAACTTCGTGCTCACAAACCGTAAAAGAGACTTTTATGTGTATAAAGGAATGTAGGATTGCTCAAGAACGTATTCGAGTTGTTGCAATCCTAGTTAATGTGATGGCTATTTATAGCCTTGGAGGTATGACTAGACCTCAAGGCTGTGGTGTGAACACAATCGAAAAGAAATCTTTTAGAATCCGAGGCAATAACTGCAGTGATATTACCAGCCATGGTTTACCTGTCCTTCCATTGGTTCAAAGTGTTGAGTATACTTTCTAATAAAGGGCCGTAAGGCAAGAAATGGAGAAAGTTATATTTCACCAATGAACCGAACCGATTTGGTTAACCAAACAATCACTGATATTGTTTAAACCGACTGATTTCTTTATGATTAAGTTCAATAGCACGGTGTGGAGGAACCCGGTTTGGTCATGGTTCAATTTGACACATTTAGGGACTTACCTCAATTGAACCGGACTTAATCCTAAAACCAAATTCAGAACCGAATATGATGCCAAATGGTCTGAATTTAATTTTAGGGCATCATTGGGTCACTACCCTCAGCGTTGACTCGACCCTTGACTTCTTAGGGGGTAAGACCCTCAGTCAAATTACCTAATCCGTACACCAAGAAGGGTCAAGCCTTATACCTGAGCAAACCGGGTCGGGATTCACCGGTTTGTGAAACTGAAACACTGAGAAGAGCATCAAAACGGTGTCACTTCGATCATCAATGTATCAGGACTGAATTGGTGTATCATTCAGTCTTTAATCGGTCATGGGATCAAGCTTGCACATTTTTCACGTGTTTCATTTGACCCATAGATCTACAATCACAGCATAAGGAAAGGTCAAGGCGATTTCGATTCAAATCAGAATTAATACTGAAGGAAATACGACATTAACTAGAAAGATATCACCTTGAATTCGAGTTGACTGCAAGTCCACAAAATGAAACATTAATGGCTCGTATCAGTCACCAAATCGAATGAAAGGTCAAACCTTTCATCTCCACACCTTCAATCAAACAGAGGGACAAAATTAGGCAAATATTCGTTCGTACCAGAATTAACATCGATATTAACAGATTAAGGAAAGAGTGCGGCCTGATTAAATGTAGTTGATTGACATTCGATTTTCTCACATGGGTCAAAGATTTTGGACCAAAGATTTCACCTTTGCAATTTTGCATATGCTTGAATGAATCAAGATGAAAAGTCGGCCTCTTTATGCAACGGTGACCACCGGAGAATCGGGGTGATGAAATCCCTGATTTCTCTTGCCTTTCTTAGCATCAATGACTAGACCAGGCAGATTTCACGCTCTACCATGTCGTAAGATGGAAAGTCGGAGCCTTCACGTCCTTTTGAGAAAAAACGTGTTTCGAAACCAAAAGAATCGAAGCATTCAATGCTCGATATTCATCAGAAAGAGAAGGACGTAAAGGCAGCATCCCGTAATTTCTGGGATTGGAAACGATTCAGCATTCAATTGATGATTCAGTAAAGAAAACGGTAGAAGGTGTTGGACTTATTTCTATGTTTTAGTGATGAGTGCCAGACTAACTGTTATAGTGCAAAGGCAAAAAGATGTCTAGATCAAATGTTTAGGTTTATTATAGTTTGATTTTTGAATAGGTTTGATCAAACAAGCACTGTAAAGGTCAGCTGATTTATATCAGCAGACCGGTCTAGGTCAGTAGGGTAGATAGGTCAGTAGACTAGTCTGGAACCTGCTGAAGACTGAAGACTGAGGGCTCAAACTCAGTTAATGAAGGCTAAGGGATCAAACTTAGTAATTAAAGTAAAGGATATGGAATCAGAATTTAGGCAAGTCTGTGATGACCTAAACTGATTACATATACCTTGTGTACAAGGTCTAAGTTCGTTAAGTTGGATGGTGATTGGAACTTAGTTATTTACAAAACGGTGTAATCTAACTTCACAAGTAAAAGTTAGATAAAAGAAGTCTGCTGCATTATGTTAAACACAGCAAATTATAGTTCAGTAGACTGATAGGTATTTCAGCAGACTGATGAACCTGCTGATATACATACCTCGATTAACTCAAGATTACATTGGAAGATTACATGGATAAGGACAGCCAACTACCTCTCGATTTATCAAACAAATCAATGGGCGAGATTAAAAAGACGTTGGGATGATTTAGGACTTTATCCAATGGTTACAAGTCAAAGGGTGGAGACCGCACTCTGTCAAAAGGATTACGACAAGGTGTCGATCCTATGAATAGTGACAGAAAGCAAGTCAAATAGGACAAAACCAGGAACGGTCATATTTGAATTTCAAATACAAGTCACATGGACTCCTACCTATAAATAGAGGACTTCCAACTTAGAAAATGATGATGAACTTTAAGAGAAAAATACAAGTGATAATTCTGAGCTGAAAAAGCACCCTGTTGAACTTACTAAGCTTAAGGCTACTGATCCAGAGAAAATCTTCAAGTGTATTATGTATTCAAGCTACATCAAGTTTACACACTTGAAGACTGCAAGCTGCTGATTATTTCATCCTAATCAAGTTGCTGCAACTGAATCATTTACTTGATTCATTCTTTATTTTACAAAGAACCTGCTAAAGACAGTGAAGCACTTTTGTGTGAAAGACTGTTGTTTGTGGTGGAGCTGGTGAAGAGGCAATCCTACCCTTCAAGGACCAGTGGAAGACTATGGAGCAGCAATCCTACCTATTCTTAGTTTTCAGTTTGTGAAGCCATAGTCATTGGTGAAGGACAAGCAACCTTAGGAATCTTTGTAACAGCTACATCAAATATCTCTAGTGAATTACCTCCAACATCACAGGAGAAGAGTGGACTGACAGGATTACACCACCTGGAACCACTATAAAATCTGCCAACTTACTTTCTGCACTTAGATTCTGTATTTAGTTTATTATACACATCATCCTACTGAATCTAGCAACTGAACTTACACACATACACTACTGAGTATCCAATACTTAGTATCATATTTAACAACAAGTAATAAGGCTTAATTTTTGATATAATTACACTGCAAAAATTCAGTAAACTCAAATGTCAGTAGACTACTGAGGTATCAGCAGACTGCTGAAGTTGTTGAATTTGTTAACTCCAAAAGTTTTAAGTGTTAAGTTTATTCACCCCCCCCTCTAAACTTAACCAAAGCCTTTTCAAGGGACCAACAATTGGTATCGGAACAGTGCTTCCGTTCTGAAGTAATCCTACTTGTTGTGCTTGAGAAAATACTTTGAAACTTTTTCAAGTTACTAATTTTCGAAGCATTGCATCATGGATAACAACCAGTATGCTAGAACTATGCTGATGTGTTCTCTAGATAGATTTGTTGAATATAAACGTCGAATGCAGGCTTACCTTGCTGCAACTCATGATGAAATGATGGATGTGCTGACAGATGGACCACTGGAGATTACCAAAGCAGTAACAGTGGGAGATGAGACACAGTACATTCCAAAACCAAAAAGAGAATGGAATGCTGAAGATAGAAAGAGAGCAAACCTCAACAATATTGCTATTGATATCATTTATAGAACCTTGGATAGCAATATGTACATGAAGGTTAAAGATTGCAAAACAGCTAAAGAACTTTGGGACAAAATACAGTTGATCTGTGAAGGCACTGATGCAATTAAGAAGAATAAAATCAGTGTGGCCAAGAAGAGGTTTCAAAAGTTCAAAATGCTACCAAATGAAACCATTGAGAAAATGGAGTCAAGATTTAATGCTATCCTAGATGAACTTACCCTACCAAGCATAAGTTACTCAAAAGAAGAAATAAACTCAAAAATCTTGGAAGCATTGCATGACAAAGAAGTTTGGGAGATGAAAGTCACTGCAATAGAAGAAATGAGAAAGCTACATGAAGAGGATACATTCAAATTATTCTAAGATCTTAAAGCTTATGAATTCAGCAAGAGATTGGTTCCTACCACTGAAAAAGAGGAACCAAAGACAACTGCATTGGCTGCCAAACATCAAGAAGAGACGTCAGGAGCTCAAGATGATCTGCTGGATGAAATGCAAGAGAAGATTGCCCTACTGAGCAAGAAGATCCGGATGATGAAGACTGGAAAAAGCTCTCCAAGGAATTTCACTAAGAAATTCAGTGAAAAGAAGAAAGATTATTCAATAAAAGACAATGATTACTTGTGTTTCCAATGCAAGAAACCAGGACACTTCAAACCTGACTATCCTGAGTTAAATCAGAAAAAGGATTATCTTTGCCTTAATTGCAAAAAGCCTGGACATTTTAGACCTTATTGTCCAGACCTACGGAAGACCAAGAGCCAACAAAGAAGACCTGGAAAGAAGTCTATGGTTGCTGAAGATGAATCAGGGTATGAAGTGGAATCTGAAAAGGGAAATGAATCAGTTGACACAACATTAGTTGTTGATATGGAAGACTATGCATTAATGGCTAATATGGATGAAACAGAGGAGGTATACAATACTGTATCAATTAACACTCCGGCTGGAAGTGATTGTGAATCAACCTGTGGTTCAAATCCAAGAAACTCTTACAAAGAAGAAGCTTTGGATGCCATCCTCAATCAACTGAGGAAAATACAATCTGATTATGAGATTGTGAAGGCTGAAAAGGAAGCTCTTCAAGTAGAAGTTGAAAGATTGAATGCTGAATTAAGGATTCTCAAAGGTAAGGAAAATGATGTTGGACATAACCAGTATAAGCCTGCTGAACATCCAGTAGCTTCTGAATCTGCTGAACCATCTTGTGCCTCTACTGCATACAAATCTGGACAGCCTTATGGTGATAGAACAGGGCTTGGATTTGGAACTCAACAATCCAAAAAGAGTGGATCCAGTAAGGTTACTGAACCTAGTACCAGAATTGGTCCTAAGTTTGTACCTGCACAAGATCCAACTCCCAGTAAGGTTGCTGGGGCAGTAAAACCTACCGAGAATGCTTCCAGGAAGCAAAATCAGAAGTCAACAGCTCCTAATAAAAAGAACAAATCCAAAAATAGGACTACTTTGCCTTCTAGACCTACTGATAGCAGACCTGCTACCAAGGCTGCTGGATCACAAAAAGGAAAGAACAAGAAATATTCCAAGGATAAGAATCCTAAACCCAAAAATGTTAATCATTCTAGGGATACTTATCTCCGGGGGAAAGGTAGATTGTTCCCTACTGATGATGATTGGAATATTCCTGCATCTAATGCTAGATACAGCAAGTATAACCATGCTGCTAGGGTAAAACCTAAGCAATGGAATCAGCAAAGGGCTCAGCAGAGGACTTATACAAGACCTCAACAGGGACCTCAGCAGACTCCATACTATAGGGCTGTCCCTAACAGACAGCAAACTAATGGTTATACTAATTCTTCTAACAACAAAAATCACTTCAAACAGCATTATAAACCAAGAGGCCAGAAAACATATTTGAATCCTACACAACCAACTGTTAGAACTTATGGATGTGTGGAATACATGTATGAACCAAAGTATGACACTTTTAGGAGAAGACCTTATGGAAACATCCCGGGGTCATGCTTACCACCGACCATTATGGACCCAAACAGGTTTGGGTACCTAAAATGTATTAACTTTGTTTTGTAGGGTGTCTGGTACTTTGACAGTGGATGTTCCAGACATATGACAAAGAATAAGCACAGTTTGTCAAATTTTGTGACAAAGGATGGTCCAAGGGTGAATTTTGGCAACAAAAATACACCGGTTACACAAGAGGATATGGCACACTTGTGAGGAATGGACTTACAATCAAGAATGTTGCATATGTGGAAGGACCGGACTACAACTTGATGAGCCTTTGGACAATTCTCGTGACATGGGATACAAGGTCACTTTTGACAAAAACAATTGTATTGTCATTAGTGAAAGAGGTGATCAAGTTGTACTGGCTGGTAGAAGACAACAAAACATGTACATTGTGGATTGGTCTACTGCAGTTCGAAACCTGCATGATTGTGCATACCAAATCAGAACTCAACTGGTTATGGAACAAGAAATTAAATCACTTAAATTTTGATGATATCAATCAGTTGGTGAAGAAGAACCCGGTGATTGGTTTACCTGAGATCACATTCAAGAAAGATACTATATGTGATGCTTGTCAGCAAGGTAAATGTTAACGGTGATTTTTACGATATATATGATATTATTTCGTAGCAATTTCCTTCGTGTTTTATTACTTTTTATAGAAAAGTAAGTGTTTAAAGGATTTATTTAAAGAATGCGTATGGAAATCATTAAAGTGCAAAATCGAGCTAATTACGTGGTTTTAATGGTGTTTTTTATCTATATGTATGATTTTACATTTTGCATGTTTTTGTCGTCTTGTAGGTACGCTTGCATGGCAATGAAGGAGCTTAAACGATGTTCTGTTGAAGATTAAATAGAAGGAGAAAGATGCATATTGAACTTGGACTGAAGATAAGGAAGCTTTGAAGAACTAAACGCGCGTTTGCTCCATCCGTCCAGTGGACTGGCGCCCAGAATATTGAACTGGCATCCAGGAGGAGCCTTTGGATTCAGGATGTTCAGATTTTCTATGGACGAGCGTTCAAAATTATATAGGACGGGTGTCTGATCCAGCTCGGCCCGACTCGAAGATTTTACAAAGTTTGGACGTGCGTCCAGAGCAGCAAACGGGCGTCCAACCGATCAGATTTGCGTTCAGAAGCAGAGTAAAGGATAGACTTGGAATTATCTTCATTTTATTTTATTAGGGTTTAGACTTGCTAATAATAAAACCCTAAGTCGGCAAAACAAGTTATAAAAGTAGAGGCATCAGCAGAAAAAGCAGGACAATTCATCCTGGAGAAAAGCTGCAGCACGGAAACCCAGAAGAGGCACACTCGGTCGACCGAGTGCTCCTGCTCGGTCGACCGAGCCACGTTTTACTTTTTATTATTATTATTTATTTGGTCTTTCTGGAGATGAGTAGAGGTTGAGGCCAGTTCGAGCAAGCATGTGAAACCGTTTCTGCAACATCTTGATCTCAACTTTGGGATTGTTTTTGTGAGTTTTATTAAAGCTTGTATCTTTATTATGCTTTTATATTGATTATGCAATTGTATCGATGGATTGTTGCTTATTGATGTTTAACGTTTGATGAAAATCGTTGTTAGACCTAGATCACCGTAGTAAAGATTAGATTTTTAACCTAAAAATAACGAGAGTTGCTAGGGTAAATTTCTAGGTTGCTAGATTGAGAAATCTTACACCTTTGTTATGGAAGCATTAGTCTTTAAGATCGAGAGACGAAAGATTAATAGGCGAATTATCTACGAGAGTAGAAATTCATACCTTTGATAGGTGAACCACATCTTTATTAAATCTTCACTAAACGATCTGGGGTAGAAATTGAGTGTTGCGAGATAGGTGGATCAATGCTTGTTCTTCGTTAAAATTAATTGAAATTATCTTTGTGCCTTGTTCTTCGTTGCGATCTTAGAATTTTATTTTTCTTTTTAGTTATAGAATAGATTTGTTTAGTTAGTTTAGGTCCGCAACTATATTTCCTGGCTTTGGATTGACAACCCTCTGTCCAGTTTATTGTTTTTTTCGTTTTCATTTTTAGTTATTTCTCGTGACAATTTAGAAGAATTAAGAACTAGACCAACCTCGATTCCCTGTGATTCGACTCCGGTTGTATTTGCTATGCTACGATCCCTGCACTTGGGGTAAACCGGATTATTTTATTACTTGTTTATTTTGCTTAGATAAAATCCGTGACAAGTTTTTGGCACCGTTGCCGGGGAATCGGTACGGTTGTCTAGTTTATTAATTTTTCTGATTTTTTGTTATAAGTTGGGATAAAAGGGATCATTAGGGCACATGGTAGTATTTTGGCCATAACTTTCGGCTCGAGTGTCCGTTTGTCGCGCAGGACCCCAATTCGGAAAGCTCGTTCCGACGCCGACGACGTGGTTAACGGCCAAAGGCCGTTCAACACCGTTTTTGAGGTCAAAATCTGATGTTTTCCCTTCCATTTTGGGCTCAAAAGATTTCAACACGTTTTTCTCCCTTTTATTGTTTTCTTGTTTTCTGTTTTAAATTTTTCGTAGGTAGGTTTCTGTTTCTGTTTCCGTTTCTTTTTCTGTTTCTTTATCTTTTCTAAATTAAAAAAAAAACAAAAAAATGTCATCAACTAGGATTATGCAAGATCATATCGCCATACTGCAACAGCAGGTGGCAGCCCTTACAATGTCGCGTAAACTTATGGGTCAAAACCACTATTTTCCACAGAACTCACAAGTTCTGTTCTGTGGAAGGTGTTGTCGACCTGGCCATGTTGTTGGCTAGTGTCAGTTTCTTTCCCCTCCTGTGTATCAAGTTAATACTGTCCATAATCAGGGAAATTTCAGTCTAGTCACATGCCAGATATGTGACAATGTGGGACATACTGCTCGTTTCTGTCCTATGGATGGACAGAACGCTGAAGTTCATGCTTTCAGTGGTCAGCAATATCAAGGATTTAACGATCGGTTCTCTAGCCACGGCGATTTTCAAAATCAGGGTTTCAATCAAACTTGGAATTTCAATCAAAACCCGAACTTCAGTCAGAACCCAAATATTAATTCTTCCAATCAAGATCAGTGGTTCAATCAGAATAGTCCCAATCCTATGTTCCAAAGTTGGCCTAGCCCATCTTTTCCACAGCACTTTCAGAATTCCTATCAGAGCACCTCTCAATCTATTGATCTTGAAGCTAAATTGGAGGAGCTCCAATCCTTTCGAAGGAGCAAAACGATAATTTCCAACTTCTTCTTGGTATGCTGGCTAATATTGAGAGACAGATCAAGCAAATGGCCCAGACTGAGTTCGATCAAGATGAAGGCAATTGGCAACAAGAGATGATTGATGACCTGGAACCTGATATGGATCGGCTTAAGTTACAAAGGTTAGAAACTTCCTTCCCTCCTGCATGGTGTGATGATGAAGACGGTTGTGCTATGATGGATCCGACATCAGAGATGGTTGAAGATGTTAATCACCGAGAATGTGAAGAAATACACCCGGTGTTGGAGAACATAGAGGACGATGTGCCTAAATTAGAGATAAGTCACCCGGAGGAAGTCGCATTTGAGGAGCCGTTGAAGCGAATAAGTGTTGAGGTGATTGTGGACGAGCGAGTGAGCGTGAAGGAAGTGATCTTCCCACTTGATCACTATGTCATGAACTGGGAGATGGAACCCCCTAATCCCGTTCTTCTTTTATTGGGAAGATACTTTATAAAGGTCCTTCGAGCCATGGTTCCATTAATTTCCTATGAAGGTGAGTTGGATGGCTCGTATGCTGAATATTCGTTGAAGAACCATGCGAGAAGGACGTATCCGTTTGATAATGGATAGTGAGCTAAGTGTGTCTAGCCAAAGACACTAAAGAGAGGCGCTTGTTGGAGGCAACCCAATATTAAGAAAAGTTTTTGCTATTATTATTTTGTTTTTTGTTGTATAAGGGGGGCTAGTTTTGTCTTGTGTCGTCTAGGTTTTTGGAGTCGGTTTCTGTGGCCAGGTAACTTGCATGAGCGGAAGCTACTGTCGTTTTTTTGATTCATCTGGACTTTAGTTGAAGCTACTGTCGGTTTTCCGTTGCTATTACTCTCTGATGAATCTTGTAAGCCTTAACGCGCATTTTCACTTTCAGTTGGAGTTTGGTATTTCTGTATGCGCATGTTGGACCATATTTGTTTTGTAAACCTCTGTGGTTATATTTGACGCTTAGATGCCATGTGTTTTCCCTGTGTGGTGATTTTTCCATCTGAGCAATTATATCCTGTGCTTATATCAAATTTTTCTGCGCAATATGTTATATTCCCCTATCCCCGAGATTTTGTCTTGTTTTTCATGTGTTTGCGATAGCAATTGTGAGCGTTTAGACGATATCAGTTTTCCGGTGGATGGTCCACAATCTACTGATTTCTTCAAGCATTTCTGGATCTGACTCATGACCACTTCCAGACTTGCAATTTCGAACTACAATCAGCTAAGTACTTTATCTTTTCTTTAATTCTGCACAACCTGAGGACATGTTGTTATTTAAGTGTGGGGGAGGAATTTGTTGTACCTACAATGTGCTTAATTTAGTATGCTTACCACCATTCTTAAAAAATTCAACAAATTTTGAAATTTTTTTTAAAAAAGTTGTCCCGAGCATGATTTTATTTTGGCTTACTTACTTGTTATATTCCCATACTTGTGCTGGTTGACTAGTATTTTTGCATAGACCTTTGATAAATAAGCTTTTACTCAAATTCTTTTCACGTAAGCCTCTTCGATGACGAACTGAACTTTGGAAACTGTACCCATTTAAACCGATGATGTTTGATTCTGGTTATCAGACCGTTCGCTTAGTGCTAATGTCATGGAAATTGTAATATGTGCGTAGTTGGAATTGAAGTAGGAAGTATAGTGAATATACCGAAGCATGAATGTGATAAGTGAAACGTAACTACTGTGCTTTGGAAAAGTTGTTTTAAGAAAAATATATGAATTAATTGGGTGTGTCGGAAGCTGGTCGATGATTGGAGTGAGGTAGGGCGTACCACGAATGTCCTATACCATTATGATGACCAAAAGCTCACGACAGTCAGAAGAAGCTTCCTTATGATTTGAGTAAGGTAGGGCATATCACGAATGTCCTATTCTGCTATGACGGGCAAGATCTCATTCTGATGTGTGTATAAATGTGAATTAATTGAATCAACTTACATAAGGAATTTGGTATGAATAAGTGAAAGACTTAGTTATCGCCTACCTTATCCCCAGTATAGACCAATGTATATGTTGTAGGGAATATCCTCTGGGTACAACTGAAAAGATTTTGAAAACACATGTATTACTCTAGTCATGACATAGTTTTGTAGGGCGTATGTATAGTCAGGGTAATTCATTATCTATCTTAAATGGGTATTGGTCGGCTAGCTTGATTTTAATTGTCAAGTGTGGAATCGGTGGAAGTTGAAGAAGGCTTTGCACACACTACACATTCGAGTAATCGTTTATTGCATGGGATGTATGTTTTTGGTGCTAGTCGACCGGTTGTGATTTGATATATGGAATTTTATGTGGTTCAATGTTCAAGTAAGTCCATGGTTTTCTTGTTTTGTTTTGCTCGGGACGAGAAAAAGCTAAGTGTGGGGGAGTTGTTAACGGTGATTTTTACGATATATATGATATTATTTCGTACCAATTTCCTTCGTGTTTTATTACTTTTTATAGAAAAGTAAGTGTTTAAAGGATTTATTGAAAGAATGCGTATGGAAATCATTAAAGTGCAAAATCGAGCTAATTACGTGGTTTTATTGGTGTTTTCTATCTATATGTATGATTTTACATTTTGCATGTTTTTGTCGTCTTGTAGGTACGCTTGCATGGCAATGAAGGAGCTTAAACGATGTTCTGTTGAAGATTAAATAGAAGGAGAAAGATGCATATTGAACTTGGAGTGAAGATAAGGAAGCTTTGAAGAACTAAACGCGTGTTTGCTCCATCCGTCCAAGTGGACTGGCGTCCAGAAGATTGAACTGGCGTCCAGTAGGAGCCTTTGGATTCAGGATGTTCAGATTTTCTGTGGACGAGCGTTCAAAATTATATAGGACGGGCGTCTGATCCAGCTCGGCCCGACTCGAAGATTTTACAAAGTTTGGACGTGCGTCCAGAGCAGCAAACGGGCGTCCAACCGATCAGATTTGCGTTCAGAAGAAGAGTAAAGGATAGACTTGGAATTATCTTCATTTTATTTTATTAGGCTTTAGACTTGCTAATAATAAAACCCTAAGTCGGCAAAACAAGTTATAAAAGGAGAGGCATTAGCAGAAAACGGAGGACAATTCATCCTGGAGAAAAGCTGCAGTACGGAAAACGAGAAGAGGCACACTCGGTCGACCGAGCCACGTTTTACTTTTTTTTTTATATTATTTATTTGGTCTTTCTGGAGATGAGTAGAGGCTCAGGCCAGTTCGAGCAAGCATGTGAAACCGTTTCTGCAACATCTTGATCTCAACTTTGGGATTGTTTTTGTGAGTTTTATTAAAGCTTGTATCTTTATTATGCTTTTATATTGAATATGCAATTGTATCGATGGATTCTTGCTTATTGATGTTTAACGTTTGATGAAAATCGTTGTTAGACCTAGATCACCGTAGTAAAGATTAGATTTTTAACCTAAAAATAACGAGAGTTGCTAGGGGAAATTTCTAGGTTGCTAGATTGAGAAATCTTACACCTTTGTTATGGAAGCGTTAGTCTTTAAGATCGAGAGATGAAAAATTAATAGGCGAATTATCTACGAGAGTAGAAATTCATACCTTTGATAGGTGAACCACATCTTTATTAAATCTTCACGAAACGATTGGGGGTAGAAATTGAGAGTTGCGAGATAGGTGGATCAATGCTTGTTCTTCGTTAAAATTAATTGAAATTATCTTTGTGCCTTGTTCTTCGTTGCGATCTTTGAATTTTATTTTTCTTTTTAGTTATAGAATAGATTTGTTTAGTTAGTTTAGGTCCGCAACTATATTTCCTGGCATTGGATTGACAACCCTCTGTCCAGTTTATTGTTTTTTTTCGTTTTCATTTTTAGTTATTTCTCGTGACAATTTAGAAGAATTAAGAACTAGACCAACATCGATTTCCTGTGATTCGACTCCGGTTGTAACTGCTATGCTACGATCCCTGCACTTGGGGTAAACCGGATTATTTTATTACTTGTTTATTTTGCTTAGATAAAATCCGTGATAGTAAACAGACTAAATCAAGCTTCAAATCAAAGACTAAGCAATCTACTAATAGAGTCTTGGAGCTGATGCATATGGATCTATTTGGACCAGTTACACCAACAAGTGTTACAGGAAAGAAATACACCTTAGTGGTGGTGGATGATTATTCACGGTACACTTGGGTGATATTTATGAACAAGAAAAGTGAGACACTCGAAAAGATGCCTGATCTTTTGAAAAGATTACAGAATGAGAAAAGTTTTATAGTAGTAAAAATCATATCAGACAAGGGTACTGAGTTCCTCAACAAAGTTATAAGAGAATACTGTGAACAAAATGGTGTACTACATCAACTTGCTGATGCTGGTACACCTCAGCAAAATGGGGTTGCTGAAAGAATAAACAGGACATTGAAAGAAGCAGGAAGGACAATGATTTGTGAAGCATTGCTACCTGAAAGATATTGGGCTAAAGCAGTTAATACAGCGTGCTATACACAAAACAGAACTTCAGTGAACAAGAAGCTGCTGAAGACACCTTATGAGATTTGGAATGGAAGGAAACCTAATATATCCTATTTCCATCCATTTGGAAGTAAATGTTTTATCTTAAATCATAAGGAGCATTTGAAGACATTCGAACCAAAGTAAGATGAAGGAATTTTCTTGGGATATTCTTCAGTCAGCAAGGCATTCAGAGTACTGAACAAAAGGTCACTTAAACATGAAGAAACAATCCATTTTGTGTTTGATGAACCTAAGTTCACTGGTATGGAAGATGAAGGTTGTGAACCTGCTGAGAACCTACAAGTCACTGATCCAGATTGTATTGAAGTCTTGGAAAGGTTTAATGACTTAAAAGTTTCTGATTCTGCCCCTGTTGAACACCCTGCTGGTGATACTACTGATGCAACAACTGAAGCAATTCAAGGATCTGCTTGAACCCCCTGTTGAAGAAGCAACAGCAGACCCTACTGAAGATGAGGTTCCTGAGAATCAATCTATCTAGAATTCACAATGGTTAAGGAATCACACTGCTGAACAAGTTATTGGCAATGTACAGCAAGGTGTGAGGACTAGAAGACAATTAGAAGCAATGTTTACTTGTTTTCTATCACAAATGGAACCTAAAGTTGTTGAAGAAGCAATTTCAGAGCCAGATTGGATAATTGCTATGCAAGAATAGTTAAATGAATTTGAGAGAAATCAAGTTTGGACACTAGTTGAAAGGCCAAGTCATGCAATTATCATTGGCACTAAATGGGTATACAGAAACAAACTGGATGAATCTGGTACCAATGTAAGGAATAAGGCCAGACTAGTTGCAAAAGGCTATTCTCAAGCTGAAGGAATAGATTTTCATTAAACTTATGCACCTGTTGCAAGATTTGAAGCTATCAGATTATTCTTGGCACATGCTGCATATAAAAACTTCAAGGTATATCAAATGGATGTCAAGAGTGCATTTTTGAATGGCATTCTAGAGGAGGAAGTGTATGTTCAGCAACCTCCTGGATTTGAAGTTAAAGATCAAGAAGATAAAGTGTATAGACTCAACAAAGCACTTTATGGTTTGAAACAAGCACCAAGAGCATGGTATGAGACTCTATCTCA
The DNA here is from genome assembly GCA_036785695.1 of Gentiana straminea. Taxonomy (NCBI): domain Eukaryota; kingdom Viridiplantae; phylum Streptophyta; class Magnoliopsida; order Gentianales; family Gentianaceae; genus Gentiana; species Gentiana straminea. The sequence continues at coordinate 323,619 of JAVUPR010000060.1, forward strand.
ATTCTTGGTGGACAATGGCTTTACAAAAGGCACCATTGATAAGACTCTTTTCGAATCAATGAGAAGGACAAAGACCGCTATTTGGTACAGATTTATGTTGATGACATAATTTTTTGGTTCTGAAAATGAATTGCTATGTGAAAAGTTTGCAAATCTAATGAAGAGCAAATTCCAAATGAGTATGATGGGAGAAATGAACTACTTTTTGGGATTGCAAGTTAAACAGATGAAAGATGGAATCTTCATTCATCAAACCAAGTACACCAAGGAGTTGCTAAAGAAGTTTGGTATGGAAAACAGTACTAAGAATTCAACTCCTATTAGTACAAATATCAGAATGGATGAAGATAAATAAGGCAAAGATGTTGATCAGACCTTATACAGAAGGATGATAGGTAGTCCATTGTACCTCGCTTTGCCCGGAACGATATATCCTTTCTTTGTAGGTGTTTGTGCAAGATTTCAATCTAAACCTAAAGAAAGTCATTTAGGTGCAGTCAAAAGAGTTCTCAAATATCTTAAAGAGACTTTGGGAGTAGGGATATGGTGTCCCAAGGATGGAAGTTTCAAAGTTATATGCTACTTAGATTCTGATTATGCTGGATGCAAGATTGATAGAAAAAACACCACAGGAACCTGTCAGTTAATGGGAAATCACTACAACAAAACAAGCCTTTGGCGACACTTTCTTTGTGGCAGTTTCATAAATGCTGTAAATTTTCCGGCATAAGTTACTAATTGCCGTAAAAGTATGGCGTTTTGGCGACATATTATTTTGTGCCACGAATTTCCGACATTTAACCGGCAATCATTGTTTACGCCACAAATTTGTGGCATTTTTTGTGGCGTATTACTGTTATGTCGTATAGAATACGTCACTTTTATGACACTCAGTATATATGTCATATATTTTATGACAACGTCATGGCATTTAAACATAATGCCACAAAATGCACGACATTTCTCAAACTTCCACTTGTTATTCATTGAAAAAACGACACTAGCTATGGTGTTTTTGCATTTTGCAATAATATAAAGCGTTTTCATAACACTATCTCAAAATAGGATATAAAAGTAAAAAATATGTTATAAGAACTAATATGTATCTTATCATGGTATTTCATTATAAATTCATACAAAACACACGCATAAATAAATCATAACCATATATATCTTCAAATATCATATATATATATATATATATATATATATATATATATATATATATATATATATATATATATATATATATATATATATATATATATATATATATATATATATATACATACCATAAGAAGATGGCCAAAAACCCCTATTTTCATTTTCACAAATGCACAAGCATGCACCTTTATAAGAGAAAAGTCTATCGACGTATCTTAGGGGTTATAGTCTATCGACGTATCTTAGGGGTTATAGTTGACCAAGTGGATCACCTTTGTTGGGTTGTTAGCGCGTGTTCAACGGATGCGATATAATCGACTTCGTCTCGTTATGGTTGTAAGTTAACCAAGCTACTTGTACTCGACTCGTAGAGAAGTTTGATTCGATTCAATTTTTTTGAGTTCGAGCTCGAGTCATGAAACTCGAGTAGTTAACCGAGCCGGTTTCGAGCTTCAAGCTATAGTAACAAAGTATACATTAATAAATATTCGATTAATTATATATATATAATTTATTATTAAATATTATTTCATGTAAAGCATTAATTATTACCTGAGTCGAACTCAATCTTGTCATAATTTATGAAAATTAAATAAATTCTAAATGATAATCAAGTTAATGAGCCGAATCGAGTTAAATCGAGTACTTAACGCGTCAAGTTCGATCAGGCTTTTTTATAGCTCGATTGAACTTAAGTCGAGTTTCGAGCCCAAGATTTATTAGTCGAGCCCGGGATTATAAAATGATAGAGTTATTCCTTCCACTTTATGTAATTGCACTTTTCATTTCATAATTTTTAAAAGATACTTAAAACACTCAGAACTAAACCCCAGAAAATTAAAAAATCGTAGAATTATTCTTTAAACATTCCGTAATTTGTAGACAGTACATCATCTCACTACACTTTTTTATTTCAAAATTTTTAAAAAAATACTAAAAACACTCACAACCATTAAATAGTGTTGGTCTAAACCTTATATGGAGGCTTGTGATTAACTACTGTTCGTCTATACATTATATGGAGGCTTGTGATTAACTTTATGATTTTCCAATGTATTTCTCAATAAAATCCATATATATATATATATATATGTATATTATTTTCTTGAGGGAAATCCATATATATATATTAGTAGCCAAATAAAATCCATCCATATATATATTAGTAGCCGTAAAAAATATAAGTATAGCAATAGAAAAAATAAATATATATTAACTGCCCTTCAACTTGTGCTTTCGTACCAAGTATTTAGAATGCACCTTAAAAAAAAACTATACGGAGCTCGAATTCAATAGTAAAAACAACCTGAAATGTCAGGGTGCATTCCCGAAACTAAAAACAATAGATTAATTACATGGTAAAACTTCAACCTAATACAACGACGATAATGAAATAAAAACGAAAGAAGACGATAAAGCAATAAAAAACCAAAGAAATATTGACCAAAATGAAAACATATCACCGATCCTCGTCATCTTCGCCGGATTCATCATAATTATCTTCACTTGAAAATTGGTCATCCTCGTCAACATCCACGTCGAAATCATTTTGACGTTCTTCGTCTTCATCTTCGGCATTCAATAAATCCTCATCATTCTCGCTTGAATAAATTTCACTCGTGTTGTCAACCACAAGTGGTGGTTCATCGACAATGACCCCTTCACACTCGGCACCGACCCAATCTACATCATCACCATTTAATTCTACACTTGAAGTTGGACCTTTATGTCGTATTTCTGCGGTAGGATCGTCGTTAGTAAAACTTGAAATTGTTGATGAATCTAAGGTGCCGTTGAAATAATCACGAGGGGTCATCTTGATGGCCACATGCCAATCCGTTTCATGTGGATCTGGAACATACCAAGCTTGCATGGCTTGAGATGCCAAGATAAATGGTTCATCCGTGTGTCTATTTTGCTTGTATAATAAATGATTAAAGTTCACTAGGGTGAAGTTGTACTCATCCTGCTTACAACCATTGTTATTATCAACCCAATCACACTTGAAGAGGACATACTTCATGTCATTTGCGTAGCTCAGTTCTATGATATCTGTTAGAACTCCATAAAAGATCATATTTGCATATACTGGATTTTAATCCTTTGTAGATGCATAACTATTAGTACTTGCATCTACAAACACCCCACTGTTTTGTGTCTTTCTTCTTCTTTCAATTTTCTTCGTATGGAAACGAAATCCATTGATGATATATCCCGAGTATCTACGAACCCACTTACTAGGACCCGTCGCTAAATAAGTTACCTCTTTATGCATATCTCGCCATGTTGTAGATTGTTCTAGTTGAGCAACCTAGAGTAAAAAACACTTGTTAATAAAAAAAACTAAACTATAAAATAATTGAACGTTACACTGTATCAAGAAATATTTCAATTTCCTTACATGGCTTTTAAACCATTTATGAAATGATTCATTATGAATTCGTTCTCTTTCATAGCTTGATACACGGGGTCTCTCATTCTCAGTAACAATCTCTTATGCTCACCGCAAAAGATAAATATAGTGGTTTTATTCATATGTAAAAATTAAGTTTGTACAGAACAAAAAGATAAATATATTGGTTATTCATATGTAAAAATTAAGTTTGTACAGTTAAAAAAAATGTCAATGGTTCACCTATAAAAAGGATTAACACTTTCTGTATTTGCAAGCACATATCTATGTGCTTGGACCCAAGAAACATCATCTAGATGAACCATCTTCCATTTTCCCAATGAGCGACCAACTTCAAGTTTTGAACCCTTAGGCAAGTCACAATTCCTATTATATCTAGTAAGCTTTGATTCAAAGATTATCAAGATACATGGAACAAAATGTCATGCACTCTTCGGCTAGATAGCCTCTCGCTATTGATCCTTCGGACGACTTCGACTACGAACATAGTTTTTCAAAGTGCATCGATACCTATAAAAAGAAAAATAACAATATAACATGTGTGATAATGTATCAAACACGACATTAATTAAATTAAGTTGAAATATGAAGGAAAAAAACCTTTCTATCGGGTACATTGAACGAAATTGAGCGGGCCCAGCGAGGAGTGCCTCTTCAGGTAAATGTATAACCAAGTGCTCCATAATATCAAAAAATGAGGGTGGAAATATTTTTTCAAGCTCGCAAAGGGTAAGTGAAACATGTTCTTGTAAAGCTTCAACTTCAGGTGTATAATGGGCTTTTGCATATAATTGTTTGAATATATCACCCAAATCCATCAATACTCTACAGACGTGCTTGGGTAAAACTTTTCTTATTGCAATAGGAAGTAATTGTTGCATAAGAATGTGGCAATCATGGCTTTTCAACCCCGTTATAGTACGATCTTTAAGATTCACACACCTTGATATATTCGATGCATAACCATCGGGGACCTTAACATTTTTCAACAAAAGTAGAAATATATCTTTCTCTTGTTTACTCATTGTGAAACAAGATGCAGGAATATATGTTTTATCCCCTCGCACCTGGGGATGAAGCCCTTTTCTAATTTTCATTCTTTGAAGGTCATATCGGCTGTTCAAATTATCTTTTGTTTTCCCTTTAACATTCAATATAGTCCACAAGATGTTTTTCAAAGACATTTTTTTCATTATGCATGATGTCTATATTGTATGGCAAACGATTTCCGCTCCAATATGGTATTCCATTTAATACACTTGCCTTTTTCCAATTGTACCATTGCTTTGAAGTCGTCACAACATTCTGTGTGTTTCCTCTTTTACGCTTTTTTTCAGTTGGTTGCAATGAAACTTTTCCAAAGTTATTAGTCATACCATCCAACTGTTCCAAAATTTCAGTTCCAGATAATCTAACAGGCTTGGATTCTGTTTCCACAGTTCCATCAAATGTGAGACGTGCTTTTCGATACTTGTGGTCACTTGGTAAGAATCTACGATGGCCAAGGTAACAAAAATTTTTCCCATGCTTCAACCAATGGAACGGGTATTTTTGTTGCAACATGGACAAGCATACTTACCTTTTGTGCTCCAACCAGACAAATTAGCATATGCTGGAAAATCATTAATAGTCCATAACAATGCTGCACGTAAGCAAAACATTTGCTTGCTTTGAGCATCATATGTTTGTACTCCTTGATCCCAAAGCTCTATTAATTCATCAACTAATGGTTGTAGATATACATCAATATCATTTCCTGGACTGCGGGGGCCATCAATGAGTATGGACAAAAAGAAAGATGATTGTTTCATACATTTCCATGGGGGTAGGTTGTAAGGAATAAGAATAACAGCCCATGTACTATGGGAGACATTCATGGTTTTAAAAGGATTAAATCCATCAGCAGCAAGACCAAGTCTTACATTGCGACAATCACTTGCGAAGTCTGGATGTTTTTCATCAAAATCTTTCCATACTAGCGGGTCTGCAGGATGTCTTATAATCCCATCTTTGGTGCGTTCCTCGTCATGCCACCGCATCAAATGAGCAGTTTTAGACGACATATAGAGGCTCTGAAGTCTGGGTTTTAAAGGAAAATATCGAAAAACTTTTTGTGGTATCTTGTGTACTCTTTCATTAAATTCATCACTTTCTTCATCAACTTTCTTGTATCGTGGTTCCTTACATTTCCTGCATGATAAATCTTTTTCGGTTTCATTCCTATACAACATACAATCATTTATGCACGCATGAATTTTCTTATAGTCAAGACCTAAATCCTTCACAATCTTCCATGCATCTCGATATGTACTTGGAAACATGTCATTTTCTGGAAATGCTTTTTTTAATTTCTCAAGCAATAATGAGAATGAGTTGTTGCTCCACTGACCGAGGGACTTTAAATGTAAAACTTCTAAAACAAATGATAGCAATGTGAAGTCTTTGCATCCTGGATTTAACTCTACCTCTGCAGCTTTGATTAGCTTAAAAAATCTTTCTGTATCGTTGTCAACACTTTCAAATGGTACATTATCAACGTCAACTTTCGAACCAACATGACCCATGTCTGCACTACTACCGACAACATCATTCATGATACTTTCTGAATGAAATATCCCCAAGTTTTCATGTATCAACTCATGCATTGCAGTGGCATCGGTTGATTCTTGTGTGACAGAATCATCCTTTTGTCTGGTACGATACCATGGTTCTTCGCCATGATACATCCAATTCGTGTAAGTACTAAGAAATCCTTTAATGATCACATGTTCATATACATCATTCCTTTTGTGGGCTACAGAGTTCTTACACTTTCTACATGGGCATCGTATTTTTGCATCAATGCTTTTACTGAGAAATGCAAAATCTAGAAAATCTTCTAATCCTTTACTAAACTGAGCACAAGTACGGTCAGCGAGAGTTATCCACGACTTGTCCATGAAACTAAAAAAATACACAAATTACTGCAACAAAAATACACAAATTAGAAGGAATCATTTTAACTTACGACGACGCACTTTCACTACAAAAATGTTAACATGAACTAAGAAACTATTTTAGATTCCTACTTAAATACAAAAATGTCAAGGTACTACAAAAAATGTTAACATTTCTCACTTCAGAATTTGACTGGTACAAATCGATTGTGACAACTGACAGAAGAAAGATTGATTCAAAAGGTGATAATCGTGACAGTGAAAAAGTCTATTGTTGTTGGGGTGTGACAAAGGTGAGCCTAATGTGGTTTCTTAATCATTAACCATAGTTATGAATCGATAAAATATGCTCAATTTTCTAAATATTGAAACTGTGTATCGTATTGTCCCAAAATGATTGCCAAAAAAAATAAAATTTAACAACTGATAACCGTGTTTGATGGAAAATCACCTCCGAATTTCCATCACTACCCATAATGATGTGATAGAAACAAAATTTATCCTTGGAAACAAACATATTACAGACACTCAAAATTCACATTTAAGTCGCAGTTAAACACACATGACAACAATCAATAATGCGTAGTCGAACTCCATAACGGGCTAATATTTCTTGAATGCAGTCACATGCATCATTCCTTGTCTAATCAGAAAGCTATAGAACAAATAAATTCAAGTTAAAACACTTACCATAACAGCCACCAACATGCTTTCCATTCACAAAGACTTGGGTAACGGTCCGACGCCCAACCAAATCAAGAATAACATCCTGTATTAGATGTCCATCATCTGAAACATAGTCATCAAATAGAAAAAAGGCTGTTCAACATTTTAGGAGCCACATAAGTAGAGGATGTGTAATGTATGGATTGAAAAGAGTAATCTTTACCTCGAAGATCAAGCTCCACTACATAAGCGTGCTCATGAAGTTCACTAAATATACGCTTAGCATGCAAGGAATATCTGATCTCACACAAAAATAACTACTCATCAGTCACTGAATATAGAATATCAACAGCATTCAGATATAATACACAATACAAAAATGATTTGCTTACGGAATTATACACAAAATGTTAACATTAAGATGATTTAACAACTTCAAAATAACTCTGTGAATGATTGCTAATGGAAATTATGTAGATTTTTCAATTTATGTTTGTTGTATCCCAATATCGCAATACGCAACCTAATTCATCACATTTTCAACAATCAATTGCAAAACAAAACTTTACTTATCCAACTTTTTAACAAGTACAAGAAGACAATTATTACAGCAATGTCAAAGTACATGAAGACAATGGATGTGAAACTGTCGATTTTTACCTCAAATGTCCAAAAATAATACCACATGAATATCTTATTAACAATAACCAGCAAAGCCGCTGGAAGTCTGAAACAAAACACGGAACAACAACAAGAACTAGAGCAAACCACTAATTAATCTGACAGCTAATTCATAAACAAACAGAACTGTATCAAACTGCACAACTTATAACTCAAATAGTAGCAATACACAGACTAGTAGAACCTATATTTTCAATCCCAATTGATTGAAAATATAACATGTCGCATAAAAAAGAAAAAAAATTCATCAAAAAATTACATATCAATCATTAAGCAGGTTTACATATATAAATCTATTTACACCAATTATATTGCATAAAAGAATCCAAGTGCTGTTACTATCTGCGCCCACACAAAAATAAGCCTTCAGATTACCTGTCACGGAGTGGAAATTTGCGAGAATTTTGAAACAAGAGCCGCCTACTTAGAGAGAAAACATTGTAGCACTGCAAAATTGCCCTTCAGATTACCCTTCGATTCCTTAGCAGTAAGAAGTTCCCAAGAGCCAATACGAATTTGCTTGAACTGGTTAAAGCAGTGGGAGAATATATATACAGAAAACTGTTGCGAGATTTGATCGAAATAAGGAGATGATAAGGAACAGATCGAATGATTTTGGAGGCGAGATAAGGTTGATCGAATAATTGACTGAAGAGATTTGTGGTTATATATCTGAAGAAAATCAGTAATTTTATGGTGGTCCAGGTCCAAGTTTTTGGACCACCAAGTCAGCACTTTTAAAGGGATACATTGGTGGAAAGATTTACAGGTAGGATTCTGACGATGGTGGAAATAGACCTGACCACGTGTCACTCTTATAACGTCCCAGGATTGGAAGTGAAGGATAAGAGGGAAGCATTTAGGGCCAAGAGCCCCACACCAGTAAGACCCTACCCCAGGAGGGAGGTCTGTACATGACCCTCTCGGCTACCGCACTGCAGTGCAGCTCGGTCTAGTCTGGAGGCAGGATAGGCAGATCAGGTCGGTCTGGCCTGAGAAGCCTATCGAGGGCCGACTGGCTCTTTCCTTAAGTGATAAATAACACATGTGCCTATATTATAGGAGAATCCCTGGAATACCGGAAGGAAATCCCATAATTCGGATATAGTCATAATTATCCTTGGCTAGAGATAAACACGTGATGATCCTTAGGGTTTAAGGATGATACGACTTGTTTGACAAGAAAAGAGGTGAGACGCCTCCCTATATAAACAACCCTAAGGAACTACGAAGGACTTGATTCCAATTTAGCTATTGGATACGTAGGCAACTTGAGAGAAACTAACTCTCGTGCTCGCCTTAATCACACCAAATCACCATCCCAATTGTCTCTGTTCTAGTTTGAATCGCCCTAGAGGTTATTTGGATCCGTAGGTGATATCCGACATCATCAATTGGCGCTAGAAGGAGGGCTTCAAGTTGCGATTTGATCAAGAAACAGCGATGGTACCACCAAAAAATACCGGAAAAAGGACCCAAACCGCGGCAGCTAGAGATACTGGAGACATAGACCCCACGGCTACTGCTAGCCAGCCGTAAACCAATCCGGAGGAAACATTGGCAGATCCAGCACAGCAGGCCTTGCTGGAGGCATTACGTAATTTGGATGTACCAGCGTTCAAAAGTGTATCGGGATTGGCCCTAAAGGGGCGAGAAGAAGAAGCTCCACAAAACGTGGACCCAAAAGATAACGCGGCAAATAAAGAAGATAGAGGAGAAACTCTCTCCTCTACCTCTCATACGCAACACGCATGATTAAGGCTCGTGCCCGGAGGTGCCAGGGCGTAACTAGATGGGATCCCGGGAAAGAAAACGAATGATCTCTCTATCGAATCACCGTTCTCGTAATGAGATTTTGAACTACCCACGCCCGGAGAGATTTAAGATCCCAAAACTAGAAGCATATGATGGAACGAAAGATCCCCAGGACCACCTCTTTCGCATCTAACGCACATGAATTTAGATCGTGCACCCGAGGAGATGAAGTGCAAAGCCTTCCCGGCCTTACTCACGGGCAGGCTCGTGAGTGGTTCCGAAGTTACCACCTCGGTCTATTGAGAATTTTGAAACCCTGGCAAGAAAATTTTTGCAGGCTTTTGTCACCGCTAAACCCTTCCAGAGGAATGTCACGTACCTCCTCACAATTCGTCAGAAAAAAGAAGAAACGGTGCTGCAAGTACCTGAAAAGATTCAATGAGGAATCTAGGCGGGTCGGGAATGCCGATGAACACCTCCCGATCACCTCTTTCGTAGCGTGTCCGCGAGAAGGTAGATTGTATGCAAAGCTCAATGGTCGACTTCCGAAATCTATGGATGAGTGTATGGATCCGGCATATAAACACCGCGTCAAGGTGAAGAGGCTAACCGTTTAAAGAGGGAGTCGGAAGCCCCTAAGAAAGAGAAGGCAGAGGACAGATCTGATAGAAAGCGCAAACCAGTATGGGACCGAGTAGCTGCGCCCATAACTGACCGACTCGGAAAGAAAGGGGCCCTGCAAGAGAGGGACTTTATCCCTTTGAATCGATCACGCGAAAGGTGTCCTCGCCATAATGCAGAGGAAAGGCATTGCCCGTACTCCACCTCCTATGAAGGGTCCCCGGGAAAAAAGGGATCAAACCAAATACTGTAAGTTTCATGAGGACATTGGTCACGACTCAGAGCAGTGCAGGGATTTACAGAGAGAGATCGACGCTGCTGTTATGGAAGGTAAACTCGATGAGGTAATAGATAGGTCTCGTCACCCAGAACCTCGGGGAAGGCGGGAATACAAGAGGAGAGATTTCGGTCATGACCGAAAAGATGATTACAGACGAAGGAGGGACCCGTCCCCTGGACCGGAAGGGCAGCCAGATAATCGCCCCATCAATACCATTAATACCATCTCAGGTGGTCCGAGTACACCGTCCCGACCTGAGGAGCAGAGTAGTAGCCGAGTACTGACTAACACCGACTCAGGAAAGAGACAAAGGTTGTCAGGGGAGGTCGTTTATGGCCCTCGCGATCCTCTTCCCCTCGTCAGCAATAATGAAGGCTTGGTTATCGAGGCGGTAATCAACAAACATACGGTGAAGCGTATTTGTGTAGACACTGGAAGTGCAGTCAATGTGCTGTACTACAATGTGTTTCAATCCATGAAGTTAAAGGATGCAGAGCTAGCACCTGTATCATCCCCGCTATTCGGGTTTGCGGTGGCCACCGCTCACCCTACGGGCATGATCACCTTACCAACCACCTTTGGGAAAGCACCTCGGGACAGGATCCTCATGGTGAGTTATGTGGTGGTCGTGGCCCCATCGCCCACAATGTTATTATGGGGCGACCCGCCCTAATAGATCCGCGAGCCGTGATCTCTCCGGCTCACATCGCTTGAAGTTCCCGACCCGGGAGGGGACAAAGCGAGAAGTCAAAGGTGATGTTGAAACAGCCGGTGAGCCGTTACACGGCCACCGTAAATGGAAAAATGATGGTACAACAGTATCTCGTGGAAGAGTTACTCCCGAGAGGAGGAAGAGAGTTGGTCATCGATGATAAGATCGAGTTAGTAAATTTGGGAAAGGAACAAGAAAGCTTGTCGGTCAACATAGGATCATGGATCCCGCATCGGTTTAAAACGAGCTCGTTGAGATTTTAAAGGAGTTTAAAGACGTGTTTGCATGGAAGACGGATGACATGCCAAAGCTTGTCCCCCGAGCCGGCTCGCACAAAGTTGCATGTGGATCCAGCCCGGAAACCGATTAGGCAAAAGAAAAGGCGCTTTGCAAAAGACCGAATGGAGGCCATTCAAAAGGAAGTAGAAAAGTTATTACGTGCCGGGATCATACGTGAAGTGTTTTACCCGACCCGGCTTGCCAACCCGGGCCCCGGTAAAAAAGCCGATGGTAGCCGGCGAATGTGTGTAGATTTTACCGACCCGAACAGTGGCTTGCCCCAAGGATTGTTACCCACTACCTAAGATTGACAAAGTTAGTTGACTCAACGGTTGGATTTGAAATCTTTGCATTTCTAGATGCATACAAAGGATACCACCAAATTGCCATGGACCCGGACGACGTTAAGACGGCATTCATTACGAAGAAGGAACGTTCGCTATGTTACTATGCCGTTTGGATTGAAGAACGCAGAGCCACTTATCAAAGAGCAATGAATAAGATCTTTGAGAAACAGATCGGGAAATGCATGGAAGTTTATGTGGATGATCTCCCGATCAAGAGCGGTCTCTAAATCGCACATGATCGACGTCCGGGAAGTATTTGGGGTACTCGTGCGGACTCCAAATGAAACTTAACCCAAAAAAGTGTACATTTGGGGTCGTCGTCAGAAAATTCCCGGGTTACATGATTTCAAAAGAAGGAATTAAGGCTAACCCGGACAAAGTTGAAGCTTTAAGAACAATGCCACCACCCAGAAGCATCAAGGAGGTGCAAAGGTTAACCGGCCGCATGGCCGCCCTGAGTAGGTTCCTATCCAAGTCGGCACATCGTGCTTTACCATTTTTTAAAATCCTGAGGAAAGCAAGTCCCTTCCAGTGGAATGAGGACAGTCAGAAGGCATTTGATGATTTAAAGGAGTACTTGGCCGAGCTGCCAACCCTAACATCTCCCCGGGAGGGAGAAACTCGCTTTTATACTTGGCGTAGTTGATGAGGCAATCGCGTGCGCCCCGATTAGAGAAGAAGAAAACAGCGCAGACACCCGTGTTTTATGTGAGCCGGGCTTTACATGGACCGAGCTCGTGTATACCAACGCAGAAGCTAGCTCGGCTCTAGTCCATGCCTCTAGGAAGTTGCGACCGTACTTTCGTGCACATTCAATCATTGTGGTTACAGATCAACCCCCGCGTCGATCTTGGCGAGACCGACACCTCGGGAAGATTAGCCGGATGGGTTATCGAGCCGGCGAGTATGACCCGGACTACCAACCCGGGACAAGCGGTCAAAGCCCGTGCTCAGCGGACTTCCTAGCCGAAGGGCTTCAAGTCGAGACGCATAAAGAATGCCCCGCCGGGTCGTCGATACATGGACCCTTTTTGTGGATGGAGCATCGGGAAAGGAAGGAGCAGGAGCAGTGCCTTTTGCTCCTTAGTCCGAAGGGGGAGGAATTCCCATATGCGCCGCGTTTCAACTTTGCGGCTACAAACAACGAGGCGAATATGAGGCTTTGATTACCGGGCTCCGACTAACCCGGCAAGGCAGGGGGCGATAACCCGCATGTATTCGGTGACTCCCGGTTGGTGGTTAACCATATTAAGGGTGAATATGAAGCAAAGGAGGAATCAATGAAGAAATACTTGGCGGCCGCTCAGATTTGTCAAGAACTTCAAGTCGGCCTCATATAGAGCGGGTCTCTCGGTCCAGGAACAAAAAGGCTGATGCCCTATCGAAACTGGCATCCAATTTTTTCTCAGATAAAAAAGTTCTGGTGGAGCGGTTGGCCGAGCGAAGTTATGCAAAGAATGAAGTTCAACCGATCAGCCAACAGGCCACCTGGATGGATCCCATAACGTCCTATCTAAAACACGGTGTTCTACCAACTGACAAGGTTCAATCCAGGAAGATCAGGTTACAGGCAAGCAGGTATGCTCTCTTTGATGATATCCTATACAGACGATCGTTTATATCACCATGGCTTAGGTGTGCTACCCAGGAGGAAGGAAATTATCTGCTCAGGGAAATCCACCTCGGCATTTGTGGAAACCACGCAGGAGCCCGGACACTGGCTCGTAAATGCCGATTATTCGGGTATTATTGGCCAACCATGCAAGCAGATGCAAATAATCTGGTAATGAGATGTAAGTCATGCCAGGTGCATGATAATGTGTCCCATCAGCCAACGCAGAACATGATTCCTTTGGTCTCTCCTTGGCCCTTTTATCAGTGGGGGGCAGATCTGGTTGGACCCCTTCCCCGAGCTCCAGGTAAACTACAGTACCTAGTCGTGGCCATCGATTACTTTACTATGTGGGTAGAGGCTGAAGCCTTGACCACTATCACGGGGAAAGCAATACGAAATTTTTATGGAAGAATATTATCTCGTCGTTTTGGAATACCCAAGACCCCGGTGTCGACAATGGAACGCAATTTGAAGATAGGGCGGTCAAGTCATGGTGTGCCGAGTGGGTATAGTCCAACATTTCACCTCGTCGGGTACCCTCAAGCCAATGGCCGGGTGGAGCAAACAAACAGTACTCAATACAGTCGGACGCCAATGGCCGGCCGAATTTAACCGAGTCCCTACAGTCGGACTCGAAAGCTTGAATACCACAAGCTTCCCGAGTCCTCAAGCCGGGACAGGGCTTTAACTGAGTCAGGTTATACTCAGAAGGTTTGCAAAAGTCAAACCTCCAAGTCCGGAGTCGGCCGAATTTAACCGAGTCCCGGGTCGATTCGAAAGCTTGAATACCACAAGCTTCCCGAGTCCTCAAGCCAGGACGGGGCTTTAATCGAGTCGTTATACTCGAAGGTTTGCAAAAGTCAAACCTCCTAAGTCGCAGTCGGTCGCGAATTTAACCGAGTCTCGCAGTCGACTCGAAAGCTTGAATACCACAAGCTTCCCGAGTCCTCAAGCCGGGACGGGGCTTTAAGCGAGTCGGGTTATACTCGAAGGTTTGCAAAAGTCAAACCTCCTAAGTCCGCAGTCGGCCGTAATTTAACCGAGTCCTACAGTCGACTCGAAAGCTTGAATACCACAAGCTTCCCGAGTCCTCAAGCCGTGACGGGGCTTTAACCGAGTCGAGGTTATACTCGAAGGTTTGCAAAAGTCAAACCTCCAAGTCCGCAGTCGGCCGAATTTAACCGAGTCCGCGGTGAGACTCGAAAGCTTGAATACCACAAGCTTCCCGAGTCCTCAAGCCGGGACGGGGCTTTAACCGAGTCGTTATACTCGAAGGTTTGCAAAAGTCAAACCTCCTAAGTCCGCAGTCAAAGCCGAATTTAACCGAGTCCCGCAGTCGGACTCGAAAGCTTGAATACCACAAGCTTCCCGAGTCCTCAAGCCGGGACAGGGGCTTTAATCGAATCAGTTATACTCGAAGGTTTGCAAAAGTCAAACCTCCCGAGTCCGCAGTCGAGCCGAGTTTTATCAAGACTTAGTATGTCATCCTAACCATCGGTAATGCATGCCATACCGGGGGAAATAGAGGACATCTATAAGGCGTAATGCGAATAACTAAGCACAAAATAAACCAAGTGAATTCAAAGTACAAAATACATGGGCAAGGTGGCACCACAAAGTATAAAATAAAGTACGAAACTTGGATAACAAAAAGTTTCAAAGTTTTCGAAAAACAATAACAAGGATAAACAATCGTGTCCGGAAACAATCGAAGTCCGGGTCCTTGGAGCTCGCTTCTCGACGAAGATGGGGTTGGACCAAAGCACTTTGAGAAGCGGAGACGACGTCCGGCATACTTTGACCCGATGTCTTCACCGCCCCGAACTCTCTCAAACGATCGTCATAGATCCGACCCGCCCCTTCTTTGTACATAGAGCGGTAATGTCTAAGGTCCGAAAGAACCGGCTCGTGGCGCCGTTCTTTTGCCTCGTCCACACCGCCGTGTACCCATGCCGCATGACGGGGTTCAAGCAAGACCTTCGAGCTCCAAACTAGATGATCGGAGGACTTGTACTCATGCACAACTCGGGCATCCCGAGCGGGAAGAGAAGCTTCCAAAGTAGTGAGCTCGGCCCGGACCTTGGCCGGCCGCCGCCCGAGCTCGAGTTCTCCGCCACATACTCGTCGTGTTTGGCCCGGAGTTCGAAGTGCACCCGGCCCTAGTCTCGACCGTTCCTTCTTCGGGGCCGCAATCTCCCGATCTTTAGTCTTGGAGGCATCTCTCGTGCCTATCACGTGCAGCCCGGAGCTCCTCGATCGTCCCCCGTAAAGCCTCCTTACTCGCCGCAGATTCGGCAAGGCGGTCCAGAATTCCCGACCGACCCGGGCACCCTGGAAAAGACGTAGGAAAGGTAAGAAGGAAACAATATGCATAGGAATAACTGACATATGTACACTAGAGCTTACCACAGCGGCGAGGTCCTGATCTGACAGCTCGTACAACCGGTTGTGCCTAGGGGAAGTTTGCTCCTCAGGAGAGTCCTCAACGTTCTCTATGGTCTGTCGACCCGCTTTCCTTTTCTTGGATCGACTCTTACGAGTCGAAGAAGAGGCTATCTTCTTCTTCCGGCTGGGCTCGATCGCATCCTCTCTGGCCTCCTGATTTTCATCCACATCTATCCTCTCCACTTCCCCGATGAGTCATCCGGTTGCTCGGATAAGAGTTGGACCGAGGTGGGGGTCGGGACGGTCCCGGCGCTCGGGAGAGGCTCCGGCCGTATGTGTTCCCGCCGCTCGTCCCCGGGTAGGCTCGTCGGTGTTAACGAAGGAACCACTTCATCATTCACGTCCTCCAAGAGATCAGCAAAGGAAGACACTGCCAGTGTAAATAACAAGAAATGTTAGAGGATGTTTTACAAATAGCAAAATACGATAAGGAACAGACATTAAAGTCCTACACATCTTGTACTCTTCCTTGGTTAACTCCTTGTAGGGGTCAGGGCCCGCAGTAGGCAACTGGGCCGCCATAATCAACTCAGAGGAATATTTTTTCTCCCTGATGTACACCCCACTTCTACGAATATCGTCTAACAGTTTCCGATCCACGTCAGTTGGTCGAGGATCGCTGTCTAGGTCCGAGGAGTTCCACCTACCCAGGTTCCGAGTCACCTCTGGACACAGGAAGAAGAATCTAGTCTTCCAGCCTTTGTACGAAGTATCCCCCTGCTCTGTAAATTGCACGTCAGGCATGAAGTCACCCCGGCGAGGGAAGCAAGTAGTACCCGGCTTGCCCGGGCACTTGTTTGCGCCGAAAGAAAGAACGGGCGAAACGTTTGGACTTTGAAGGGGATGCAAGCACATCTACACCAAATGGCAAAACCCACTATTGCCCTTATCCCGTTGGGCACGATCTGAGCCAACCCTAGGTCATAGTGCTCCAGGACAGACAAAATGGCCGGGCAGATAGGGAATCGTAAACCGCATAAAAGCTGCTCCCTGTATACGGCGCAGTACCCTGCTGGAGCTTGATAGGCATAAACGCCGGAGGCCGGGATAATGGGTTTGAAAAGTGGATTTGTTAGGTTGTATTGTTTACAGATGCGGGTCAAGTCTGTAGGAGTTATTTTGGTATCGATGCCATGGCAGGCCGCCTGTGATTTCAAAGCCATAAAGGCCTTAAGGGAAAGAACAAACCTAGAAGATGAGGAAGAAGGGGGAGGATTGAAAAAAGAAAGAGCAGGTCTCTCGGTATCGACCCCGGTAGTGGTGATTTCTTCCTCTAATTCCGGCTCCGATTCAAATAACGCCTCGATGGAACTATCAGTAAGAATTATAGGTTCGTTCATTAACAACAGAAAAGACTTAGAGAAATAAGAGAAGAAAGAAAGCTTACTTGAGAAATCGAAGGAATGGAAGAATGGAATGGCAACCGTCCCGACTTCACACTTGATTTAAAGAGTAACGTCTGAAAGGATTGATGAGACTAGGAGTTATAAAACCCCAAAAAGAAGTCTTGGAATAACCGCCCCATTATTGTGTCACGACGCTTCGTTTCACGCACTTAATACGGCAGCCTAAACGGTAGCGAGGACACGTGTCTTGGTAAGCATATTTCTTCAAACGTCCGAGCTGATCTCAGGTCTACCCAGCCCCTAGGCGGGGGCCCGCGCCGGCCGGACACGGGGGCTTATGACGATGGTGGAAATAGACCTGACCACGTGTCACTCTTATAACGTCCCAGGATTGGAAGTGAAGGATAAGAGGGAAGCATTTAGGGCCAGGAGCCCCACACCAGTAAGACCCTACCCCAGGAGGGAGGTCTGTACATGACCCTCTCGGCTACCGCACTGCAGTGCAGCTCGGTCTAGTCTGGAGGCAGGATAGGCAGATCAGGTCGGTCTGGCCTGAGAAGCCTATCGAGGGCCGACTGGCTCTTTCCTTAAGTGATAAATAACACATGTGCCTATATTATAGGAGAATCCCTGGAATACCGGAAGGAAATCCCATAATTCGGATATAGTCATAATTATCCTTGGCTAGAGATAAACACGTGATGATCCTTAGGGTTTAAGGATGATACGACTTGTTTGACAAGAAAAGAGGTGAGACGCCTCCCTATATAAACAACCCTAAGGAACTACGAAGGACTTGATTCCAATTTAGCTATTGGATACGTAGGCAACTTGAGAGAAACTAACTCTCAGGCTCAGTCTTAATCACACCAAATCACCATCCCAATTGTCTCTGTTCTAGTTTGAATCGCCCTAGAGGTTATTTGGATCCGTAGGTGATATCCGACATCATCAGATTCTATTGGTGGAAATTGAATTCCTATTGGTTGGACACACCAAGTAGGATTTGGTCCTGGACCATAATAAAATTTGTGGAAGAAAATGGATGATAATGTGGGGATAAAGAAGGAAATAAATTGAAGTTTTATCCTTTCCAACAAAATCTCCGAACTTGTCTTTTCTTTTTACCAAAGAGTTTTTTTTTTTAAATAAACGTTTTTTGATTAATGCACTTCAAGCAATTTTTATTTCTCATTAATCAGCATTTTTTTCCTTTATTAAGCAGATTTGAGTGTGTGTTACACACACCTACATAACATACACACCATATCATGAGTATAAGAACAATAATCACGTGTATTAAGGGTGTACACGGATACGGATAATCCGAAAATCTAACCGAACCGGGGTAATTCGGTTCGGTTCGGTTAATAAGTGCTACGGTTCGGTTTTCGGTTTTCAAAATGAAAAACCAAAATTTTCGAATCGGTTACGGTTAGTACTGTCAATTATCCGAAAACCAAACCGAAACCGAACCGTTTACATCCGAACCGAAATCGAATCGTCTACATCCGAACCGAAACCGAACCGAAACCAGTGAGTCAAACTGTTGTAATCGTATAATTTGGATAAAATTTGGTTTGGTTTTTCGGTTAATCAACTGGTTATTTCGGTTAGGCTCAATTCGGTTATCTCTAATTATTTACTTTTGATTTTATTTCGGTTTTTCGGTTAACCGACCGAACCGATTATTTCGGTTATGTTTTCTTTTACAAACGGTTCGGTTTCGGTTCGGATTTTCAATTAACCGAAAATTTCAGTTTGGTTTCGGTTACGGCCATTAACCGATGCGAACCGAACCTAACCGTGTACACCCTAACGTGTATCTTATCACGGTGCTAATTTTTGACTCATGGTTCAATAATTGACTACACCGCTATTTTCAATTTGATTAATTATTTATAAAATAATAATTTTAAGTGTGAAAAAATTAGTAGTTGACCAACTATCTAAACGTTATACCTATCATATCGAACCGTGATCAAACCGTCTATTAATGAACTCGGCGGATTGATGAGAGGCAACCTTACAAAGGTGCTTCGGTGCATGTTTTAACTCCCGTTTACGACACTTTGGGCTCATTCGAATACTTATAGACCGATTATAGGGTAAAATCACGTTGCACGCTCACTTAGAGGTGAACCGTCACATAGATAGGAAACCTCGTCATTTTACGGTGTTTTTTTAAACCCTATTTGAGCTCTAGTTATCTTGCGGATTTATGCTCGGTATGTGTTCAGATGTTGTGATGCAGGATATAGGTGACTCATAAACCTTGAGTGAGGCATGATGCTTAGAAGAACGAAACCGAGGCTTGGAGATAGAAAGTTTGAAGAAAAAGTGAAGATTTGGAGATCCAGTAAGTAATTCGTGCGCAAAAGAGGAAATGTGTGCGCATTCCAGTAACAGAATGCAAGTTTGGAGGAATTTCAACCAATGCGTGCGCATTGAAGAAGATGCATGCGCATTCAAGCAGCAGAAGCTCCTGGATTGATACAGAGCCATTTGTGCATGCGCATTGATCAATGAGCGCACGCATCACACGAAGTTCAGCCAATTGATCTCCAACCAATACAAGCCAATGCGTGTGCATTGTATGGCATGCGCACGCATTATACCGTTTTTCTGCACATTTTAATATCTACGCATATAAAAACCATTTTGCCCAGATTTTCTCACATATTCTCTCTATCATACTCTTACATAGAATATACCTAGATCGTCCCTCTTCCCTTTTTGATCCATAGATTCACTTTTACACCAAATTCACTTAGATTAAGCATCTCCTAGCTTAGATTATAACTTAACTTTCTTGTATTTTTGCATTTTTGTTCTTCTTCGACATAAGTGTTTATGAAGCTTCATGTATAGACAAGTTTATGCGATTTTGGTAATTAAGTTCATCTCTTTTCCGTTTTATGGCTTTGATTTCCTCTTTGATTGTTATTTCCACTTTATTATGAGTAGCTAAACATCTACATAGCTAAATCATGTGAAAATTGAAGAAGTCCCCCTCTAATTGATGAAATTGGGAATGAGTAGTGCTTAATTGTTGTTATATCGATGAATCTGTGTCTCAAAACTCGTTCTTAATGCTTGAATTAGCTTGTACACCTAGTTCATGATCTCACGCACCACTTTTATAAATGTATGTTGCAAAGGGGTGTGGGAAAAAGGGTTTTAAGATTGTTTCTTATAATTGACTCAGTTGTTTAGATTCAACTGGGGGACAAGGTTTATTGGTTCAGTAATCGAGCGACTCTAGAGCCGTGTATTCATGGCCCAATGGTTAACCAACATAGACCGTCACTCTGGCAGTTTAGAAAACTTTTATGTATAGTTGATGTTTAGATCATTGAAATCCAAATATGACATTACAATAAATCCCCTACCTCCTTGTCCTCTTCCAACCTCTTGTAATCCGTACTTACTATAATTCGGTGACCAAATACCAACTTGATGTTAATTGAAGTTCAATTCGATTACAAACACTAAACTATTTCAAATTTGTTTTGATTAATTACTTATAAAAGAATCTATACTTTTCAAGTGTGTGACAAATAAATATTACTTGACGAACGACCTGAAATTTAAGTTGAACTGTATCGAACCATTTGTTCATTAACCACATTTATAATGAAGCCATGGGCACCGACCAAAATCGTCGAAATGGAGGTTCAAATAATTATTGGACCATGAGCTGAAGATCTGAACTCTGGCCAGATGTCCGCGAATAACTGTTGTGACCTATAACAAGTTATAATCGTTTAAATGTGATAATATTTCCTCAAAAATAAAAGTGTAAATAATATTAAAAAGGACAAAACATCAATATTATGAAGATATCTTTATTTTTTAAGCATAAGTTAATATGACAATCTTTTAAGCATAAGTTAATATGACAAAAATTATGCAGATAACTAAACAAATAAAAAAAGGATGTTTTAAGAAACAAAAATAGCTGGAAGTGTATTTGTTTAAAAAAAAACCACGTACAAAAATATATATATATATATATATATATATATATATATATATATATATATACACAACACACACACTTCTTTTCAATATAACAGATAATTCTTTTGTTCATTTTTTATACGATAATTCTTTTGTTCTAAACGGAAAAAAAAAAGTGGAACAGTTTCATATTATTTTGTTTTAAACGAAAAAAAGAAAACTAAAGAAAAACACGTTGTTGACAAGATAAACAAAAGAACATGGGATACTACCTCAGTCAGCATAATTTTCCGTGTTTTTTTCTTTTTAGCGCCTCTTTTTTTATTTAGCGCCACTTCTTCCTACAAAAAATTTCACGTTTTGTTTTATCCACCAAAACTTAAAACACAAGTTCCCATTACTAATTAAACTCCTTATAAGTGATGAAAATTTCAAATGATAACCACAATCTGATCGGAAAAAAGAATAATTTTTTGACAAACACAATTTCCTGAAAGCACCACATATATTATCATCTTCCACACTCCCCTTCAAAACACGGTTCTTTTATAAAAAATTCCACAATTGTTGCAGATAACAGGGAAGTCAAGTGCGTTCCTTTCTGAAATCCCTTGATAACTTGTATCGCCTTAAGGTGAGGACTCACATCTCAAGGGTGAATTGCATTTTATCTCATCAAGGTAAATTACTGTGGTTTAAATTGATTTCGTCTTTGATTCATTGTATATGAGGAGGAAATGCATTAGATTTTTATCATTTTAAAGCGGGATCCATGAATAAAATTTAAGATTCGATAGATTGTTCACGGTAATGACGTTTAGCTCTAGTAAATGAGTAGGTTGCTTTTCTCACGTGATCTTTTGAATGAAACACTTAATTTTTATGTGTAAAAAAGGACCCCGTTATTTTCCCAATAGGATACCTCAAAGCAATTCGGGCTTTATGCCAACAACATTGAGTTTATATATTCAGTATTTTATGAATCTTGGTGAGATAGTTTTGGTAGTTTTTAATGATTTTGATTTATTATACTATGTATATATTTACCTCATTTAACGTGGAAAGCATGATTAAAAAAACCTACATTACCAAGTTGGTTAGTCTTGACATATGTAATGAGGTTGAGTATCTAAAGTTGGAACAGTAATTCATAGCATGAATCAGCAGTAGTAAATCATGGTTTTTCCAGGATGTCATGTTAATGGCCTTTGGTAATATAGACTAATACGATTTTCGGAGTTGTTGACTAGAAACAGAAATCTAATTCACAGTTTAAGCTGGACAAGAACTTGGAAAAAAACCCTTATTAAGGTCATGGAAGTTGCCTTTAATTTGCAGGGAACCTTAAAAAAATCTTTAAATAAACAGAGTGACAATTTAGAAAGAAATTAATGTGTCAACTTACCGCATTTCGATAGGTTCGATATAACTCTTCATCCCTTTAGAAACCTTTAAAGGCAGTGCTCCAGCCTCTGTAGATCTCTTGCTTCCAGAAAATAGATCTGTTGAAAAAAATATATTACAACATGCTCCCAAAAAAATATAAAGATTAAACCTTAAAAAATAACAAGAAAATAAGTTACCATTTCTTTACAATCCGGAGTGACATCGTTTTCTTGGCTAGTGCTATTTTTAGTTTCCATTGGATCCTCAACTTGCATTCATGAGTTATCACTCTTTTTAAAATGCAGACAATCAATATACGTATGCAGAGTTAAAAAAAAAACTATAAAATTCTTGAGTTATCTCATTATCTTTATTGAATCCAATCAACCAAATTCACCATTTTATCATCATCACCTTCTCTCTCAGTTGGCCTTCTCCCACAAGCCACTTCAAGAATCACCACCCCATTATTAAAAACATATGTTTTATCCGTTCTATTTTCAAGCAATCAATCCCGAGGCATACCTATTGGAACCTTCGTAAAAGGAACCTTGAATGTCCTAAGATCGTGTGCAACTAGAGTTCCATCGATTAAGCGAGTGGTACTAACATCTTCCACGACAGCAGTTGCATTCAACAAGAACATAAAAAAACGGTGTTGTTGTTGATGAAAGCTGGTTCACAGATCCATCATTCTGTGAGGAACTTAAGAACTAGTATGCGCTATTCAAAACATTAGCAGAGGATTCAGCTTGGAAATTCACGAAGGAACATAAAATTGACTTGATTGCTATCAATCCTGGACTTGTCATTGGTCCTCTATTGCAACCTTTTCTTAGCCTAAGTTTGGAAGTTATCCTTGAACTCGTTAATGGCTTATAAACAAAAGTACAAATCTTAGATGGGTTGACGTATTGCTCTTGCTCATATCCTAGCACTTGAAATCCCTTCAGCCAGTGGAAGATATTGTCTAGTCGAGAGGTCTGCACACACCTCTGAAGCCATCAACATTCTAATTGGGAGGTCATTGGTAATCCATTAGTCTTGCAAACCCGAAATCCCCGAGCTTAGCATTGAACACACCATCAAGCATTATGTTACGTGCTTTGATATCCGTATGAATCACTTGCTGTTCACACTCTTGATGCAAATAGGTGAGTGTAGAGGCCAAACCAACCGCAATATTGTATCTTTGAGTCCATTGCAATTGGATTACCTTTTTGAGATTCTTGGTACTACACATGGCTATGATTTTATATTTTAACAAAGCAAAAATCAACCCCATGTTTGTCAAGAGAGCCTTATAAACCGTGCCAAAAGATCCATGTCCAAGTACTCTACTTGAATGAAACCCTTTGGCGCTAACATAAGCTCTTTGTAGCTAAATTTCCTAGGTCTTGTAACAATCTCTCTTTGTAAGGGAGTTCTCTGTTTTCATTCCATTCAACTTCTTGAATGTAATCCAACCAAAGACTACAAGAACAAGACAACCGAATGCAAAGCCATGCAATCCCAATGCCCAAACCAAACCTTCTATGATGCCCATTGGCGATTTAGGAGTAGGGATTGGTGGATTCATGGGCACCTGTTTTACTATAGCTTTCATTCTTGTTATCTCTATGCTTAAACTACCGAATCATTACAATTCAAACTCGATTTCAAAACCGAAAAACCAATCGGAAACTTCGAAAAATCAATAATTGAAATGCTACCCGAAATCCTTGGATTCACATAGTAGAAAGCCAAGCAATGACCGAAAATACATCGAACATTATATCCTTGATGGTCTTCTAGCACCTTGATTTCTTCTTTGAGCATTTGGATTTTCCGGGGCTGAATTTGTGGTAAAATTCTTTCTCCAAATCAATAAGTCGCTTCCTTCGTTTTTAATATGATGTTAAACTTGTACATCAGTGTCCCCTCAGTGTCAATGGCCAAATCTTTCTCCACGGCATCCAGAAACCCCACCTTCTCAGCCCATCTGTTATCATAAAAGAAGCTTCTTTTGAATTTGCCTATTCTAGGATGTATGTCTAGTATAAGCATAGAAGGGCCCAAAGTAGCTACATCCCACTAGAAACCCAATTCGCTATTCACAGCTTGACACCCCACCTGACCAAAAAATTGCTCAAGAAAAGACACCAATCGTTAAATCACCCAGTCGAGAGGACCAAAACTTGCCTTTAATTCTCGGATTACCTCGAATCTTCAGACGTTTAGCAGCTTTTTCAAAGCAAGGAATATTTACAGAGAAGATAGAGCGGACGAGGAAAAGGAAAAAAAATTAAAGACAATCGGAAGAATATATCGGTAATCTTCGTTTTATGATTTATTTAGTATAAAGAATATGTATGATAATGATGATGATGACGAAAGATCAATGATTTTAATGGCAAGCTAACTAAATGTTTATTGTAGCCAAGTAAATGATTAAAAAACATAATATGATAACATAATGCAGTATGATATCACTATTTTTCTTAGGGACAATATATCACTAATTAAGAATGCTATTCCATTGGACGCATGACGTGATTTTGCTTGTAATGGTTCTAGTTTTTTACAGAAAAAAACTAAACAATGGATGAATGCAACATTTTATCATCTGTATGTCAATCATTTAATTTGCCTGCATTCTATTTTTTTATATGCTTTCAATAAGAGTGTTACAATTTACGTAATGTCATGCTTTCTCTTTTGCAGGTTATTATGGCTTCAAAGAAAACAAATACCACTCAAATGCGTCAAACCAGTAACATGTCAAAAGAAGACCCGAAAATAGTTGTAAATAAATACGGCTGTCCAAAGCTTGGTGAACTCTTCCAAGCAATAGATCAGGATTCTGAAAGTAGCTCAGATTATGAAGTCGGTTCAGATTTTGAAACTGATTCAGATTCTGAAACTGATTCAAATTCTGAAACCGGTTCAGATTCTGAATCTGCATCCTTTTCAAGCGAGACGGAAGATTCAAGTGAAGATAATTTTCCTAATGAAGAATTACAAAATGATGGTGGCCGGTATTGACCTCAGCGTCTTCATGTCATATCGCATAAACAATTTCTTATGAATACATTATTTCCTTACATTTAGTTAATTGACGTGTTCTTAATTTAAGGTTTCGATGATGAGTCTTCCGACATGAATGGTAGAGGAGAAGCTCGAATCGCTGAGGATTGGGCTATAGAAGGGAAAATCAAGTTATTGGAGCTAGATGAGCAAAATCAAGTTATTGTAGCTAGATGAGCAAAATCAAGTTATTGGAGAAAATGCCGCACCATTTGGAACCTATTTGGGAATCCTAGCTAAGGATGGAAATAGGCTGCCCTTGACATATCATGATTGGAGATTAGTTCCGAATGCTGAAAAGGAAAGAATATGGGAAGAAGTTCAGGTTTGAATTTTATAATTTTTTTTTCCATGAAAATACGACTTGTACGACTTTGATATACAATATGTACAACTTTTTAATAATGCAATATAAGTGGTATGATCATGCATAAGTCATAGGATTCCCGTTTGTTTTCATTATCAACCTATTTTTACGGATCCGTAATTTTATGTTCTTGCTCTACAAAGCGAGGCTTGAAAAAAATCCTTGACATAACTAAAATCAACAATTTGAACTTATTTCTAATTTGTGGATCCGTAGTTTTGTTTTCTTTCCCTTTATAGAATGTTTAAGAAAATCTTGACATAACAAAATGAAGTAACATGACATAATATGAAGAACACATCCATGCATTCATCCTTGATAAAGTGAGAAGAGTACCCAAGAGCGCAATTTCGAACCACGATAATACACTTAGCTAAATAATGTCCACAAGGCAATGTCCAAAACTGATCTTACTATCCTTTTTCTTTTTTTTTTTTACGGAACTTAAATGATAATTTTTGAAGTGAAGTTATTGATGTACGGTGGCGTTTAATTGCATTGCTAGTTTTCCTTTCATTATTTTTTTGAAAATTAGACATTTAATGTGTTTGGTAGACTTCAAATGACATTGATTGTTGTTCATTAGGGAAAGACAAAACCCGCCATCCACATACCGAAAAATTTGTTTGCGAGAGGGTTGGTAAGCTATGGAGAGATTGGAAGGCCACGGTGAAGGGCACATATTTCACACCCTATAAGCACGACACCGCGTTCTTAGCTAGAAATATCCCTGATAGAGTAGAGGATGACCAATGGCCACAATTAGTTCGATATTGGAAGTCGAAGAAGGTTAAAGTAAGTTTTTCAATTTATTAGAGCATTTTTCATGCTTATCACTTTTGCATGTATTGTCTTGACATTACTCACTCTCACTTTACTATTGCAATAAGCATCGTAGCAAGGTAAACCGCCGTAGTAGAAAGAAGCAAACAATGCCTCATAGAACAGGTTGATCGGGCTTTGCTAATGTTCGGCAGGAGGTAGTTCTTTCCTACATATTATATCTTATTGATAATGTATTATTTGTTTACTTTACTATCATTTTTACTAGTTTTTGGTGTCCTGTAAGTTGAACGAGAAGATTACATTACTTTGCAGTTAAAGAAGGAATTGGGTGGTGAACCATCCAAGCTTGATGTTTTTATACGATCCAGGGAAGGAAAAAAGAAAAAAGGAACATCAAAACCACTTGATGAGACTACATCGAAAATGCTTGTAAGTTGAAATTTGATATCATTGATTCACAAATGTGTATGTATTATAATTATTTCATGTAAATTCTATAATTTTCTTCCCATAATAGGATATGGCTAATGAATTGAAAGAACAACTACCTGAGGTTGATAGAAATGATGTTCGTAAAAAGGATGAGATTTACCACACTCTTTTGGGTCCTGAAAAGCCTGGTATGTTGCGCACATATGGAATAGGAGCTACTACTACTCCAGTGATGAGGGCTTCAAGTCAAACGTCTGCAGAATGGACAAAGTTCGTTGAAGATTCTTTAAAAGACAAAGTTACTCAATTGTTTGATGAAATGAAATCCGAGATAGAAAACAAAATTCTTCACATGATGGAGCAACGATTACCAGAGTTAATGGAAAAATATAGAAACTTTCCATCCAATCCTTCTTTGTCTAACGACCAGGTTAGTTTCTTAACTTATGTACACTCTTTGGGCATCAACTTGATCACTTAATTGTTAGATTTTATTGTAGTTAGGAAATACTTAGCATACCTGAGTATGTTAGTATGTGCAAAGGCTTAATGTCTGAGACATAAGTCATGAATTATGATTAAAGGTGAGTTCTTTCTGATTCAATTTACCGCTTTTTCTGAATAAATCAATATTTTCTATTATATTACAAGACATTTTTTTGGCCAGCCTGTCAAGTTTTTACGTACTATCATTATCATGACTTATTTTTGTTGTTTTTTATTCTCTCTGTGTAGACACCGTTGGAAAATCTAGAGCATGTTCTAAGTGAAGACATTCAGCAGGTAAAATATGCGATGACCCGATTTTCCTAACAAAATAACATGTTTACCATTTCTTATTCATTTCGAGAAAAATCATGGTTTTTAACACCTTTTTTCTCTCCTTTTCTTTTGTTTGTAGATTTTTTACGCACTATATTGCGACTTTTTATGTTTCTTCACTATCTTGTTTTTTTATATCAAAGGTACATAAATGTACAAGTCCACATCCTGCGGAAAAAGAAAATATGGCGAATGAAGATATTTGTGAAAAAGATGATAACTTACCAATTCATGATGTATGTACTTTATCTATTTAGTATTTATTTTATTTTTATCATTATATTACGGTTGGATATCGAACCAGCATCTACTATTGCAATATGGCTATCTTTAATATATTCAATATGTAGTATATTTATTGCATTTTTCATTGTATGAAAGGTGGCTGAAAATAGGACATCATCGCATGGAAAATCAAATGAAGGAGTTGATTGTATACCAACCGTAGATCTTCCCGACATACCTATTGGTACCAAAGTGATCAAGCATGTATGTGCATTTACTTTTTTCCCAGTATATGCTATTAGTGTTGACTTGCATCTTATTCATTTTATATTCTATTAGGTGATTGATTATTTCATAAATTTCTAATAATATGTACCTTATACATTTTCTCATCATATTATCATTTGAAGACATACTAACATCCACTTTTACAATATGGATACGTTTAATGTATTCAACACATCCTTGTATATTTATTGAATTTTGTTGTTGTTTGTTAGGTGATTGAAAATATGACATCTTCTTGTGCAAAAACAAATGAAGGAGTTTGTCTACCAACAAGAGAACTTCGGAGTAAAGCTTCTGGTGCCCAAAGAATCAAGAATGTATGTGCATTAATGTTATTTTTTCATTATATGTTATTAGCGTTCAAAACATTTTATTCAAGGTCTCTTCTATAAAGTGTTTCAATATTTTATTATCAATCTAGGTTGAAGTTGGACGGAATGGATCTCAAACCAATTATGCAGGTGAAGAGGTACAATTAGAATATTCATGAACATACTTATATGATTATGCTTTGGTTTTGACTACATGGTTGTACCTCTTTTTTTATCTCTTTAATTTTGTATATACATTATTCCATATTCAGAATTGGGCTTAAGTTTTGTTGATACAATAAAAGACTTGTGTATTGATATGTGTTGTCATGAGCGATTGTTTGTTTTCTTCCCAATGGATGCGGGATGGAGCAACAAAGAGGAAAAAGAGACGGAAGAGTTGCATATAAAAGGTAAAATATACTTGCATATCATACATACTACTATAGTTTTCTAATCAATTCTACAGTTTTTTCATACCATTCAATTTACCTTCTGCAGGACATATTCATGTTACTGGGATTGGAAGTTAATGAGATTGGATGCTTGTTCTTTTTCAGGAGGAAAATAGTTGCATTTTTTAGTATTGAATGCATTAATCTTTTAAACATCATTTTCGCTTTTCTAGTTAATTTAGACTTATTGTTGGATTGAATGTTTGGATAACAATTGTTCTTCAATGTTTTGTTTTCATTTCCTTCAATTTCAACCTTAAACTACATGTTCAATATTTTGAATAATTTTCTCGTTCAATATTAATATATATATGAATGTCATGTAAGAATACGAGTACTTTAGTCGTATATTGATAACCGTGACATAAACATTAACATATTACATGTCACAAAAGTGCAATTTAAACAAAACCGACATTTTCTGTATGTGCTATACAAATGTTGTGAGATTCACGGCAATAAAAATTAGTGTCGGTAAATTACCATTTAAAAAACCACGTCAAATAGAACGAATGCCGGTATAGTGCCACAAACATGTGTCAATCTATATGAAAGGTGTCGGAAAATTTGCCACAAATTACATGTGGCAATTAAAATAAGTGTCGCTTAAATGCCACAAAGTTATGTCCGTCACATTAATCAAGTGCCGGAAAAACCGTCGTAAAACATTCCGACACATTAGAGAAGTGTCAGCAAAGTGCCACAAATAAAAAATGCGTCACATTGACAATGTGCCATAAAATCGCCGCAAAAACTTCCCGGCAAAACATGAAAATGCCACAAAACATTGCCGACATCAGTATTGACGACATTTACATAACCGCCATATTATGTGCCGGGATTTCTTTTTACGGCACTTATTTCCCATTTCCCGGCATTTATTTTGTGCCGTAAAAAGCCAAAAGTGTTGTAGTGAATAGACTGGTTTCCTGGTTTACCAAGAAACAGAATTCTATATCAACTTCCACTACTGAAACTGAATACATTGCTGTTGGAACTTGATGTGCACAAGTACTATGGCTAAGACAACAGTTAAGGGATTATGGAATTGAGGAGAAAGAAATTCCAATCATGTGTGAGAACACAAGTGCAATTGCAATCACTGAAAATCCTGTTTTGCACTCTAGGACCAAGCACATTGATGTGAGACATCATTTTATAAGAGATCATGTTGAAAAGAAGGATGTGGTGGTTCTGTATATCCCTACTGAAGATCAACTTGCTGATATTTTCACTAAACCACTTGATAGTGAAAGGTTTGCTAAACTAAGAACTGAACTTGGTATTATAAAAGTTGACTGGTAATCAGCAATATACTGGAATTCACCAAGGGGATTAGTCATTGCTATTTTGGGTGAGCTCACTTAGCAGATTAGTCAATGGTATCAACAATTCCATGTATTTATGTTTGGACAATTGAGCAAATGAGGTTGCCAAGGAGATTGGTCTTTGTCATGTTGGGTGAGCTCACTTGACAGATCAATCATTGGTATTAAACTTCATCTTGTATTATCAATTGGACAAAACAAGAAGGAATCAAAGATTAGCAGAGTGACACAGTCAGCAGGCTGCTGAAGCATCTTTATCAGCAGGCTGCTGAGCCAACCCTGCTGATGACAAGTCTGCTGAAGGATACGTTATTCAGTGAAATTTACTAAAGTCAAAAAGCAGATTGGCGGGATATTTATTATACCCTTTATAACGGCAGTTACACTATCCAACGGTTACAAACGTTATGGAGAAAGTAATGGGCCACGTGTCAAATTAGCATTCACTCAAATTAATCATGGTTAAATGCACAGTACATGTTCTGACAGTTTCAACTGCATTTGCCTATATATACACAGACTATTACACAGAGGCTACTACAAAATCTCAGATCGATATTCTCTGCATTTACACTGTGTGAACACAGATTTAAGAAGCTCTTTCCTTCATCTTTTTCTTATATCAATGGTGGAAAAAGGTTGATGTCCAGATTGGAACAAGCCAAAGTGTAAGAGGCTTTGTTGTTGATGCTAACAGAACTGAACTAGCAATCAACATTGGTAGAAGAATAAGGAGATATGAAGGCTTGGAGAATGTACTTAACTTAAGATTGGAAACAATATCTTACACAAATGTTGTTAGCTTCTGGAAAAATATTGTGATAAAGGAAGGAAGAGAAGCATTCAAAACAACTGTGAATGCTCAAGAAATCAAAATTTCATCAAACCTACTGAGGGATGTTTTTGGTTTTGAAGAAGTATTAGATGCTCCAGTAAATCCCGAGGAAATGGGATTGTCCAAGATGGATATTGTTGACAAAATCAAGACCAATGAAGCCACCAAATCAATTCCAGTCATCAATGTAAAACACATTGGATTTGAGTACAACCTGCTGAGCAAAATCATTGATAAGAACATCCTAGGCCTCGTTGGAAGTATGGATACTCTATCAGGACCCAAGATAGAGCTGCTGATGATTATTTGCAGAAGTATGAAATTTGATTGGGCTGGATACTTTATCCACTACATAAAGAAAGTTGCTAAAGAAGAGAGAGAAGGAAAAAAAAAATCCAAGGCCTTACCCTTAGGATTAATGGTTCAGGCCCTGCTGAATCATTTGGAAATTCCTGATGTTGCACCTGAGAAGATAAAGCAGTCCAGATACAAGAAAGAGATTGATTATCCTATCCCTGGTCTGGATGATGATGAAGAAGTGGATAATGAGGCCACTGAGAGTGATGCAGATGATGGAGGAGATGGTGATGCTGGTGGTGAGCAGGTCAAGAAAGTTGTTAAGACTACTGCACCAAAGAAGACTAATGAGAAAAGAAAGGCTACTGACACAAGGAAGATAATAGAGTTGTTAAATCCTAAAAGAACAAGAAAGCAAACAACACAGACTGCTGAGTCTGCTGAGGGTCCAAGTGATGTTGAAGCTACTGACCCTGCTGTAGTTGAGAAGAAAGCTGTTGCTGAAATTTTGAAGGAGCAACAGAAAGAAGCCCGTTGAAAGAGGAAGTCTACTGTGATTGAAATTGAAGATGAGCCACTTTCCAAGAGAATGAATGAAATTATCCATAAAAAGAAACATGGAAAGGGGAAACAATTGAAAATTTTGGAGGCTCAAAGGGAACAAGAAAAAGGAGAAGTAGAGGAAGAAGCATGAGAGGCTATTGAGGCTGAACCATTAAGAATTATAAAGCCTACTTAGGATGTAGAGGTTGTTGTTGAGCAATTTGCTGAAGCTACAGAATCCTCACCTGCTAAGGCTGCTGAGCCTTCTGAATTTGCCCAAGTTGTTGTTGAGCAACTTGTTGAAGAACCACGCAAACCACCGAGGCTACACTCGTTCGTGGAAGTGGAAACACTTGTACAAGACCCCGCAAATCCCGCAATAGTTCGGGGAAGAAAGCGATCGTCGCTAACCCCGCCGATGAGCGTATAAGTCAGGGGGAACCAAGTGTTATACAGATGGAGGTAGTAGGGACTAATATCCAACCTGAACAACCTACTGACCTGGAAACATCTGTTGAGGAAACACTCAACTTGCTTATTGAGACCTTTGGAGGTCAGCAAGGTCTTGAATCTGCCCCCAGAAAGCCAACAATGCCATATGAGAAGGCACCTAAGAAGGGCAAAGTAGATCCTAACTTCAGAAAAGTGCAAAAATATTTCCAATGGAAGTTTGGATTCTACAAGAAACAGAAACCAGATGCTGATCCAATGAGTGGATTTGAAGAATGGGCATTTGATCAGCTGGGTGTGGACAGCCTATTGGACTTAATAGATACAACCATACTGCAATCTAGGCTGATGGATATATTGGATGAAGGAAAGAAAAGTGGAGCAATTATGTTCAGAGATCCAAAGTACACACCTAACAGTGATTCATCTGATTCTAGTGATGATCCCCCCCATGTTCCCTGGGGAGACCAGTGGAGTGGCTAGAGGAACAACTGATGAAGCCACTGGTCAAGGATCTACTGATGGTGTAGAAGATGAACCTACTGATGCTGGCAAGACTGTTGAAGATCAGCAAAATGCAGATTTGGATGAAGAAAGAGTTACTGATATCAGTGAACTTAGTGCCAGTTCAGAGGAATCAGTGCAATATTAAGACTGGATTGACACTGAAGATGCCTTAGTCAAAACTACCAATTATCTAAGGAGGATCACTGATATGGGGGAATTTCAAAAAGAAAACATGGACATATTCCCTGATCAAGTTGTTGTGGCACAAATTGTACCAGAACAAAGAACTGAAGAGGAGGTACAGGTTGTTGGGATACAAATAGCACCTGGACACAGGTTGGAACAGGAGGTACAGGCTGCTGAGTTACAAACAGTACCTGGACAAAGGTTGGAACTAGATTTGGGTTTGTAGGAAACCCTTTGCTGTTGTTAGAGAGGCTGCTGTAGTGGAGCCTACTGGAGTCAAGGCCACTGTAGGAAAGGATGGTCAACAGTCTGTTGATGAGGATAATCAACTGTTGGACTATGACTACAGTGATGAAGATTTTTGAGTGTCTGAGGAAGAAATTGTTGCTGATGAACCTGCACAAGATCCATTAATGGAGGATATTCTTGGTGCTGTGGTTGAGGAAGGACCTGCCCCTGCAGGGAGAGATATGAGTAGAGCAATGGTCATCAGCAGACAAAGGGCTCAATATAATATAGAAGAGCCTGCTGAAGGAGCTGCTGGAGAAATGACTGGTAGTGTACCAGAACATGTTGTGGAAGAGTTGAGGGCTGTCAGAAATGACATAACACAGTTAAGGAATCAACTTGACAGACAGGAACAACGATTCGAAGAAATGATGAATCTAGTGGATAACAACAGACAGTTTACTGAAACAGTTGTTTCAATTTTACATCTACTCAAAATGCTGTTAATAATCTTATTCTAGATGTGAGGGGAATCAAGCAAGGAAATACACTGAAGGAAAAGTTTTTGAAAGACCAACTTGCATCTATCCATCAAAAACATGATAAACTTGCTGAGTCACCTAAGCCTGCTGAGGCTGCTGGTACATCTCAACCAGTTGTACCAGATCCTAAGATCACTGAGAGGATAACTCTGCTAGAGCAAACTATGCAAGAAAGGATCACAGCTGTAGACACTAGGACTGAAATCATGGAGGGTCAATTAAACAACTTAGTGCTCACACAGGAAAGCGTGCATGGCCTGCTGTCCCGTTTTGTTGATGATGTCAATAAGGGGGAAGAGCAAACAACATAAGCAAAAGAAGCTGCAAAGATTTTTGCAAAGAAGAGATGGGAGGCTGATACAAATGCATATAGAGAACCTGCTCCTGGTAGACTTCAACTCACAGATGATCTTCTCAAACAGTACAAGAAGGTCTACTACAACAAAAGGAGACCCTATCATGACAAGGGATTTCATGAATGTCTTAACTCATTTTTGGGCTTAAATTTCTGGGAGGCCAGAGTTAAATCAATGAGAGCCACAAGAAAAGGTGGAAGAGGTGGTAGAGGTGAAAGGAGTTTACTACCGCAAATGCAAACGAATCATTGAATGAATTCAAGGAGGTTTACATGAGGTTAGGCTTCAAGGTACATCAGATAAATCTAACTCTTCCTGAAGTTTGGCATTGGTGGAAACAAGTTAATCCTCATATTGATTTCACTCTGATTGAAAATGACTGGATGAGAGAGATGATCAGAGAAATAAGAACTTATCAAGAACAAGCTGAAAAAGCAAGAGGGGAAAGGGAAAGAAGACAGTAATAATTTTTGAACAAATGTTTATAATGAAAGATGACTAAATTTGTTCTGTTTTTGTTTTAATCTTTTTGCTTTGCTGTTAGGTGAGGGTATTGGCATCATCACCAAAAAGGGGGAAATTGTTGGACTTATTTCTAAGTTTTAGTGATGAGTGCCAGACTAACTGTTATAGTGCAAAGGCAAAAAGATGTCTAGATCAAATGTTTAGGTTTATTAGAGTTTGATTTTTGAATAGGTTTGATCAAACAAGCACTATAAAGGTCAGCTGATTTATATCAGCAGACTGGTCTAGGTCAGTAGGGTAGATAGGTCAGTAGACTAGTCTGGAACCTGCTGAAGACTGAAGGCTGAGGGCTCAAACTCAGTTAATGAAGGCTAAGTGATCAAACTTAGTAATTAAATTCAAGGATATTGAATCAGAATTTAGGCAAGTCTGTGATGGCCTAAACAGATTACATATACCTTGTGTACAAGGTCTAAGTTCCTTAAGTTGGATGGTGATTGGAACTTAGTTATTTACAAAAAGATGTAATCTAACTTCACAAGTAAAAGTTAGATAAAAGAAGTCTGCTGCATTGTGTTAAACAAGCAAATTATAGTTCAGTAGAATAATAGGTATTTCAGCAGACTGATGAAGCTGCTGATATACATACCTCGACTAACTCAATATTACATGGATAAGGACATCCAACTACCTCTGATTTATCAAACAAATCAATGGCTGAGATTAAAAAGACGTTGGGATGATTTAGGACTTTATCCAATGGTTACAAGTCAAAGGGTGGACAGACTGCACTCTGTCAAAAAGGATTCTGACAGTGTCAGTCCAATGAATAGTGACAGAAAGAAAGTCAAATGGGACAAAACCAGGAACGGTCGTATTTGAATTTCAAATACAAGTCACATGGACTCCTACCTATAAATAGAGGACTTCCAACTCAGAAAATGATGATGAACTTTAAGAGAAAAATACAAGTGATAATTCGAAATTTGAAAAAGCACCCGTTTGAACTTGCGAGCGTAAGGCTACTGATCCAGAGAAAATCTTCAAGTGTATTCTGTATTCAAGCTACATCAAGTTTACACACTTGAAGACTGCAAGCTGCTGATTATTTCATTCTAATCAAGCTGCTGCAACTGAATCATTTACTTTATTCATTCTTTATTTTACAAAGAACCTACTGAAGACAGTGAAGCACTTTTTTGTGAAAGACTGTTGTTTGTGGTGGAGCTGGTGAAGAGGCAATCCTACCCTTCAAGGACCCGTGGAAGACTTTGGAGCAGCAATCCTACATGTTCTTAGTTTTTAGTTTGTGAAGCCATAGTCATTGGTGAAGGACAAGCAACCTTAGGAATCTTTGTAACTGCTACATCAAAGATCTCTAGTGAATTACCTCCAACATCATAGGAGAAGAGTGGACTGACAGGATTACACCACCTGGAACCACTATAAAATCCGCCTACTTACTTTCGCACTTAGATTCGCATTTAGTTTATTATACACATCATCCTACCGAATCTAGCAACCGAACTCACACACTTACACTACCGAGTATCCAATACTTAGTATCATATTTAACAAGTAATAAGGCTTAATTTTTGATATAATTCCATTGCAAAAATTCGGTAAACTCAAATGTCGGTAGACTACGTGTATCGGCGGAGCTGCGAGGTGTCGACAGACTGCGAGGTATCGCGGACTCGTCGAAGTTGCTGAATTTGTTAAATCCAAAAGTTTTAAGTGTTAAGTTTATTCCCCCCCCCTCTAAACATAACCAAAGCCTTTTCAAGGGAACAACAGAATGGGTTAATCGAATTAGGGTTCCTGAAAAAGAAATTGGGGGTGGCTGATAGAAATGAGGTCGGGCTTTCAGAGTTTAGGGGTTTCAGAAAAATACTCTTATTAATAAATTATTAATCAATTAGTTTGTCCAATAAATTGGAAAAATTAATATAATCAAATACTCAAATAATATTAGTTAATTTATTAATTTCTGCAAAATAATTCAAACAAAAAATATTGTCATATGATGTAAGTCTAAGACTTCATGGGCATTAGTGTAACATACAATAATAACATAGATTATAATGTTGTATCATATAATAAAAGCTTTAAATAGGGGATATGTTATATTTGAAAATTAATCAACTTTAAACAAGTGAACCACAAAATACTCAACCGCTATGATTGCTTTATACTCTGCTTGATTATTCGATGCGGTGAAATCAAATCTCAAAGATTTTTAGATTTCTTTCGAGGTACCTGGTTCCAGTAAGATGATCCCAACACCGCAACCTTTGGGGCTTACGGCCCCATCGACGTAGAGCTGCCAACAATGACTCGGCTTTTGTGGCCAGGCGACTCTGGTCTTGTTGTGTCGTCGTTGGGTTTTAAGTTGGGCTGTTGCTCTGGCTGTTCCTTATTAAAGCTTGTTTCTGCTATGAAATCGGGTAAGGCCTGGGCTTTGATAGCTTTCTGAGGCTCGTACCGGATATCAAATTCAGTGAGCTCAATTGACCATCGCAACTATTGACCAGATAAATCCGACTTGTGGAGGACTTGGCGTAATGGAGCGTCCGATAGCACAGTAATAGTATGCGATGAAAAGTAAGCAATTAGTTTTTGGGCAGCTATGACAGTGCTGTAGGCCAACATTTCGATATTAAAATAACGACTCTCAACAGGATTGAGAGCCTTAAAGACATAATAAATGGGTTTTTGAAGGGTACCGTCCTCCTTGACAAGTGCAGCGGCGACAGCCCGGTCTGAGGCCGCTAGATACAGATGCAAAATGTCTCCAAACTTAGGACTAATCAGCAGGGGCGGGCTTGATAGATAAGCCTTGAGATCTTTGAAAGCCTGCGAGCATTCCCCTATCCACAAAAAGGTTTTGTTAGCTGTGAGGATTTTGAAAAAGGGTAGACTCTTTTCAGCAGATTTGGAGATGAACCTTCCCAGGGCGATTA
Organism: Gentiana straminea; assembly: GCA_036785695.1. Lineage (NCBI taxonomy): Eukaryota > Viridiplantae > Streptophyta > Magnoliopsida > Gentianales > Gentianaceae > Gentiana > Gentiana straminea. Next base: position 361,680 of record JAVUPR010000060.1, read on the forward strand.
TCCTCCCGTTTAGCCTCTGCACCTTTTTGATCGTGGTCGGCACGCTCATGTTTATCAGAGCTTCTATCTTTTCGTGGTTTGCATCAATTCCACTTTGGCTCACCATAAAGCCCAAAAATTTCCCTGCCTTGACCCCAAAAGTGCATTTTGCGGGGTTTAGTTTCATCGAGTCCTTTGTTACATTTGCAAAAGTTTCACGAAGGTCCACCAGGTGATCCTGGCGACTTGACTTCACAACCATATCATCGATATATGCTTACATGTTTTTGCTGATCTACGAGCTGAAAACCTTTTTCACCATCCTCTGATATGTTGAGCCCACGTTCTTAAGACCAAAAGGCATCATCTCATAATAGTAGAGTTCGCCAGCAGCCCGCAAGGCGGTCATTTCTTTGTCGAAGTCGGCCATTTTCACTTGATGATAGCCTGAATAGGCGTCTAGAAAACTCAGCAATTCAAAACCAGCGATTCCATCTACTATTTTATCGATTCGTGGCAGCGCATAAGGATCCTTTGGAAAGGTTTTGTTTAGGTCGGTGAAGTCAACACACATCCGGCACTTTCCGTTGTGCTTCTTCACCATCACAACGTTTTCCTAGCCAAGTCGGATATTGAAGCTCCTAATTATACCTACTGCCAAATGTTTTTCGATCTCGCTCTTAATGGCGACCTCTTTCTTTCAGAGAACTGACGTGTTTTTTGTTGGATTGGTTTGAAGTTAGGGTCGACGCTAAGATAGTGTAGCGCTACCTCAGGCTTCACACCCCTCATATCAGTTACCTCCCAGGCGAAGGCATCCATGTTTTCTTTCAAAAGATCGATCAACTCCTGTCTTTCTTTTTCTGTCATCTGAGATCCGATCATTATTTTTTGATCAGGATACCTCTCATTTATGAAGGCCTCGATCAGCTCGTTATCGGCGGTGAAATCTGGCTGATCCCGGGTCTTACCTGCGACCTCGCCTATCACAACGACCTAGCTCGTGCCCATACTGAACCCTTTGATTCCGGGTTTATTAGAGTCCACCATGTTCTTGGTCATATATTAGAGAAAAAATAGTGGTCGGATCATGGTGACCCCGATGTCATCTCCCACATGAAACTTGACTCTTTGGTGAGGGATGTAGAGCCCTATTTGGAACTTTTTCATGGCCGGGATTCCCAAAATCATATTATATTAAGAGGGAAGGTCAATGACCAGAAGTGTTATTACCTCAGTTCGGCAGGGATTATAGTCTCCTAGAGTGACGTGAAGGTTGATCGTGCCCTTGACCCTGACTGTTTTATTGGTGAATCCCTCTAACACTCCGAGGTAGGGCTTCAGTTTGGCCTCTCCAAATCCGATTTGTTTGAGACAGTCAAAATAAATGATGTCACGGCCCGCTCCGGTGTCGACCAAGACTCGATTGACCCAATGCTGCTCGATTACTCCAACTTTGAGAATTATTGGTACTTTCATGACACATTCCACACGTAAGCTCGCTTTTGGTGAACGTGATTCCTATCTCTAATTCTCCCAAAACTAGATGCTTTTCGAAGCCGTGCGGGTTAATCGAATGTTTTTACGATTTCAGTTGATTGTTGCTGGGGAGATTCCCATTAATGACCTGAACCTCTTCTGATAAACGCAAGGTTGCTGCCCTTTATTGGGGCCGGTTTATCCATCGCATTTATATTTGGCCACTGGTCCTTCCTCGATCAATCTTTCTATCTCTCTTCTCAAAGTGAAACATTCATTTGTAACATGACCATGATCTTTATGGTACTTACAATACTTTGACTTATCACGAGTGCTGGGGTCGCCTTTCATCGGTCTCGATCTTTCGAAGTGTTCCCGGATTTTAGAGAGTATCTGGTATGGCTTGGTATTAAGTGGTATGAAATCACTCTCACTGAATTTAAACGGCTTCTTGTCCTATCGATCTTGGTTCGCGTCCCTGCTGTGCTCTTTCTTTCGATCATCCCCGCGATCCTCTTTCTGTGAGTTTTGTTCCGGTATAGATTTTGGTTTTCCAGGAGTGGCGCTTCGCTCACCCCGATCATTCTGGCCCCTTCCAGCATCTCCCTTAGGCCTGATTAATTTATATGGTTGCAGGATAAATTCCGTCTTCATTGGACCCTTGGCTATCTCCGTAAGAAAGCAAGTTATGATGGCGTCATCAGGAATGTTCCTTGTTTGATCGTATACCCTAACAAACCGCTCGTAGTAGTCTTTTCCCGACTCCCTCCCTTGTGGACCTCATAAAGGTCCTCAAAGGTCCTCTTCGGTCTGCTCGATGATTCAAACCCTTTTATGAAATTTTCAAACAGATCCTCCCAACTTTCAACCGAACCCCAAGGAAGCCCGCGGACCCATGAGGCGGCCCTGTCCTACATGCTTCCAACTATAGCGATGCACCAGGCCAACCATTTTTGAGTCGCTAAAGTGATGCGACCTTGGAACGCAGTGAGCCAATCATTTGGACAATTGTTCCCATTATAGTAATTGTAACCGGGATAGCTAACCTTTTCTCTCCTTATGGAAATGTGTCAATGATTCTCTTGGCGAGCACATATATTCCAGAGATCGGGGCGGCTTTTTTAGCAGGCCTCGATTTTTTTAGCTTTGTGATCTCCTTCTTCATTATTTCCATTTGCTCGATCATTGCGGATAAAATCCTCATTTGGGAAGGGATGGTTCAGCGGACCGTTCCAACACGTACTTTGAGTGTACATGGTTTCGTGATTCCTCTTGCTGGGCTCGCTTTTCCCTTATGTTCAAACAAGAATCTCGTCCATCATTTCCCTCTTGTCTGGGCATTACCTCTCTCTCTGGGAGACTCAGACGGCTCAAGGCGAGAGCCTTTTCTTTTTCTCCCAGCCTTTTGAGAGCGGATCCTCTTTCTCCACTTTTTTCTTTCTGATTTTCACGACCAGAATGAGTTGAAGTTTGTGCGACCTCCTGATCTCGCTTGCGACCTATGTGACCCAATGATTGAACACTCTCCCCAACCTCTATCCTTTGGATCTGACTTTAGAGACCTTTGTTCGGTGCCTTAGGGTTGACTTCACTCCCAGGGGGATTCGGAGCTCGGACATTGTCTTGGCATACTTGGCCCAGAGCCACTAGCCGAGAGTTGGTTAGGTACATTGTCTCGGCATACTTGGCATATTCCCTCATCTCTGTGACCTCAGGGTCCTCTAGGAATCCGGGTACCCTTTCTGGTACTATCTCTTGACTGTGTTGCAGCCTTGTTGCCCCGATAGCGGTCTTTTCCAAGCGAGCTGATTCTAAGGTCGCAGCGGCCTATTTTGATTTTGATTTTTGGTTCAAGACATTTCTAGCATCGCTAGTGGCTTAAAGCCCTTTCTGTGACCTGTCCCAATCTGCCGTAGGATTATCAAGTGTTTCTTCTCTGCCCTCGGCGCGGTGTTGATTGGATGCACCCCCTTTTGTAAGGGTTTGTGGTATTAGCGGCGATCCCTTACTTCCTGCCATCGCTTAGTATGTGAGCTGATTAGCTCAGAGGTAAGATCGTTAATCGGGTCGCCACCGACTGTCTGACAACCTTCTCCTTTTTGACACCCTCAACTACTTCATACATTCTTATTTACTTTTGGGGAGATGATCAGAGACCTTTTGGAGGTCTTTTTGAGTGAGCTGGAGGGAGATCTTTTGGATAGTGACAGCTTAGGTGAGGGTGGCCGGAAATACAAATTTCAGGGGAATAAGGAGAGGATTCAAATGCAAAAACCCCAAAAATTTGTATGACTTCCTCTTGAAAACGCACACACTATCAAGTAAGCAAAAAGGGGTTTCTTTTTGGCAAAGTGCTTTTCACTATAACAAGGAAACAAAGGTGATATATGGGCTTTTTCTGGCGATATGACGAGGCTGAACCTTGGAGTTACCGAGAGAGGTGATTTCTCGAATGCAAGCTCGGTATACATAGGATTTTTAACACCAACATGAGCGCACTGCTCTCTAAACTGTGATAGCTTAACTAAAAACATTAACTTGAGCGAAGAGAACTACGAGAGAGGTGATTTCTCAAACGCTATCCCGTGAGTTTTGTGCAAGATATGTTAAAGTTACCTCTTTTGTTTTTCTTTTCGGTGAGTTGAATTCCGAGACCTCTCCCTTCGAGAACTCAGCTGGACTCAAAGGTTGGATTAAGATGATGCTCATTAACTCCGCCATGTGAAGGCTTTCTAGATGATTTCCACGTCCGAAAGACCGAAAAGCTTGCTACTTTCCCGGTAACAGAGCCAACTGATAATGCGGTTATTATCACGGTGGCTGAGCGGTTGTTTGTTTAATAGATATCTTATTTATTTGATGTGTTTATAGTGATCATGGCCGGTGGTGCACAACGGCGATATGGAGGTGTGTATGAATTCTTCAGTGAGTAGGTATTTTGACAGAGTTTAGTTCTCTTTATCAAATAGCTTGTGTCTTCTTTAGTAACACAAGCCCTCCTTTTATAGGGATGAGGGAAACTTAGGGATTAAGTAAAGATAAGTAAGCAAAATATCTGAAAGACAAGTAGACTAAATATCTTGGCGGCACGTCTTACGTGGTCGCTAAGATCGCTATCTGCAAGGTTGCCTACTCTTCGTCCCGAATCCACTAGCTCCTATGCTGCTCCCTCCTAGGGCTCGTGTGGTCTCTTATGGACCTATTGTACAAGGTCACAGGTCGGCCTCCTGAGCTTCTAGTGAGGTGGTCTTGCCAAGGACAAGCCCTCTCGTGGGGTCATGGTAGATGCCATGGAAGATAATGCAAGTAAAAAAAAAATTTATTTTAAATATGAATTTTAAATATGAGCTAAGGCTAAATGAATGCAGTTACAATGCAATATTATGTTCGAAATAAAATGTAGTGATACAATGCAAAGTCTATGACATGTATGATGATTTATTTTTTATTTTATGGAATCTCAAGAAACAATTAATATGGACAGAAAGTAAACGATGTGGTGTGTGATATTTCCTAAATAAATTTATTAATATTACAGCCTCAAGAATTAAATGATAGTGAGATGTAAAAACACATCTCACAGTGAAAAAAATTTGCCCCGAGCCCTTCTCTCTCTTTAGAGCTTCCTCTATCTTCTTGATTCCCTTCTAGTCTTTAGGACTTTTCAAAGCCATGAATAAAGAAGAAGTCCTTACCCTTTTACAAAAGCTCCACCTGCAAGAGAAATCACCCACTGTTACAAGCATAAAAAAGATTGATGTCAATGAAGGAGTTCAGAAAAGCAAGAACAGTCTGGTTGGTAAATTTCTAGCAAACAAAGAGCTGCAAGCAAAAAATTACAGGATAGCTATGGAGAAGTCATGGTCAACCAAGAAATTCAAAATCATAAAGCTGGGCAAGAACTTCTTCCAGTTCCTTTTTGAAGATGCGGAAGAGCTCAGGAGGGTCTATTTGGATGGACCATGGTGCTTCGACGACTACCTACTAAATCTCAAGCCTTGGAGAGTAGATCTGCAAGAAAACAGCAAGGATTTCGAAGAAGCCGATTTCTGGGTCCAAGTCTGGCACCTTCCGGTTCATTGCTACACAGCAGATGTGGGAAAGAAGGTAGCTAAGGTTATGAAAGATTGTTCTTTCATGCAAATCAGAGAAGACACTGCAACAAATCAACTTTTGTTCAGACTTAGAACTTCAATTTCCCTGGTAAAACCCCTACCCCAGCTCCTCACACTCCTTTTTGAAGATGAACCCCTTTCTTTAAACCAGACTTCACCCCTCTTTGGGCTTTTCCAATATGAACGTCTCCCCTATTTCTGTTATAACTGTGGTTTTCTCGGACATATCGCAAAATCTTGTCCGGAAGTGAGTGATGAATTCAATGCTGAAGATGAAAAGTCCTTTAGATTTGGAAGCTGGCTAAATGGTGTTAACAGGTCTAAGTTAATCTTAGAACTGAGACTTCTGGACATGGATACTCAACCCTCCAACCAAAAACCTTCATCCAACACCCAAATTCTTCTTTCTTCCTCACCTTCTTCTTCAACACAAACCCAAGCCCAGGAAAATTCAAACCTCACGCCAAAAATCCTCCTAATCCCTGGACAAACACAAAAAGAATCTAAGTCAACCTCAGACAGCTCCGAAAAAGTCAATGCCCTGTCCATTGTTGAAAGCGACAACTCTCCTAGCCTGATACAACACTCTCACCAAGGATCAGGAAAAAACAAATGTGTGGCAGGAAACACTTATGTCTCTGTTTCACCTGTCCCCATCTTTTCTGAAACCCCAACTACCCAAGATTCCCACTCCAAAGAGTCAAAATCAGAAGACCTTAGCCCCACCCCAAAAACAAACACCCAAATCACTTACTTTCCTCAATTTTCAATCCTCTCCAACTTCTCCCAAAACCAAAATTCCCAAAACCAAATTTCAAATCACCAGTCAAATCATCCCCAGAGTCAACAAGAAAAGCCATTTTTGTCGTCTAGCAAAAATCATAGCCCTCTCTCTCCTACTTTCCTGCCAGATTCTTTAAAACCTCGTCCTCACCTTATCCAAGAAAGTGAAAAGACAAAAATACTACTCCTACTGAGCTGCCCCTCTCTGACCCCGAAGCATCACATGTCACACCTTTAATCAAACCCTACCTACCCCAAAAAAATATCAAACCAGACAGCCTTAACCTTGCACAACTCCCCAAATCTGATTGCTCTTTGACAAATAAAAAAAAAACCTTGCATGAAAACGCTCTCTCTCATATCTGCCCCCTTACCTCTACCAACCAAATCACTATTCCTTTTCAACAATCATCCCCCACCATTACCAAACAAAATCCTACTTTTCACCAGCAACCCCCATCAACTGCTCTTGTCTTGTTTTCAACCCGCCCAACACCTCATCCACCCCACTCCACATTCCCGAAACCTGCAACTTCAACTTTCAAAAAACTCAAACAAGAAAACAACAGACCCCTGATAGATATCACTAATTTGGAACCTTGTTTGTAAGTAAGAGAAAAACCTTGAAGAAGATGACCGGCCGCTGAGAAAAAACCCAAAACTCTCAATGCCTCTTTTCCGGTGGGAGCTGCAGTGCAGCCCCACCCAACACCATGAATATCCTATGCTGGAACTGCAGGGGCTTAGGCAACCCCAACGCAGTTCCTAGTATCAAGTGCCTACTAAAGCTCTCTTCTCCCTTTCTCCTTTTTCTCTCTGAAACAAAACTCTCAAAACAAGCAATGAATTCCGTCCGTCTTCGTTTAGGGTTTGCCTCTGGTTATCATGTTAGTAGTGATAACACCAGAGGAGGGCTCTCATTAATGTGGAATGATTCCACTTCTGTAACTATTCTGAGTTCCTCTCTTGGCCACATAGATGCTTTTGTGACCTATAATCAAACCACTTTTCGTTTTACGGGCTTTTATGGAAGTCCATACAGAGAACTAAGGGTTCATTCTTGGACACTTCTTAGAAGATTGCATTCCCTCAACAGTCAACCTTGGCTGTGTGCGGGGGATTTTAATGAAATAATGCATCCAGTGGAGAAATCTGGTTCTTTTCCAAGACCTAGATCACTAATGGAAGGCTTCAGGAATGCTGTTTCTGATTGTAACCTCACTGACCTTGGATTCACTGGGCCCCCCTTCACTTGGAATGATGGTAGAATCTATAACTCGGTCTCAGCTAGACTTGATAGAGCCTTTGCTAACCCTTCTTGGATCAGCCTCTTCCCTTGGATTCGTCACCTCTTCCCTCGGCAACTGACCACCTCCCAATCTTAATTTCTGACAACAATCTATGTAACTCTGGCAAGAACAGGAAGCATATTCCCCGGTTTGACCCTTTTTGGCTTCAGGATTCCGAATGCAAAGATATCACTGAACAAATTTGGAACAGTGAAGTGCATAAGAATGGCATTGACTGTGCTAATGGTATCAGGATGGTCAGGGACTCTTTGAGGGCTTGGAGCAATGGAAAGTATGGAAAGATAGGGAAAATGATAGAGAAACTCAGTCCAAGCTTAGTGCTTTGCAGGCTACCTTGAATCATGATCATTATGAGGAAAAGAGGCTAATGAATGAACTTGATCATCTCCCAAATATACAGGAAGACTATTGGAAACAAAGAGGAAGGTGCGATTGGCTTTCACTTGGGGATAGGAACACTTCCTATTTTCACAAGAAAGCAACTAGAAGAAAGGAGAAAAACAAGATCCATGCTCTCACAACAGATTCGGGGGCGACTATTACTAAAGAGAGGGACATGATAAAGCATGCAAGAGAGTTTTACACTAACTTGTTTGCTCTGATGCAGGTACCTCTACTTCTAGTTTGGATATTATTGATAATATGCCTATTACCCAACTCTCACCAACCCAGAAAACTTCCCTATCTATCCCCTTCACTGCTGAAGAAGTAACCAAGGCCCTTAAGCAATTGCCAGGTAGGAAAAGCCCTGGCCCCGATGGAATGCAGGCAATCTTCCTAAAAAAGCATTGGGATATTTACCAGTCTGACCTTCTTCCTTTTGCCTAGATGTTCTTAACAATGGGGCAAATCTGACAGCCATCAATGATACCCTTATTTCCTTAATACCTAAGACCCCCAATGCTATTACCTTAAAGGAGTTCAGACCCATCTCTCTCAGCAACACTATTTATAAGGTGATCTCCAAAACCATTGCTAATAGATTGAAGAAAACCCTTGACAATGTTATTGGTGAGTCTCAATCAGCTTTTATGAAAGGGAGACTTATTACTGACAATGCCATCTCTAGCCTTTGAAGATTTTCATTCTCTAAATGGAAACAGTGAGTTTTGCAGGAATCAGATGGCCATTAAACTGGATATGATGAAGGCTTTTGATAGGATTGAATGGGGCTACCTTGAGAAGATGCTTACCAGAATGAACTACCCTGCTGCTTTTGTTAACTTGATTATGAATTGTGTCACCTCTTGCTCTTTTCGGGTACTAGTTAATGGCTACCAATCTGAAGTTTTCTACCCTACCAGAGGCATCAGGCAGGGAGACCCTTTGTCTCCGTTTCTCTTTATTTTATGCTCCGAAGGGTTAAATGCCCTTATTCATAAAGCCATCTTATGTGGAAGCCTAATCCCCTTCAGGTTTGGTAAGAATGGGCCTTGGCTATCACATCTCATGTTTGCTGATGATAGTATTCTTTTTGCACAAGCTGATATTGGGAATGCAGAATAAATTATGAGAATCCTCCATTGCTATGAGGAACTTTCTGGTCAGAAAGTGAACTTAGAGAAATCTAATGCCTAGTTTGGGAAAAATCTGGATTTAACCTTACAGAATCAGATCCTTGATGTTCTCCCCATCACTGTTGGTTCTTTTAATGGAAAATACATGGGGTTGCCCTTTATGGTTGGTAGAACAAGTCAACAAGATATGAAATTTTCAAGTACATCAAGGATAGAATTTGGAAGAAACTTACTGGGTGGAAAACCCTATACCTCTCTAATGCTGGGAAAGAGGTGCTTATTAAGGCTGTCATCCAAGCCATCCCTATATATGTGATGCAATGCTTCCTCTTGCCTAAGAAACTCTTGAATGAAATCTTGAAAATGGTGAGAAATTTCTGGTGGAAGAACTGCCCAGACAAGGCCTCTTTGGCCTGGATTTCTTGGGACAAGATTTGTATGCCTAAATGCCAAGGGGGTTAGGATTTAAGGACATGCGTCTGTTTAACAAAGCACTTTTGGCCAAACAATCTTGGAGGATCTTGACTAAACCCCACTCTCTAGTTGCCTCAATCCTAAAGTTCAAATATTACAAGAAGTGTGATCTCTCTATGGCTAAATTGGGGGCTAGACCCTCCTTTGTTTGGAGGAGCATTCATACAGGGTATTCCCTTTTATCTCAAGGTATTAGATGGTCAATAGGCAATGGGGAGAGTACAAATATCTGGAACCATGCTTGGATCCCACTGGAACTACCTTCAAAGTCATCTACAGAGAACAACCAGCCATCATTCAATCTGTCAGCCAGCTTATATGCAATTCTACTTGGGACCTGGAAAAATTGAAGACCTTATTCTTCCCCTATGAGGTTGATGCTATCTTGTCTATCCCTCTCAATAGTAGACCTACCACTGATCAGCTAATATGGCACTACACCAGTAAAGGAATCTACACTTTGTTAAATAACGGCTATGCCCTAGCTTTAAAAAATCTTTGCAAATCTAAGTTCAACAAGTGAGACTTCAAACGCAGGGAAAAGCAAACAAACCTGGAATTACATCCGGCAAGTTCAAGTCCCTCCAAAAATCAAGTCTTTTCTTTGGAGGGTTGCGTCTTCATCTCTACCTTTTGGCACTTTACCGAAGCATTGGGGCTTGTCCTTGGGCTTTTGTAGTATCTCGTAACCGGCGGAGGAATCTTGGTGCCACTTGTTTCTTTGAGTGTGGTTGGGTAAAACATCTCTGGAGCCTTCTTCCGGAATTTAATTCAATCTCCGACCTTCGGCATTCTAATTTCCTTGATCTCTGCAACTTGTTGAGGGCCAACAAATCCATTGACGTTGATCTTTTCTTCCTTATCCTTTGGTTTATCTGGTTAGCCCGGAATCAGAACATCTTCAATGGTGAAAACCCGTGTGCTACCCGTGTTTGCCATCAAGCACGCTCCTTTCTGGAGTCCTACAAAGTTTTGGCCAACACTACCAAAGATGATGAAGTCTTAACTCCCTATCCAACTAGATGGATCAAACCTACCCCTGGTGTTATTAAGGTCAACGTTGACGCGGGCTTTAAGGATGGTGTGTGGGAATTTGCCGGAATAGCAATTCGTGACCACCATGGTGTTCTTTTCGGCCATCACCCTCAATTTGGGCCCGGTTGTCTCGGTTGAATATGCGAAATGACCGCCATCTTTGAAGGTGTTAAAGAAGTTTCACGACTTTGGGATGGTGGAACCATCATAGAATCAGATTCCTTGGGATGCATTGGGCGAATTAATGGAGAAGATGATGATTTCTCTCCGCTTGGTACCTTGATCAATCAGATCCGATTCTAAGGGGGTGTGAAAACAGTGAATCTGAATCACCCTTAGGATAGTGATGAGCCGACTGTTGATGATCTAACTTGATCAAAAATTTATTCTGCAAAACAACATAAGACCAAGTGTAAATCGAGGAAATAACTGATAAAAAAAAGTTAATCAAACAAAGTGATATCAAGAAATTGATCACTAGGTGACCTGGCTCCGATACCAATTGTTGGATCGATATAGTGCAAATAAACACTCTAGAGGGGGGTGAATAGAGTGTTGATCAATTTATAAACTCTTTTTCGATAATTCAACACAAATACTAAACGACTAAGGCGGAAGCTAACTTAGTCGATTATTCGCTTGTGTTATAAAATCTTAGTGATCAAATTAGTAAATTTTTATGTGATAAAAGTATAGCACTTGATAACTCAAATAGTCAAGACTAAATATAGCAATCCGATAATTTGATAAAAACAATTGCGTCACCACAACAACTTGCAGGTACACAGATAGGACAAAATACTTAATATGGATAATCAGATTGCAAACTAATTTACTAGATGAACTAATTCTTTTAGTGAGCAAATACTGGACTTATATTAAAATTAATCACAATAGCAAACATCAATTCAAAGTACAGGTTCTACTTCAAAGTAGTTGGACGAAAGCAATATACTATTAATACAAATTACACTATCAAATGCTGTTCAAACTAATCTATTTCAAAGCAATTTTCAACAGCTCAAAGTTCAGCAAAGCTAATTAACTCAAAAACGAGCAGGTTACAACTTCTGCTACAGAATTGCACATTCAGCAAACCGAAAACTGATCTATTACAAACTAATGCAACAGTACAATTCACAGAACAACATATTACAAAAATATCCAGCAAACGAAACAGAAACAAAACTTATCAGTCAAACAGATAGGAAAGATAATCTAGTTCAAAGGATAAGATTATCAACCCTACAGTTTTTACAAGACTGAATACACGGTTCCGCAACCTATAACTAAACCTAGCTATTACAGGTTGTTCTTTAACACAAATTCAGCTGGATTGCAAAGTCAAGTTTAGCAGGATTATGGCAGGTATAAAAACAGAGCTTGCAGACTATATAACAAATACAAGGGGTGTTACTATATTTGATCAAAAGCAACAATGAAGTATGCTTATGATCAAATGCGAACCAACAGATTTTGAGGGGATCAAAACAAGACTCGGACAGAATCAAGCACGGACTTCGTCGATGCGAGGAACCGAAACTTAAGGTATTTGTTCAAATCAGACTCACGAAATGACAAAAGAACCCATCGGTCAGTCCTGATTTGGTACCGCAGACTAATCGGACCGTTGTCAAGGCTATGATCAACTTTGAGCCAATCACCAAAATCGGTGTTCCAACTCTATGTGTGTTCCAACTTTGATTATCAATAACAATGAAGTCTACTGATGATCAATATTGGAACCAGCAGGTTTATGTAGATAAACGAAAAGACTACAGAAATCAAGACTTCAGTTTTTGATCCTTCACACAGACTTAAAGCACAGACACAAGGCCTCACTAGGCAAGATTAATTTGGCACTCTAGAACAATTAATCTTCTGTCTACTACCTTAATCAAGAATGATCAAACACAGAATCAGGATTTCAAAAACACAATAGAATAGACTCGAGAAAACACAAATCAAGACTAGTATCAAACAAGACTCTATCAAGCTAATCTAGACAATCACAGAACAACACACGAGAAAATTTAATGCGAGCGGGACTTGAGTCAACAATGTGTTACCTCATATAATGAGAGCACGGCAAGACCTCAATCCGGCGGGTGATTTCGTCGAGCTATTGATCCGAACCTCTCTTCTCAATAGCTTAAGACTAGAATCGAAATGACTTGAACAATCTTTGAGATTTTCAAGCCTTCAACTTCTGTGCTCACAAACCGAAAAGAGACTTTTATGTGTATAAAGGAATGTAGGATTGCTCAAGAACGTATTCTGAGTTGTTGCAATCCTAGTTAATGTGACTGGCTATTTATAGCCATGGAGGTATGACTAGACCTCAAGGCTGTGGTGTGAACACAATCGAAAAGAAATCTTTTAGAATCCGAGGCAATAACTGCAGTGATATTACCAGCCATGGTTTACAAGTCCTTCCATTGGTTCAAAGTGTTGAGTATACATTCTAATAAAGGGCCGTTAGGCAAGAAATGGAGAAAGTAATACTTCACCAATGAAGCGAACCGATTTGGTTAACTAAGCAATCACTGATATTGTTTAAACCGACTGATTTCTTTATGATTATTTTCAATAGCACAGTGTGGAGGCACCCGGTTTGGTCATGGTTCAATTTGACACATTTAGGGACTTACCTCAATTGAACCTGACCTAATCCTAAAACCAAATTCAGAACCGAATATGATGCCAAATGGTTTGAATTTAATTTTAGGGCATCATTGGGTCACTATCCTCAGCGTTGACTCGACCCTTGACTTCTTTGGGTGTAAGACCCTCAGTCAAATTACCTAATCCGTACACCAAGAAGGGTCAAGCCTTATACCTGAGCAAACCGGGTCGGGATTCACCGGTTTGTGAAACTGAAACACTGAGAAGATCATCAAAACGGTGTCACTTCGATCCTTAATGTATCAGGACTGAATTGGTGTATCATTCGGTCTTTAATCGGTCATGGGATCAAGCTTTCACGTTTGTCACGTGTTTCATTTGACCCATAGATCTGCAATCACAGCATAAGGAAAGGTCAAGGAAGATTTCGATTCAAATCAGAATTAATACTGAAGGAAATACGACATTAACTAGAAAGATATCACCTTGAATTCGAGTTGACTGCAAGTCAACAAAATCAAACATTAATGGCTCGTATCAGTCACCAAATCGAATGAAAGGTCAAACCTTTCATATGCACACCTTCAATCAAACGGTGGGACAAAATCGGGCGGATATTCGTTCGTATCGAATTAACATCGATATTAACAGATTAAGGAAAGTGTACGACCTGATTAAATGTAGTTGATTGACATTCGATTTGCTCACATGGGTCAAAGATTTTGGACCAAAGATTTCACCTTTGCAATTTTGCATATGCTTGAATGTATCAAGATGAAAAGTCGGCCACTTTATGCGACGGTGACCACCGGAGAATCGGCGTGATGAAATCCCCGATTTCTCTTGCCTTTCTTAGCGTTAATGACTAGACCGGGCAGATTTCACGCTCTACCATGTCGTAAGATGGAAAGTCGGAGCCTTCACGTCCTTTTGAGAAAAACGTGTTTCGAAACCATAAGAATCGACGAATTCAATGCTCGATTTTCATCAGAAAAAGAAGGACGTAAAGGCAGCATCACGTAATTTCTGGGATTGGAAACGATTCAGCATTCAATTGATGATTCAGTAGAGAAAACGGTAGAAGGGGTTAATCGAATTAGGGTTCCTGAAAAAGAAATTGGGGGTGGCTGATAGAAATGAGGTCGGGCTTTCAGAGTTTAGGGGTTTCAGAAAAATACTCTTATTAATAAATTGTTAATCAACTAGTTTCTCCAATAAATTTGAAAAATTAATATAATCAAATACTCAAATAATATTAGTCAAATAATATTAATTCCAGGAAAATAATTGAAACAAAAAATATTGTCATATGATGTAAGTCTAAGACTTCATGGGCATTATTGTAACATACAATAATAACATAGATTATAATGTTGTATCATATAATAAAAGCTTTAAATAGGGGATATGTTATATTTGAAAAATAATCAACTTTAAATAAGTGAACCACAAAATACTCAACCGCTATGACTGCTTTATACTCTGCTTGATTATTCGATGCGGTGAAATCAAATCTCAAAGATTTTTAGATTTCTTTCGAGGTACCTGGTTCCAGTAAGATGATCCCAACACCGAGACCTTTGTGGCTTGCGGCCCCATCGACGTAGAGCTGCCAACAATGACTCGGCTTTTGTGGCCCGGCGACTCTGGTCTTGTTGTGTCGTCGTTGGGTTTTAAGCTGGGCTGTTGCTCTGGCTGTTCCTCATTAAAGCTTGTTTCTGCTATGAAATCGGGTAAGGCCTGGGCTTTGATAGCTTTCTGAGGCTCGTACCGGATGTCAAATTCAGTGAGCTCAATGGACCATCGCAACTATTGACCAGATAAATCCGACTTGTGGAGGACTTGGCGTAATGGAGCGTCCGATAGCACAGTAATAGTATGCGATGAAAAGTAAGCCCTTAGTTTTTGGGCAGCTATGACAGTGCAATAGGCCAACATTTCGATATTAAAATAACGACTCTCAACGGGATTGGGAGCCTTATACACATAATAAATGGGTTTTTGAAGGGTACCGTCCTCCTTGACAAGTGCAGCGGCGATAGCTCGGTCTGAGGCCGTTAGATACAGAATCAAAATGTCTCCAAACTTAGGACTAATCAGCAGGGGTGGGCTTGATAGATAAGCCTTGAGATCTTTGAAAGCCTGCGAGCATTCCCCTATCCACAAAAAGGTTTTGTTCCCTTTGAGGATTTTGAAAAAGGGTAGACTCTTTTCAGCAGATTTGGAGATGAACCTTCCCAGGGCGATTATCCTCCCGTTTATCCTCTGCACCTTTTTGATCGTGGTTGGCTCGCTCATGTTTATCAGAGCTTCTATCTTTTCGTGGTTTGCATCGATTCCACTTTGGCTCACCATAAAGCCCAAAAATTTCCCTGCCTTGACCCCAAAAGTGCATTTTCCGGGGTTTAGTTTCATCGAGTCCTTTGTTACATTTTGCAAAAGTTTCACGAAGGTCCACCAGGTGATCCTGGCGACTTGACTTCACAACAATATCATCGATATATGCTTCCATGTTTTTGCTGATCTACGAGCTGAAATGCTTTTTCACCATCCTCTGATGTGTTGAGCCCGCGTTCTTCAGACCAAAAGGCATCATCTCATAATAGTAGAGTCCGCCAGCAGCCCGGAAGGCAGTCATTTCTTTGTCGTAGTCGGCCATTTTCATTTGATGATAGCCTGAATAGGATTCTAGAAAACTCAGCACTTCAAAACCAGCGATTCCATCTACGATTTTATCGATTCGTGGCAGCGCATAAGGTTCATTTGGAAAGGTTTTGTTTTGGTCGGTGAAGTCAACACACATCCGGCACTTTCCGTTGTGCTTCTTCACCATCACAACGTTTGCTAGCCAAATCGGATATTGAAGCTCCTAATTATACCTACTGCCAAAAGTTTTTCGATCTCGCCCTTAATGGCGACCTCTTTCTTTCAGAGAACTGGCGTGTTTTTTGTTGGATTGGTTTGAAGTTAGGGTCGACGCTAAGATAGTGTAGCGCTACCTCAGGCTTCACACCTCTCATATCAGTTACCTCCCAGGCGAAGGCGTCCATGTTTTCTTTAAGCTCGATCAACTCCTGTCTTTCTTTTTCTGTCATCTGTGATCCAATCTTTATTTTTTGATCAGGATACCTCTCATTTATGATGGCCTCGATCAGCTCGTTATCGGCGGTGAAATCTGGCTGATCCCGGGTCTTACCTACGACCTCGCCTATCACAGCGACCTGGCTCGTGCCCATACTGAACCCTTTGATTCCGGGTTTATTAGATTCCACCATGTTCTTGGTCATATATTCGAGGAAAAATGCTGGTGGGATCATGGCGACCCCGATGTCATCTCCCACATGAAACTTGACTCTTCGGTGAGGATGTAGAGCCCCATTTGGAACATTTTCATGGTCGGGATTCACAAAATCATATTACAATAAGAGGGAAGGTCAATGATGAGAAGATTTATTACCTCAGTTCAGCAGGGCTTATAGTCGCCTAGAGTGACGTCGAGTTCGATCGTGCCCTTGACCCTGACTGTTTTACTGGTGAATCCCTCTAACACTCAGAGGTAGGGCTTCAGTTTGGCCTCTCCAAATCCGATTTGTTTGAGACAGTCAAAATAGATGATGTCACGGCCCGCTCCGGTGTCGACCAAGACTCGATTGACCCCATGCTGCTCGATAACTCCGACTTTGAGAATTATTGGTACTTTCATGACACATTCCACACGTAAGCTCGCTTTTGGTGAACGTGATTCCTATCTCTGATTCTCCCAAAACTATCTGCTTTTCGAAGCCACGCGTGTTAGTCGAATGTTTTTGCGATTTCAGTTGATTGTTGCTGGGGAGATTCCCATTAATGACTTGAACCTCTTCTGATAAACGCAAGGTTGCCGCCCTTTATTGGGGCCGGTTTATCCATCGCATTTATATTTGGCCACTGCTCCTTCCTTGATCAATCTTTCTATCTCTCATCTCAAAGTGAAACATTCATCTATAACATGACCATGATCTTTATGATACTTACAATACTTCGACTTATCACGAGTGCTGGGGTCGCCTTTCATCGGTCTCGATCTTTCGAAGTGTTCCCGGATTTTAGGGAGTATCTGGTATGGCTTGGTATTAAGTGGTATGAAATCACTCTCACTGAATTTAAACGGCTTCTTGGCCTATCGATCTTGGTTCGCATCCCTGCCGTGCTCTTTCTTTCGATCATCCCAGCGATCCTCTTTCTGTGAGTTTTGTTCCGGTATAGATTTTGGTTTTCCAGGAGATGGCGCTTCGCTCACCCCGATCATTTTGGCCCCTTCCAGCATCTCCCTTAGGCCTGATTTATGTGGTTGCAGGAAAAATTTCGCCTTCATTGGACCCTTGGCTATCTCCGTAAGAAAGCAAGTTATGATGGCGTCATCAGGAATGTTCCTTGTTTGATCGTATACCCTAACAAACCGCTCGTAGTAGTCTTTTCCCTACTCCCTCCCTTGTGGACCTCATAAAGGTCCTCTTAAGCCTACTCGCTGATTCAAACCCTTTTATGAACTTTTCAGACAGATCCTCCCAACTTTCAACCGAACCCAAAGGAAGCCCGCGGACCCATGAGGCGGCCCTGTCCTACATGCTCTGACTAGAGCGATACACCAGGCCGACCATTTTTGAGTCGCTAAAGTGATGCGACCTTGGAATGCAGTGAGCCAATCATTTGGACAAGTGTTCCCATTATAGTAATTGTAACAGGGATAGCTAACCTTTTCTCTCCTTGATGGCAATGTCTCAATGATTCTCTTGGCGAGCACATATATCCCAGAGATCGGGGCGGCCTTTTTAGCAGGCCTCGATTTTTTCAGCTCTGTGATCTCCTTCTTCATTATTTCTATTTGCTCGATCATGGCGGGATAAACTCCTCGTTTGGGAATGGATGGTTCAGCGGTCCGTTCCAACACGTACTTTGAGTGTACATGGTTTCGTGATTCCTCTTGTGGGAGACTCAGACGGCTCAAGGCTAGAGCCTTTTCTTTTTCTCCCAGCCTTTTGAGAGCGGATCCTCTTTCTCCCCTTTTTTCTTTCTGATTTTCGCGACCAAAATGAGCTGAAGTTTGTGCGACCTCCTGATCTCGCTTGCGACCTTTGTGACCCGATGATTGAACACTCTCCCCAACCTCTATCCTTTGTAGCTGACTTTAGCGACCTTTGTTCGGTGCCTTAGGGTTGACTTCACTCCCAGGGGGATTCGGAGCTCGGACATTGTCTTGGCATACTTGGCCCAGAGCCACTTGCCAAGAGTTGGTTAGGTATATTGTCTCGACATACTTGGAATATTCCCTCATCTCCACGACCTCAGTGTCCTCTAGGAATCCGGGTACCCTTTCTGGTACTATCTCTTGACAGTGTTGCGGCCTTGTTGCCCCGATAGCGGTCTTTTCCAAGCGACTCGCAGCGGCCTCTTTGGATTTTGATTTTTTGTTCAAGACATTTCTAGCATCGCCAGTGGCTAAAAGCTCTTTCTGTGACCTGTCCCAATCTGCCGTAGGATTATCAAGTGTTTCTCCTCTGCCCTCGGCATGGTGTTGATTGGATGCACCCCCTTTTGTAAGGTTTTGTGGTATTAGCGGTGATCCCTTACTTCCTGCCATCGCTTAGTATGTGAGCTGATTAGCTCAGATGTAAGATCGTTAATCTGGTCGCCACCGACTGTCTGACAACCTTCTCCTTTTTGACACCCTCAACTACTTCATACATTCTTATCTACTTTTGGGGAGATGATCAGAGGTCTTTTGGAGGGTCTTTTTGAGTGAGCTGGAGGGAGATCTTTTGGATAGTGACAGCTTAGGTGATGGTGGCCGGAAATACAAATTTCAGGGGAATAAGGTGAGGATTCAAACGCAATAACCCCAAAAATTTGTATGACTTCCTCTTGAAAACGCACACACTATCAAGTAAGCAAAAATGGATTTCTTTTTGGCAAAGTGCTTTTCACTATAACAAGGAAACAAAGGTGATATATGGGCTTTTTCTGGCAATATGACGAGGCTGAACCTTGGAGATACCGAGAGAGGTGATTTCTCGAATGCAAGCTCGGTATACACAGGATTTTTAACACCAACATGAGCGCACTGCTCTCTAAACTGTGATAGCTTAACTAAAAACATGAACTTGAGCGAAGAGAACTACGAGAGAGGTGATTTCTCAAACGCTATCCCGTGAGTTTCGTGCAAGCTATGTTAAAGTTACCTCTTTTGTTTTTCTTTTCGGTGAGTTGAATTCCGAGACCTCTCCCTTCGAGAACTCAGCTGGACTCAAAGGATGGATTAAGATGACGCTCATTCACTCCGCCATGTGAAGGCTTTCTGGATGATTTCCACATCGGAAAGACCGAAAAGCTTGCTACTTTCCTGGTAACAGAGCCAACTGATAATGCGGTTATTATCACGGTGGCTGAGCGGTTGTTTGTTTAATGGATATCTGGTTTATTTGATGTGTTTATAGTGATCATGGCCGGTGGTGCACAACGGCGATATGGAGGTGTGTATGAATTCTTGAGTGAGTAGGTATTTTGACAGAGTTTAGTTCTCTTTATCAAATAGCATGTGTCTTCTTTAGTTACACAAGCCCTCTTTTTATAGGGAGGATGGAAACTTAGGGATTAAGTAAAGATAAGTAAGCAAAATATCTTAAAGACAAGTAGACTAAATATCTTGGCGGCACGTCTTACGTGGTCGCTAAGATCTCTATCCGCAAGGTCACCTACTCTTCGTCCCGAATCCACTAGCTCCTCTGCTGCTCCCTCCTAGGGCTCGTGTGGTCTCTTATGGACCCATTATACAAGGTCACAGGTCGGCCTCATGAGCTTCTAGTGACCTTAAAGGTTTGAATGCTCCGGGCAGGGACCTGAATACCACGACCTCCATTAGATGGACGCCGCGGACGCTATGGCAGTGAGCCCAATCCAACCTGGTGGCCAGATAGGCTATTTCATTGGACTCATAGGTGGCGGCACTATTTAGACATATCATTTAGCTAGAGATCAGATTTCAATACTGACAAACGGAATGGGACGGAAGCCTATTACGCTTGTTTCCTTGTAATGGCAACCCAACTAGTATAACTGGAGATCCTAAGATCACGGTTTAAAAGGGGCAACTAGGTTATATGGAACAGTCCAACACTTACCCTTTCTGTAAGAAATGAATTGCTATCTGCAGAGGTTGGGAGGTTAAGCATAGCTTTTAATGATTCATATATCTTGATATTCAAGTGGGGTAGGGCAGAATACTCTTGATAGGAGGTCACCTATGTAAGTGTAAAGTGGGGCCACTTCTGTGAGAATTTTGAGGCTTGAATTCTCTAAATCACTTTCTGAAACAAAGTGTTGTCCAGGGCCGAGATGGACATAACCATGAGAACCGAAAGGTGTTAGGGGAAATATTGTGTGAGTGCTATTGTCTTGGTTTACACTAAAGGCTGAATAGTTTAAGCCCTATTTCACTGATTAACCGAGTAAATCCGATAGTAATTCACTAAGGTAGGTTAAAGGTAAGAAGCTACTTCTCCTGATGCAATATTTTTCCGTCTGACTTCTTTTCAAAGTCTGCATTTGCATGTGTATTAATTTTCATTCATGTCGGGGATTGTTGGAGAAAAACCGAATCGACGGGCTAGAACGGTCAACTTTAGCGGTAATTCAGGATAGGCTCCGATGTATATCATCAAGAGTTTTTTACATGGTTAAATTCTACTCACAGAGTAGGTAATGATTGGCTTTTGAATCACTCGATTTGGATATCAGGTGAATGAGAAATTAATTCCTAAAGTTGGAGTAAAATAAGTCAAACGAAATCGACTTTGCACAATTGAATTACACCGACTAAGTAAAGTCGGCTAATTTAATAGAATGGATCGGCTGATGTTGATATTCTTGTGGGAAAATAAACTGTGTCATTCGGCAAATAAGAATCGAGTATTGACACATTCTCTCCATTATATAAAGATCCCCTGTGAATGAGAATTGATATAAAATGTTCTCTTGTCTTCTCCACCACAAAGAGTCTATCATATTGATCTAGTTTTTTTGATTCAAAGAGAAGTTGGAGCACTCTGTAAGTTTGCCGGAGCTCTGATTTTGGAAGTTCCTCTAAATGCGATACGTAAGCCGTTGTATCTTGGATGACAGTTGCTACTACCATGGGCACCATACCGGAGCAATTTGTCTTAAGAAAAGAGTAACTACTCACCTTGGTTTGATCACTAAATTTATGCATCAAAATTTATTTTTCATTGTTTCGAATCAGATGTGTACGGTAGTAGTTATTTTGTTAGATCTAGTTAATAATTAGGATTTTTCTTTACGTGTTGTTTATTTTCTGGTTTAATAATCCGTAATTAATTCCGTTAATTATGGATCTGTTCCGTAAATCACTCCACACACGACACACTTTCACAACATGAATAATGTATTGTATATTACTAGAATAAAAAAAGAATATGTTAAAATAGAAATATGTGGATTTATATAGATAGTTTATCCGACATAAGACTCAATAAAACCCTAACCAACCTAGTAAAATGCTGTAGGGTTAATTTCTTGTCTTCCAAGATCTCGATATGTCGGTGGTGGGCCTCGGGATATCGAGCCCAACTTCAGCTCTTTTCTTTGTCAGATCTCATTATGGACTCCCTCAACTCGGCCTCATGAATTCATTTGGTCCAGATCCATGCCTTAGCTGCTCCGAAACAAGGTACTTTTATAGAACACGTAAAACAAAGCAGAACAGTACTAAATCCTTGGGGTAATCATGAAAATGCATAATCAACACCTAGAAAACACTCACAATGAAATTAACATGGGTTTCTCATAATATTCATGCTATCTCTCTCATTTCGAGCATAATTTGGGGTAAATAAATGTATAATTTAAGGTACTGAATAGCATGTTATCATGCCTCCCGTTTTGTAAGGTATTATGCAAAGATATGTAATGTAATTGAACGAAGTTCCATAATGTATGTATACATAGTGCATAACTAGACATTTATTTAGGTCATTAAGACGTGGTTGACAAAATCACAATAGAGTCACAATCCTTAATGCAGAGTCTGCCCTTTGGTGTTAAGAATACTGTGCTACCCTACCGCCAAATGTTATTTATTTCTTTTGTTTTCATTACGCGAATCTAATTCATGTACTAGAATAATTACTACGCAAATTAACTAATGTTTATTGCTTAAGATCGAAGACCACTCTCACCATTGTTAGGAAATCAATGCGGGAACACATCGGAGTATAAAATTTGATTTCGTTTTACCAAGATCGACTTCGTTCAAGCAATAAGCATCAAAGCTTTATCGCCTACGAATGAGTAGTGGTGCACGGAGTCGCCCAAGCATTCGGCCTCTGCCGCTTGTCCACACGAACAACCACCAGAATCCTCCATTGGATTGCTACCGGAAAGTGTCAGCTGCTAGGCCGCCTTTTTCTTTCTCCCAAAACTCTCTCAAGCTCTTTATTTTTCTCAACAATTATTGAAATTTTTGAAATGTGACACAAAAGAGCTTGACACCCACCTCATATTTATAGGTGTGTGGTGCCACCTCCATGTCCTAATCCTATTGGGAGAAGCTTCCTGCTTGGGGTAGGGATTAAGAAAACAAATTCCCAATAAAATAAGGAAAATATATTTTTTTGATTTATCACTTTTAATTTAATATCTTTTGTTAAATAATTCCTAGATATTGTCATTATCCAATATTGAATATATCTTTATTATATTACCATAAATTAATTTACACATGTGTATATATCATATGTACACACACACACACACACACACACATATATATATATATATATATATATATATATATATATATATATATATATATATATATATATATATATATATACTAGTCAAAAACCCGTGCATTGCACGGGACCGTCGAACGTCAATGCATCGTGCAATAAAAGAACATCTAAACTCATAAATGTATGTTTTATTGCAATCACTAAGCGACAATGAAAGAAAACCAAAATGATATATCTTGTACATAAGTAATAAACTTGATCCTACACAATAACATCAATCATAAGTTGACATAATGAAATATTATATAAAACCAACAACGATCTAGCCGCAATGACCAAGCTTTATCATCCACAACGACCAAGCCACTTAATCTCAAGTATCTGAGGAAATAAATTGAAGATTTTGTTATGATGTAAAAAACTATAATGATATCGAAGCATTAACAATCTAAACTATTAAATATTAAAAACATCGGGTTTAAATATAAGTTATTATGACTCTCCAAAAAAATTACAATGTATGTATTTTCTTTTATGCATGTGTTTGAAAGCATGAGCACAGGTCTCACCCCAATCCACTTTCAGTATGAATGCAGTTTCTGGACGTTCGTTAGAACGTGGCGTTGGTGGAGCGTGTGGCACAAATGTGTAAAAATGACCCAACAATTTATTTATGTACTGATCAAAACGTTGACTCCATCAACCTATACCATTGAAACATTTTTTGATTTTATCATATTTTAGCAAGAGAATCAAGTCGGGTTCGACAATTAATTGTTAAACTAAGTGATAAGCTTTCATTACCGTTTTCAAACTATTTTGTAGAAAACAAAGGCATAGAGCGGAGAAGAAACTCAGCACCAACACCAGTCAAGCATATAGGCAGACCGGCAGTGGCATCTAATATTTTTGCCTGAATGCGATAACTGCAAAAAAAAATTATAATGCAATGATTATAAAAGATATAATATGCGAACAATAATGACTACATCGAACGTCTATTTACCGCAGTGTACAGGGGACGGCTGCACGGCATCTGGACACATCTTACTTCCTTGTTCAACATGCACCTCCGTATTACATTTATTGCATGACTAATAAAACATATTATCAGTGATAACATATCAATAGAAGCAAGAATTCGAAAATGTTTCACCTGTCACATTTGGGCATTCGTTGTAGTTGATTAGTGACATACAAATATAGAAAAAGAAATAGGAGTTTAGCTGTATGAAATATGTAGTACATTGGGCACAAATCTGAACTCCTCTACTGTAATTATCTTCGCATTGGCTATCAATACCAAGTTGTTGGATTTGTGCACTGATCGTCTTGCCCAGTGAACCAAACGTTGAGCACAAATATCCCTTGTATACCTGTTACATTGTATTACATGATTATTACATAAGGAATGATTGTACAAATCAATCCACATTTATTAGCTAGTAATATCTATATATATTTTGCATTTAGATTATTTGAAATTTACCAATCACTAACAGACGTGCATAAGTCTGAGCGGCAATGAAGATAAAACTTTGTAAATTTTGTTGTTTGTAAAACTGTTACTACAAAACAACCGATCGTGAAAATTAATAATTTTGCAAGTTGAAAATTTATATTTACCACATAATATAGGTACCTTGATAGTTGTTCACAGACAACCCACATGCAAGTCTGACTTTGTCTTCACGTATTTGACTCGCAACATGAAGTGCAAAGTGTCCCCACAATGTCATTCGCATTAGCGTCCGACAATTTTATGAAAGTTGCAGATTAAATCAGGTGAAGTTGTTGTGAGTAACGACAACATTGAGCAATAGATGCAAAAATGAAAAAAAAAACATTTATTAAAACATAAATTGATGCCGACATCAAACTTTTATCGCATGAAACTTACGTCTTGTCGATGACCATAAGTTCACGATTTGGGTCGGCGGCTTTAGGATATTGGCAGGGACCAATAGAGACAACAATGCACACAATATCTGCATATTCACATTGTAATAAGATACGGGGTCATGAGATAGTACCATTATTATTATCTACAATAATAACGAACATACCAATTAATTGTCGCATTCCGTGCATTTCAGTAGTGATGTTGGAAAGCTTCATCAATGTGTACTTTTTATATGGAATGCCTTCACAATCATTCATCAAGTCTAAAATCCTCATGTCCTTGGTGAAAAGAAGTTTCAAGTTCCTTTTGTTCGCAATGTAATACCCCGGCCCAAGAGGGACAACACGTACACCGGTGATCAGTATACATTTCCTTCGTGTAAACATGTAGCAAGGTTGTTTAAACTTGTTGCATCGTATATAATCCCTTGCATTAGATATCTCTAAAAAAGACCAAGTATTATTCCATTTCTCAAATGACAAACATAAAAAGGTATTCAACACGTATGATAAACGTACTTACATCTTTATCGATGAATAACATTAATATTCCGCTCGGGCGTAGGTTAACTACCCTCAATAAGCGAACCATGATGTGCCAATCATGGTCGGCATCAGCATTTAAAGAAGATAGAGGTGAATAATGTTGAATGTGTTCTGAGCAGCAAATTGTCAATTGATGTAAATATAGAGTTAAGCAAAATATCACAAATAAACAATATCCAACAAACTTTATAATTAACAAAACAACACGTGGCATTACATTATCCATGAATCAAAGATTCTATCTGGCGATACAATCGTAATTGAATGCAAAATGAGATATATTTAAAAGTAAAAAAACTATTGTATTACAATTTTTATGAAAAGAAGGTTATGAAAGAGGAAATAATCATACACGATTACAAAAACCCCTAAAAATCAAACACTTCTCTGTAAACGACATTTTGTGTGCAATCTGATGGGTCGTCACTTTTGTTAACTACCAGTATTTTTAGACCGGAAAGAGCAGTAACACGGGACAGTGCCACATAAAGCTGACCATGAGAGAAACCGGGTTTGGAAGGTATACACCAACGTTTTTCAGCGTCTGACCTTGAATCTTGTTTATTATCATAGAAAACGCAACCCTAAGTGGGAACTGTCTTCTTTTCATGGGGAAGGGTGATTGGCTAGTCGTGGGTGTCAATGTGATTCATGGAATAAGAACCAGATCTCCAATATTAGTCCCTCTTAATATTCATGCTTTCTGAACCTTATCACGATGCGTAATTTGTAGACGTGTCCCATTGCACATTCCTGCTGATTGATTCAGATTTCTCAATAGGATTACAGGAACTCCTTTCTTCATTCTAAACAATGATTAGGAAGTCCTGAAAAATCCAAAGAGTTTAGGTATTCCGGTGGGTTTAAGTTGTGCTCCATCTCATGTTCTTCGTTGGGAGTAACAGTATCGGCACTCAAGTATGTGCGGCTAACTCCAGGAATGCTAGACAACATGATTTCATACAGTTTGTTGACATCGATTTTTTTTGGAGCAAGTGTTGCATGATCCGACAAATATGTTGTATCATTATAGCGCTGAGAAAGATTAGGATATATGAAGGCAATCAACTCATTCAAAGCGGTAGCACTGTTTTTAATCAAAAACTCATCATGTATTTTTACCCAATTCGTCTCACCTAGATCGGATATTGATACAGCAGGGGCATTGCCGTCACCAATTGACAAAACCCAATTCGAAAAAGCACGGAGCTGCTGACGTGTGGCATTTGATAACCCACTCGACAAAACGCGCATGTTTATTGTTAAGTGTAACACCCGACAATGCCTCCAAATTCTAGACTGAGTGATTGTGGCATATACCATGGCTTCCCGTCCTCCTTCAGACACTATGGGCAAGGTTTTTCTAAAATCCCCACCAAGAACAAACAATTTTCTGCCGAAAGGATGTTGTTCATCAAAACCATCTACATTTTTCAAAATATCAGAGAATGTCTTGTCAACTGCTTCAAAACCAAATCGGTGCAACATAGGTGCTTCATCCCATAAGATCATCGAGGATTCTTGAAGCGTGAATGTGTTGTTCGTCCTCCTTGTAGTAGTAACACGGTGATTCCAGAATAAGCAACAGATAATACAATTTGTTTTTTAGATCTAACCCTAGCAATCAAAGCCCTCCACAAATAAGTTTTGCCCGTACCACCACTCCCACAGAAGAAGAACAACCCTACTAATTTATTATCGTAGGAATGAACAATCTCAGTAAAAGCTTATAACTGCTCTTTATTTAACCCCGAATGCAGACGTTCGGACAACTTTGTCTCCGAAGAAGCATCATAATCCAGTTCTTCCCTAATAAGCGTATTCAATGAAACACTAGCTGCATGATTTGAAGGAACTGGCATTAGAGGGAATTCACGTAGGGAGTGCCCATTCTTCTCACGTATTTTTTCAACCTCCGATAGGCCAATGTTTTGAATCTCTTCATCACTAACATTGACTGATGAACTTCCAATTCCCCTTCGTAGTGTATGTTGAACATCTTCCGTAAGACTTCGCCAGTGCTTTAACCACAAATTCAAAGGATCTGTAACCTCTGAGAGCAACAACATCGTGCAGAACATGTTTCTCAATTACAATGAGGATGCCCAATTTCTTGCTTCAGATATAGCCAAATCCCATTCATTGTCATCTTGTAGTAGACCCAGAGCAATGCATGCTGATTTGAACGTTGTATGTCTTTATCCATGAATAGTTTTGAGATGATCAAAGCTTTCTTCCCCTCATACTTTGTTAAGCAATATTCGAAGATAATAACGTTCCCCGGAGGTTGGTTGTGAATACGGCAGCCGTCCAATGCACTGGTGAGCTTGTCTCCGGGTCCATGTCTTCCTCGTGCTATTCCACACCCATCATGTTGGAAACTCAATATAAGTTAGTGTTCGAGCATCGACGTTATTCTCGTTAGTCTCAAACCATTTCATGAGCATTGTATCATGAAGGTTTCGACGGTTAACAACATCAAAAAAGTTATCCTTCTTTCGGAAACTAACCTATTGATGGTCTGGTAAATGGTACTGCAATCTTATAACTGAAAGGTATTGCCTTTGAAGCTCAAACTCATATATTCGCCAGCAAGCCTCGATTGAGGATATGTATCGGCAGTCTAAATACTCTTTCACCTCATTTACCGAAACGTCATTAGGTTGTACACTACTTTGTTCATGGGTTCTACTGTCAACTATCAACACATTTGCCCGATCAGGACCTTTGGACATGTACTTGTAAATATACTTGGTTAGATCAGGACATGCAACCTTTTCAACATTCACATGTCCTTCGATGCACAGCAACAGAATCGGATTGTAAGGAACAACCCATTGATTGGTAAAAGTAAACCCGTGAATGGTAACATACTTTGAATGGTCATCCCTACGTGTATATGAAACAAAACCATCTTCCGTCATGCTGGTTTCCCGACAGAACTTCTTAGGGAAATGTTTGGAACATTTCTTATTAAGCATACACGGTGCATTCGTGAAGTGAACCGGGGAGGTTCAATTCGGATTTTGCCCAAGGATTTGATTGTAGGAACAATGAAAAGCGAGCTCCGCGACCCCTAGGTATCCGTGTACCTAAGAACCTTGGATTATGACCTCGACCCCTAGATATCCTTGTATCTAAGAACCTCGGTTTGCGAACGCCACAAGGTATTCTCACGACCTTGGTAAGTTCTGGTTTGAGTACTCTATTTAGAACACTCACAAGTTCAAAAGAACTCAAATATAATATTTCACTCAAAAGTTTAACTATCAGTTACAATGACTTTATTTGCCTTTATATAGGCTACAGACTCAAGAAAATAAAAACAAACTAGCAATGTGGGATAATTAAAACCTAATTTTCGCCACTTTATTTACTAATGGACTTAACTTGAGTTTAATAAGCCCAAATTGCTTTTATTCGCTGAAAATAAATACTTAACCCAATATATTAACATATAGGCACCTCCCTTAATGAGCTTTTGACCTTTGACTACTAAAAAACATCATAAAAGACTAAGTATTAATTCACACCCAACAATGCAAATAATGGTCTTCAAGGTCTTCATGGCCGCGTTATTTCAAGTCGATGTTCCGGGACGGATCACATCAATTCGGGTAAGTAGTCCTACATGGCCCATGAAGCATAAACTTGACAACATATTTGTACAACACAAGGTCGGCTTGTTTATCCGGTATCTCAGCACAAATTAATCTATTGATGTCATATGTCGTATTTGGCTTATCTTCAGCAATGAATGTTAGAGCTATATGTGTGTGGGGGCAGTCCACGCTTTTGAAACTCAATCACGGAGAATTCTAGAAAGAAGACACAAACATTAACACGAAACATGTGGTAAAAACTTAATAATATGCAAGAAAGTAAAAAAGCAAACGAATGGGGATATGTGTTACATGCTTGAACTCTACCAAGAAAACTTTTCTGTTTCAACTCATCCATTGACCATTTTTGTTTCATACGAAACACCTGTGCGACAATATCAGGTCGGTCCTCAGGACGTTGGTTGGGAAACCATTGTAAATCTTGTGTTATTTCAGTCCAATTTGGATTGCATAAAAAGTAATGAATAGATCTAGAGCTCCGAAATGCATACATATTGTCATCGCATCCTGATAGTGTTGCATCATATTTCTTGGTCCTCCGATAAAGGAGGATGGCAACACTACCCTTCTTCCTCAAAAGGATGCATCATCGTCTCCAGCAGCAACAGCATCTTCAATGCCCTGGTACACATCCCCTCGCAAAGTTGCTTGATTAGTCCAAACATAACATAAGCTATTATGTTCAGTAGAAAGCCCAACAATCAACTGTAAACTGTTGAAATAACCTCCCTCTTCAGAGTAGATTCGTGCCTTCACCTTCACGGTCTTGCATCATGTATGCATAGAACTCACGCCCCGACACCAAAATACGTTTTCTCGTAGTATTCGTAGATGCGTTGATACCAACACGCCATCCATCAGTTCCGTATAGGAACAACAATGGGTATATTTCCTTGGTGAGTCTTTATGATAATATCGCGGGTTGCTCCCTCGTTAAGGCCGCCACCTACAATCAAAGCAGCTACCTCACGACCAGTGGGTTGTATGTATTGATGACCACCTCTGTCACTTATGATTCTCAAATCCAATTGAAGCACGGGGTTGTTACGCAGCTCATCTTGAACAGTTCTGAAAGTATGCACATACGGGTTGATAACATCTAACATATTTTTCAACCTTTCAACAATTACCAAGTCAAGGTCCGATGCATGCCCTTCCATTAACACGTTAACTCGATTTTGTAATTCATTCTCTGTATCATGAATGTACAATTGTATATACTTCACAGGCTCACAAGGAGGTGGTAAAAGTGAACCTATTATATGGTAATTTTCTCCACTTATCCGGAACGCATACGGTCCACGTGTATTTGTTACAGAGTGATCAACCTTTCCTCCCATTGACGTAAATGAGAACATTGAATTGTATGATCTAATGTGGTGTCTGAAACTGGGATTTGATAGTAATCCGTTCAGGTAGGCCGGAGTTTCGGGGAGCCATGGCAAATCAACGTGGCCGTCACCACAACACAGTTGATATCTTGGATTCCTCGTAGAACTATTTGCAACCCTCTCTTCCACCCACATTACGGATTTACATTTGAGACACATGGATGAACGTGGTTTGAATGTCCACCGTAATTCTAGACGACGTATACGATGTCCAGCGCCTACATACATACATTCAATTCATTAAGTTTTTCTAAACAAATCCGATATGCAACTATGTTATGAGATACATTTGCATGCAACATAATGATCCCATCTTTGCTCTCAGATAGAGCGGTGTTATGTGAAACATAATGCATTAATGCTAAGTGTACGTTAACACTCTAAGAATTTTCATAAGTAAATCAAATACGTAAAACTTCTTAAAAAAAATGCATACAATCATACTCTATAATATGCCTATATATGATTGCAACGAAATATATTAAACCTGTTTGTCGAATAGCTTCTATGGCCGGATGACGCCGTATGATGTGTTCTACTACCGGAGAACGATCTTCTACGATTGGTTGTATATGATCATCGTGAAAACTTGAACCTCAGTCAAATTATTGTCTGCTGGCGTACAAAAAAACAGATGAACGAAATATGATATTAATGTAGGTAAAAACTTTTTAAAAAAAATGAAAGTGTGTAATGTGTGTAATAATGAAATGTTGAAATGAACATAGCATACCTCTAGTTTGATCGGCCTCATAACGTGCATGAAACGGTGCACGGAGCGGACGTTCAGTGATCATCAATAAGAATTGGAACATCAAATAAGTTTTAATCGGACCCTGCAAAAATAATAAAAAACAATGTATCTGACAACTTTCATCATATTTGTAATCATCCATAATGTCTTTATGATGTACAATAATAATATGTATATGTAGCTGCTTGTTTAAAAAGGCTTCAAATGATCAGTTTATCATGTGTATGCAAGAAGTTTACCTAAATGTTGAATTGCAGCCGTCGGAGACACGAGAACAAATTCATCTGGATCGGTGTCAGGGGAATCTGAAATGTACGTTTAATTGACGAATTAGTGAGACAATCATGTTAGTAGTGCAAACAGTAGATGCCTAAGCAACGTCATATGCAATAAGCAATTAACATAACAGTATACAATTCTACTTTCTGAAGTGGATGATTGAGTTATACTGTAATTTGAAGGGCCGGCTTCCGACATGAGGGTCCGTTGTCGTTTTCTTTCAACCGGCATACGGTATGTTGAATCCATACTACAAATGAAAGAAATAAACAATGCAAGTTTATGAAATGGCTTGTTGTCAGCGTTGGAGAAAGCAATGACAGTAAGTTCTATTCACACATTCTCTTTTTTATTTTCGCGGCTTTCTTCCCAAACATTATAAAAAGTGTATAATTCTCTATTATATATCATGCAACTAATTATTCCATGTCAATTAATGTGTGTAAGAGGTAGTTTTTTTTGTCGGCCCAATAGGCCCAGCAGTGGTGTTAACCATTCAATCACCTTATCATTGACACATTAATGAAACTGTTTATCATCTTGATTTTTTTTATAAACTTATTTTTTTATAGATTTTTTTATAAGGATTGAGGATTAGTTTGTAGTTCGGTTTTTGTATTTTATTTTTTTTTTCAAATCTGTTAGGATCGATTAGTCAGGTTGTTGGTAATTTTTTTTGGGACCCTCATATAGTGATTGTTTGTGTTTTTTTCTCTCAAACTTGCTAGGATGGATTAGTTAGTTTGCTTGATGTTTTTATTTATTTAATCCAAAAGGGTATAACCGTATCTTGAATTTTTGCCTAATTTACTATATTTCCTTTTCAATCACCTAATGTTGGGCCTGCTTGATGATTACAAAGTCTTAGATAATGGCCCTTTTATTCAGAAGAAGATAATGGCCTTTTCCATGTCAATTAATGTGTGTAAGAGGTAGTTTTTTTTTGTTGGCCCAATAGGTCCAGTAGTGGTGTTAACATTCAATTACCTTATCATTGACACATAAATGAAACTGTTTATCATCTTGAATTTTTTTTTTTTTTTGCCTAATTTACTATATTTCCCTTTCAATCACCTAATGTTGGGCCTGCATGATGAATTTATCATTTTTTTTTAAATATTATAACTTAAGGTGATATTTCGCATTAAATGACATAAATTCAAGAATATTTGTAATTAATTGGTATGAACAATTTATAGGGATGTATTTAATATGATAATATTTATCATTAATTAATAGGGATGTATTTAATGTCTGCACGCTTCACATTAAATGGAATATTTGAGTTTATATATTTCTTCAAAATGTAATTTATAATTGATGGGATGTTAATGGCGTAATTTAAGTTAATTATAGAAACTATTATTTAATTATAGGAATCATTTTAATTAATGCAGAAATATTTGGGTGAAAATTTTAAAATAATTGAAAATGTCACAATTGTTAGGATGTTAATGGTATAATTTTTGAAATAACTTAATTATGGGCATAGTGTTGACATAATTTTCGATTTGATTTATTTATAGGAATCATTATGAATTTCAAATAATTGAAACTACATTAATTTTTGAGAAGTTAATGGCATATTTTTCGAAATAAGTTAATCATAGAAATCATAATTTAATTATTGGAATATTTACAATTAATACAAGAATATCGATTGAAATTTTCATAATAATTACAATTAATGTGATTGGAGAGATAATTTATTTATTAGGAAAATCAAATTTGACAAAGTCAAATTTTGTAATAAGTATGAACCATTAATGGCAAGATTTGAGGTAACCAAATTTTGGAATGGTTATATTTAATGCGGGAATATTTGACTTGTGATTTTTCGTAATAATTGAAAATGACATAATTGTCAGGACGTTAATGGCATGACATAATTATTGGGATGTCAATGACATAATTCTTGAAATAATTTAATTATAGGAATCATTATACGACATAATTTTCAAAACAACTTAATTATATGACATATTATAATTAATGTAGGAATATTTGAGTTGACATAATTTTTTATTTGATTTATTTATAGGAATGGTTATGATTTTTGAATAATTGATATTGGATTAATTGTTCAGATGTTAATTAATGGCATAGTTTTTGAAATATGTTAATCATAGAAATCATAATTTTATTATAGTAATAATTACAATTAATACAGGAATATTCGATTGAAATTTTCGTAATAATTACAATCAATGTGATTGGAGAGATAATTTATTTATTAGGAAAATAAAATTTGACAAAGTCAAATTTTGTAATAAGTATGAACCATTAATGGCATGATTTGAGGTAACCAAATTTTGGAATGGTTATAATTAACGCGGGAATATTTGACTTGTGATTTTTCCTAATAATTGAAACATAATTGTCAGGACGTTAATGGCATGACATAATTATTGGGATGTCAAAGACATAATTTTTGAAATAATTGAATTATAGGAATCATTATACAACATTATTTTCAAAACAACTTAATTATATGACATATTATAATTAATGTAGGAATATTTGGGATGACATAATTTTTTATTTGATTTATTTATAGGAATGGTTATAATTTTTGAATAATTGATACTGGATTAATTGTTCAAATGTTAATTTATGGCATAGTTTTCAAAATAAGTTAATCATAGAAATCATACTTTAATTATAGGAATAATTATAATTAACGCAGGAATATTCGATTGAAATTTTCGTTACAATTACAATTAATGTGATTGCATGATGAGTGTATTTATTGATACTGGAATAATTGATAATGGATTAATTGTTCGGATGTTAATTAATGGCATAGTTTTCGAAATAAGTTAATCATAGAAATCATACTTTAATTATAGGATTAATTATAATTAATGCAGGAATATTCGATTGAAATTTTCGTAACAATTACAATTAATGTGATTGCTTGATGATTTTATTTATTTTATCCAAAAGGGTATAAACGTAACTCTAATTTTTGCCTAATTTACTATATTTCCTTTTCACGTTATTTTTATTTATTAGTGGTGTATCACTAGTATTATTAAACTATTTGAAAAACTGTTTTTATTATATTACTTAAAAATCATTATGTTCATGTTAATTTTATTGCATGAATTGGCACATAAAATCGTGTGAATCTTAGAACATTTAATGTTGATTCTCATAAAAATACTCCATTTTAAATGTGTTCTAATTTTATTGTTCACTATTTTACTATATGTAAAAGAGAAAAAAATTCCGAAAGAGAAAACAATTATTGTATAGATGATTTTACATCTGGGAAAAAATTTCAAAACAAAACAGAAAAAACAATAATTCCATATATGAATTTTAAACCGGAAAAGAGAATTGAAAAGAGTAATTACATATTTGATAGCTCTTAAAATATCAAAATAGGAAAAACATTAATTTGAATTAAACCGTGGTGAATAGGATAAAATGAATAAAGATAGAAAAGAAATTACCTGCAAGAGTGATCGTAGTTGTTATATCACTGTGTGTCAATGTGTAGGTTAATGACAGCTTCTGTTCATCAACTCCCACAAACACAACTTTTAGCTTTGAAGCTTCAAATATGGCCGGCCCAAAAAAGTTGCCCAAAAAATCAAACACAGATAAAAAATTATGCACTCTTTCAATAGTTTTAATAAAAATATCAGACTGAAATTTTAGGGCTGTAAATGAGGACGGGGATGATATTTTTTTTAAAAAACATAAAAATTGAATAAAGGTATAAAAGAAATTACATGAGAAATATTAATGGATTGAGAGATAGCAAGAGTGATCGTAGTTGTTATATCACTGTGTGTCAATGTGTAGGTTATTGGCAGCTTCTATGGATGCTTCTGTTCATCAACTCCCACAAACACAACTTTTAGCTTTGAAGCTTCAAATATGGCCGGCCCAAAATAGTTGCCCACAAAATTAAACACAGATAAAAAATTATGCACTCTTTCAATAGTTTTAATAAAAACATCAGGCTGAAATTTTAGGGCTGTAAATGAGGACGGGGATGATAATTTATAAAAAAAACATAAGATTAGTAGAGCATGAATATGGACAAAAGAAATTGCCTGAGAATTATTATTTGATTGAGAGATAGGAAGAGTGTCTTGTTTGTTATATCATTGTGTGAAAATGGGGCATTTTTTTTAAGTAATGCGTAGGTTGTGTGCATGCGGTTGGTTTATAGGGTTTTTTTTTTTTTTTTTTTTTTTTTTTTTGTAATATGCGGCGGCAAATTAAAATTGTTTGCGGCAGGTTTTATTAAAATTGTTTTTTTTTTGTTTTTTTTAATATTTTTATGCAGAATATTTTGTTTTAAAATAGTTCATGCTGCTGGTTTTTAGGCACGTGGTTTTTTTAAATTTGAAGGTAGTAATGTCGAGTAATTAATGGTGGCAAATTAAAATTGTTTTTTAGCATGTTTTTGTAATTATTTTTTCGAAGCACAGCACGTTTTTTTTAAGGTTGAGGTAGTAATGTTGAGTAATTAATGGCAAATGAAAATTGTTTTTCTGTTTTTTTGCAAATTAAAATTGTTTTTCAGTTTTTTTTTATTTAATTAATGGTGGCAAATTAAAAATATTCATGCAGATGCTTTTTAGGCACGTGGTTTTTTAAAATTGAAGATAGTAATGTTGAGTAATTAATGGTGGCAAATTAAATTTGTTTTTTTAGGTTGTTTTTTGTAATTACTTTTTCTTTGTAATTAATTTTTATTTGTTGAGTAATTAAAATTGTTTTTCTGTTTTTTTCTTTATATTTTATGTTTTCTTTCCGGGTTTGGGTCGGGTAATTGAGGGGAAACGGGCTAAATTGCTTCGTGTGTGTATATATATATATATATATATATATATATATATATATATATATATATATATATACTAGAAGAAAACCCGTGTAATGCACGGGAAAACGTAACTTTTGAAAATGGGTATTAAGGGAAAATGACATGTTAAAAACTATGCTATGGTTAAATATGAAGTGTAGGGTGAAGTAATAAATACATCATGCATGATAATAATTATTCCGTGTAATGTAAAAGTAGTGAATAATACATCATAATAATAAGAGTCGTGTGATTGTAAAAGTAGTGAATAAATACATCATAATAATAAGAGTCTGTGTGATTTTGATTTGTATGTAGAATTCCATTCATATACATGAATGAAATAAACATCATGATACATGATTCTTTTTTCATAACAATCACGTACTCCACAATACATATACCCTTGAATCACCACTTGTCATTAAAATCATTAATTGCTTATGTCAATCCTTCAATCCCATGTACATGTCCAAACACTGAATAAACTCTCTAGTTCCTCTTTAGGAAAGCCTTCATTCCCTTTGGCCATTGTTTCCCACCATGAGACGCATTAGCAAGAAAGTTATCTCCATGTGAATGTTGAATTCAAAAGTTGTGTCTCAGGGGTGGATCGAGTTGAATGATCTTCAGAAGGCAATTTGACTATTGGATGGGAGGAAAAAGTATGTTCAACATCATCAAAGTTAGAAATTAAAATTTTCATAATTTTGTTTTATCCGGAAGTCATGCTTCTTAAATAGACAGCATATCACATATACATTGTACATAAGACATTACATTAAAAAAAGACCCATCAGAGCTAGAATGAGATGGCCTTCTGAGGATTGCAAGAGGAGAAATTTGATAATAATCCACAAACATAGCAAATAGATAGGTCCAGAACATGGGATACACATAGTTGAATATGTGCTTTTTTTGAGTTGTCCGGCAATATCATATATTGACACTATGAGTTGCCCTATAATATCATAAATTTCAGCAGTGGTGTAACTACTACATGTATAATATCAGATTTTACATGAGTGGTATAGAGTTTTACATGTCATAAAATTAATAGAAAGAATGCATGATTTTTTTGTTGCTTAAGAGAAAGATAGAATTCAGCTGTGATAACCTCATGTTCTGTCAACCTTAACACAAACACATAAACAAAGGATATCAAAAATAAACATTGAAGAGATGAAGAATTAGAAAATCGGGATTAATACATGTAGTGCGTAGCTACACCACTGCTGATATCAGTTTTGTAAAGATACATGATTCTCGTTCTCTTGCTAAGCCTAACTCTCAGAGTACCCTAAAATTCGCATTGAGAAAGTTGAACATCATATGTAAAGTATTTGTTCATGTCAAATACCAAGAGATATTAAAACAATAGTTGCTATTTATCTATTGCAGCAGAAGCAGATAAACCTGATAATGTTAACAACATTACATATTAGGCGTAGAACAAAGATACATCAATTAAAAGGAAGCACACACACCCAAAGCGTGTAACGTCAATCAATTGTACAACGTTAGATTCTATAAATCTCGTTGCAGTAAGTCCGGAGAAAAAAAAGATTTTCATACCGTTACACCGAGGCACAAATCTCAGTCAGTAAAGTTCTTACGAATACCAATATAAACTCATGAATCCCAAACCCCAAAATCTGTATTATTAGTTCTTCACCTAAATGACTCCTATGAAGCATTCTAGTAAGTATATATAGTCTAAAAATAGAAGAGGGAAAATGTGAGATTTAAGGGAAAACATACCTTCGAATCAACCGTTCATGTGTACCTTCAACTCCCAAACAATGTGGCATATGAAAATCAAGAGCGAAAACTAAAACGCAAGAAACATAAATTGTTCGGAACCATAATTACAGAAAATAAATAATGGAAAAATTAGCAGCCTTCTCCAACCGTCATTACAACTCAACTGTGAATTAAAAAGATGATTACAAGCTCATGAGAGCACAAATAAAAAAGCTCGTGAATAAAGGTACACATATATCCGACATAAACTGTTTCCTGAACTTGCCTTTGGCTCTAACATAAATGGGTGATCGAACAAAGTTCTTATAGAAGGAAAAGAATTTGTAAAGGTGAACAAACGAGGAATGCAGAAGAAAAAAAACATGAATCAAAGATCACCATAGAGAATACAAACATTTCGCATCCACCCATAAGCTAAATCAAAGGTTAAGCCTTCAAGAAAAAATAAACGAAGATCATCAACACTAAAGATAATTTTGTAAAAAGGAAGAAAATAACACACCTGAAAGACATCTAGAGGGGGTTGTATAACTTCCTTGAGAAACTCATAAAACATGATAACATACTGTTGGAAGTAGCGCCCGAAAGACAATTTATGTAATTGTTTTTATAATTAATAAATGACTGATTTATTCTAATCTTATTATGTGCTTCGTGCTCGTAAGTAATAAACTACTAAAAACCCTAAGTTGTATCATATGTAGCCATATAACTTAATGTGTTGTCACACGCGAGGATTAAGTTTATGGTGATACACTTGAACAGTTAGTCCGTGGTGTACTTAATCAAAGTATTGGGTTTATTGATTAAACCACCATTAATGTGCCTAGAACACATTATGGTGTGACCGTCTTATGCGAACCGTCGATGTTGGTTATGTAAGTGGGGCTTTTATATATGATATAGTCATATAGGACTGGACCGATTTATTCTTCATTTCTCATATAATTCTGTGGTTGAGAAATCTTATTAAATCACAAGATGATCATAGATGGATTAACATTAATCCTGAAGTGATTGCAGATGCCTGCTTGTTTCAAGATACGGTTTGATGTGTTTGTTAAGGATTGCTAAGAGGCGCGGTCCGATTCACTTTCACGTTGGCACTATTCTGGAATGAGTGAGGAGTGTGTCTCACAGATACGGAATCCATTGCTTCCTGCGGGAAGTAGAAAGACAATCCTCTTGTTTGTTAATCCTAGAAACTGATCGATCCCGGGAGTTCATATTGGTTATGAACTAATTGATCACTAGTGGGTTAATGGTAAATAAAGATAAGATGTAATGAAGAAGGTTTACGGAAACATTCCGGCTTCGTTACGGATAGTCTATGGAGGGTTAGTCTATATGTAATGATTATATCAATGGACACTTATTGAATCGACACTTTGAGAATAAGTTATATCTATAACTTATAGAGTTTAATTTCGGATTTATGGTGGCGTAATTCCGGAATTAATAAGTTGAATAGAAATGTTCTGTTCGATGAATATTTTATTCAATTTATTGGAGCTACTGGTTATAGGTTCATGGTCCCCGGGTTGGCTCCTAACACGCGAGTGATTCTCGTATTTTGGAACTTCGGGAATAAATTAAATAGTTGGTCTATTTAATGAATATGCAGATATTATTTATTCGGTAAATAATATTCAATATAGAAAATACATTTTCTATTATCCCAATTGGTACTCAAAAATGGCGCCACTTTTATTTGGTTTTGGGAAAAGAAATTTTCTCCTAATTAATTATAATGTGGATAATGTAATTATTTATGTGTTAAATAATTATAAATAAGAAATTAGTTTTCTTATTGGATAAATATGAAATTTGTTTTCCTATTGGATAAAGGTTTTTATTTTCTAAAAGCAAAAGATAAATTTGGGGTAAAAAGATAAACTCTCAAATTAATTATTTTCCTATTAAAAGAGAGTTCTCCTAACACAAAATAGAACCAGAAAATACCAACGCCACTTTTGAGAAAATAGGCGACGCCTAATTTGAACAAAATAGAGAAATTTTGTTTTCTTGTACTAGCCATTGGGAAGAAGAAAAGCTAGGTTTTTCTTGAAGGCTTATTCGATGAGGTTCGAATGCGGGATCGACGTCCACCAGTCGTCGTTTGGAGATACAACTCGGAAGATCATACCTTCGCTCCAGTTGGGTAAATCTTAAACCTCTTGTAGTTAATTAATTAATCATGTGAATTAAATCGTGGTAAAATCACATATGTTTCTAATTTGTTGCTTCCGCTATGCATGATCGAGCATCTCGACAGGTGCTGTGAATCAGATCTGATGATCCAATTATTGATCAGATCCGGATTCGGCTTTCTGTATATCCAGCATGTGGTATCAGAGCCAGGTTAAAGCGATTTTGCGATCTTAATTGCATATTGAATTAATAAGGAATAGAATTGAATAAAAATTGCATCTTTTAAATTTTTTTTATCTATGCGTGTTGAAGTTCTTGGTTGACGAGATGGATTGGGGTTGATATTGTTTACCCGTTGATCTGTTGTAAACCCGTTTTCCCGGGTATAGGAAATTATGTAACTTGTTGTTGATTTAATTTCCTAGAACAATAGTTTTTTTTTCGGATCTGCTGCTATATCTTTAAAGTTTGAAGCTGCCAACAATGGATAACACGATGGCGCAGTGGTCAAGCATTGAAGCATGGATATTTGAGACTAGGGCTCAAGTCTCATGGGAAGTTTTTTATTCAATTTTTCTGAAATTCTGGAAGCTTTAGGAAATAAAAAGAAAATATTGAAACTAGTAGGTGTCTGCAATTACTTCAGGATTAAGGTTAATCCATATATGATCATCTTGTAATTTAATAAGATTTCTCAACCACAGAATTATATGAGAAATGCAGATTAAATCGGTTCAGTTCTATATGACTACATCACATATAAATGACCCACTTAAATAACCAACATCGACGGTCCGGATAAGACAGTCACAACATAAAGTTTTAGGGGCGCATTAATGGTGGTTTAATCAATAGACCTCATACTTAGATTAAGTTCACCACGGACTAACTGTCAAGTGTATCACC
Organism: Gentiana straminea; assembly: GCA_036785695.1. NCBI lineage: Eukaryota > Viridiplantae > Streptophyta > Magnoliopsida > Gentianales > Gentianaceae > Gentiana > Gentiana straminea. The sequence goes on from JAVUPR010000060.1 coordinate 402,923, forward strand.
ATAAACATAATCCTCGTGTGTGACAACACAATAAGTTATATGGCTACATATGATACAACTTAGGGTTTTCAGTAGTGTATTACTTACGAGCACGAAACACATAATAAGATGAGAATAAATCTATCATTTATTAATTATAGAAACAATTACATATATTGTCTTTCGGGCGCTACTTCCAATAATCTCCCACTTGCCCGTATATTAGACATTTCCATTTTTCTTACTTCTGAACCTGAAATATGGAAATAGAACAATTGTTCAAATGATTCAGAACTTTAAAGCTCAAACTCCATTCATATTAAAAGATCATTTTTTCAGCACAAAAACAAAAAAAGGAACGAAATGTTGTGATGTAAGCGGTAGGTCCAAACACTTGGAATATAGAACTTGATATTTTATTGATACACAAAATATACAACAAATGGGACACTTGAAAAATACAAGAAGAAAGCAACTAGAAAGTGTTTGATGTGGGAGACTCACTTCACAACTTGTGTGTTTGTGTTGTTGGCCTAAGTTACAACTCCTATTTATAGGAAATGTAAGAATATCCTAGAAAAAGTAGTAGATCCTTCTAGAGAATATGCACACTAGATGTTTCTAGGCAAAGTGTGAATTACATATTTATCTAAGTATTTTCTAGAATTCTAGACTATTCTCTAAGGAAATAATTTCTAGATTTTTCCCATGTACTAGTTGTAGAATAATCTAGAAGTCATTGACTTCTAACACTCCCCTTCAATGACTTCTTTCTTTCGACGACGAGCTCATTTGCATCCCAAGAGCATTTCTGAATTCCTCGAGCTTGCGTCCGCTTAATCCTTTTGTGAATATATCTGCTAATTGATCTTCAGTCTTCACGTGAATCATCTGTATCTCATCTTGAAGAACCTTCTCTCGAATAAAGTGGTAGTGCACTTCAATGTGCTTGGTCCTTGCATGAAATTCTGGATTCTCTGCTAGTTGAAGTGATGATATATTGTCGCAATGTAAATCCTTTGCATAGTCAACCGGTGGTGTAAATCCTTCAATAAGCGCACAAGCCAAGTGACTTCTTGAGCGCTACGGCGGCTGCCCGGTACTACTGCCTCGGTAGTTGATAGAGATACGATAGGTTGTCTTTTGCTACACCAAGATATTACTCCGAGAACCAAGGTGAACACGTAACCGGTAGTTGATCGGAGAGTGTCATGATCCCAAAGCATAATCGGCGTCACGGTATCCAACAAGTCTACATGGCACTCCTTTTACGGTAGAAAATACCGTAGTCATAAGTTCCTTTGACGTACCTCGTAATTTTTCGAACTAGCGCCAATGTGGCTTTCTTGGACTTTGCATAAATGCGCTTGCGACGCCAAGCGCAAAGGAAATGTACGGTCTTGTTAACGTCAAGTATATCGGACTTCTACTAGTCGTCGATAACTTGTAGGATCATCCAACTCTTTGCCTTCTTTTGAGCTTAACTTGGCATTGACTTCAATTGGTGTTGGAGAAGGCTTGCGGTCTATCATTCCGGACTTCTTTAACGGATCCTTAACATACTTCGTTGGCGGAGGAACAACCCATCTTTAGTGTACTCGACTTCAAGTCCAAGAAAGTGCTTAAGCTCTCCAAGTTCTTTCATACGAAACCGGATCGATAAGTTCCTCTTGACTTCTTGAACTTCTTTGTCATCATCTCCGGTGATGATGAGATCATCAACATATACCAACACGGCTTGTTACTTTGTTATTTTGATACTTGATGAACAAACTTGAGTCGGACGGAGCCATAGAGAATCCACTATGAGTCAAGAACTCGCAATTTTTCCGTACCAAGCCCTTGGCGCTGTTTCAATCCATATAACGCCTTTCTTAACTTGCACACGTATTTAGGATGAGTCGTACTCTCGAAGCCTTTTGGTTGCTCCATGTATATGTCTCGATCGATCTCGCCATGTAGGAAGGCGTTCTTCACATCCATACGCCATAGCTTCCAAGACTTACTAGGCTGCTAGGGCCGGTAAGACTCGTCTTGTAGTTATCTTCGCCACCGGGCTAAACGTCTCATCATAGTCTAAGCCATATTGTTGTGAGAAACCTCGAGCAACTAATCGAGCTTTATGTCTTTCTATGGATCCGTCTTGTCGTGTTTTCACCTTGTAAACCCATTTGCAAGATATTGGTTTTACTCCTTCCGGAAGAGGAACAAGTTCCCAAGTCGGTTTTGCTTAAGCGCTTGAATTTCCTCTTTCATCGCCTGGATCCATTCACCCTTTTTAGACGCCTCCTCATAGCTTGAAGGCTCCATAGTTGCGGTATCATCAACTGTCGCAATGTTAGCATACTTAGGATTTGGTTTCCTCTGTCGAGATGATCTCCTAAGTTGTTCATGATGATCAACTTCCTCCATCTCCAGTGTTGGACTTTCGATACTGCTATATTCCATCTCTTGAGTTGCTGCCGATTTCTCTTGGCCATCATCATTTACTTTCAGAGTGCATAACTCTTCTCCAGTATTTTCTCTTATTTTCTCTTTTAGAATAGGTGAGTCAGGAAGCTCCTCATCTTGAGATGACCACCAAGAAGATGCTTCATCGAATACAACATTTCTTGACACCATACATCGATTCGTTCTTGGGTCACAACACTTCCATCCTTTTCTTTCCTCATCGTATCCCAAGAAGATGCATCGATTGCTTTCTTGTCAAATTTGCTTCGTAGCTCATATGGGACGAATACATAACAGACACAGCCAAATACTTTGAAATGACTTACAGTTGGTTTTTCTCTTTTGAGTTTCTGATATGGTGAGATGAATCCAAGCTTTGCTTGTGGTAGCCGATTGATCACATGGGCTGCGGTCTTCATACATTACGCCCAAAAACGGGCGGGACATTCTTTGCATGTATCATACTCCGACATGTCTCGGCTAAATGTCGATTCTTTCTTTCGGCTACCCCGTTTTGTTGCGGCGTTCTCGGACAAGTCAGCGCCGGCGAATATTATTTTGCTTTAGATATTCCGAGAACTCGGTGGATGTATACTCACCTCCATTATACGTGCGGAGACAACGGACTCTCTCCGGAAATTTTGCTTCGACTTTACATTTGAATTCCTTGAATTTCTCCAAAGCTTGAGATTTCTCCTTCATGAAATCCACCCACGTATATCTTGAGAAATCGTCAATGAAGGTGATCATATACTTTGCACCTCCAATTATTTGTTGCTTTCTTGGTCCAAAAACATCCGAATGAATCAACTCAAGTGGCGCCTTTGCTCGGTATCTCGAATCCTTATATGGGAGTTGATGTGCTTTTCCATATTGGCATCCGGCGCAAACCGTGTCGTCCCGACATTCCAACTTAGGAAGTCCTTTGAGCATAGATTCTTTCATCATGACCTTAAGTCTCTTATAACTGACATGTCCCAGACGTGCATGCCATAGATCAGCTGTGTCATTTTTCCTGGTTTTCTCTACATATGCTGCTTCAGCAGTCAGTACATATACTGACTCCTTCTTTTCACCTTCTAGGATTGGAGTCCCAACGACTCTAAGATCACGATAAACCTTCACATCTTGTGGAGTGAACAATACATAATTACCCGACTCTGTGAGTTGTGATGCGACAATAGATTTTTCTTCATTCCATCAACATGCATCACATTTTGCGGTATCACTTTGGTGAGAATTTGAGCTTGGCGTGATCACTGTTTCTCCAATGTGTCTAATTGGAAGCTTAGTGTTATCCGCCGTTACGACAACACGACAACCTTTGTATTCTGTCATACTTTGAAGTCTTTCTTTATCACCGGTCATATGATTGCCGGCTCCCGAGTCAACGATCCACACATTGTGAAAGTTAACACGCCCAATATCACTTGTCATAGTTCTTTGCACAAGTTACTTGGTCTTCTTCTTTCACCATAGTAGTGTCAATATTTTCTTGCTCGGACTTCAACCACGAGAAAGATGCGTGGACATCCCACTCTGTTTCACTTTGATCATCTCGGGTATACGAAGTGGCGGCGTTTCCTTCAACTTGTCTCTTCTTGAATCTACAATCTCTTGCAAAATGTCCCTTTTTGCCACAATTGAAGCAAGCATTTTGTTGCTTGTGAAAGCGTTTGTCTCCTCCTTGAGGTCTATCATTACTTTTCTTATTATCATGTCTCTTCTCTTGACTCCCCTCTTTGGTAACTCCGTCCTTCGTCCTTTTGTTGTTTTCCATCATATTGTCTTTTGAATCCTTTATTGTTATATCTGTTTGATTTTCCTCTTGCTTGACTTGCATATAGTGTCTCTTCTTCCGATTTTATCACTACGCCTGCCATTTGCTTAGCCAGCGACTCCTGGTCCGCTAATAAATTTTCCAGCTCATCAATGGTTGGTTGTGTGGCCCAACCTTGTATTGCCGTTGTGAAACTTCGATACTCGGGTTTTAAGCCGTGTATCAATATTCTTCTCATCCGAGACTCACCAATTTTGGACTCCGGATCTAATTCGGAAATCTCATAACACAGAGATTTTACCTTGGTGAAATAATCTCTGATTGATAGATTTCCCTGGGTGAGCGACATCAACTCATTCTCCAGTATTTGCAGGCGTGAAATGTTCTTCCTCGAAAAACGACTAGCCAACGTGTCCCATGCTTCCTTCGGCGTGGTGGCTTTCCGGATATGCTCAATCATCTCATCTTCGATTGATGTCTTTATAGCAAACATGGCTTTCGTAGCTTTCACCTTCCATTTACGCAAAGCCATGACATCTGTTGAAGCGGGCGGCGTTGCGTCACTTCCGGTGACATACTCCAACAAATCTTGGCTCTCTAGGTATGACACCATACACGATTGCCATGTGCTATAATTGTGATTATTTAATTTTTTAATATTACTCACCGAAAAATCCGCCATCGTGACTTAGTTTTGTTTCACTGTCAAACACTAAGTAAGTTAGGTCCCAGACCAATCAGCTTCACAGTCCCGGACTGCGCACGAACAAGAATCCTTGATTGATTCTTCTCAAACGGTGAATAATATCCTCCGACCTTTTACTCCGGCAGAGTGACGACGTCGTTGGTCCCCGACCAAATATCACCACCACAAAAAACTACGCCCGATCGACAAGGCTCCGATACCACTTGTTGTGATGTAAGCGGTAGGTCCAAACACTTGGAATATAGAACTTGATATTTTATTGATACACAAAATATACAACAAATGGGACACTTGAAAAATACAAGAAGAAAGCAACTAGAAAGTGTTTGATGTGGGAGACTCACTTCACAACTTGTGTGTATTGTTGTTGGCCTAAGTTACAACTCCTATTTATAGGAAATGTAAGAATATCCTAGAAAAAGTAGTAGATCCTTCTAGAGAATATGCACACTAGATGTTTCTAGGCAAAGTGTGAATTACATATTTATCTAAGTATTTTCTAGAATTCTAGACTATTCTCTAAAGAAATAATTTCTAGATTTTTCTCATGTACTAGTTGTAGAATAATCTAGAAGTCATTGACTTCTAACACGAAAAAAACTCTAAACTATAAACTATCACAGAAGATTTAATGCTTGGCAGAACTTAAATTAAGATTGAAAAAGAACCTTAGAATACAATGCACATGTGAAAATATATTGAACTTTATATGAATTCTTCAGAAAAAACTATGATAAAAACCCTTACATCTTTCAAGACCCTTCAGTGTTATATATAAACGGCCTCCTCGGGGAAACCATGTCCTTTGGATTTCTTAGAATCACCAAAGGGAAGCCACGTCATTTGGCTTTCTTGAAATCGTCAGCAGCAAGAAAGTTAGAACCTTGAATCAATGGAGGATTTAAGTTGAGAGATTTGCGCCATAGGTGATGAATTGGCATCAACATCATTGTATATGAGGCCGTCATCCTCTGGCTTGAAATCCAGAGCATATTTAGCCTTGAAATCGTTGAGATAAATCGGAATGGTTTGAAATGTGGATTGACTGCATATGATTAAGGAAAAAACAGCAAAAGCATAATTAATGTACCGGAATCAAACCACTTTATGGCATCATCCAACCCTATTGATTGATTAAACTGCAAAGTCATTAAGAAATTGGATTGAACCAAAGATGAAGAGGGAATGAAGCAGAATAATGTAAGAAAACATCAAAAGAAAACCAAGTTATAAAACTCAAACATGTAAAGAAATTAATATTAAGAATTGTAAAGAAATTAGTTTCACTGTTCATGCCACCACGATAACCGCCATCCCCGCAAAGATGTCAAAACCAAAAAAACCTGTAATTTCAGAGCAAATAAAGAGAATCTCAACAGCAAGAGGGTTGCCAGGAAAGTGAACTCAAGGCTCAGCTTGACGGGCCAACGACAACTTTGGTGGCGGTCATATCATCTCTTAAATGGATGACGAATTGATATTGAGCACAACCATCATCATGAAAAGTAAATTTAGCACCGCTGTGTTGACTCAAGGCTGAAGCAGAATGAAATCACCAACTGGAAAAAAGAAGTTGAAGTTGATGAACCTGGAATACATATTTTAAGTCCCTAAATATAAGTTGCAGCAGAAATCTCATAATTGAAATAAACAAAGTACACCAGTACATCAGCCCTCATAAAATGGAATGTTTAAAATATAACAACATACATAAAGAAGGCAACAGTAGGAACAATTTAGAGTGACCCCAATGGGGACACCCAATTACACCCTTCAAACACATCGTTTTCCGTTACAGTTACACTTTTTCAACACCTAAAAAATAATTCACTCCAATAAGCAACATCTATATATCCCTTTAAAAATATTTTATGCTTACAAAGTGATATTTGAATACGTCGCACAACGGTAAAAAAAATAAAAAGATGTGGTATCCGTACACAAAAAGAGTTCAAAATTTAAAAAAAAAAATTATTTGGACTGATTAATTTTTTTTTATGGAAAAAATAGTATATATAATTTTTTTTTCAATGATGTATATCACCGTTGTGATACTACCGTTGTGCTCGTATCATTACTCGATACATAACACATTATTATATAAATGATATTGATGTGTGAAATTAATTTATTGAGTAAAAAGAGAGATAAATGGTGTTACTGTTCATATTAGCAGACCCTTCATATTTAGGAGGAGCCTTAGTTTTATTTAGGGTTAGGGTGTTGGGTTGGGAGCCACTGTGGGCTTAAAGGTGAGTTGCTCCCTCTATATTAGTTTTAGAGGGGGGATAAATCCCCCCATTGGGGTCACTCTTACAAACCAGTACATCAGCCCTCATAAAATGGAATCTTTAAAATCATAACCATTAACCAACATACATAAAGAAGGCAACGGTAGGCATAATTTACAAACCGAAATGGAAAGAAGATAAGCAAAAGTAAAACAGCAACTGGGCGAGAAGAAGGGAAGCAAATCCCCAATTTTCAAGTAGCTGAAACTATATTTCATACAATCAAGTGAATAGGGGAAGCAAATACACATTTCAAGTACCTAAAAGAAATACATCACTAACGTATTTAGAAATATGTTACCTTTCATGCAATCTGAGCAAACAAATCCCTTTCAGGCGAGTGAGGCCAATAAATCGCTCTAGTTATACTCCAGTGGTAGCAGTTATACGCCATCGCTTTGGATTATTGAGACGTGGGAGGAGAAATTTGAGTGCGACGTGGGGCTTTCCCTGTCTATAAGGTCATGGGGGTTACGAAGGAGAAAAAATTGACTGAAGATGGACGACTGCTCCGTGATTCCGGTGAGATGCTGCGGGGCTTCTCTATTCGATGAAATTATTTAATGTTTTAGGTATAGGTATTGGGTCGGGTAATTGGGTGAAAGTGTGTCAATTGACAGTTATTCCTTCTGCTATATATATAATTAATATAATTAATATATTGTAATATATTTATTCAAAATAAATAACTACTACAATATTAATTTATCACTATAATACTTTATAGTCGAGATAAAATGATTCCTTATTTGGTTATCACTATAACCGCATTTTAATCAGGCTAGATGTATTTATGTGTGTGGCCCAATAGGCTTCCGAATATGTTGGCCGTAGGCACAAAGTGCATATACTAAAATACCCTTCATACCTAACGATCGTGAATAGCGTCTAGCAACACGTCATGACCCCCAGTCATCAGAAGAGTCAAATGCAATGAGTACTACCATTCATGTGAAAAGGTTACCGTTTAAATGGAATCCCACCGCTGTTATAATATCCATACAGTAGTATCTCGAGTGTCATTCATTAATGACTGTATCTTATGATCTGGATATCAAATCTTCTCAAAGTAACAGATTACTTCCGCTTTGCAGAGAATTTCGAGAATAAGACATTCCTTATAAGAAGGTCATTTCGGATATTTACTTCAACTATTAGGATAAGCGAATTCCGGGTGAGCAACATGACTACAAGAAAATCGGCTTTTAATGAGAGGAATTTACATCATTAGATGTTTGATTCCTGTCATTAAAGGCTTTCAATGATGGGAAATTCCGCTTCATTGTTGCCTCCACCGTAAAAGATAATAATGACGGGAATCTTTTGCCCCTCATTAATTGTATAACACGTTCAATGACGGTATATTCCCGTCATTAAACATTGTTTTTAATAACGATTCATCCACTCATTATAGGCTCATTTCCCCTAATTAAATAACGATTTAATCACATCTCATGCCCACATTAAAAGGCCATTTCCCCACAAATTTAATGATGACATATCCTCATTAAATGGACTTTTTTCCGTCATTAATTTGTGGTTTAATGAGGAAATATACCCTCATTTATGGTAATTTCCACTCATTATACAATGGTTTAAAGAGCACACATCCCCTTATTTTAAAGTCATTTTCCGTTCATTAAATCATGATATAAGCTCATATGCCTCTCGTACGTTTGGTGATGAAAACTATGGATCATTATGAATCGTCAATCCAAACACCAAATAAGTCCGCTATAACCAAATAAACATACATCTGTTGTTCTAAGACTAAAATGAACCCAAAAAAATAGAGTAGGAACACTTCAAAAAAGATTCACAAGCCAAAATTACATGAAACCTTTGTTTCCTGTTTCAAACGTTCATTATCAAATACTAACTACATTTTTACTTGTTGCATGAATGGCACTATCACCAAACCAACAAAACACCACAAGGAAATAATTTGTCTATAAAAAAGAGTTTATGTTCTGGGAAGCGATTAATAGCTACTTAACAGACCTTTTGAGTACCCAAACTATTTTCATACAATAAACCTTGCTCAGTTTGTCATGCATCGATGAATGTGCTTCATTTTATTTTCAGGGACTATTCTAAGTCTCACAAACATCAAATCCATCACGCGATTGACTTTGTTTGAAATCATGGCCGGATGCACATTTTGTGGAAAAATATTTCATAGAAGTTAAACTAAATAAAAGAAGACTTTTAGAATCATTACCTCTTGACTAGCACTCTTAAGTGCTTGGAGGGATTTCACACCATCTTGCAAAATATTATTGTAGTGAAGATGATAAAATTGCCTTGCACAGTTCTAGTTCAATGGCTCCAAAAAGTGAAAAACCTGGAAAGAAGCATCGAACAATGTATAAAAATGTGTAAGAAAACATTCTAATATCTGTCAAAAATTATACAATAAGTAATACCATAAATGATGTATACATACACCATGTGATTGATTCAAAACATTTCTCAAGACACTCAGTGCATTTTGATTTAAACCAGCTTATGCAGCACTCTTAAAAGAAATAGTCAAAGTGTACACTTAGAGTGGGTATGGTAATTGCTATAATTTTATGTCTCCTTCAGACCATTGCTTTCAGTCTCAAACTACACGGTAAAAATAGTCATACAAACACTCCGAAAAAAGATATTCGCATAAATAATAGCATTTCATGTTATTACTACATGACCGAGCTGCACAATAGATAACAAAACTAAGGTCCTAAGGAGAAGAATTAAAGTGATATTAGTTGTAGACAAAGATTTATTAAACCAACTCGGACAATTGTCCTTCACAGCCATTGATCCCTACACGTTACCCGGCACCCACGACGTCAAACCATTTGAATTGCTCCTGGATAAAAGCTTAATTAGACATAAGGTCCTTGTATACAGCTTTCACAGTTCAAATTAGAGCTTTTATTAAATCCCCAAAATGACTTAGAACACGTTTATTAAACAATGCTGAAGAGAGAGACTTAAACAAACAACATGATAATGCACCAGGACTGTCCTAAAGGTCTGGACAAGTCTAAACATGTCTGTAACATACCTGGACTGACCTCACCTAGATCAAACAAATGTAACAGGGCTCGACTTCAAGCATGACCTAAAGACAGATCTAAATTGAGACTTAGACACAAGGCCGGACTGATGCAAGACATGAGCATGAACTAAACACGTGATACAAGGAAAATGACTCAGCTAGATAGAGCAAGTCTCAAATCAGATTGACAAACTAAAAAAATAATAGACCAGAGCTTGCACGAAACTAAAGTGAACAGATTAAAATGTATTCATACTTGATGCAAATACTGGATTTAGACTGATGCAGACAACACACAAAGTCATATTGAAGAAAATCAAGTATGAAGTAAGACTAAGACATAGATGCTCGGGTGGACAGACTAAAAACAGCAGGAAAGATGCAACTCCAGGCAGGCTTAACTTGATGTTAGCTGACAAAACAATGTGTTCTATATTAAGACTTGACTAAAATGCACACAGACCAAGGCCACGTGACAGATGCAAAATAGCTTGCAAATAGGTTATAACCAAAACAACAAACAGACTTGAAAAAAAGCACTTGAACGGGCACATAGACGAGTGAAACAATGAAAACTAAACAATATTAACGATAACATTCAAGTCCCGTATTAAGGCTCACTTCATATTCACTTGACCGAGATATTCACATTTCCATCTATTAAAATAATATGGCAACTATCGATGGTACCAGACAGTGAATTAAGTACATGTGGCAATAAGGTGTGACTCCTTAGAACCTTATGAGCTTAACGAATGTGAAAAACTAAGCATAAAAGGAATATATATTAGCTTCAAACATGGAATATAGTGGGAGAATGATCTGGATCATGACAGGCTACATCTAAGCACAAAATAGGAATAAGACACGTACCTCTTAGGACTCTCCCACCACCTTCTTTTATTACTTTTCTTTTTCATCTCTATATTAGTGATAATATCGCGATTCTACTTCCAAATGATTGAAGAACATCAAAGTGTATAAATCAATTTTAGAATAGTAGTAGTAATACTACTATAATGCTGCAGTAGCCATCATAGCATAAAATAGATTGCAAATCTACATTGTACAGAGCTTTGATAAAATCTTGTCAAATACCTTTTTACATCAGCAATAGTTTCATCATCTAATGAAATTTCATGACCTTTTCTCAAGTCAGAAGCAACATTCTGTAATGAAAAAAGAGGTAGCATAGTACATACAAATGTTATAAATAAACATCACACTTCACAACAAATATAGAAATCAGTAGGACACATGAATAAAAGTACTGAACTCACTTTTAATTGTCCAGAGATATATATGCTTGATCACGCCAGTAGTGGGCCTTGACTTTCGTGATGTCGTAAGACAAAACCTACACAACACATATCATTACAAGACTGTAGACATACTATTAAAAAAAGGCAGTAGACATTGTTTAAGGCCAAACATCAAGTTGAAATAATTCTTCATTGTTGAGGCTATCATATCCCATTTGATCAACATCTCAAAACAACTAACATACATATCATGGAATCGTCTCTTAATTATATCTTAAATAGACAATTTCAAATTGCAGCTTGACATGTATAGTCAAAGAGACTATTGAAAGTTCTTCACTTTTGTAGTATATTTGAAGGTCAACGCATTAGAGACTCGTGAATGGAACAGAACTTACAATCCAAAATTTATATTCATTTTGTTGACAAAATACGGGGTATGTATGTTAGTATACGTGATAAGCAAACAATATGCTACATAACAAACTTCTAAGGATAGATTTAAGATGTCTCAAACTTTTGCCGGCTTGGATAAACAACATACAACATCAAGAGTCAAAAGTCTAACAATAAAGTAAAAGAAATGAACCTTACATTATGCGGGGAGAAACAACCCTTCAATTCCTTTCATTAGGATTTTCACAATCGCCAAGCTATCATGTTGATTAGCTAACTTATCTAGTGTGAATCATATCCTACTAAAGATGAATAGTTTCAATTAGAAAGAAACGGAGATGCAAAATAAAATACATCTTTGATGTGTAATTGAGGCATCACATCTCTAAATAAAATGATTCAATATAGTTCTTGTTTAATAAAGGAAAAGGAAACCTGGGGAAAGTAACGCAAACATGAATAACTACTAAATCTTAGGTCTATTTCCAATGCAATGAATCATAAATTTAATCAGTTGATGCCACAACAAGTTCTCCAAAACACGTAACAGTCATATAAGATAAGAATATAAACACATGAGAGAGAAAATAAGAACTTTGAAGATCAGGGTTCCCAAAATAAAGACCCAGACAAATAGAGAGGCCCAAATTCCTCCAGTAAACGTTATCAAGAATAGAGACCAGATCATATCAGATGGATCATAATTTAGGAAATAAGTGAACTTTTGACATTATCTTTCAACAAGAAACTCACATTAGGTTCTGTGTTCTTTATCATGTAGGCTTCACAATTCACCATTGTTGGGCCCACTAGGAGTCTAGGATGAAGCTTATATTATACTTTCTTAACCAATGCCTACACAACAGAGGAGTATATGTCAATTAAAATCAACTCCTTTATAGAAATAGACTTTGAACAAAAGGGCCTTGGAGAGTTTGGCTAGACTGACCAATTTTGAAATCAATCTACCAATTTACGTCTAGCCGCCTAACAGCCTCCTGAAAGAAACAGATAACTAATTTAGAGTCTCATGAGAAAAAATTAAGCTTAGAATTCTTAAAGCGCAACACACCATAGTAATGAAAAATACACACTGTGAATATGCAAGGAATACAAATGAACTCCATTGTAAGAGCTCTTATTTTAATTTGAGTAGAGGATTGACACTATTAAATCTAGCAGGACACACACTGATTATCAACCAGGTAGGCTTGTAACAATATCAAAAAGGTCTCAACTAAACTGGATCAAGTTTTGAGCTTTTCCATGTAATGTATGTACATATCGACATTTTCATCCCCAAATAAGATCTGGTCTTCTGTGTGGAATGATACCAAACAAAAAAAGAGAAAATAGGGGAAAAATTACTCAAGAAACTCAGAAGATGATTAGAGTTGCTGACGCCGGTGAATCTTCGGTTGCTTTCTTCAACTAGAAAGAAGTGCAACGCGGTCGACGGTGGTCCGGTGGTGGAGTCGGGCTGCGTCTTTGCCTTTTAGGCTTTAGGAGACCGATGCAATTCTCACACCTGCTTGCCTGCTCAGTGCTTGTCATTGCTTGAGGGTTGAGTCATCTACCGAATCCTGCAACTGAAAAGACGATGGCTAGGGAGGGAGCTGAGGAGGCGGCATGGCGGAAGTTCGGGCTTAGGTTTAGTGGATGAAGAAATGGAAGAAGGGTATTGATGACGGTCAAATTATACCCATAAATGTCATCAACATTATCCTTAAATCGAGCCAAATAATATATATTTCGTATTAAATCACTTGTTTATATTTATTATTTAATGTTAAGTGATTATTAATATGATATTTGGTATTTATCCGTTTTCATTATTAAAAGATCGATTTATTGTGCGATAAATGCTGATTTTGTAGATCACGACAAATCGGAAGGATTAATATTGTTCAATCAATGATCTCAAGATAATCGGAGCATTAAATGAGAGATTAATCAGATCAACATGCAAGCGTGCAGTGGGGAGCAAGACAGATGAAAAAACGTGTAGAATGGGCAACTTTTAGGTTCGGTCGACCGAGCCATCACACTCGGTCGACCGAGGCTCAGGCTTGGGGCAGTTTTAGGGTTTTATCGAGTCTATCTTCTAGAACCTCCCTAAGTCGGCAAAACCTCCTATATAAGCAGCAGCTTCGAGAAATTGTAAAGAGAATCCATTCATTCAATAATTCATTCATTCTTAGAATACTCTTCATATCTTGTAGCAATGTAGAATAATTTGAAGGTTTCCAGAGTTTAAGGGCTGCAAATTATGTAAGCCTTTATTTTCTGTTTCTTTCTTTTAAGTAATTAATCCCTCCCAATTATGCTTTATCGTTTGAATTAGTTAATCATAGCTAGATTATGTAGATCTAGGCTATGACGTTAGGGATGTGGCGACTCCTTGTCTATGGGGATCCCATAACCTACGTCATCTACTTAGTATTTATTCATGAATCTACTTGATTTAATTAATGCGTATCTATGTTAGTTTATATGAATGCTTTACGAATTACTGTTTAATCCGTTGTGTATGATGAAACGCCGAGAGATACGTTCGGGGATGTAATACGGGGAAAAAGACCATTCGGTCGACCGAGCCCGGCTATTCGGTCGACCGAGCCCCTGTTTTATCCGTTAAATAGCCACGTCATTATGGTTAGGTTAACTTAATAGAATTTTATTATCTCAGTAGGTATGGCTATGGCTACGTTACTCGCTTAGTTTAATTAAAACGTGTAAAAAGGAAATACCAATATAAAACTCTTAGGTAGGCTTATGAATTGCTCTTCACGGACGTTCAGCAATATCTAGGTAGGTTTATATTTGGGAATTGCATGCACCTGCTTATACGTACGTCGTAGATTAGCATGAGACTATAACTTGGTAATTGCTAGTTGGACGAGGGCTTGAGTAACCGTTTAGGAAGTATAAGTACGCCTAACCACAGGAATGTTGCCTAGACGAGGTGTACGATTAATATCGGCATCCTTAGTGTCGTAAGTGTGCAAGTTATATGAGATGGATACCCAAAAGGTGAAGTCACGTAATGTAGCACAGTGATCTAGCAACCTAACCGGTGCTAAGTCAAGTTAAAGAGGATGACTCCCGTAGCCAATCTAAGATAGATACAAACGGATTGACAGTTAATAAGTTCAGTTTATTATATAAATTATCTAGGTCCAAACGATAAAGACTATAATTGGGGAGGTTAATTACGTTGTGTCGAGTCGTGTCTTTACCTTTCTTGTCTTATGTTGGTCGTAGACCGCCTCTATGTCCTTGACATGTTTAATTAATTGTTTGTATATAAGATGATCCACAATTGGTTCCCTGTGGGATCGACCTTGATTCACTATAGCTATACTACGATGGGCCTAGTCCTCTTGCTAGTATTGGTTTATGGTGGTCAAGTATTTTATAACCTGATTGACCCCGATCAAGTTTTTGGCGCCATTGCCGGGGAACCAACGGTCAATTTTATATATAAATAATTTTTTATTCATGTCGAGTTTTCTGTTTTAGAGTCTGTTTTTACGTTTTGAGTCCCTCTGGTTGTCTGCTCTGTCTGAAAATTCCAGCTTAAAAAAAAATTAAAAAAAAATAAAAAATAATAATTATTCGGTCGACCGAGAGACCTCATTCGGTCGACCGAGAATTTATAATATTTTTGTTTTGTTCTTGTCCTGTTCTGTTTACACGGTTTATGATTTGTGTTTTTCGAGTCTGGAATTTCGCGTGTCTGTTTATCCCCGTATGTTTAATCCGTAGGTCTGATAGCAGCATGGGAAACCATGTTAAAATCAGTCTACGGTCTGTTTTGTTTTTCTTCTGTTTGCGAAACCAGGGAAGCAATAATCCAAGTCAATAATTTTTCACGGGCGCTGAGAAAATAACCCAGCAAACATGTGGAGCTACGAATCTAAGATGGGAAAAGCGATGGAAGCAATACCTTTAAAGCACCAAGATGACTCCGAAAAAAAATATATATATATTTTAAGGCTTAAATTCTTCGTGGTACAATGTTGAAGGCAAGGTACTACATTTTTTTCTTATGTTTTACTACCTTTGGGTTTTTTTGAGCATAAGTTGGCCTATACATGAACCTTAGTATGAATCTTAGCCCGGATTTGGTTTGTAAGAATAATTTTATTAGTGTTGAAGGTTTTGCCCCATATCTGTCTCATCTAGAGGGTGTAAGGAAACATGTAGTCGTTGAAAGGAAGCAGTGAATAAAGAGTTACTCGTAGTTCTGTTAAAATCTCTCTGACCTATGCATGAGATTGCTTCTACTGGGCAGGGGAGCAACAAATTGTGTAGTTTAAGCATTCGCAATCTAAAGAAGACGTTGAGTTTTGAGAGAACACCATCTTCTCGCTTTCGTTGAGTTTTATGGTGATGGCTTCTCGGTGAACCCACCTTAAACGAAACGAGATTACGCTTTGGGTGACAATTTAGAAATCGGAGACTCTTAGTACATTGGTTCGGAAATGGTCTAACCATGGTACGGGCGAGTTTAACCGAGCTTCGGCTCAATCGACTCCCCTCCACGTGTGATGTACGTTACGAGCCAGTTCGACAAGACTTAGCATAGCCGATAAGCCTTCGGGCTAAACGGGGCTTATCTTGACGGATTGGCCCGAATCGTCACATATGTTCCAACGAATAAGACGGCGTAGGCTAGCCTACATAACCGACCTTATTCGGAGTACTTTGATTCATTGTTTCTTATTGTCAAGGCCAAAACCGTAATTTTAAGCGAGTTTCTTAGAATTCACTAATTCCTAAAACGAGAGCCGAGGTAAGAGCTTTGTATAAATGGTATGGATAAATGTCGTTTCCTAGGTCTCACAACCAAGGGAAGGGTATTAATCCGCAAAAGCGAAAAGCCACCTCTAATAGTGCTCAGAGGGTCAAAGTCTGGCGATCCAAGAATGATAACTGACAAGGATACTTTTTGGAAAGTCGAGCTGAGGACTTAAAACTCAGAACTACTTCTTTAAAACCCTTAGGATTTGTTTTTAGGATTTTAGGTTTTTCTTTCTTTGAGTCCAATAAGAGTAACGTGAAATATGTTGAGTTTTTTTATTTTGCCGTGTTCCGATGGCCATTGGGCTAAGGATGTGCAAAATTTTTTTACTCAATATAGGCCACGTGAAATAGAGTTCCGTAGGAGAGTCAAGAAATTACTAAAGAAAAGGAAATTTAGCAAACAACCTTAAGATGGAATCATTAAGAGAGCTTGAGAATTACTGAAAATGTAACAGAGAATGATTGATGCAAACAAGAACAATTTTGGTCAACTTCCAAAATCTTTTAGAATGGTGATCTAAGTGAAAATTCAAAGTGGTGCGCAATTCATTCTGCAACTACCCTTATCTTTCCCTTTACACTTTTTCACCTTCAAACTTTTCGATCCTCTCACCAATCTGCCCCAACAGTTCACATTTCTAACCATTCTTTCATCACCTCTCTTTCTTTCCATCCGTTTCACTCTCCCACCCAATCTCAATGCCTTAACCATTTTCAACCCACCCATAAACACAATTTCTTACCCGTCCCATCCTTATGTGTATCTTTTTCTAAACCCATCATACTCTCAACCTCCATTTTGTTTACAAAATACCTTTGTGTTGCGGAATTTGAAATATTGCTCAGCTTTAATGATTATCTTTTATCATTTTGATTTTCATGATCCTAGTTGGGGTAAGTGTGGCTCTGACCCTAGCTAGACTTCAAAGAGTTTTTGGTTCGATCAAAGCACAACTTATCTTTCTACCGGAAGTTTTAAATTTCACACTTTTCCGACTATTCCGGCATTTCTGGATGATCCGTTTTGTTCTACATTATCACACCGATCCGACCTTGTTGATGACGGTTATGACTTTTATGTGATACATTGGGTTATTAGTAATTTCGAGGAGTAGCTACATCTCCCTAAGTTGTTGATATCCAATGCAAGCGAGAAGTTTCTGCGTTAAGTATTTGATTTTATCTTTAGCCAATAGGTCGCATTGAATCTGTTATACCTTACCAAGTTTCTCTTTTATACTGGACTGAATACATAGTGGGCCAGTCACCCTCGTGTTTTCCCACGTCGGGTAATGCTTTTTGATCTTTGTCTTCTCCACCCGGTTTTAAGAATATTTAGGCGGTGGAGGTTGTAGATGAAGACCACCATCTTTAGTTGCTTGTTTATTTTTCTTTCTATTTAGTATTTTTCTTTTTCGTCTCCCTTGTCATTGGTTGTATAAAATAAAGTGGCTTAAACTATTTTTCGGTATTCATACCCAATTACTGCCACATTATTTTATAACTTCCATAGACATGGTATTTGACGGTTTCGTGGAGTTTGTTTGCTTATACAGGATGTGTCTATCTCTCCACGACGTGATGAAATTTACTCCGATCTTGTTCCTTTACTTGAGAGCCGTTTCCAGAGCTAAGTCTTTTTCTTAAATTCTCATTTATTTTTGTCATTGAGGACAATGCCATGTTTAAGTGGGGGATAAGAGACTTAGCCATGTTATGTTATAATTGAAAATTGAATGAAACGGCACATGATTGAAAAATTTGAATAAATACCATATTATGTATCTCGTACCCTTAGAATTGTGAGTTCCTAGCTAAGAATT
This sequence comes from Gentiana straminea, assembly GCA_036785695.1. Taxonomy (NCBI): domain Eukaryota; kingdom Viridiplantae; phylum Streptophyta; class Magnoliopsida; order Gentianales; family Gentianaceae; genus Gentiana; species Gentiana straminea. Next base: position 421,469 of record JAVUPR010000060.1, read on the forward strand.
GATAGGAAAGGAACCAAGTTTCATGAGTACGTGATCATTTTATACTTATGTTAAGTAAATTTAAGGATATTCATGCCTGTTTTTGCAAGTAGTTATTTATTATTCGATTACTCAATCTGTGAATCGAGTTTTACCGCGCTTATCATAATAACTGAAGAAATTATGTGTACATTGCATAGATGATTGGTTATGTGAACTTAGTATCAATATCTATCTGCTGATGTATTCTTATCTTCTTGCCAACAAAAGTGGAGTAATAAGCTTGAGACGTACCTGTGTTTTAGCAAAATGTTAGACACTGGGCTTGTAGTGACATTACCAAAGTAGCCCCGCGCTTGTGGTAATATTCGATGCTATACATGATCTAATTTAGGGGGATACTCTAAAAAGTTTTCTTCCTTGAGATTAATAGTATTTGAAAAATATGAAGATATGAAAAAAATATTCAACTCTTTAAGAGGCTTTGAGTAGTACTCGGTCTCCAAGTCCAAAATCCCTATAGATACGCTCTTGCTTATTGCTCTAGTGCTCTAACCATTGCGAGGCATAAGAAGTATGAATGCTGAGATTGGTAGGTTGAGATTGCGAAGTTAGCATAAACTGTGATCTTGCCACGAATATATAAAACTAAATGCACTGCACACATCACTTCGATTCATAGTCAGTAGTGAATAATGGATATCTTATGAGCATGACTAGTATGAGTTGACTTGAGTTTCTTGTGTAAGTATGATTTGACCATAGAAAATGTTGTCTTGTGGAATGACTTGTTGATGCTTTGTTCGGGACGATCAAAGTCTAAGTGGGGGGTAGTTGATGACGGTCAAATTATACCCATAAATGTCATCAACATTATCCTTAAATCGAGCCAAATAATATATATTTCGTATTAAATCACTTGTTTATATTTATTATTTAATGTTAAGTGATTATTAATATGATATTTGGTATTTATCCATTTTCATTATTAAAAGATCGATTTATTGTGCGATAAATGCTGATTTTGTAGATCACGACAAATCGGAAGGATTAATATTGTTCAATCAATGATCTCAAGATAATCGGAGCATTAAATGAGAGATTAATCGGATCAACATGCAAGCGTGCAGTGGGGAGCAAGACAGATGAAAAAACGTGTAGAATGGGCAACTTTTAGCTTCGGTCGACCGAGCCATCACACTCGGTCGACCGAGGCTCAGGCTTGGGGCAGTTTTGGGTTTTATCGAGTCTATCTTCTAGAACCTCCCTAAGTCGGCAAAACCTCCTATATAAGCAGCAGCTTCGAGAAATTGTAAAGAGAATCCATTCATTCAATAATTCATTCATCCTTAGAATACTCTTCATATCTTGTAGCAATGTAGAATAATTTGAAGGTTTCCAGAGTTTAAGGGCTGCAAATTATGTAAGCCTTTATTTTCTGTTTCTTTCTTTTAAGTAATTAATCCCTTCCAATAATGCTTTATCGTTTGAATTAGTTAATCATAGCTAGATGATGTAGATCTAGGCTATGACGTTAGGGATGTGGCGACTCCTTGTCTATAGGGATCCCATAACCTACGTCATCTACTTAGTATTTATTCATGAATCTACTTGATTTAATTAATGCGTATCTATGTTAGTTTATATGAATGCTTTACGAATTACTGTTTAATCCGTTGTGTATGATGAAACGCTGAGAGATACGTTCAGGGATGTAATCTGGGGGAAAAAGACCATTCGGTCGACCGAGCCCAGCTATTCGGTCGACCGAGCCCTGTTTTATCCGTTAAATAGCCACGTCATTATGGTTAGGTTAACTTAATAGAATTTATTATCTCAGTAGGTATGGCTATGGCTACGTTACTCGCTTAGTTTAATTAAAACGTGTAAAAAGGAAATACCAATATAAAACTCTTAGGTAGGCTTATGAATTGCTCTTCACGGACGTTCAGCAATATCTAGGTAGGTTTATATTTGGGAATTGCATGCACCTGCTTATACGTACGTCGTAGATTAGCATGAGACTATAACTTGGTAATTGCTAGTTGGAAGAGGGCTTGAGTAACCGTTTAGGAAGTATAAGTACGCCTAACCACAGGAATGTTGCCTAGACGAGGTGTACGATTAATATCGGCATCCTTAGTGTCGTAAGTGTGCAAGTTATATGAGATGGATACCCAAAAGGTGAAGTCACGTAATGTAGCACAGTGATCTAGCAACCTAACCGGTGCTAAGTCAAGTTAAAGAGGATGACTCCCGTAGCCAATCTAAGATAGATACAAACGGATTGACGAGTTAATAAGTTCGAGTTTATTATATAAATTATCTAGGTCCAAACGATAAAGACTATAATTGGGGAGGTTAATTACGTTGTGTCGAGTCGTGTCTTTACCTTTCTTGTCTTATGTTGGTCGTAGACCGCCTCTATGTCCTTGACATGTTTAATTAATTGTTTGTATATAAGATGATCCACAATTGGTTCCCTGTGGGATCGACCTTGATTCACTATAGCTATACTACGATGGGCCTAGTCCTCTTGCTAGTATTGGTTTATGGTGGTCAAGTATTTTATAACCTGATTGACCCCGATCAGGTATACGAATTGGCAGGGAAATTTTCATTTTCTATATTCTTTTGAATATGTTGTTTTTTTAAATATTTGAATAGGTTTTATTTTAATACTAATCAAAGAATGGCTTGGTATTATAAGAATAATAAACTTTATCACAAAAAATATTATAATAATTATAATGAGGGGAAATTTTATTGTTGACCACTTAATGAGGGGAAATATGATCAATAAAGACCGGAATCAAAATTCGCTCATCAAGTTGTAAAACAATTTCCATCCCATCATTATAACTACCAATTAAAGACGAAATTTCGACCCCTCACAAAAATTTCCTCATTAAAATCCTTTTGTCTTGTAGTGATGAATCCTATGCATGCTTCAATATCACACTCAACCACTACCGCATGATCGCCCCAAGGCTAGGGGAAACCTCAATAGTGTCAAAGCATGACAATCCACACCGTGATGTCATGAATATTTTCGGTCTTAAAATAATTACACAACCGCCACATAGTGCGACACTGAATAAAGTAAGTGAGTCAGTCTAACGTACGCATTCTCTAATACCTGTCCACGTACAGTCCAAGTGTCCCTACACTTCAATAGACATGATCTATCCATATCTTCATAAGATAGAAGATATCCAATACGTGATAGTCTAACCGTACTTTTAATGTCTTATTTAATAGTACATAAGACTAGAGAAATTTAAGTATCAAACCTTTTAAAGTGAGTTGTGATCTCATCAACCATAATCACCATTATGATTTCTCTTTCACAGTTTGACACTAGGGACGTTATTATATATACAATACCATAATTGGTTTGCTGAGACGAACAAATATATAACTACAAAAAGTCATTTATCATATGTACAAACATATTGAAATAGTACTAATGATCCGACCCGGTCGGATCCGGTCCAACTCGATTGGGTTTATGACACTATTTCAACAGCCTTTTGGTCTTCTTCCCTTTCTTGAAGAACTTCGAGCTTTCAAGATCTCTGATGCTTTGATGTTGCTGTGCTTCAAGCTTTTTTCCTCCGGTCATCAATCAACACTTTTTCAGTGTGTTGATGATTCCACCCAACATCTTGAAGTGAACCATGAAGGTTCAGCTCGAATTTGCCCAAGGATTGATTATAGTAACAATGAAAGTGAGCTCCGTGACCCCTAGATATCCGTGTATCTAAGAACCTGAGATTATGACCTCGACCACAATGAATTCTCACGACCTTCATAAGTTCGGGTTTGAATACTTTAAACAGAGTACTCACAAGTTCGAAGAACTCAAATAATTTATATTTCACTCAAAATTAACTCCTTCTCATGAATACTAACAACCTCTTCATTTTTCTCTTCAACTAATTCTTTTTTTTTACATTCAGCCCTCTGTTTGGCCACATCCGCCCAAAAATTCTCCCGAAATAGTTCATTTTCCTTCTTCCATCTGTCCCGCTACACTTGCATCCTAACCTTATTTTCTTGTTTCACCTCCTCAAAGATTGCACAACGGCCCTCCTCAAGGATCATTTGCATCCCTGCTAACAATTTATTATTTCGAGCTGTGAGCTCATTGTTATGCCTCTGTTCCACCCTCCTCTGTTCCTCCCTACAAACTCGTATCTTAGAATATTCATATCAAGACATATCTCTCACAATTCACTCGTTTTTACACTCACAAATATAAAGAGATCAATCATAGAATGAATCACAACAATGAGCAAACCCTAAATATGATGTTGTCAGAAAGTTACAGAATTTAAGCAGTGACTTTTCGTACAGATTGTGATCCAAATACTTCGAATCTGGAAAAACTCAAAAGCAAGAGTTGTAGAGAAGGAAAATTTCCTTTAATACCACATTTTTAGGGGATTTGGAGTTGAGTAACCCACTCAAATCGAAATCGTACATAGATCTACAGCTGCAGAATTTCAAATAGGACGGTCTTTGTTGTAGGGCGATTTCGAATGGGATATGCTTTGAATCCCAAGATGTGGTCAAGAGAGAAAACGTATAGAACACGTTGATGTAGTTGTGGTTAAAATTTTAGGTCATTGGGAGGTGGTTTAGTTATGGTTATGATATGATTCCAACTGATGTGAATCGTTGGTATTACCCAATAATTGATTCACGGTTCACTTCAGTTCAACTCGAATTTGCCCAAGGTGTTGGTCCCTTGGAAAGGCTGACACAAGTTTAGAGGGGCAGGGTGAATAAACTTGTCACCAAAAACTAGATCTGAAATGATTAAGGTTCAGTTTTAACTTGTGTGGAGTTAAGCCGACTAAGCTAAGTCTAAGTCAAGACTGACTTATAACCAAACTAAGTCAATCGGCAGCGGATATAAGTTTTAGCCTTTATCTGGATCTTGTGAATGTGCTAAACTGAATTCTGGTGAATGTCAATTTGTGAGCTGTGAGTGAGTATAACAATCAATTTCAGTACACTGAATAAACAATAATAAATGCTGAGTAAATAAATGGCTGAAGATAAATGCGTAAAGTAAGTAGAGCAAGAATTATAGTGGTTCCAGGTGGTGTAATCATGTCAGTCCACTCTTCCCTTGTGATGTAGGAGGAAAATTCCACTAGAACTCTTTGAGGTAAGCTATTACAAAAAGTCATAAATGATAGTCCCTGAATAATCCCTAGCTTCACTATCTAAACAACTAAAGAACATGTAGCATTGTTGCTCTTCAACTGCTTGAACAATGGTCCTTAGAGGGTTGCTATTGCCTCTTCTCCAGCTACCATAACAAACACAATCTACCTGACTGCTAATGACAACTGTCCTTGGAAAATCCTAATCCGGATTGCTTCACAGTCTAAAATTGAGAATCAATAAATTGTCGAAATCAAAGTTGGGCTGAGAATCAATAAATTGATTCTTCCTTGTGATTCTTCTAAGTGTCGAGGTCTGGATTTGATCGATGTAGCTTGAACACTTGAAGAAATCTAGATGTGATCTTGTTGAGCCCAAATATTGATCACGATTCAAATGGACAAGACTTGTGCACAAAACGCTTGTAATCTCGTTAATTCAGTTTTTGATCCTTGATGCCAAGTCCTCTATTTATAGTGTGAGGTCCAACGTTCATCTTGCTTGAATTTGAATTGTATCAACGTCTATATTTTCAGATGTCAGGTGTCAGTGACCGTTCTGACATGTCAGTTCTTCATTGAATAAAAATCCTTGATTTATAACGTTCGAATGTACTTTCAGTTGCTTGGATGGCTGACTATAAAATTGAGTATCCTAATCAGTTTTATACTGAGTTTGTCAATTATCAGTTTGTTAACTGACTTAGAGCATTAACTGAGTTTTTACTCTCCTTCAAAAATCTCAGTACTCTATTTATCTGATTTTATATCACTAAATCAGAGTACATCATTCCTTATACAAATCATCTAAGATATCATTGTCCTTATTATTCTTAGGTATTCTTTCAAGATCCATAAAGTCAGTTCAGGCCATCACAGACTTACTTGAATTCTAACTTTACAGTCTTGGCTTTAGTCATCATAACTGCGTTTGAGTACCTCAGTTCTTCAATCTTCTACAACTGAGTTTGTGTCCCTCAGTTCTTCATTTACTGAGTTTGTTCCCTCAGCCTTCAGTTCTAGATAAGTCAACCGAGTCTACGTCCCTCAGCAAACTTACCTTCTTCAATTCTGAGTGAACTTCAGTTCCAAGTTCTGGTGACTCTTTTCTGTTTTTGTCAATATCTAGTTTTCTAGATGATCTCCGGTTTTCAGTTTTACGACACTTCTATGTATTACAGTGCTTGTCTGATATAATGTATACAATTATCATATTCTAGTAAAACCTATACATTCAGTTCTAGACATCTTTTAGCTTTCCACTATAACAGCTAGTTTCAGCACTTCATCAATGGGGTGTAAACAAACAAGTAACTAAATAAGATGAACCATTATCAAAACTAAAATTTTATTTCCAACAATTTCCCATTTTTTGATAATCCAAAACCATCCTTAAAAGAAAATCTTAAAGATAAGACAATACAAAACAAGGTAAAACTGGAAACTGGATATATCATTAGAATTTTCATAAACTGGATCAAGTTACACATTTGATTATGAATTGAGATAAAAGCTAAACAGCTTTCTGTGTAACTAAGATAAATTTCTTTTCCTTGTCTTGAAGACGATATTCATTTTCTAACATTGATTCTTCCTTGTGAAATGTTCTAAAATAATCAACTTGGCTTGATAGCTTCCACTTTCTCTATAGAACTAACTTAGGAAGGTGAGTTTCATCCTTGTAATAGTCTTCAAAATCTGCAACATCAGCCTTCATCTGTTCTCTCTTATCTCTGTTTTGAAGCTTCTCTTCAATTCTCTTTACTTTCTTGTAACTGGCCATCTTCTAATTATGATAGAGATCAGATAATAAATAGGCAAGGGATTCTTCATAGTTTTGTCTCTGTATTTTGCCTTGACATTGTTGTGATCCTTGACAGACTTCATCCACAGATCTTGTGTGAGAGTAGCTCTTCATTCTCCAAGTTGACTGTACTTTGAAATGAGCTGCTCGTCAGTTAGTTGTTTCACATCCCTAACATAAGGATCTACTGCTGATTTGCATTTCTTTAATTCAGCTTCAAGCTTCAGCTTTTCTTCTTGTAATCTCAGCTTTTCTAATTCAACTTCCCTCTTTTTAGCATCATACAACTGAGTGATCAACTGTTGAGTTGCCTTTTGGTCTGTTGAAATGTCTTTCTGAGAAGTGAGAACTTATTTGAGCTGAGTTTCTAATCCATAGATTCGCTGATTGAGGTGTCATTCTACTTGAGCATGAATTTCTCGATCTTCCATAGTTGTAGTTTCAAGTTTCTCCTTTAGACTGAGAATTTCTAAAACTGAATTTGAAGTGGATTTCTTGATAACATCCAACTTAGTATGAACTGAGACGTCAGTCTTCTTCATGTAATCCAAGTATCCGGAGATGTGTGATAAAAGGCCATTGTATTCATCTTTTTGGTTGAGCATTGTCTTCAAATTCTCTTGGACTTTGCTCAATTCCTCTTTTGTCAGCTTCTCAGTTGGATCTTCTTCTACTTTTTCTTGTATTTTAGACTGAGTAACATCTTCTATTATCATCAATTGTTGATTATCAGTTCCTTCTGCTGCTCTCTGATTGTCAGTTGTCAGATTCTCAATTGGAAATCCTTCCTGCTGAGTAACAGATTGTGCTGCTTGTCGTTCAGGTTGAGTATCTGATTGCAAAATTGTACTCTTTTCAGCTTTCTTCCTTGAATCATCATCATTATCATCATATTTCTTCTTTAAAACTTCCTTCAGTATAGATGATGTGATCGATTCAGTTCTCTTAGCTATCTCTTTGAATCTGTTGTAGCAGTTGGTGAGAAACTCATCCATAGGAAACAATGCATATAAGTCTTATATTTCAAGTTTATCCAACAATAAATTTTCTTCACTAAGTAAAATAGCTTCACGAGAATCTTCATTCTTGAGCTTCATCTTCATCAGGTTGATAATCCTTACTGCATCAAAGATGTAGTCTCGTGGTTGCGGAGTTACCTGTTACTCTTGCTCATCATGCAGAGCAGAAACTTGTTTCTCTGATATCTTCTGCTTTATGTGAGAAACAACTTCAGTAACCAAACTCTTCTTCTGTCTGACTTCAGTTTTCAGTTGTTGTTCCCCCTTAGTTGATGCTAACTAACTTGAAGTACCTGGGAACAAACATCCTCCAACTGATGTTTCCTTCTGTGTTTCAGATTTCCTCTTAATCCCTTTTTGCTGGGCAATCTGCTGAGACACATTTTTCTTATTGGCTTCAGGTTGGGAAGTCTTCATCCTTGAACTTACAACTACTGCAATTTTCTCACTGGTTGTAGTTGTAGTTGTAGTTTGTTCTCGCTTCTTCCTATCGCTGAGTCTTTCCAAATAATGTTGAATAATTCCGCTAAGTGTCTTATTCAGTCGAAATCTTCCTTCAGTTTGTCTTCCTTCAACTTGGGCTTTGCTGGCACTCGCTACTTCAGCTAAGTGTTGCTGCTTGATCTGATTGAACACATATTCATCCCATATGGTGTTCATCAGATATATCCCATATTCGGATAGCTTGCTTAGCCCTTTGTAACGACCAATAATATTTTTCTTAGCCACCTACTGAGGAGTGAAAATTCAGGCTTAAGATCGCTGAGAGGTGTGTCAACGTCTGCTGGTTCTTTTGTTACTGATATTTGTCTGAGAAAGTCTTCCCTTTTGAGTGGCAAACATGCCAAGTCTATTGATTTCACAAGTGGTTGTTTGAAATCAAATAGCTGCCTAATGACTTCTTCAGTGACGATTACCCTTTTCTCCATGAACCTTAGTCACCAGGGAGTGCTTAACTAACCTTATATTCTCCCAGAACTGCAAAATCCCTTCCATGTCATGATCCTTTTGAGATTTTACTTCCAGGTGGTTCTTCAACCCTTGAAGATTTTGCATCTTATCGCAAATATAGCTTGCGAGAACAGTGTTGAACATTTCTTCATAATCTTCAAAAGAAAGGCTGTCCAACTCAGTGATTAGCCTGTCTTCTTGAGTCTGTTTGGAGGCTGCCATTTGTAGAGATTTTCTATGTTTTGAAAAATTTAAGGAGTAAGATAAAGTTTCTGGCGTTTGAGAGAGAGATAAAGTTTAATTTTTGTGTGAGAGGAGATATGAAAATGGTTAGATATATAGTGGGGAGGAAGGTTGGTGATTTGGTTGCACGATTTTTTGAGAGATTTGTACCAACTTTACAAATTCCATGATGGTTTGTATAACCAATGCATGTACTATCCGACATTTTTGGGGGTATACAAGCAACACTTTCTGACATAAACGGTGGTAATTAAATGTGATGTAACTATTGTTGGTTTTATCCTTTCAACTTTTGACTTACTTTGATTGGATTAAAAACTGACTGTGATTAGTTCCAAAGCGTGTTCAGTTCTGTCAAATCTTTCAGTTCAGTTGGTCTGTTTGGGATTGTTGATGTCATTGATTGATCTATCAAGTGAGCGCACCCAGCATGACAAAGATCAATCCCCTTCACGAATCTATGAGCTTAAACTAACTTAACTGACTTTGATAATTCCCAATTCAATTCTCAGTTTAGCAAACCTTTCTTTGTCAAGTGGTTTGGTAAAAATGTCAGCCAACTGATCTTCAGTTGGGAAATAGAGAACTGTAACATCCTTTTTCTCCACATGATCCTTTATAAAGTGATGTCTCAAATCAATGTGCTTGGTCCTTGAGTGCAAAACTGGATTGTCAGTTATAGCTATTGCACTTGTATTATCACACATTATAGGAATCAGTCCATCTTCTATCCCATAATCTCTTAACTGCTGTCTTATCCATGAAACATGAGCACAACAACTTCCAGTTGCTATATATTCAGCTTCATCTATTGATGTTGAAATTGAGTTTTGCTTCTTGCTGAACCATGACACAAGTCTATTTCCTAGTAACTGACATGTGCCTGAAGTACTCTTTCTGTCCACCTTGCATCAAGCATAATCTGAGTCTGAGTAGGAACTCAGTTTGAATTCTCCTTCCTCTGAGTACCATATAACTACTCTTACTGTGTCTTTCTAATACTTCAAGGTTCTTTTGACAACTGTGAGATGACTTTCTTTGGGCCTTTTTTTGAAATCTGGCACAAACACCAACAGCAAAGGATATGTATGGCCTACTTGATGTGAGTAAAGTAGACTTCCAATCATTCTTCTATAGAGAGTTTGATTCACATCTTTGTCTTCATCTAATCTGATGTTGGTTCCAATGGGTGTTGCAATGCCAGTTGATTTCTCCATTCCAAACTTCTTGATCAATTCTCTTGTGTACTTAGTTTGGTGAATGAAAAGTCCATCGTCCATCTGTTTACTTGTAAATCGAGAAAGTAATTCAGTTCTCCCATAATACTCATTTGAAATTTGCTCTTCGTCAAACTTGCAAATTTCTCACAGAGTTGTTCATTTTCTGATCCAAAGATGATATCATCAATATAGATTTGAACTAGGAGAGTACTTTCTTCAACTTTCATTCTGAACAAGGTTTTATCAATATTGCTGGAAATATTATTTATGTTTTGATGATGATTCGTCACGTAATTAGACAACCTCTAAAGTTGTGTTAGCCTTTCCAAGGGACCAACAAATAGTTCCTTTTGTAAAACCATTATCCACCAAAAACGGAGACAGAGTTTCATACCAAGCTCTTGGTGCCTGCTTCAGTCCATAAAGAGCTTTTCTCAGTTTAAAGAATTTGTCAGCTTGGTCTTTAATTTCAGATCCTAGGGGTTGCTATACATAGACTTCTTATTCAAGTATCCCATTTAAAAATGCACTTTTCATGTCCATTTGGTATACTTTGAATTTCTTGTGAGCTGCAAAGGCAAGAAATAATCTGATTGCCTCTAACATTGCAACTGGAGCATAAGTTTCATCGAAGTCTGTCCCTTCTGCTTGTGAATAACCCTTTGCTACAAGTCTGGCCTTATTTCTGACAATATTTCCTTCTTCGTCTAACTTGTTTCTGAAAACCCATTTGGTGTTGATTATGTTGACATGATCTGGCTTATCCACCAATTCCAAAACTTGATTTCTCTCAAATTCGTTAAGTTCTTCTTACATAGCTCAGATCCAATCTGGATCATTTAAAGCTTCTTCAATTTCCTTTGGTTCAGACTGAGATAGGAAGCATGCTATCATAACATCCAGCTGATGTCTTGTCCGAACTCCTATTTGGAAATCACCTATCACCTGTTATTCAGGGAGATCTCTCATACATTGATGTACTGGGGGTTGCATCAGGGGGTCTTCATTTTGTTGAATTCGTTCTTCTTGAGTTTGATCATTTTCAGTTCGATCAGTTTCCTGTTGTTGTTCAGTTGCAGGTTCTGTTACTGGCAATTGAGACCGATCCTGATCTAATGAATCTGATATCCTTAATCTTCCAATATCTATAAAAACTGGTTTTGGAGTCTTCTCTGACTGAGACTGAGAAAATGGTTCCTCTTTGTCTTCAATTGTGTCACCGGTAAACTTTAGTTCATCAAAAACCACGTGTATTGATTCTTCATGCTTGAGTGTCCGTTTGTTCAGTACTCTAAAAGCTTTACTGACACTTGAGTATCCCAGAAATATTCCTTCATCAACTTTGGGCTGAAAAACCTTAAGCTAATCCTTTCCATTATTGTGAACAAAGCATTTCCTTCCAAAGGCATAAAAATATAAGACATTTGGTTTTCTTCCATTCCAAATCTCATAAGGTGTTTTTTCATGTCTCTTGTTCATAAGAGCTCGATTCTGAGTGTAGCACACTGTATTTACAGCTTCTGACCAATATCATTCTGGCAGTTTTGATTCATAAATCATTGTCCTTCCAGCTTCTTTGAGTGTTCTATTTCTCCTTTCAGCTACTCCATTTTGCTGAAGTGTTGTTGTAGCAACAAGCTGATGTAGTACTCCATTTTCTCCACAATAATCAATGATTATATTGTTGCGAAATTCAGTTCATTTGTCAGATCTAATATTGACCACTGCCACTCCTTTCTGATTCTTGAGTCTCTTGAGAAGTTCTGTCAGTTGTTGCTTGGTTTCACTTTTCTTTGTAATGAAGATGACCCATGTATATCTTGAGTTGTCATCAACTGCCACCAAGGTGTATTTCTTTCCACTAACACTGATAGGCGTAATTGGTCTAAATAAGTCCATATGGATCAGTTCTAAAACTCTGGTTGTTGAGTGCTGAGACTTAGTCGTGAAACTTGCTTTGGTTTGCTTTCCTTGTTGACATGCATTACAAAAGCTATCCTTCTTGTATGATATCTCTTATAGTCCGATCATCAAGTTCTTCTTGACTAGTAGGTTGATATCATCAAAATTGAGCTGACTCAGTTTCTTGTGCCACAGCCAACTGAGTTCTGACTTGGTGTGCACAATTATACAAGTTTCTGAAACTGTTATAGACCAATCTACAACATACATGTTCTCTTTCCTTCTTCCGGCGAGAACTACTTGATAAGTTGTTTCACTAACAACAATGCAGAATTCCATATCAAATGTCACTTTGTAACCCATGACATAGAATTGACTTGTGCTGAGTAGATTGAAGTGAAGTCCTTCCACAAAAGATACATTCTTGATTGTGAGTCAATTTCTGATCAAATTTCCATATCCTTTTGTGTATCCATGTCTGTCTTTACTTCTAAAATTGACTCTTGGTCCATCCTTGTCTATAAAATTAGTGAGACAATCTTTGCTCTTTGTCATGTGTCTAGAGCATCCCCTGTCAAAATACTAAATATCCTGCAAGACAAATTAAAATGTTTTAGGTACCCAACTCTGTTTGGGTCCATAGGTGTCAGTTGTCATTACAACTCGGGGGATATTTCTATAAGGTCTTCTCTGGATATTGTTGCACCTGTTTTCATAAATGTAAGCCACACTCCTATAGTATCTATTTTTGGATTGTGTCTTATTTATATGTTCTCTCAAATCTTTTGGCTGAAAATGCCTTCTGTTATTAAAAGCTGAGTAATAACCATCATTCATCTTGTACTGATGTCTAGGCTGACTTCTCTACCGAGGCTTTTGTTGAGAACTGGGATAAGTTCTCTGCTGAGCCTTGGACTAAGACTTTTGATAAGTCTTTTGTCTTGAATGATTGTTCCTGTCAGGTTTAATAACAGGTTCAGTAAAATTCCAATCATCATCAGTGGGAAATAATCTGCCTTTTCCCCCAACTGTGTAAATCATTGAATGATTAACATTCCTAGATTTACTCTGATTAAAATTTTTCTGGTTCATGACATGATCAAATTTTGTAGGTCTGGAGGTTGATCTATTCTTCATGTTTCCTTGAGGTACAGCTGATCTACCTTTCGATTTACCTTTACTGGTAGGTGCAGCTATCTTCATAGAACACTGAGTTGACTTATGTGAGGCTGACTTTACTGGTTCAGCAATTTTCTCAGTTTCTGGAAGTTGCTCGGCTACAAATTTAATACCAGTTTTGATATTAGGTTCAGCAGCTTTGCTAGTTCCATCATTAGAAGATTGCAGTGTGTCGAATCCTAAGACAGTTCTGTCTCTATATGGCTTTCCGGATTTGAATCTAGTAGCTGGACTTGATTGAGCAAAAGATTCAGTTGCAACTGCTGATGCAGTAGGCTTGATACTGACTCTTCTCTTTATCAGTTCTAGTCAGTTTCATCATTTTCAGTTCAGACTTCAATCTTTCAACTTCATGATTTAGAGCTTCCTTCTCAGCTTTAATTGATTCAAAACCAGCGTGGATGGTTACCAGCTGATTCATCAATTCGTCAAGTTTTTCTTCTAATTTTAGATTTCATGGATTGGAGTCAGCAGTCGAAGAATAAGCATTTTGCATGGAAATCTGTGCTGAGCTATACTTAGAGTTAGATTCACATACTTCATTGGGATCCTCCATATAAGCCATTAGAGCTGTATGATCTGATAATCTTTCAGTGCCAGCTTCATAGTCTGACTCCTCTCTGGCTAAGAGAGCTCTTCTGCCAATTCTTCGTTGCCGAGTCTTCTTACCATTCAGCTCTGGACATTCAGCTTTGTAGTGTCCAGGCTTCTTGCAGTTAAAGTAGAGATATTCATCATCCTTTCTCTATTCAGGAGTCTTCTTGATAAACTACTGAGTGGCTGGATGTCCACTCTTCATTCTTCAAATTCTATTCATCATTAGAGCAATATGCTCTTCCATCTCATCCAATTGTTGAAGATTGCTAGATGAGGTTTCTTGATTATCTTTGAAGCTGCTGCGAGATCTATGGTTTTAGGTTCTTCCAGAGGCTTGATTATTGCAGCTGTGCTTGTGAAATACTCGCTGAATTCATAAGCCTTCAGGTATGAGAAGATTTTGAAGGAATCTTCTGTTAGGAAATCTACGCGGGAACGCAGCGGAATTCAAAAATTTATTTCCTATCGACCCAAGATCGACTTCGTTTAATCAATAAACAAATAAGTAGTAGACAGTGGTTACCTAGGTTGATTTAAAAGATCGACGCTTTGACCGTCTAAGGAGAGTAGTTCTCCATAGAGCCGCCCAAGTGTTCGGCCTCTACCGCTAGTCCACACGAACACCCCGCCGGAATCCCATCATGGATTGCTATTGAAAAACTCCGGATGCTAGACCGGCCCTTTTCCCCTCTCTCCAACTCTCTATATGATGCTCTCTATTTTACACAAGAACTATTAGTTCTTGGAATTTTGATTTACAAAAGAGCTTGACACCCACTTCCTATTTATAGGGAAAGTGGCGACCATGAAGTGTGGAGGAGAAGAAAATATTTTCCCAATAAAATAAGGAAAATATAATTGATTGATTTATCTCATTTATTACAATATCTCATATTAAATAAATCTAGTATATTGTCAATATCTTATATTGAATATTTCCAAGATATTGTCAATATCTAATATTGACTATCTTTATTTTATTACCATAAATCAATTTACACATGTGTATATATCACAAATATATATTACACATATAAATCTATACATAAATATTTTGGACACAATCATGCACATGCATATTATATGCAACACACGCTGGGAACAAAATGAATATATAAATATTAATATATAATATTAATATATGGTAATACCATTAATTAAATTGCACAATCCAAGTGTGTCACTTATACACACATGCGGCGCCACTTATAAATACAAGTGTATTAACTAATCAACTTAATTAATATCTTGTATTATATTTATTCATAATAAATAATTTCACCACATTAATTTACCACTATAACCTTTATAGTACGAGACAAATTCTTTCCTTATTAGGTTATCATCTATAACCACATTTTAATCTGGCTAGATGTTCTTATGTGTGTGACCCGAGAGGCTTCCAAATATGTTGGCCGTAGACACAAAGTGCAAATTACGAAATTGCTCTTCATGCCTAACGATCAAGGGATAGCGTCTAGCAACACACCGTGACCCCCAATCATCGGAAGAGTCAAATGCAATGACTACTACCTTTCATGTGAAACAGTCGTAATAATATCCATACAGTCGTTAGTCGAGTGTCAAAACATCAACGACCGTATCTTATAATCTGGATATCAAGCTCTCTCGAAGTAAAACTTTTACTCCCACTTTGCAAAGATTCACGAGAGTAAGACATTCCTTACAAGAAGGACATTTCAGATATTCGATCCCAATCATAGGATATGCGATTCCCGGACGACCAATCATGTATACTCCGCATGCTTCAGTATCATACCCAATCACTACAGCATGATCGCCCGTGGTTAAGGGAAACCTCAATAGTGTCAAAGCATGACAATCCACACCGTGATGCCATGAAGACTCCGGTCTTAAGGATAATTACACAACCGCCACATAGTGTGACACTTAACCGTGTAAGTGGGCCAGTCTAACGTACGTATTCTCTAATACACGTCCACGTACAATCCAAGTGTCTCTACACTTTGATAGACGAGATCTATCCCTGCCCTAAAGATAGAAGACATCTAATACGTGCTAGTCTGTTTATAATATCAATGCCCTGTTTAATAGTACATCAGTCTAGACACATTTAAGTATCAAACTTATTAAAGTGATTAGAGATCTCATCAACCATAATCGCCAATCATGGTTTCTCTATCACAATTTAATACTAAGGATGTTATCATATAACAATTCATAATTGGTTTTTTAAAAGAACATATATATGACAACAGAAAATCCATTTAATATATGTATAAACATAAAGAAATAGTAGAAATGATCCAACACGGTCGGATCTGGTCCAACCCGATTGGGTTTAGGACACTATTCCAACAATCTCACACTTGGCCTAAAACTAATCACTCGCACACACAAGACCAAGTTGAAACACAAGAATCTCATGCAATACTCGCAATTAGCCCTAGCCATGAATGGATCACTATCTGTGGGGACTCAGACTATCTTCATATCATGCTCCATATGATCAAGTCAAAAGAACCGCCTCAACACACACACGAATCTCTGAAGAGACCCTGGTCCTTGCTTTAAGCAATGAATCCACTTACTATATCAGCTATATAGAAAAGGTGGAAGAACCGTACTAGGTTCAGGAATGAACCTTCTAGATCCATGTACTGCTCCCGCTGCGCCTCTAAGGCACTACTGTGTTTTGGCTAAGTTGTAGAGTTTACAGTGACCCATAGGCTAGAACATTTCTAGCTCACTGTATCACTTAATCAAAGTGATTGCAAACCCATACTGTAACTCCCACTCGCCTTCATAAGACTCAGGATTTACGTCTGTATATCTACATTTATTTAATTCCAAGTTTCAATAAACTAGGAAACTTTCCTTAACTTGTTTAAGGATATTCTCGACATCTGCTAGAATCACAAGATAAAGATAATTAAAAGGTTTACACCCCGTATCCCTCAGCCGTCACTATATCCTGATGGTAATCATATTACTATCCATGTCAGCCTTTCAGGGACATTCCCCTTAGGTAAGACAGACTAGGTTCACAACCTGGTTGTCACTAATGGAATCTAATTCAGATTTTATGGCTCCTGGACATATCTCTCAAACCTGCCATTTCAAACATTCCTTCATAAGTCGTGAGATATTCATTCTTCAAAATGAACATACCAACAGCCTTTTCAGGCTTGAGGTTATCCACAGACTTACAGAACTTTTGTGTGCATTGAGCAGTGTTTTACACCACATCGCTACGTGGCATTTTCTCACGTTCCTATGGTTGAATATATCTTTATGGTTCTCAAACTCTTTTGAGATCTGATTCACTCCCACTGTTTCTCTTGGAAGAAACACTTCCTTTAGAAGACAGCATGTTTGGAGACAAACATTTTGCTCCGCGGACAAGTAAATAATATCCAGCGTGCTAGCTAAGACATTCCACAAAGTTGCATATGTCGTATTAGGCTCCAAGCCTTTTTGACTTTGCCTATGATAACTTCAAATCATCGGTTAAGATAAATTTGACATTATCGCCTTCCATATCTAATATGGAATTTATTCAACCTTTATTCTTCGGAACTCGGTTTAGTATAAGGGCACTATCCCGAAACGGATAAGGGATACTTTGCATGGCTTGCGTCACACCTTTATCATATAAAGTGTTGTTTCCATTTTGAGAACGCAATCTAATTGTGTATCCCAAAGATGGTATCCTTCAAGGGAAGAATCTTATTCCTTTTCAGACGACTTCCGAAACACCCTTCAGGTATTAATTGCTTCAATCCAATTAAAGATTAATTTCTAAGTAGCTCATCAATCTCATATCGTACTAGCTCGAACTTTTTGGGCTTTCTGAATTATGCACTTCACTGAGTACACTTGACTATTTCTAAAAATAGTCGTAGAGATTAATAAACAATTATTCATGGCATTAATTGTCACAAGCCAACAAACATCACTATGTTTAGGCTTTAGACAATTTTTCTAGATTTTACTACCTTTTCATAAAAGGGTATTTTAGTCATCTTTAGATAAGATACGTATTACCCACAAGATTCATAATCATATGGTTCAACATCATCAGAATGACGTTTAATTACACGCTTCCCTTCCAGAGAGACTATGTCTTGAACAGCCACAAATATTAAGGATAACAGGCATACAAATATTCAGTTGAGATCTCATCACATATATCAACTATATAGTGACAACAATCTAGTATGTTAGATTCAGTGACCTTCCAACTTTATCGGAATAACATTTACTCTTTACAATTGAATATGTCTACTAAATCCTAACAAATAACTGAAAGCATGTTCTTCATAAGAACCGGAACATAATATCATTTATTTAGTTCCCTTATCAGTTTACTAGATCCAGAATATGGTAAGTGTTACAACGTTTGCTTCACCTTCCATATCTTTATGTAATCTTTCTAATTTAATCACACTCGCAAGATATCATATATCTAAGAGTTGACTTGAACTTAGATAGATTTATCTCAACTCACTTGCCTATAATAAAAAGTTCAATAAGTTCTCTATTTAAGCACATGCCCTAACTTTCATTTTAATCCTTCAAGCACTTGTAAATGTTTCTTAGTGTAGTCTTCATAAGACTTAAGAAAGATCACAAGAGCTATGTCTTTGATTTCCTTTCATAAAGAAAATCTAAAGTTTATTAAATAGTTTATTTAACCTTTTGAATCGTATTCAAAACATTGACTATTTAATTAACCTTTAAGCAATGATAGAATTAAGTCGATACTTAAATCGTACAATTTTGAAAACAACCTTTCCAAAATTAGATTTGGTCATTCTTATCTAACGTTTGAATTAATTGTCATCGTATGATCGAATGATCATCTTGGATCATATCCAATATATGATTAATTCGTTGAAACTTATTTCAAATGATTCGATCATATCATGAGCTTCCGCTTTCATTAATAATTAAAGCCTTGGTGTACTTCATCAAATATGTAGTCTCCTTGTCTCTAACTACTATAACGGTATTGCTCGTGTCATTGCTTATTTTAAAAGGATTAATATTACTTAACCATATTTGAGAACGTTTCTCAAAAGGTAACATCCATAATTTGGTTTTACTAATCGAGAATAAAACATAAATATAAGGTTTGCTAAAACTACAACATAAAAATGAAAATAAAAGAGTGTTTGTTTATACACACAAAATCAAAAATAGTCTTTTGATTTATGATTTTGCTCCCACTAGTCAACTACTCCCAATTGACTTTCAAGAATCTTTCAAAATTCTTTAGTGGCCAAGATCCCATCTGGTTACCCCGATTCCCGACGAGGGCCGATCAACCGGAATAATTCGAAAGGTATGTAACTCTTACCAATCACATCTTTATGTGACTCTTGATGGTTGACTAGTCAACTTTTTGACAATTCACATCTTTATGTGGTAGTCAACCCTTTGCCTCTAGAATAAGACGGTCCTGACGAGGGCCAATCACCGCAATACTCTAGTCAAGTCATAACCCAATATTCGCGAGATCTCATACGAATATATCTCAATAACAACGATATACCCGTGGTAGGTCAACTCCCGACGAGGGCCGATCAGTTGGATCCGAACAAAGGCTCTTCACCATCGCTATAATATTGGGAGACAATATTTTGACATGATTTTTGTTGTGGAAGTATTTACGTAAATTAATTCACTTAATTAATTTTAATTACGGTCTCATCAAATATATCTATCCCTATAGACATACATCCTACACATTTATCTAGATCGTGCCTAGTCATGCATCTATCGTATCATATAAAATAAATACAAGCACAAAATAAATAAATGCGTAAAGTAACCGGTATGATCATGGACTTTTCCTAGGTGCGGTTTCAAATACTAACTGACGAAACCGCGGGTCACAATCTAAGGTAGCTGCAACCGCCAATAGGATCTTGAATGCGCCATTCTACAATGGGATCTTTATTCCTCTTTCTTTGGTCTCCATTCTTGTTACATATAATTCTATCTAATAAAATAAATACACCCGCCGCATACGGGGGGGAGCTAACGGGAATGAGATAAATGCAGAAAATAAACTAGGTCACGTTCTTCATAACGGCCTAGGACAATTTTTTTTAAACCAACAGAAAAATTAAATCATTCACATCTATCCTATCGGTCGAGTCCATGATCAATCGGGGTCCATATAATCATATTATATCTACTATATCTAATCCATACAATAACATCTGATGAAAAAGATAAAATTGAAATTTAACTACTTGCGTCTTAATTAATCAATTAACATTTAATCTATTAAATAATTTTATCCAATCAATTAACTAATTAACATTTAATTAATTAAATGATTTTAATCGAAATAAAATTAACGATTAATTTTCAATGATTTTAATTTTAATTTTAATAAATTAGAACTATTCTAATAAGAAATCAAAATTAAAATTATGTCTCTTTTGTTTCTTTCCTTTTTGATTCTTAATCAAAAGGGATGCCTTTGGTTTCCTAAACAAAAAGGTATCTTCCTAAACCAAATTTGGTTTAGGCCTGGCCACTTTCCAAAATCAAAATTTTGAAAGTGGCATGGGCCTAGGCCTTTTACAAATCAAATATTTGAAAAGGGCATAGGCCTATTCCAAATCAAATATTTGGAAATGCCAAATAATTTTAGTTTAGGCCTGGCCACTTTCCAAAATCAAAATTTTGGTAGTGGCCTAGGCCTAGGCCTTTTTCCCAAATCAAATATTTGGAAAGGGCCTAGGCCTATTCCAAACAAAGTTTGGAAAGACCATCATTATTTTAATGCCATGTGGCATCCCAATGGCCCAAACTATTTAAACCATTGGTTAGCCACATGACACAACTAAACAAAGGAGGAATTACCAATCACAACTATGAACCATATTGAATCACAAAATACACAAAACAAAAATTTGGAGATCCGCCAGCATTGACCGGTCAACCGACTGCTGGTGGTGGTGCTGCCGCTAGTCGGCCGAGCACCACCCGATATCATTTTTTTTTCTTTTCATTTATCACTATTGCGAATAAAAAATCTTTCATATTTTAATTACGTGATTTAAACGATAAAATTAACTACGCTAAATAACATGCTTATTGCTTAAGCTTGAAACTCGCTCTGATACCACTGTTAGGAAATCTACGCGGGAACGCAGCGGAATTCAAAATTTTATTTCCTATCGACCCAAGATCGACTTCGTTTAAGAAATAAACAATTAAGTAGTAGACGGTGGTTACCTTGGTTGATCTAAAAGATCGACGCTTTGACCGTCTAAGGAGAGTAGTTCTGCATAGAGCCGCCCAAGTGTTCGGTATCTACCGCTAGTCCACATGAATACCCTGCCGGAATCTCATCATGGATTTCTATTGGAAAACTACGGTTGCTAGACCGGCCCTTTTCTCCTCTCTCCAACTCTCTATAGGATGCTCTCTATTTTACCCAAGAACTATTAGTTCTTGGAATTGTGATGTACAAAAGAGCTTGACACCCACTTCCTATTTATAGGGAAAGTGGTGCCCCAAGAAGTGTGGAGGAGAAGAAAACATTTTCCCAATAAAATAAGGAAAATATAATTGATTGATTTATCTCATTTATTACAATATTTAATATTAAATAAATTTAGGATATTGTCAATATCTTATATTGAATATTTCGAAGATATTGTCAATATCTAATATTGACTATCTTTATTTTATTACCATAAATCAATTTACACATGTGTATATATCACAAATATATATTACACATATAAATCTATACATAAATATTTTGGACACAATCATGCACATGCATATTATATTCATCACACGCTGGGAACAAAAAGAATATATAAATATTAATATCTAATATTAATATATGGTAATACCATTAAATAAATTGCACAATCCATGTGTATCACTTATACACACATGTGGCGCCACTTATCAATATAAGTGTATTTAACTAATCAACTTAATTAATATCTTGTATTATGTTTATTCATAATAAATAAATACCACCATATTAATTTACCACTATAACCTTTATAGTACGAGACAAATTCTTTCTTTATTAGGTTATCATCTATAACCACATTTTAATCCGGCTAGATGTTCTTATGTGTGTGACCCGATAGGCTTCCAAATATGTTGGCCGTAGACACAAAGTGCAAATTACGAAATTGCCCTTCATGCCTAACGATCACGGGATAGCGTCTAGCAACACACCGTGACCCCCAATCATCGGAAGAGTCAAATGCAATGACTACTACCTTTCACGTGAAACAGTTACCGTGTAACTTACAATCTTATCGATGTAATAATATCCATATAGTCGTTAGTCGAGTGTCAAAACATCAACGACCATATCTTATAATCTGGATATCAAGCTCTCTCGAAGTAACACGTTTACTCCCACTTTGCAAAGATTCACGAGAGTAAGACATTCCTTACAAGAAGGCCATTTCGGATATTCGATCCCAATCATAGGATATGCGATTCCCGGACGACCAATCATGTATACTCCGCATGCTTCAGTATCATACCCAATCACTACCGCATGATCGCCCCGTGGTTAGAGGAAACCTCAATAGTGTCAAAGCATGACAATCCATACCGTGATGCCATGAAGACTCTGGTCTTAAGGATAATTACACAACCTCCACATAGTGTGACACTTAACCGTGTAAGTGGGCCAGTCTAACATACGCATTCTCTAATACACGTCCACATATAGTCCAAGTGTCTCTACACTTCAATAGACGAGATCTATCCCTGCCCTAAAGACAGAAGACATCTAATACGTGCTAGTCTGTTTATACTATCAATGCCCTGTTTAATAGTACATCAGCCTAGAGACATTTAAGTATCAAACTTATTAAAGTGATTAGAGATCTCATCAACCATAATCGCCTATCATGGTTTCTCTATCACAGTTTAATACTAAGGATGTTGTCATATAACAATTCATATTTGGTTCTTTAAAAGAACATATATATGACAACTGAATAGCCATTTAATATATGTATAAACATAAAGAAATAGTAGAAATGATCCGACCCGGTCGGATCTGGTCCAACCTGATTGGGTTTAGGACACTATTCCAACATCTTCTATATCAAGTCTTCTTGATTATTCCATTGCTGCGACCTTCATCTTCCAGCACATGGGTAAAGCCTTCAAGATTCTAATGTTGATTTCTTTCTTGGTATACTCAATCTTGAGTAATGCTAGTTCATCGATTATGGCACGGAATCTTGTTTCCATCTGATCAATATTTTTGCCTGACTTCATCTTGAAATTTTCAAACTTCTATTTGGAAACTGAGATCTTGTTCTCTTTGATGGAGTCAATTCTTTCACAAATCAGTTGGAGTTTCTCCCACATTTCATTTGCAGTAGTGCAATCCTTGACGTTCAAATACATGTTGCTGTCGAGAGTTCGGAGGACGATGTCCATGGCAGCGTTATTCAGATTGTTCCTTTTTTGATCATCGTAGTTCCATTCACTCTTGGGCTTTGGGAATCTAACTTGGTCACCATTAACAGTTTGCATATGAGTGATTTGGATAGGTCCATCAGTAAGTACGTCCATCATCTCATCATGAGTGGCTTCTAGAAAGGCCTGCAAACGACGTCTATATTCATCAAATCTGTTGATGTTGCAGATCAGCATCTGTCTGGCATATTGATTGTTGTCCATTGTGTGAGTGAATGACAACTGGATTATGCAAAGCCTGGAAAATGAAAAACGGAGCTTTTTCAGGCAAACAACTAGAGGAGATAACTAAAGCAATTGAGTTTTTAACAATAGCTTGTTAATGAACACCGCTCCGATACCAATTGTTGGTCCCTTGGAAAGGCTGACACAAGTTTAGAGGAGGGGTGAATAAAATTGTCACCAAAAACTAGATCTAAAACGATTAAGGTTCAGTTTTAACTTGTGTGGAGTTAAGCAGACTAAGCTGAGTCTAAGTCAAAACTGACTTATAACCAAACTGAGTCAACCGGCAGCGGATATAAGTTTTAGCCTTTATTTGGATCTTGTTGTTTCTAAGAAAAATCTGAGTATGCTAAACTGAATTCTGGTGAATTTCAGTTTGTGAGTTGGGAGTGAGTATACCAATCAATTTCAGTATGCTGAATAAACAATAATAAATGATGAGTAAATAAATGACTGAAGGCAAATGCGTAAAGTAAGTAGAGAAAGAATTATAGTAGTTCCAGGTGGTGTAATCCTGTTTGTCCACTCTTTCCCTGTGATGCAGGAGGAAAATTCCACTAGAACTCTTTGAGGTAAGTTGTTACAAAAAGTCCTAAACGATAGTCCTTGACTAATCCATAGCTTCACTATCTAAACAACTAAAGAATATGTAGGATTGCTGCTCTTCATCTGCTTGAACACTAGTCCTTAGAGGGTTGCTATTGCCTCTACTCTATCTACCACCACAAACACTGCCTACCCGACTGCTAATGACAACTGTCCTGGGCAAATCCTAAACCGGATTGCTTCACAGTCTAAACCTTTGATTTGAAATCAAAGTCGGGCTGAGAATCAATACATTGATTATTGCTTGTGGTTCTTCTAAGTGTCGAGATCTGGATTTGATCGATGTAGCTTGAACACTTGAAGAGATCTATATGTGATCTTGTTGAGCGCAAATATTGATAACAATTTAGATGAACTAGACTTGTGCACAAAAACGCTTGTACTATCGTTAATTTGGTGTTTGATCCTTGATGCCAAGTCCTCTATTTATAGTGTGATGTCCAACATTCATCTTGCTTGAATTTGAATTGAATCAACGTCTATATTTTCAGATGTCAGGTGTCAGTGACCGTTCTGACATGTTAGTTCTTCATCCAATAAAAATCCTTGATTTATAACGTTTGAATGTACTTTTAGTTGCTTGGATGGCTGACTATAAAATTGAGTATCCTAATCAGTTTTATACTGAGTGTGTCAGTTATCAGTTTGTTAAGACTTAGAGCATTAACTGAGTTTTTACTCTTCTTGTTGGACTTATTTTATGTTTTAGTGATGAGTGCCAGACTAGCTGTTATAGAGCAAAGGCAAAAAGATGTCTAGATCAAATGTATAGGTTTATTAGAGTTTGATCTTTGTATAGGTTTGATCAAACAAGCACTGTAAAAGGTCACCGACTTATATCGACGAGACTAGTCTAGATCAGTAGGGTAGCCGAGTCGGTAGACTAACCAGAACTCCGCCGAAGACTGAAGGTTGAGGGCTCAAACTCAGTTAATGAAGGCTAAGGGATCAAACTTAGTAATTAAAGTCAAGGATATGGAATCAGAATTTAGGGAAGTCGGTGATGACCTAAACTGATTACATATACCTTGTGTACAAGGTCTAAGTTCCATAAGTTGGATGGTGATTGGAACTTAGTTATGTTCAAAATGGTGTAATATAACTTCATAAATAAAAGTTAGATAAAAGACAGTTAGCAAAATATGGATCAGCTAACTAATATGCATATCAGCAGGCTTATCATCTCAGGAACCTGCTGATACACATACGTCGAATTATTCAAAGGTTACATTGGAAGAAAACATGGATAAGGACAGCTAACAACCTCTGATTTTATCAAACAAATCAATGGTTAAGATTAAAGGAATGTTGGGATGATTCAGATCTTTATCCAATGGATACAAGTCAAAGGGTGGACAGACTGTATACTGTCAGAAAGGATTCTGACAGTGTCAGTCCTAGGAACAGTCGAAAAAGCAAATCAAATAGGACAAATCTGAAACGGCTATGTATGAAATTTCAAACATAAGTCCCAAGGATTCCTACCTATAAATAGAGGACTCCTAATTCACATACAAGTGATGAAAATTGAGAATCTATCTTGAGCAATCAGAATTAAATCAAGAAAAACACCCTGCTGACCCTACTGAGCTTTAATCTACCGATCCAGAGAAATTCTTCAAGTGTACTCTGCATTCAAGCTACATCAAGTTTACACACTTGAAAATCTCAAGCTGCTGATCATATCATCCTGATCAAGCTGCTGAAAGCTGAATCACTTTCTTGATTCAATCTTTCTTTTATAAGAATCTACTGAAGACAGTGAAGAGGCAATCCTACCCTTCAAGGACCCTGGAAGACTTTGGAGCAGCAATTCTACTTGTTCCAAGTGTTCAGTTTGTGAAGCCATAGTTATTGGTGAAGGACAAGCAACTTAGGGATTTTTGTAACTGCTATCTCAAAGATCTCTAGTGAATTACCTCCAACATCACAGGAGAAGAGTGGACTGACAGGATTACACCACCTGGAACAACTAAAAAATCTGCCTACATACTTTCTGCATTTAACTTATCTAGCACATCAATCTACTGAATCTAGCAATTGATCTCACATACATGCAATAATGAGTATCTAATACTTGGTATCATATTTTAAAAAAAGTAACTAGGCTTAATTTTGATATATTCCGCTGCACAAATTCAGTAAGTTCAATAGTCAGCAGACTACTGAGGTATCAGCAGGCTGCTGAAGTTGCTGAGTTTGTTAACTCCAAAAGTTTTAAGTGTTAAGTTTATTCACCCCCCTCTAAACTTAACCAAAGCCTTTTCAAGGGACCAACAATTGGTATCGAGCAAAAGCGATTTCACGTTCAAGTAATCCTACTTGTTGTGCTTTTGAAAATACTTTGAAAACTTTCTCAAGTTACTGATTTTCAAAGCTTTGCATCATGGATAACAACCAGTATGCTAGAACAATGTTGATGTGTTCTTTAGATCGATTTGTTGAGTATAAACGTCGTATTCAGGCTTTTCTAGCTACAACACATGATGAGATGATGGATGTGCTTACTGAAGGACCACTGGAGATTACTAAGTCAATAACAGTGGGAGATGAGACTCAGTACATTCCAAAGCCAAAAAGAGAATGGACTGCTGAAGATAGAAAGAGAGCAAACTTGACCAACATTGCTATTGATATCATATACAGAACCTTGGATAGCAATATGTACATGAAGGTGAATGATTGCAGGACTGCGAAGGAACTTTGGGACAAGATACAGTTAATCTGTGAAGGCACTGATGCAATCAAGAAAAACAAAATCAGTGTGGCCAAAAAGAAGTTTCAAAAGTTCAAGATGCAACCAAATGAAACCATTGAGCAAATGGAATCAAGATTCAATGCTATCCTGGATGAACTTACCCTGCTGAGTGTAAGTTACTCAAAAGAAGAAATCAACTCAAAAATCTTGGAAGCATTACCTGACAAAGAAGTTTGGGAGATGAAGGTTACTGCAATAGAAGAAATGAGAAAACTAGATGAAGAAGATACCTTCAAATTATTCTCAGATCTTAAAGCTTATGAATTCAGCAAGAGATTGGTTCCTACCACTAAAAAGGAAGAACCAAAGACCACTGCTTTGGCTGCTAAACTTCAAGAAGAGACATCAGGAGCTCAAGATGATCTGCTGGATGAGATGCAAGAGCAAATTGCCCTACTGAGCAAGAAAATCTGAATAATGAAGACTGGAAAGGGATCTTCAAGGAATTTCACAAAGAGATCAAGTGAAAAGAAGAAGGAAGAACCAAAGAAAGACAATGATTATCTGTGCTTTCATTGCAAGAAACCAGGACATTTCAAACCTTACTGTCCTGAGTTAAAATAGAATAAGGAACCTGATTATCTTTGTTTCAACTGCAAGAAACCAGGACACTTTAGACCTGATTGTCCAGACCTACTGAAGACCAAAAGTCAACAAAGAAGACATGGCAAGAAGGCTATGGTTGCTGAAGATGAATCAGGGTATGAAGTGGAATCAGAAAAAGGAAATGAATCTGATGACACTGCACTTGATGCTGACATGGATGATTATGCCTTGATGGAAAATATGGATGAAACAGAGGAGGTATACAACTCTGTATCTATAAACACTCCTGCTGGAAGTGATTGTGAATCAACTTGTGGTTCAAATCCAAAAAATTCTAACAATGAAGAAACTTTGGATGTCATCCTTAATCAACTGAGGATAATACAATCTGGTTATGAGATTGTGAAGGTTGAAAAAGAGGCTCTTCAATTAGAAGTTGAAAGATTAAAGGCTGAATTAAGAATTCTCAAAGCAAAGGAAAAGGAAGTTGGACAGAATCAGCATAAGCCTACTGAACATTCAGTAGCTACTGAGTCTACTGAACAATCTTCTTCCACCACTGCTTTCAAATCTAGAAAACCTTATGGTGATAGAACAGGTCTTGGATTTGAAACTCAACAATCCAATAAGAGTGGATCCACTAAGGTTACTGAACCTAGTGCCAGAATTGGTCCTAAGTTTGTACCTACACAAGATCCAACTCCTAGCAAGGTTGCTGAGGCAGTGAAGCCTACTGAGAATGCTTCAAAGAAGCAAAATCAGAAGTAAAAAAGGACAAAGAAGACCTCAACAAAAAGGGTAAATCCAAAGGTAGGACTGCTGGATCTTCTAGACCTACTGATAGCAGACCTGCTACCAAGTCTGCTGGACCACAAAAAGGCAAAAACCAGAAATATTCCAAGGATAATAATCTTAAACCTAAAAATGTCAATCATTTCAGGGATACTTATCTCAGGGGGAAAGGTAGACTGTTCCCTACTGATGATGACTAGAATATTCCTGCCCCCACTGCTAGAAACAATAAGTATAACCATGCTGCTAGAGTAAAACCTAAGCAATGGAATCAGCAGAGGACTTATACAAGACCTCAGCAGGGACCTCAGCAGACTTCATACTACAGGGCTGTCTCTAACAGACATCAATCCAATGGTTATGCTAATGCTTCTAACAACAGAAATCACTTCAAACAACATTACATACCAGAAAGCATATGTGAATCCTACACAACGAACTGTTAGACCTTATGGATGTGTAGAATACATATATGAAGCAAAGTATGACACTTTTAGGAGAATACCTTATGGAAATTTGCCATGGGTCATGCTTACCACTGACCATTATGGACCTAAACAGTTTTGGGTACCTAAAATGCATTAACTTTGTTTTGTAGGATGTCTGGTACTTTGACAGTGGATGTTCCAGACATATGACAAAGAATAAGCACTGTCTGTCAAATTATGTGGCAAATGATGGACGTAGAGTGAATTTTGGCAACAAGAACACACCAGGACACACAAGAGGTTATGGCACACCTGTGAAGAATGGATTAACAATCAGGAATGTTGCATATATGGAAGGACTAGACTACAAATTGCTGAGCACTAGACAATTCTGTGACATGGGATACAAGGTCACTTTTGACAAAAACACATGTATTGTCATTAGTGAAAGAGGTGATCAAGTTGTGTTGGCTGGAAGAAGGCAACAAAATATGTATGTTGTGGATTGGTCTACTACTGTTCCAGAGACATACCTGATTGTGCATACCAAGTCTGAACTCAATTGGTTATGGCATAAGAAGTTGAATCATCTAAATTGTGATGATATCAATCAGTTGGTGAAGAAGAAACTGGTGATTGGTTTACCTGAGATCACATTCAAGAAGGATGCAGTATGTGATGCCTGTCAGCAAGGTAAACAGACAAAATCAAGCTTCAAATCAAAGACTAAGCATTCAACTAAAAGAGTCTTGGTGTTGATGCATATGGATTTATTTGGACCAATAACCCCAACAAGTGTAACAGGAAAGAAATACACCTTAGTGGTTGTAGATGATTATTCAAGATATACTTGGGTGGTATTCATGAACAAGAAAAGTGAAACACTTCAAAAGATGCCTAAACTTTTGAAGAGATTGCAAAATGAGAAAAGTCTAACAGTAGTGAAGATCAGATCAGACAAGGGTACTGAATTTCTCAATAAAGTTATAAGAGAATATTGTGAACAGAATGGTGTACTACATCAACTTGCTGCTGCTGGTACACCTCAGCAAAATAGGGTTGCTGAAAGAAGAAACAGGACTCTAAAAGAAGCAGGAAGAACTATAATTTGTGAAGCATTTCTGCATGAAAGATATTGGGCTGAAGCAGTTAATACAGCATGCTATACAAAAAACAGAACCTCAGTGAACAAGAAGCTGCTGAAGACACCTTATGAGATTTGGAATGGAAGAAAACCTAATATATCCTATTTCCATCCATTTGGAAGCAAGTGTTTTATTTTAAATCATAAGTTGCAATTGAAGACATTCCAACCAAAATCAGATGAAGGAATCTTCTTGGGATATTCTTTAGTCAGCAAAGCATTCATGGTACTGAACAAAAGATCACTGAAACATGAAGAAACAATACATGTTGTGTTTGATGAACCTAAGTTCACTGGTATGGAAGATGAAGCTTGTGAACCTGCTGAGAATCTACAAGTCACTGATCCAGATTGTATTGAAGTTTTGGAAAGGTTTAATGACTTAAAGGTTTTTGATTCTGCCCCTGCTGAACACCCTGCTGGTGATAATACTGATGCTACAACTGAGGTAGTTCAAGGATCTGATGAACCCCCTATTGAAGAAACAATAGACCCTACTAAAGATGAGGTTCCTGAAAATCAATCTAACCACAATCCACAATGGTTAAAGGATCACCCTGCTAAACCAGTTATTAGCAACATACAGCAAGGTGTAAGGACAAGAAGACAGTTAGAAGCAATGTTTACTTGCTTTCTATCTCAAATAGAACCTAAAGTTGTTGAAGAAGCAATATCAGATCCAGATTGTATAATTGCTATGCAAGAAGAATTGAATGAATTTGAAAGAAATCAAGTTTGGAAACTAGTGGAAAGGCCTACTCATGCAAATATAATTGGTACAAAATGGGTATACAGAAACAAACTTGATGAATCTGGTACCATTGTAAGGAATAAGGCCAGACTAGTAGCAAAAGGCTATTCTCAAGCAGAAGGAATAGATTTTGATGAGACATATGCCCCTGTTGCAAGATTGGAAG
The DNA here is from genome assembly GCA_036785695.1 of Gentiana straminea. Lineage (NCBI taxonomy): Eukaryota > Viridiplantae > Streptophyta > Magnoliopsida > Gentianales > Gentianaceae > Gentiana > Gentiana straminea. The sequence continues at coordinate 452,433 of JAVUPR010000060.1, forward strand.
CTATCAAATTATTCTTGGCATAAGCTGCTTGTAAAAACTTCAAAGTTTATCAGATGGATGTCAAAAGAGCATTTTTGAATGACATTCTGGAAGAGGAGGTCTATGTTCAGGAACCTCCTGGATTTGAAGTTAAAGAACAAGAAGATAAAGTGTATAGACTCAAAAAAGCACTTTATGGTTTGAAACAAACACCAAGAGCATGGTATGATACTCTATCTCAGTTCTTGGTGGACAATGGTTTTACCAAAGGTACCATTGATAAGACTCTGTTCAGAATCAATGAAGGAGACAGCACCCTTCTGGTACAAATTTATATTGATGACATAATTTTTGGTTCTGAAATTGAATTGTTGTGGAGAAGTTTGCAAATCTAATGAAGAGCAAATTTCAAATGAGTATGATAGGAGAAATGAACTACTTTTTGGGATTTCAAGTCAAACAAATGAAAGATGGAATCTTCATTCATCGAACCAAGTATACCAAGGAGCTACTGAAGAAATTTGGTATGGAAAGTAGCACCATTGTATCAACTCCTATGAGAACAAACATCAGATTGGATGAAGATAAGGAAGGCAAAGATGTTGATCAGACCTTATACAGAAGGATGATAGGCAGTCTGCTGTACCTTACTGCCAGCAGACCAAATATATCCTTTGCTATAGGTGTTTGTGCAAGATTTCAATCAAAACCTAAAGAAAGTCAATTAGCTGCAGTAAAAAGGGTTCTCAAGTATCTGAAAGAGACTATGGGAGTAGGGATATGGTATTCAAAAGATGGAAGCTTCAAAGTTATATCCTACTCGATTCGATTATCTTGGATGCAAGATTGATAGAAAAAGCACCACAGAACCGTCGGTTAATGGGAAATAGGCGGTTTCTGGTTTAGCAAGAAACGAAATTCTATATCAACTTCTACTGCTGAAGATGAATACATTGCTGCTGGAAGTTTCTGTGCACAAGTATTTTGGTTAAGACAACAGTTAAGGGATTATGGAATTGAAGAAAGAGAAATTCCAATCATGTGTGACAACACAAGTGCAATTGCAATCACAGAAAATCCTGTTTTGCACTCAAGAACCAAGCATATTGATATGAGACATCACTTCATAAGAGATCATGTTGAAAAGAAAGATGTGGTGGTTCTTTATATTCCTACTGAAGATCAACTTGCTGATATTTTCACTAAAACACTGGAAAGTGAAATATTTTCTAAAATAAGGACTGAACTTGGAATTATAAGACCGATACACTTTTAATCAGCAATGTACTGGAATTCATCAAGGGGATTAGTCTTTGCTATTTTGGGTGAGCTCACTTAGCAGATTAGTCATTGGTATCAACAATTCCATGTACATATTTATGTTTGGACTATTGAGCAAATGAGGTTGCCATGGGGATTGGTCTTTGTCATGTTGGGTGAGCTCACTTGACAGATCAGTCATTGGTATTAAACTTCATCTTGTATTATCAGTTGGACAAAACAAAAGAAATTACATATCAGCAGAGTAACAATGTCAGCAGGCTGCTGAGACTCTTTGTCAGCAGGCTGCTGAGCCAAGTCTGCTGATGACAAGGCTGCTGAATGAAATGTTACTCAGTCAAACTTACAAAAGTCAAAAAGCAGATGGCGGGATATTTATCTTATCTTTATAACTGCGGTTACATGATCAAACGGTTACAAACATTTACGGATAAGTAATGTGCCATGTGTCAAGATCCCATTTACTCCAACTTTAATCGTGGTTAATGCACAGTACATGGTCTGACAGTTTCAACCACATCTGTCTATATATATACAGAGCTAAACACAGAGGCTACTTACAAACACAAATTCATTTTCTCTACATTTACACTGTGTGAACACAGATTTGAGAGTTATCTTCTTCATCTTTTTCTTACAACAATGTCAAAGAAGGATGAAGTTCATATTGGAACCAGTCAGAGTGTAAGAGGATATGTTTCTGACTGTAACTCTACGGAGTTAGCCATTAATATTGGAAGAAGAATCAGACGGTTTGCTGGGTTGGAAGGTATTATCAACATAAGATTGGAAAGAATCTCCTATGTAAATGTGTTGGAATTCTGGAAGAACATTGTCATACATGAAGGTAGAGAGGCCTTCACTACAACTGTAAATGGAAGGGAAATTGAAATATCTTCAGACCTACTGAGGGAGGTATTTAAATTTGCCCCTGGAAACAATGCACCCACAAATCCAGAAGCAATGAATCTACCAAGAATGAAGTTTGTGGATTCAATAAAAACAGATGATACAATAGCATCAAATCTGGGCATCAATGTAAGATATATTGGTCATGAATACAACATGCTGAGCAAATTTATTGCCAAAACTATCTTGGGATTTGTTGGAAGTCTAGATACTCTGTCTGGACCTAAAATAGACCTGCTGATCATCATCTGCATAAGTATGAAGTTTGATTGGGCTGGATTCTTCATACACTATATGAAGAAGATGTGTATTGAAGATAGAGATGGCACAAGGAAGTCCAAGGTCAAGCCTTTAAGTCTAATGATTCAGACCTTGTTAAATCATTTTCAGATACCTGATGTATTATCTGAAAAGATTAACAAATCCAGATTCAAGCCAGAAGTTGCTACTCTTATACCTGGTATAGATGATAATGAAGATGTAGATGATGAGCCTACTGACAGTAATGATGATGCTGGAGATGATAATGTTGGTGGTGAGCAGGTTAAGAAAGCTGTTAAACCTGCTGCACCTAAGAAGGCTACTGAGAAGAGAAAGGCTGTTGATACAAGGAAAATTACAGAAATGTTAAAGACAAGAAAACAAACAGTAGAGATTGCTGAGTCTACTAAGGGACCAGTAGAGATTGAGGTTACTGAACCTGCTGTAGTTGCAAAGAAGAAGTCTGTTGCTGATGTTTTGAAGGAGCAACAGAAAGAAGCCACTAGAAAGAGGAAAGCTGCTGAAATTGAAAAAGAAGATCTTTCCAAGAGAATGAAAGAGATTGCCAAGAAAAAGAAACATGGCAAAAGGAAGCAGTTGAGGATTCTAGAGGAACAAAGAGAAGAAAAAGAAGCTGTTGAGGCTGAACCTCTAACAATTATCAAGCCTACTGAGATAGTAGAGGTTGTTGATGAGCAACCTATCGAAGAAATACGTGCCAGATCGCCGAAACTGAGCCTGTTGTAGATGTTGTTGAATCCTCACCAGTAAAGGCTGCTGAGCCTACTGTAACTGCACAAGTTGTTGTTGAGCAACTTGTTGAAGAGCGACAGCAGACTACGGAATTCGCACCTACTGTGGTGATTGAAGAATTGGTACAAGACCCTACTGTATCTGCAACAGTTCAGAGGGAAAAGCAATCTGTTGCTGAACCTGCTGATGAGCATATAAGTCAGGGGGAAGAAAGTGTAGTACAGATGGAGGTAGTAGGCACCAATATACAATCTGAGCAACCTACTGACCTATAGGCATCTGTTGAAGAAACTTTAACTCTGCTAGTTGGGACTTTTGAAGGTCAGCAGAGTGAACAAACAGCTCCCAGAAAGCCAACCATGCCATTTGAAAGACATGAAAAGAAGAAGAAAGAGGAGTTTGTTGATCCTAAACTCCAGCAAGTGGCTGACTATTTTCAATGGAAATTTGGCTTCTACAAAAGACAAAAGCCTGCTGCACAACCTATGACAGATTTTGAAGAATGGGCTTTTGATAAGTTGGGAGTGGAAAATTTGCTGGATTTGGTTGATACCACTCTATTGCAATCAAGATTGATGGATATCATTGATGAACAACAGAAGGAGGAGGGTATCAAATTCAGGGATCCAAGGGATGACAGTGATGACTCATCATCATCATCATCTAATTCTAGAGTTAATTATCCCTCTGGTCCAGGAGGAACCAGTGGAACTGCCATGTTAATTGAACCAAGAGTGGAGCAGTCTATTGATGCTGGACAGTCTCCTGAGAGGCAACAAACTGAGGAAATGGATGAAGATATGGAGGATCTTACTATGGATGATCTAGAGGCACTAATCAATGAGGGTATACATATTGGTGCAAATAGATTAGTTGGTGTATCTGATCCCTCATTTGTTGCTGAACCTGTTGAACAATCTGATGATCAGCAGACTATAGATTTGGATGATGAAATGGTGACTGATCATAGTGAACCTGATGTCAGTTATGAGGATTCAAGTCAATATCAAAACTGGATTGACACTGAGGACACTCTAACCAAGGCTGCAAATTTTCTAAGAAGGATTTCTGACCTTAGGGAATTTGAAAAAGAAAATATGGATGTATTCCCTGTACAGGTTGTTGTGGCATAAACAGCACCTAAACAAAGGTTGGAACAGGTGGTACAGGTTGCTGAGTCACAAACAACACCTGGACAAAGGTTGGAACTGGAGGTACAGGCTGCTAAGTTACAAACAGCACCTGGACACAGGTTGGAACCAGTTTTGGGTTTGGAGGAAACCCCTGTTGTTGTTGATGAAGAGGCTGATGTAGTGGAGCCTACTGGAGACAAGACCACTGTAGGGAAGGATAGTCAGCAGACTGTTGTTATAGATGAGGATGAACAGCTGCTGGACTATGACTACAGTGATGAAGAATTTCAAGTGCCTGAAGAAGAACATGTTGATGATGAACCATAACAGGCATTTGTACCTGTTTTTGAGGAACCTACCCTAGAAGCAATTCTAGAGGAGTTTCAGGGACCTAACCCTGCTGGGAGAGATTTGAGCTATGCCATGGTTATCAGCAGGTTAAGGGCACAATACACTGTAGAAGAGCCTGCTGATAGAGCTGCTAGAAATATGGCTGGTGGAGTACCAGCAGAGGTTTTGGATGAGTTGAGAAATGTCAGAAATGACATCACAAATTTAAGGACTCAACTTGATAGGCAGGAGCAGAGATTTGAAGATTTGATGAATTTGTTGGAGAATAGAGGGAGGACCACTGAAACTGTTGCCTCCAATATTACATCCACACAATACGCTCTTGCTGACCTTGCTCAAGATGTGAAGAGGATTAAGCAAGGTAACACACTGACGGAGAAATTTTTGAAGGATCAACTTGCCTCCATTCATCAAAAGTTAGATAACCTTGCTGAGGCACAAAGACCTGCTGCACTTGCTGTTGCACCTCAACCTGCTTTACCTGATCCTAAACTTACTGAAAGAATAAATCTACTGGAGCAAACAATGCAAGAAAGGATCACTACAATTGAAACTAGGACTGATATTATTGAAGGTGAAATGAACAACCTAGTGATCGCACAGGAGAGTGTACATGGCATGCTGTCCCATTTTGTTGATGATGTCAATAAGGGGGAACAGCAAACAGCAGAAGCAAAATAGGCTGCTAGGATTTTTGCAAAGAAAAGATGGGAAGCTGATACAAATGCTTTCAGGGAACCAGCACCTGGCAGACTTCCACTTAATGATGATCTTCTCAGAGAATACAAGAAGGTCTACAACAGTAAAAGAAGACCTTATCATGATAAAGGTTTCCATGAGGGACTCAATTCCTTTCTTGTACTCAAATTTTGGGAAGCAAGAGTTAAAGCCATGAGGGCTACACAAAGAAGTGGAAGAGGTGGTAGAGGTGGAAGGAGTTTACCTACCACATCAGCAAAGGACTCACTGAATGAATTCAAGGAAGTTTACATGAGGTTAGGCTTCAGAGTACATCAGATAAATCTTACTCTACCTGAAACATGGCATTGGTGGAAACAAGTTAACCCTCATATTGATTTCTCTCTGATTGAAAATGACTAGATGATAGAAATGGTCAAGGAAATAAGAGCCTACCAAGAACAAGTTGAGAAAGCAAGGGAAGAAAGGGAAAGAAGACAATAGATCAGCATACTTACATCTATTTTATCTTTTTGCCGAATCTAGTTTGTAATACTGTTGAACAAATGATTATAATGAGAAATGACTACATTTGTTCTGTTTGTTTTTAATATTTTTTCTTTGCTGTAAGGAGGGTATTGGCATCATCACCAAAAAGGGGGAAATTGTTGGACTTATTTTATGTTTTAGTGATGAGTGCCAGACTAGCTGTTATAGAGCAAAGTCAAAAAGATGTCTAGATCAAATGTATAGGTTTATTAGATTTTGATCTTTGTATAGGTTTGATAAAACAATCACTGTAAAAGGTCAGCTGACTTATATCAGCCGACTAGTCTAGATCAGCAGGGTAACTGAGTCAGTAGACTAACCAGGAACCTGCTGAAGACTGAAGGCTGAGGGCTCAAACTCAGTTAATGAAGGCTAAGGGATCAAACTTAGTAATTAAAGTCAAGGATATGGAATCAGAATTTAGGGAAGTCTGTGATGACCTAAACTGATTACATATACCTTGTGTACAAGGTCAAAGTTCCATAAGTTGGATTGTGATTGGAACTTAGTTATGTTCAAAATGGTGTAATCTAACTTCATAAATAAAAGTTAGATAAAAGACAGTTAGCAAAATATGGATCAGCTAACTAATAAGCATATCAGCAGACTTATCATCTAAGGAACCTGCTGATACAGATACATCGAATTATTCCAAGGTTACATTGGAAGAAAACATGGATAAGGACAGCTAACAACCTCTGATTTTATCAAACAAATCAATGGTTAAGATTAAAGGAACGTTGGGATGATTCAGATCTTTATCTAATGGATACAAGTAAAAGGGTGGACAGATTGTATACTGTCAAAAAGGATTCTGACAGTGTCAGTCCTAGGAATAGTCAGAAAAAGAAAGTCAAATGGGACAAATCTGAAACGGCTATGTTTGAAATTTCAAACATAAGTCACAAGGATTCCTACCTATAAATAGAGGACTCCTAATCTAGATACAAGTGATGAAAATTGAGAATCTATCTTGAGCAATCAGAATTAAATTAAGAAAAACAACCTGCTAACCCTACTGAGCTTTAATCAACTAATCCAAAGAAATTCTTCAAGTGCAATCTGCATTCAAGCTACATCAAGTTTACACACTTGAAAATCTCAAGCTGCTGATCATATCATCTTGATCAAGCTGCTGAAAGCTGAATCACTTTCTTGATTCAATCTTTCTTTTATAAGAATCTACTGAAGGCAGTGAAGCATCTGTTGGGTGTGAAAGACTGTTGTTTGTGGTGGAGCTGGTGAAGAGGCAATCCTACCCTTCAAGGACCAGTGGAAGACTTTGGAGCAGCAATTCTACCTGTTCCAAGTGTTCAGTTTGTGAAGCCATAGTTATTGGTGAAGGACAAGCAACTTAGGGATTTTTGTAACTGCTATCTCAAAGATCTCTAGTGAATTACCTCCAACATCACAGGAGAAGAGTGGACTGACAGGATTACACCCCCTGGAACCACTATAAAATCTGCCTACATACTTTCTGCCTTTAACTTATCTAGCACATCAATCTACTGAATCTAGCAACTGATCTGACACACATGCACTACTGAGTATCTAATACTTGGTATCATATTTTAACAACAAGTAACAAGGCTTAATTTTGATATATTCCGCTGCACAAATTCAGTAAGTTCAATAGTCAGCAGACTACTGAAGGTCAGCAGACTACTGAGGTATCAGCAGGCTGCTGAAGTTGCTGAGTTTGTTAACTCCAAAAGTTTTAAGTGTTAAGTTTATTCACCCCCCTCCCTCTAAACTTAACCAAAGCCTTTTCAAGGGACCAACACTTCTTAAAAAATCTCAGTACTCTATTTATCATATTTTATATCACTTAATCAGAGTACATCATTCCTTATACAAATCATCTAAGATATCATTGTCCTTATGATTCTTAGGTCTTCTTTCAAGATCCATAAAGTCAGTTCAGGCCATCATAGACTTACCTAAATTCTAACATTACAGTGTCGGCTTTAGTCTTCATAACTGAGTTTGAGTCCCTCAGATCAATCTTCTACAACTGATTCTATTTCCCTCAGTTCTTCATTTACTGAGTCTGTTCCCTCAGCCTTCAGTTCTATATAAGTCAACCGAGTCTGTGTCCGACGGTGAACTTACCTTCTTCAATTATGAGTGAACTTTAGTTCCTAGTTCTCGTGATTCTTTTCAGTTTTAGTCAATATCCAGTTTTCTAGATGATCTCCAGTTTTAAATTTTACGACACTTCTATGTATTACAGTGCTTGTCTGATATAACCTATACAATTATCAGACTCTAGTAAAACCTATACATTCAGTTCTAGACATCTTTTAGCTTTCCACTATAACAGCTAGTTTCAGCACTTCATCAATGAGGTGTAAACAAATAAGTAACTAAATAAGATGAATCATCATCAAAACTAAAATTTTATTTCCAGCACAAGGATTGATTGTAGTAACAATGAAAGCGAGCTCCGTGAACTCTAGATATCCATCTATCTAAGAACCTTGGAGTAGGACCTCGACCCCTGGATATCCTTGTATCTAAGAACCTCGATTTTTGAACGCCACAAGGAATGCTCATGACCTTGATAAGTTCGGGATTGAATACTCTACTTAGAATACTTACAATTTCGAAGAACTCAAATAATTTATAATTCAATGAAAAATTAATTGTCTCCAAAATGTGCTTCTAGTTTGCCTTTTATAGGCAACAATCATAATGAGAATTGAATACCTAAGCAGTGTGGGAGATTTGCTCATCATATGCACCCCTTATCATGGACTTCGGCCTTAATTGACTCTATTAAGCTCACGTGGCTTTTTAAATGCTGAGTTACATAATAATGCAAAGACTAGTCCAAATAGGCTAATTAATGGTGCCACATATATATGGGCTGGCCTTATTGACACAATAATTAAATAAAAGTCTTCCATATAATTCATCCAAGCCCCTCTTCATTCTCGTCAAGCCCAATGCCATAGATAGTGCATTTTATAGGCTGGTCTTCAACTTTCTGTTGAAATAGTGTCATAAACCCAATTGAGTTTGACGGGATCTTACTGATCTTCAAATTTCTATTGAAATAGTGTCCTAAACCCAATCGATTTTGACCGGATCTGACCGGGTTGGATCATTTCTACTATTTCGTTGTGTTTATACATATAGTAAATGGCTTTCTATTATTATATATTTGTTAGTTTAATGGACCAATTAAGATATTGTATATATGATAACGTCCTTAGTGTCAAACTATGAAAGAGAAACCAGGATATTGATTATGGTTGATGAGATCTCGACTCACTTTTACCGGTTTGATACTTAAATGTCTCTAGTTGCATGTGCTATTAAATGGGACATTAATAGTACGTTTAGACAAGCATGTATTAGATATCTTCTATCTTGTGAAGATAAGGATAGATCTCGTCTATCGAAGTGTGTAAACACTTGGACTGTACATGGACGTGTATTAGAGAATTTGTATGTCAGATTGACCCACTTACTTTATTAAGTGTCGCACTAAGTGGCGGTTGTGTAATTATCCTGAGACTGGAGTCTTCATGGCATCACGGTGTGGATTGTCATACTTTGACACTATTGAGTTTTCCCCTAGAAATGGGGCAATTATGTGGTAGTGATTGGGTGTGTTACTGAAGCATGCGTAAGATTGATGTTCTCTTCCGGAAATCGCGTATCTTATGAATAGGAGTACTATCCGAAAGGGCCTTCTTATAAAGAATGCCTTATTCTTGAAAATCTTTGCAAAGCGGAAGTAATATGTTACTTTGAGAGAGTAAGATATATAGATTATAAGATATGGTCGTTAATGTATTGACACTCGAGATACAACTGTATGGATATTATAACAGCGATATGATTCTATTTACATGGTAACCGTTTTACATGAAAGGTAGTAGTCATTGCATTTGACCCTTCCGATGATTGGGGGTCAAGGCATGTTTCTAGACGCTATCCATGATCATTTGGTATGAGGGGCATTTTCGTAATTGCACCTTTTGTCTCTGGCCAACATATTCGGAAATCTATCGGGTCAAACACATAAATAACCAAATAAGGAAAGTTTATCTCGACTGTAAAGTGTTATAGTGACAAATTAATATAGTAGTATTTATTTATTATGAATAAATATAATACAAGATATTAATTATGTTGATTAATTAAATATACAAATTATTTATTATGTATGTGGCAAAATTATATGTGTATATGATACACATGTATTTTGTAAATTAATTATTTATAGCATTATATTAATTAATTAAGAATATTCCGGAAGCCAATAAAAGGCTATATAGGGCGCATGTTATAAGTGTATAAGATACACTTTGATTGTGCTAATTAATTAATTGTATTATCATATATTAATATTAGACATTAATGTGTATATATTTACACACATGTGTAAATTGATTTATGGTAATACGATAAAGATATATTCAATATAAAAGATTAAAAATATATATCTTGGAAAGTGTTTAATATAAGATATTGAATATTAATGAGATAAATCTAGAATATCTATTTTCCTTATTTTACTAGTAAAATGTTTTCTTTCTCCCCAATCTAGTAGAAGGCACAGAACACACTATAAATATAGTGTGGGTGCCAAGCTCTTTTGTAACGACACAATTCCAAGAGTTCATAATTCTTGTGAAAAATAGAGAGTTTCCAAGAGAGAGTATTTAGAGAGAGAAAATGTCGGTCTAGCAACCGAGTTAAACTAGTAACAATCCAATGGTGGATTCCAGCGGGTTGTTCGTGTGGATCAACGGTAAAAGCCAAACACTTGGGCGGCTTTGTGCAGAAACTACAACCATAGATGATAACGCTCTAAATGTTACCAATAATTATACCTATATTTACCCCGTATTCTGCTCAAGAGAGGATAGATAGGCTCGTTATTATATGGAATATATGTTAAATGCTATGTGAGTGTTTCCAGGATCGTAATTCCGCATCTATGCTATTTTCCTGATGTTTTGGTACTGTTTTGTCTCGTTTTGCGTGTTTTATAGGATGTACCATATCTGGAGCATTGTAGAACGGATCTGGACCAAAAGAAATACTATGGGCGAAGTGATTGAAGTCCAAGAAGAAGCCTGCTGAAGAAAAAGGAGAAACGTAGGCCCGGTAACCCGGAGGCTAGGCCCGGTAACCCGGCGTCTTGTGGAACACGAAATTGATTCTGCCACATTATCAAAGTCGGTTAGGGTTTTAGAGAGTCTTAAGTCGGCTATTGTATCTATATAAATCCGCATATACTGAAAGCTTTCATAAAATTCATATGATATTATCAATCTTAAATATCTTTGAATACATTACAATTATTATTATGCAATAAAGTTTTCTTGAGCTTTGGAGAGTTGTTTTCAGTTTCCTTCCTTCTTCCATCATCTCTAGCTTGAGTAGATCGAGCTAGATCTCCATTGTTGAAGGTATGAAGCTTTGAACGTTCCTTTTTGTCTTCAATATGGTAGATCTGTTCTTATTTATGTTTTTTAGTTAATCTGCTTGTTTAAAGACCCTATAATTTACTTATTTTAATCGTACTGAGCAATGTAGATCCAGAAATTAGGAAAAGCCGCCCCTAGTAACCCGGCGGTCTATACCGGTTTACCGGGGCATGTTTTAGAAAACCTAAACTGGGATTCACTACAGCTACGTTGATCGGCAGGAATAACTAAAACGAGTAATAGGTCAGGCCAATCTAGTATTCGTAATTCATACATTAACATGAAGGACTGTTAGTGAAGTGTTAATTAGGGCATTGTCTTGATGGACCCTAGGAACGTTCTGGCCAATGTCGATAGCTGTCTAGGCGGGTTAGCGGTATGAGGTAGCGCTCAATATCGGCAGTTCTAGTTCTTTATGCGTATGAGCTATTACAGACAAATTAAGGAGGGTAGCTTGCGTATAGATTGTCTACTGCCATTGCTGGAGTAGATAGGGTTGGGAATTGCACCCATAGCTGATAAATATGATAATAATCTTTAAAAGCTCAGGATTAATCTAAGGAAATTATGTGGGGAAGTAAACATAATGAGTAACTAATCCAAGTTAGTAGATCGGTAAGGAGAGGGAGAGGAATACCATGTTTGTTTTCTTTTATGTTATTGTTGGTCAATGACCGCCTCTATGTTGCTTCTTAATTAGGTTAGAATAGTTTTTACTTATAGTTGCATTGTCTCTGTGGGATCTACCCTGACTCGCATTTACTATACTACGATGTACCTAGTATTCTTGCTAGTAATCTCGATGTTAGTGACTTACACGCGATCAGCAAACAAAGCGACGATCTATTTTCGATCATCTAAGGTATTTTCTACGTCTACTTCTCCTATGCTTGTTGCTTAAACGGAGTCGATCTTGGTTAAAAAGGAAATAAATTTGATATTCTGCTATGTTCCCGCGTAGATTTCCTAACAGTGGTAGCAAAGCGAACTTCAAGCTTAAGCAATAAGCATTAATAAATTTGCATAGTAATTTATTATAATAGATGCATGATTTAAATTCGCAAAACGTAAAACACAATATATATATACACACACACACACACAACCGATCAGAAAAGGGGCTCTACCGAAGCGGTGGCGTCGGTACCCCTAGGGTTTGCCGGCGGCGGCCGGTTTAATGTGGTGGTTCTCGATTTTCTTTTTTGTTGTTTTGTGAATTTTTATAGTACATTGATATCTCACTTTGTTTAGTTAATACCATTTGACTAAATAATGGTTCAAATAGTTTGGATCATTAGGATGCCATGTGGCACCACTCAATTTGTTTAGTGGAAGAGTTGGTTTCTGGTTCTTGACCTATGGACCACAATTGTGGACCTAAGGTTAACCTAGGACATTCCAAATTTGGATTGGAATAGGCCCAAGCCTTTTTCCAAAATTTTAATTTTGGAAAGGGCCTAGGAAGATGCATTTTGGTTTTTGAAACCAAATGCATCCCTTTGATTAAGAAACAAAAGGAAAATAAACAAAAGAGACCCTATTTTTTTTTATCAATAAAGGATTTTATTTTCGAATAGTTCTAATTAATAAAATTAAAATAGAAATCATTTTGAAATTAATCGTTAATTTAATTTTGATTAAAATCATTTAATTAATTAAATGTTAGTTAGTTAATTGATTAGATAAAATTATTTAATTGATTAAACGTTAATCGATTAATTAAGACACAAGTTGGTAATTTTAGTATTTATCTTTTTCATAAGATTTTATTGTATGGATTAGATATGTTAGATATAATATGATTATATGGACCCTGATTGATCATGGAGTCGACCTATAGGATAGATGTGAATTATTTATTTTTCTATTGGTTAAAAATTTGTCCTAGGCCGTTATGAAGAACTTGACCTAGTTTATTTTTTGCATTTATCTCATTCCAGTTAGCTCCCCCCGTGTGCGGCGAGTGTAGTTATTTTATTAGATAAAATTTTATGTAACAAGAATGGAGTGGAAGATGGAGGCCAAAGAAAGAAGACATAGAGATCTTATTGGCAGTTTCAGCTACCCTTAGATTGTGACCCGCGGTTTCATCAGTTTGTATTCGAAACCGCACTTAGGAAAAGTCCATGATCATACTGGTTACTTGATGTGATCCAACCGGTTCACGCCATTACTTTACGCATTTATTTATTCTTGTGCATGTATTTATTTCACATGATACGATAGATGCATGACTAGGCACGATCTAGATGATTGTGTATGATGTATGTCTATAAAGATAGATATATTTGGTGAGACCGTAATTAAAATTAATTAAGTGAATTAATTTACATAAATACTTCCACAGCAAAAATCAAGTCGAAATATTGCCTCCCAATATTATAGCAAAGGTGAAGAGCCCTTGTTCGGATCCAACTGATTGGCCCTCGTCAAAAGTTGACCTACCTCGGGTATATTTTCATTATTTAGATATGATTGTGTGAGATCTCACAAATATTGGGTTTTGAATTGACTAGAATATTGCGGTGATTGGCCCTCGTCAGTACCGTCTTATTCTAGAGGCAAGGGGTTGACTATCACATAGAGATGTGCAGTGTCAAAGTGTTGACTAGTCAACCACCAAAAGTCACATAGAGATGTGATTGGTAAAGGGTTACCTACTCTTCGAATTATTCCGATTGATCGGACCTCATCGGGAATTGGGGTATAGATGAGATCTTGGCCACTAAAGAATTTTGAAATTTTTTTGAATGTCAATTGGGGTAGTTGACTAGTGGGAGAAAAATCATATACCAAAAGACCATTTTTGATTTTGCATGTATAAACAACAACTATTTTATCTTTATTTTTATGTTGTAGTTTTTAGCAAACTATTATTAAGTTTTTTTATTTTCGATAGATAAAACCATTATTAAATGACTGTTACCCTTTGAGAAACATTCTCAAATGAGGTTAAGTAATTATTAGTCTTTTAAAATAAGCAATGACACGAGCATCTATTGTAGTTAGAGACAAGGAGAGTACATATTTGATGGAGTTTTCGAAGACTCTAATTATTAATGAAAAACGGAAGCTCATGATATGATTAAATCACTTGAAATAAGTTTCAACGAGTTAATTACATATTGGATACGAAGATATCTAATAGGTCATTCTGTCATACGATGATAGTTAATTCAAACATTAGATGCGTTGAATGTGAGTGACCACGATGAATTTTGGAAAGGTTGTTTTCAAAATTGTAAGATTTAAGTATTGACTTAATTCTTTAACTTTTGGTTGAAGGTTAATTAAATAGTTCATGTTTTGAATATGATTCAAAAGGTTAAATAAACTATCTAATAAAATTTGGATTTTCTTTATGAAAGAAAATTAAAGACATAGATCATGTGATTTTTCTTAAGTCTTATGAAGACTACACTAAGAAATGTTCACGAGTGCTTAAAGGATTAAAAGGAAAGTTAGGGCATGTTCTTAAGTAAGAAAACTTATCGAAGTTTCTATCCTAAGCAAGCAAGTTGAGATAAATCTGTTTAAGCTCAAGTCAACTCTCAGATATATGATATCTTATGAGTATGATTGTATTAGAAAGATTAAGTACATAATATCCTAAGATAAGGAAAGTGAAGCAAGCATTGCAACATTTCCCACACGGTATTTTGAATCTGGTAAACTGATAAATGAGCTAAATAAATGTTATCGTGTTCCAGTTCTTATGAAGAATATGTTTTAAGTTATCCGTTAGGATTTAAGGACAAATTCAATTGTAAGGAATAAATGTTATTCTGATAAAGTTGAATAGTCAATGAATCTAACATACTAGATTGGTGTCACTATGTAGTTGATATGGGTGATAGAATCTCAACCAAATAATTATGTGGCTGTTATCCTTGATATTTTGTGATTGTTCTAGACATAGTCTCAGGGGAAGAGAAACGTGTGGTAAAATGTCATTCTGATGACGTCTAAACTATGTGATTATGAATCATGTGGGTAATACGTATCTTATCTAAAGATGACTAAAATACCCTTTTATGAAAAGAGTATAAAATCTAGAAAATAGCCTAAAGCCTAAGCATACTAATGTTTGTTGGATTATGAGAATAAAGGCCATGAATAACATTATTGTTTATTACTCTCTTTGATTGTTTTAGATATAGTCGAACGTACTTAGTGAAGCATGAATTTCGGAATATCCGAAATGTTCAGACTAGTACGAATATAAGATTGGTAAATAATTTAGGAATTAATCCTCAATTGGATTGAAGTAATCAATCCATGAAGGGTGTTTCAGAATTTGTCTGGAAAGGAATCAGATTCTCCCTTAAGGGATACCATTTTGGGATACACAATTAGATTGTGTTTCCAAAAGGGTATAGCACTTTATACGATAAAGATGCGAGATAAGCCATGCAAAGCATCCTTTACCTGCTTCGGGATAGTGCCCTTATAAGAAACGTATACTTAACCAAGTTCCGAAGAATTGAATAAATTCCATATCAAGATATGGAACACAATGACATCAAATCGATCTTAACCGATGATTTAAGGTTGTCGTGCTTCAAGCAAGCATGCAGTGTCTGAAAGGCTTGGAGCCTAGTATGACATGTGTAACTTTGTGTGATATCTTAGCAAGTACGCTTGATATTATATCTTACCCATAGAGCAAAAGAGTTTGTCTCCTGCTGTCGTGCTTCTAGAGGAAGTGTTTCTTCCAAAAGAAACAACGGGAGTAAATTGAGATCTCAAAAGATTTTAAGAACTACAAAGAGATGTTCGACCATTAGAACTTGAGCTGGCGTCACATAGTGATGAGGTGCAGGACACTGCTCAGTGCACACAAGTACTCTATAAGTCTATAGGTAACCACAAGCCTGAAAAGGGGCTATTTGTATGTTCATCTTGAAGAATAAAGATCTCGTGACTTATACAGGAATGCTTGAATGGCCAGAATAAGAGATATGTCTTGGAGCATAGAATCTGAAGAAGATTCCAAGTATGACAACCGGGTTTTGAACCTAATTTGATTTACCTGAAGGGAATGTCTCTGAAAGGTATAACAGGTCTTTATGAAAGATTAACATAGAAGTATTATGATTACTAGTTGAGCTGAGTTGATGATTAAAGGCTATATGGTGTAAGCCTTGTAATTACCTTTATGATACCATCCATGCTTAAATCTATTCAGGTAGTGCCTGTTGTAGCCGCATATCATGGATATTTGATAGTGTAGAGAACGTTGGGCCAAAGGCTTAATTTTCATATACAATAACATGATATGTATGATTGTGAGATCAATTAATGGACTCAAACAAGTTTCTCCGTATGAGTTTTTTTACTTTGAAAATCAGAAGAGTTTGGTTTGATCAAAAAGTGAAGACATGCCTAGTGTGCAAGAGGGTTAGTGGGAGCATTATGATTTTTGAGTAAGGTGTTGCATATCCTTTTGAGAGTTGTTTACCCATGTTAGAGTCAATTAATGTTGGTAGTTCAAGGTCTTTATGAAAGGTCTAGGAATGGCAGTTCTTATTTTTGGAAATAAAAATCTATAGCGATAGATTTAGGTACTGCTTGATCATCATAGTTCACCCTAGTAGATCAGATGCTAAAAGAGTTTAGAATAGATCACAACAAGAGATATTGCTAGCTAGTAATCTCGGGATCTATCTATGACAGGATGTCAGTCCTGAAGATAAGGTGAAATATGACTCTTATGGAAGGTTCCATTTGCTGCTGCAGAAGGATCCATATCATAAGAGTCATACCAAGTGTTCATACTGCATGAGGAGTCATGAATAACTATGAAAGTGATTCTCGTAAATGTCGAGAATATCCTTAAAGGTATTAAGGATGGTTTCCTTGTTTATTGAAACTTGGAGTCGAATAAACATAGACATACAGATGTATACCCTGAGTATTATGAAGATAGTAAGAGCTACAGTCATAGTTTGCAGTCACTTTGATTAAATGATATAGTGAGTTGGAAATGTTCTTAGCTAGACATCACTGTAGATTCAACAACTGGGTCAAAACACAGTACTGCCTAAGAGGAGCAGGTTCATTCATGAAGCTTGTATGGTTCTTCCACTTTTTCTATATAGCTGTTATAGTAAGTATTGCTTGAAGCAATGACCAAGGTCTCATCAAAGATTCATGTGTGTGTTGAGGCGGTTTATTTTGACTTGATCATTTAGAGCATGATGTTAAGATAGTCTGAGTCCACACGGATAGTGATCCGTTCATGCATAGGTTTGGTTGCAATTATTGCATGATATTCTTGTGTATCAATTTGGTCTTGTGTGTAGGAGTGATTTGATTTAGGACAAATGGGGGATTGTTGAAATAGTGTCCTAAACCCAATCGAGTTAGACCGCATCCGACCGGGTCGGATCATTTTTACTATTTTGTTGTTTTTATACATATAGTAAATAGCTTCTGTTATTATATATTTGTTCATTTAACAGACCAATTATGATATTGTATATATGATAACGTCCTTAGTGTCAAATGTTAAAGAGAAACCTTGATAGTGATTATGGTTTATGAGATCTTGAACTGGTTTGATACTTAAATGTCTCTATTCGCATGTGCTATTAAATGGGACATTAATAGTACGTTTAGACAAGCACGTGTTAGATGTCTTATATCTTGTGAATTTAGGGATAGATCTTGTCTATCGAAGTGTGAAGAAACATGGACTGTACGTGGACGTGTATTAGAGAATGCGTACGTCAGATTGACCCATTTACTTTATTAAGTGTCGCACTATATGGAGGTTGTGTAATTATCCTGAGACCGGAGTCTTTATGGCATCATGGTGTGGATTGTCATACTTTGACACTATTGAGGTTTCCCTTAGAAATGGGGCGATTATGCGGTAGTGATTGGGTGTAATACTGAAGCATGTGTAAGATTGATGTTTCTCTTCCGGAAATCGCGTATCATATGAATAGGAGTAATATGCGAAATGGCCTTCTTATAAGGAATGTCTTATTCTCGAAAGTTTTTGCAAAGCGGAAGTAATATGTTACTTTGAGAGAGTAAGATATCCAGATTATAAGATACGGTCGTTAATGTATTGACACTCGATATACGACCATATGTATATTGTAACAGCGAAAGGTACCTATTTGCATGGTAACCATTTCACATGAAAGGTAGTAGTCATTGCATTTGACCCTTCCGATGAATGGGGGTCAAGGCGTGTTGCTAGACGCAATCCATGATCGTTAGGTATGAGGGGCACTTTTGTAATTGCACCTGGTGTCTCTGGCCAAAATATTCGGAAGCCTATCGGGTCACACACATAAGTACTTCTAGCAGGATTAAAATGCGGTTATAGTGATAACCAAATAAGAAAAGTTTATCTCGACTATAAAGTGTTATAGTGATAAATTAATATAGTAGTATTTATTTAATAAGAATAAGTATAATACAACATATTAATTATGTTGATTAATTAAATATACATATTTTATTATGTATGTGGCAAAATTGTATGTGTATATGATACACATGTATTTTGTGAATTAGTTAATTATAGTATTATATTAATTAACTAAGAATATTCCGGAAGCCAATAAAAGGCTGTATTGGGCACATGTTATAAGTGTATAAGATACATTGGATAGTGCAAATTAATTAATTGTATTATCATATATTAATATTAGATATTAATGTGTATAGATTTACACACATGTGTAAATTGATTTATTGTAATACAACAAAGATTTATTCAGTATAAGATATTGACATCTTAGAAAGTATTTAATATAAGATATTGAATATTAATGAGATAAGTCTAGAATATCCATTTTCCTTATTATACTGGTAAAATGTTTTCTTTCTCCCCAATCAAGCAGGAGGTGCAGAACACACTATAAATATAGTGTGGGTGCCAAGCTCTTTTGTAACGACACAATTCCAAGAGTTCATAATTTTTGGGAAAAATAGAGAGCTTCATAGAGAGAGTATTTAGAGAGAGAAAATGTCGGTCTAGCAACCGAGTTTTTCTAGTAGCAATGGAATGGTGGATTCCGGCGGGTTGTTCATATGGATCAACGATAGAGGCCGAACACTTGGGCGGCTTCGTGCAGAAACTACAACCGTAAGCAGAGCGGCGATCTATTTTAGATCATCTAAGGTATTTTCTTCGTCTCCTTTTTGTTATGCTTGTTGCTTAAACGGAGTCGATCTTAGTTAAAACGGAAATAAATTTTAAATTCCGGAGCGTTCCTGCAGAGATTTCCTAGCACTTTCTTGGGCAGAATCACATCACATCTTCAATGTGTTGATGATTTCACCAACTCTATGTTGCTAATGCTTTTCGATCTTCTTGCCTTTCTTGACTTTGGGTTAATCTTCAAGTGTTGAAGACGCCTTATTGAAGACTCCGTCTTTGTGTTGATCTTCAAGTTTTGAAGACGCCTTGTTGAAGAACTCTGCCTTTGTGTTGATGTTCAAAGTGTTGAAGATGCCTTGTAAAAGAACTCCGCTTTGTGTTGATCATCAAGTGTTGAAGAAGCCTTGTTGAAGAACTTCCAGATTTTCTTGGAAGATCTTCGATGTTTTTGTGTTGTTATATAGCCATTGGCGTTCTTCTTCCACCAAGTTCATTCTTGTTTTTCTCATGTGTGTCTTTGCAAATGAGCAACGCCCCCATATTTATCGTGCTAGATGAGTGCCTTTGAATTGATTTGGACTTAATGTATCCACACTCTTAATTGATTTTCACCATATTTAGAAGATTGACATTGATTACATATCAATCAAATCTCCGAAATAATTTAATTCAAGAGATTTGTTTTTTTTAGGGTAGAGATTTGTTTTAAATAATTCCATATTATTTCCAAATATTTAACTATTGGAAATAATATAAAATAAAATTTAATGGTGCATTTAGTACATGACAAATATAATGTGCCACATATACATTTTTCGTATCCATTTATTATAAATTAATTAAATCTCAAAATTTCATTTAAGAGATTTTAATTATTAATTTATTTTTTCATTACTACTTAGTATATTTTATAGGAAATAATATAAAATAAATTTCGCGTATTATGTGATATATATGGCGTGTCACATAAAGTTTTCATATCCATAAATGCCCCATCGAGACTTGTTTGCTGGATTTATAATGATTTATCGCAGCAACGAATCTCGATTTTTTTTAATCAACATTTTTTTTTGGTTTTTTTTTTCTTTTCCATGATAGTCCATGGCCCAACATTTGGCCAAGTAAATTCCATGCTTAATCTTGGCATTCGGCAGATTTTTATTTTATTTTATTTTATTATACAATGCATGGAAAAAATAAGAAAAAAAAAAACCCTTACTTCCGAGCCTTTTAAGTCGGCTAACCCCTTCCCCTTCTCTACATATTTTAAATCAGTTTTTTGTATTTTTTTTTAGCTAGCCAATCACAATTGAGTAACTTATGTCCCACAATGCTTAGGAGAGAATTGAATATTTTTCCTTTCTCCCATATAAAGAAATCTTCACATTTTCATCAAGCACACCAATTTTTCTTCAACCCAAGGAGCCAAGGAGCCTGATAGTCTTAGGCATCCCTCTTGTTTTGTTCGCTAGCAGACCGGCTATGTCGACTATTGATTGGGAGTCGATTGTTATTTTTTGACTTTCGTATTTTTCGCCGGCTATTGACTAAAAGTCAATATTTTGATTCTTAATAATGTTTTTTTTCTTGTTTTGTAGGGTGACGGGAGGCCGTATTCGAGGTTGAATTTCATTTCACCTCATCCCTCAGGAGTTTGGAGGTTGAATTTATTTTTACCTCATCCATTGGAGAGGCCATTTGGAGGTTGAATTTATTTTTACCTTAGGAGTTTTGAGGCAATTTGGAGGCCATTTGGAGGTTCAATTTATTTTTACCTCATCCCTTGGAGTTTAGAGGCCGTTTGGAGGATGAATTTATTTTCACCTCAGGAGTTTGAAGGCAATTTGGAGGCCATTTGGAGGTTGAATTTATTTTTACCTCATCCTTGGAGTTTAGAGGCCGTTTGGAGGATGAATTTATTTTCACCTCAGGAGTTTGAAGGCAATTTGAAGGCCATTTGGAGGTTGAATTTATTTTTACCTCGTCCCTTGGAGTTTAGAGGCCATTTGAAGAATTAATTTATTTTCACCTTAGGAGTTTGAAGGCAATTTGAAGGTGGAATTTATTTTCACCTCGTCCTTTGGAGATTGGAGGCCATGTGAAGGTTGAATTTATTTTCACCTTATCCTTTGGAGTTTGGAGGCCATTTGGAGGTTGATTTTATTTTCGCCTCGTCCCATGGAGTTTAGAGGCCATGTAGAGGTTGAATTTATTTTCACCTCGTCCCTTGGAGTTTGTAGGCAGGTTTAATTTATTTTCACCTCATCACCATTAGAGTTCCATGACACCATCTTTGGAGGTTCACCTAGTCGTCATAGGAGTTCCAGGTGGCCTTCCTTGGAGGTTGAATTTTTATTCACCTAGTCACCACCGGAGTTTCATGATTCCATCTTAGGAGATTGAATTTTTATTCACCTCATCTCCATAGGAGTTCCATGAGGCAATTTTGGAGGTTGCCTCATCCCCTTGGAGTATTTGAGACCATTTTGGAGGTTGAATTTTTATTCACCTCGTTGCCTCATTGAATTCACAAAGGGATGATGACCGCAAAAGTAATGAAAATCTTCTATCAACTCGATCAGCACTCTTTCAAGGGTAACTTTTTTTTTGGTTTTTTGTTTGTTTTTTGTCTGTGTGTGTGTAGAATTTGACTATTGGGTTTCTTTGCATATCGGTCAAACAAGGATGCGAGCGGAGTAGTTAGTTGGTCCACATTGCGTAGCACAGTCAGATACTCAGGGAATTCAGGACGCAAGTGAGGTACTTAGTGACTTCACCTTGCGTAGCGCAGCCAGATGATTAGCAAGTGAAGGAAGCAAGTAAGGTACTTCGTGACATCACCATGCATAGCAGAGGTAGTCACACTAGAGACTTAGAAAGTGAACTAGAGACTTAGAAAGTGAGCGAGGTATTTGGTGACTTTACCCAATGTAGCTCAGCCAAGTGGGGGACGATGAATCCTTTGAAGAAATTGTTGATGACATCTCAAGCATCACACATTCACACGCATTTCACAGAACGAATGGTGGCATGCTTCTCCAAGGAGTGGACGACGACAACAACTTTTCCCAATGAGCGGATGGTTGCCTAATTTTCACCAAGAAAGTGAAGGCACACACCTTTTATGATGGCATATCTACTAAAATGCATATGAATGACCACCTAACATTAATAGGATGAATGGAAACTTTTGAACCAAGTGATGATGGAATGCCTCTCAACAAGAAGATGATGGCCCACCGAACACATATGATGATGGAACGCCTATAAACAAAAAACGATGGCTCGTCGAACTATTACTACATGAATACACACTTCTGAACCCGTAGGCAATAGCACATCTCTCTAGAGAAAGATGGCTCACCAAACAATAATAGGATGAAGACACATCTCTGAACAAGCAAATGATGGCACACATCACAAGCGGATGAAGATCTCCAACACCTTGATAAATCTTTAAAGGTTTTAAATATTCAATTTCTTCTTCAATATTGGTATCATTTGATTGACAATAAAGATCTTCGTAATTTTTTGTTTTACCCTAAATTTTCAAAAGGCTCATAAGTTCTTCAACCCTTTTTTTTGTATGACTGAACTTGGAGTAACTTCCCAAGCTGCCTACGTACCCTAGATATTGCTCTTGGAATCAAGTCAAATGTACTTCAATTGTTATTGACACATGATTAATGTAGTAAAAGTTCGTGCTCAGGAGAATTTTTATAACCTATGTGATGATTATAACGCAGTTTAAGCTCGTTCTTTGGAGTATGTTTTTTTTAACTCATTTGATGAGTGTGATGTAGTTTAAGCTCATGCTTAAGATTATGTATCTTTTAATATATTTGATCAGTGTAATGTAGTTTATGCTCGTGTTTAAGAGCATGTATCTTATAACTCATTTGATGAGTGTAATACTGTTTAAGATCGTGCTTAGGAGCATTTTATCTTAACTCATTTGATGAGTGTAGCTCAATTTAAGCTCGTGCCTGAGAGCATTTTTCTTTTGACTCATTTGATGAGTGTAGCACAATTTAAGCTCATGCCCGGGAAAAGAAAAAAAAAGCTCATGCCCCGGAGCATTCTTTTTCTTTTCACTCGTTTGAGGAGTGTAACGCAGTTTAGGATCGTGCTTAGAAGCATTTATTTTCTTTTTCTGTTGGCGTAGAGCCTTTTGAGGAACTTGCTATTGATTTGGTTGAATTTGACCATTTTTATCAACTTGTATGCTCCACTTTGCCGACCTGCCGAACAACATAGGGGGCGTCTCATTCTTCTTGGAACTTGTTTTGGTTTCTATGTCATTATGATAGGACATCACAAGACAAACACTGAATTGACAACTTGGAACTACCGTGGGCGCAACATCATGTTGAACGCCATAGACAAGCAGGCTTGGCAGCATCAGGATTTTGCTGAGTTTGGCGCAATTTTAGTCTAAACTTTCTGACTCTTTAGAAAATGGACATTTTCCTCATCTGTGAATCCTTCTTGGATAGAAATCCCCATTGAGGGATTTCTTACTGAAGTGGCTGAATTGACAGAAACCATTGACCGGTGACTATGGCATGGCTTATGTTGTAACGCAAAGAAGCAAAAGGCTTCCTTTTTGTAGCTGCCACCAAGATTGGAGTTTTTGCCAAGCATGCCTAGAAGTTTTCAAATAATTTCTTGCATGACTCATTACATTCAAATGAGACTCCTTTTTCATCAAGTGGTTGAAGTGTTGACATCTTTCGGCAAGATTTGATCTAAATTGTCGCAAGTAGGCGAGCCTTTCTTCCAAGATTCCAAACTCATAGAGGTTGCGAAAGAAGGGCAAGGCATCTTCATGACAACATCAACTTTGGATTGAACTATCTGAAGTCCTCGACAATGTATGATGAAACCAAGGAATTTTCTTGAGCTTACCTCACATGCTATTTGAGAGGATTCATTTGAGTTGAATTCTCCCAAGTATTTCAAAGTCATGTTTCAAGTCCTCCAAGTGATCATTTTTTTTTCTTTAACCACGAGTTCATTGACATGGCACTCAACATCTTGATGCAACATGTCCCTTTTTTTCATTATATGCTGGTAGGTGGCCAACATTTTTCAAACCAAAAGGCATCACTTTGTAGCAGTGGATTCCTTTAGGCATGTGGAATCCGGTAAGTTCTTCACCTTCCAAAGAATCTAAATTCGATTATAGCCAGACGATCTATTCATAAAGGATAACACATTATGGCATGTGGTTGCATTCACCATTGAGCTCGGTAATTGGTAGAGGGAAATCATCTTTTGGACGTGCGATGTACAAGTCTTGCAAGTCAACATGTCTA
Source organism: Gentiana straminea (assembly GCA_036785695.1). Taxonomy (NCBI): domain Eukaryota; kingdom Viridiplantae; phylum Streptophyta; class Magnoliopsida; order Gentianales; family Gentianaceae; genus Gentiana; species Gentiana straminea. The sequence continues at coordinate 477,214 of JAVUPR010000060.1, forward strand.
TGACTTTGTCCGTTCCTATTCTTTACTGGGACAACGTTTGATATCCACGTTAGGTATTCACTTTAAGGATGAAGCCTTCTCCAATATGTTGGTTCACCTCTACTTTGATAAGGGGGACAAGATCTCGTCTAAACCTTACTTTATGCTTTCTTGACCAAATGTGATCCACTTTTTTATGGAAAGCTGGTGGACAAATTTTTTTAGTCTAGTTGGGCATCTCTTTGTATGTCCAAACAACAATGTGCTTATGTTCTTCCAAAGTTTCCAAGTACATGAGCTCTCTTGTCAAGGTAAATAAGAGTGCTAAGGTATGTTGTATTGGGCTCGTCCTCCTTGTCGAGGTTGATTTCTTAAACTTATCAACAGTGGAATCGACCAATTCTTCAAGCTTTGGAGGTGCGTTCTATGCATCTTATTTTACCCCATCATGGCTTGCCCATTCTGTCGGGCTACAAATTGGCGCTTCAGGATTATTTCCTGAACCTTTTTACGAGAAGATTTCATCAAATAACTTTTACCCTTAGAAAGGGTCTAAAATTCATTCATATTTGATTTTGTTTCCCCTCATATTTGGCATGAAGGTTCAAGGATCTTATCCTTTTTTTGACGATGAGCTTGTATGTGATGCGATCAAACCTTGTTTTTTGCATAGAGGAAAACATTACATGCTCCATGGTGGGGTCTTCTCTATACGGTATATCCATTGACTAAGAGCGTCTAGCTTTACTACATCGATTTTGGGAAGTGGTAAGGTAAATCCTGATGAAGTTTGTAGAATTACAAACAAACAAAATAAAATGCAGAATTATTATTGATCATGTAAAAGTTACAAGTTAATTACAATGTGGCTAATCATAGGGTATTTATAGCTTCATACACCTCATGAGTCAGTTAGAATTTGATTACAAACGGTTACAACAGATTAAGACTAGATAACCGCTTTCTATATTACACTATATCAAACTGATCAGCAGGCTGCTGAGTCTTTGCACCGTCGGAAATAGGCCGTCGGTGTTCATGCTTTCAGCAGGCTGCTGATATCTTCGATTGATCAGCAGGGTGCACTCAGCATTCCCATCAGCTTTTATACTGTAACACCCCATCAATCTGTGAGTGGTTCATGAACAGTTGCTCTCAGCATTCCCATCAGCTACTTGATGAAACTCTCAATTTATCTAGTAGATAATAGAAAATAGGTGCATCTAAGGCTTTGGTGAGGATGTCCGCTATTTGTTCTTTGGTATTGATTGGAAGAAGTTTGATGAGCCCTGATTTGACTTTGTCTCTCACAACATGACAGTCAATTTCAATATGTCTGGTTCTTTCATGAAAGACAGGATTGTGAGCAATGTGCATTGCACTGGCATTGTCACAAAATAAGGCAGTAGGCAACTGGACTGGAATTTGTAAATCCTGTATTATATAGATAAGCCACAAGATTTCACAAAGTGCATTTACCATGGCCTTGTACTCGGCCTCTGATGAGCTTCTAGAAATTGTTGTTTGTTTCTTTGCCTTCCAAGAGATTGGAGCATCTCTTAGAAACATTATGTAACCTGATACTGATCTTCTGGTTTCAAGACAGCCAGCCCAATCACTATCTGTAAAACCCTTAAGTACAAGATTGTTGTCTGTTAGGAAAAGGATTCCTTGGCCAGGATTGGTCTTCAAGTATCTCAGCGATCTATAATTTGCCTTCATAGGGTTTTCAGTAGGAGTGTCCAGAAATTGACTTAGTTGTTGGACTGTAAAAGCAATGTCTGGTCTGGTAGAAGTTAGGTAAATTAACTTACCTACTAGGGATCTGTATGTAGTGTTGTCCTCTAAAAGTGGTGATTCACCATGTTGTAAGGTCTTCTTGGACACCATAGGTGTCTTAGCAGGTTTGGCTCTCAAAAATTCATATTCTTTTAGGAGGTTAAGTGTGTACCTTTTTTGTGAAATAGATATACCTTTGTGACATCTAGCAGCCTCAATGCCTAGGAAATATCTCAATTTTCCAAGATCTTTGATTGTGAACTGCTGATGTAAAGCATCCTTAACTTGTTGAATCAACTCTTCACTAGGACTGGCAACTATGATGTCATCTACATATAACAATAAGGCAATAAATGTCTGCCCTGACCCTTTTGTAAATAAACTGTGTCTTGGTCCCTTGAAAAGGCTTTGGTTAAGTTTAGAGGGGGGTGAATAAACTTAACACTTAAAACTTTTTGGATTTTTACAAACTCAGCAGAGTCAATAGTCTGTTGACCACTCAGTAGTCTGCTGACAATTAAAGCTTCTGAATTTGTTGCAGCGGAATATATTAAATTAAGCCTGGTTACTTGTTGTTATGAATATGATACTAAGTATCAGATACTTAGTAGTGCAAGTGGTGTGATTCAGTATCTAGTTCAGTCAATTTGATGTGATAAGCATGCAGATAAAGTAATTTTAGAATGTAAATGCAGTAAAGTAAAGTAAGCAAGATTTATAGTGGTTTTAGGTGGTGTAATCCTGTCAGTCCACTCTTCCCCTGTGATGTTGGAGGAAATTCACTCGAGATTCTTCAGGTAGCTGTTACAAAAATCCCTAACTGTTTGTCCTTGACCAATAGCTATGGCTTCACAAACTGAACACTAGAAACAGGTAGGATTGCTGCTTCAAAGTATTCCACTGGTCCTTGAAGGGTAGGATTGCCTCTTCACCAGCTCCACCAGAAAACAACAGTTCTTGACACTACCAAAAGTGCATCTCTGTCTTCAGCAAACTTCTTGAAAAAGAAGGTTTGAATCAAGAAAATGATTCAGCTTTCAGCAAGCTTCTGATCAGGATGATAAGATCAGCACCCTAAGATCTTCAAGTTTATGAACTAGATATAACTTGATTGCAGATCGCACTTGAAGAAAACCTTGATCAGTAGATTAAAGCTCAGTACGTATCAGCAGGGTCAGATTGCACTTTGATCAATTTCTTGCTCAAAAACTTCTTACTTACTGCTTGTTCTTCGTGTAGCAATCTGAATCAAGAGTCCTCTATTTATAAGTGTAGATCTTGTGATTTGAATTTGAATTTGAATTTGAGTGATAACCGTTACCGGATTATCTGAATATTCTTGAAAGTCCCTCTGATGTACCTGAGTGACACCGACAGTGTCCTTCTGACAGTCCAGTCTGTCAACCAATAGAATAATTCCATTTAATATGGCTCTGAAATCCTTACAATGTTCTTTTCATCATGGCCATTGATTGACTAATTAATCCAAGGCTTGTAAATCACCCTTATCCATTTAATCTTCCAGAAAAACTTGGATTAATTCGAATTAAATATTCAGCAGATACTTGATGTGTAAGTCTGCTGATGTCCTTGAATGTCAGCTGACTTTTAGTCTGTTGTGTTTTAATAAACACTTCAGCTGACTTCTTCTCATCTAACTTTTTATCATGACATTAGAGTACACCATTTTATACATAACCAAGTTCCAATCACCACTTAACTTTAATGGAGCTTAGACCATCTACACAAGGTATATGTGATCAGTTTAGGACATCACAGACTTCCCTAAATTTTGATCCCTGACTTTAATTACTAAGTTTGATCCCTTAGCCTTCAATACTGAGTTTGAACACTCAGCCTTCAATACTGAGTTTGAACCCTCAGCCTTCATTACTGAGTTTAAACCCTCAGCAGGTTCCTAGACTCTACTGTCCTAGACACTCTACTGACCTAGATAGATCTGCTGAACAAGTCAGCTGACCTCTTTACAGTGCTTGTTTGATCAAACCTATACAAGGATCAAACTCTACTAAACCTATACATTTAATCTAGACATCTTTTTGCCTTTTCTATATAACAGCTAGTCTGACACTCATCATTAAAACTAAAATATGTCTAACAATGTGGTCATGTTTGGATTGAATGAATCCTTGAGCCTCTAATGATTCAGTCAACCTGCAATTCCATTGTCTACTGGCTTGTTTGAGGCTGTAAAATGATTTGGTATGTTTGCAAACTTGGTTTGGTTTAGTTGCCGCATTGTACTCGTGGTAATCGCATGTATACTTCTTCATGAGAATCTCCATATAAGAAGGCAGTATTGACATCCATCTGATGTAGGTGCCAATTGTTTGCTACTGCTGCTGCAAGTAAGGCTCTAACTATAGTGATCTTGACAACAGGTGAGAAAGTTTCTTGATAATCAATCTCATATGTTTGAGTGTAGCCTTTTGCTACTAGTCTAGCTTTATATCTCTCTACTGAACCATCAGGTTGTATTTGATTCTGTACACCTATTTGCATCAAATAGGTTTCTTGCATGGGGGCAGATCAACAATCTCCCATGTGTGAGTTTTTTGTAAAGCTTCAATTTCTTTGTTCATTGCCTCCTTCCATTCATCATGCTTGATGGCTTGATTTTAAGTCTTAGGCTTTTTAACAGCATAAATGGCATTAATAAATCTGGCATAGTCTTTTGAGAGGTTGTCCAGACTCATTACTGCACTCAGCATATGTGGAGTTTGCTGAACATTATGAGGACCCCCTTGATAAAAGGTTGGTGATTTCCTTGTACTTGTGGACCTTCATAGTTGTGTGGGTTTAGGTGCCTGATTTAATGGTTCATGCCTTGCATTAGGTGTATCAGATGCTGTTGATCCCATTGCTGGTTGGTCTGCTGACTCATTCAGGCATGTTAGCAAGATGTCTAGGCTTTCCCAACACCTGCTGAAAAAGAGAAAACTAAGTTTCATGGAATTGAGTATTTCTAGCAACAAAGATATCTTTGTTGGTAATGTCTAAGAGAATAGCACCCTTGGAGGTGGTTGAATTCCTAAGATAGACACAAGTCCTACATCTTGAATCAAACTTGGTTATATACTGCTGAAGTGTACATGAAATAACTAAGCAACCAAAAACATTAAACACAGAATAATCTGGTTTGGTGCCATAAAGAATTTCATGTGGAGTGCTTTCTTTCGGCAGTGGTGTAGGTGTGGCATTAATCAATTTCACATCATGTAAAAGACAAAATCCTCATTATTCAATTGGTAGATTACTCAGGAACCTCAAACCTCTTGCAACATTCAGCAGATGCTGATGTTTTCTTTCAACAATACCATTTTGCTGAGGTGTATTGACACATGATGTCGGATGTATGATACCCTGTTAAGCATAAAATTTAGTAAGTTGAAACTCTGCACCATTGTTAGATCCAATCACTTTAATAATTTTATGAAACTGAGTAGAAGCATATTTAACAAAAGATTTAACAAGGTCAGAAGCTTCAGATTTATGCCTCATAAGAAAAACCCAAGTAAACCAAGAAAAATAATCTACAACAGTAATAAAATATTGATGTTCATTCACAGTATGTTGTCTCAAAAGACCCTAAATATCCATGTGAACAAGATAAAAAATAGTGTTTACAATAGTGGTACTTAAAGGAAAAGGATTTTTCTTCAATTTTGCCATAGGACAGACATAACAAAGATCATGATTACAAAATTTGACATCAGCAGACTGTGAACTGATGACTTGCAGTCTCTTATCAGGCAGGTGCCCAAGTCTGTAGTTCCATAAAAGTGCATCATCTAATCTATCAGATAAAATGTGATTCTCTACAGCATTGGTAACAGAAAGTCTTATTGGCTGATCTATGACATAAAGTCCTCTCTGTAACTCAGCTGAACCAAACATGTTCTTGTTCTTGTTCTGCAAAACACACTTGTTAGCAGAAAAAACAGCTGCACCATTTGTATGATTAATAAAAGAATTTAAAGATAAAAGGTTATATTTAAAACCAGGAATACAAAACACATCATGTAGAACGAGTTGTGTGTTGATCCTCACTTGGCCTATGTGTGTGACAGAGACATTATTTCCATTAGGTAATCTCTTTTTATACCAGATGAAGGTTTAGGATTACTTAATAGATCTAATGATCCTACAATGTGATCTGTGGTACCATAGTCCAAGATCCATTGTATTGATCTTACTAAATTTAGGTCACATTGTTCCAGTGATAGGTGAGTAATGTGTAACAATGTCAGTAGGTTGTCCAACAGCAAATCCTGCATGTCTTGGAGGGTCATTCAGTTGAGCCATCAACTTGTCAAGTTGTTGTGAAGTAAGATTGGGAAACCCTGGTCCAGCAGAACTGCTCGGTACCTGATCTTCTTCTGTTGATTGCTCCTCTTCTACCTTATTTTTCCTTTTTGATTTAAAACCAGGGGAAAACCATGCTTCTTGTAGCATGTCTCCTCAGTATGACCATTGAATCCACAAAAGATACATTGCATCTTTTTGGCATTTTTGGGCCTGGGATTTGCAGCAGAGTTAGGTCTGCTGACAGTCTGATTTTGTCCTTGTCCATTCTTTTGTGACAATAGGACCATGGAATCTTGATTCTTGGCCTTGTTAGCCACAAATGAATTATGTCTCTCAAACTTGATTGCCATTGCAAAGGCATCATGAATTTCTTGAAAAGGCACCATCAACATTGCCTGTGAGACCATTGGTTCAAATTCATCCCTTAAACCTTTAAGGAATTTCATGACATGTTCAGCTTCCATATGATCCATCAGATTGTTGATAGCATTGTAGTGACATTGAGGATCATAAGAACAGATTGTTACAAGCCTGATGGTCTTGATTTCTTCCGAAAGAATCATCAATTTTGTAAAGCATTGATTGATAGAATCTATGCCTTGTTTCAGTAGATGCATTTTTTCAAGAAGATCTAAAAGTCTTAATGCATCAACATTTGAAAATATTGTTGCAAGATTCTTCCATACTGCATGTGCATTCCTGAAGTACATCAAACTTTGTGCAATGGTGTTTTCCACAAAATTTAAGATCCATGATCTGACCATTGTATCACATTGCCTCCATGCATGGAGGTCAGCTGAATCTATTTCTGGCCTTTTGATTGTGCTGTCTATGAAGCCAATTTTGTTCTTGGAGATCCACACCATCTCCATGGACATTTTCCAGGGATTGTAGTTATTGCCATTCATCAATGGCTGAACAAGAACTAGAGAAGGATTCTCATTCGGATGGACATAAAATGGACTGGAGGGACTTATCTCTTGTTTCTTAGCTTCCATGGCTATCAAGAATTTCAGAATTGATTCTCAAATCAACAATGATAGTGGAAAAACTGATCAAGAACTGATTAAAAACCAGAGGAAAAGATGACAGTTTACTCTCAAGAAACTGAAAAACCTTTGATTGATTAGCAGGCTGTTGGTGTTCATGCTGGTGGTGTTCATGCTATCAGCAGGCTGCTGATATCTTTGATTGATTAGCAGGGTGCACTCAGCATTCCCATTAGCTTTTATATTGTAACAAATCCACTCAGAGTTTTTTTTTTGTGACGAGCAGTTCCTTTGCTTTAGAGAACCTCACAGCCTTTGCAACTTTCCATTTCTTTGTTGATTTATTTCTGGTGCATTTTTTTGGCTGTTTCATTTCCACCATGTTTGCCCAACGTTACTTGCCTCCTTTTAAAGTGCTCACTTCTATGCAGGTGTCGGCCTTGAGTGGAAATTGGAATCAGCAAGGTGAGGTTCAGCCTCGGTATAGCTCTTGTCATCAACAATGACTTTCCACATCACTTGAAGCATTAGTGTAGTGTGGAAGGAACAACTCAATTTTTGTAAAGCCAAGGTCTCCCAAAAGAATATAGTAATATCATTTGGCATGAATCACGTGGAGGAGTGCATTGAATGACATGTCACTAATAAAGACATCAAGTCTAATAACTCCAATGGCACTCTGACCCTATTGGTGGAATTCTTGAATCATCAGGCGACTGTTGCTGGGATCATCCATTTTGATTCTCAACCCTTTCATTACGCGGAGTGGCAAGGTGTTGATGGAAGATCTCCCATCAAGAAACACACGATTCATTTTCTGTCTGTGAGTGTGTGCCGTCACGAATAATAGAGGAATATGAGATGAGGATGACAAAATCATGTCATTATCAGAAAATTCATCTCCATAGAGAAAGTGATTTTGGCCTTGATTGATGGCTCCTCTTCTTGCAAATAATTTCCATCCTCACTCCCGACATTGTTGAGGACATAATTTTATTCGTTATCAAGAACGACATATCAAGTGACAATTTCGTTGTCAACTTGTATGCAGTGGCAAGCTTCGTTTTTGTCCTTTAAGGATTACTTTCGGCATGTATCCTCTCAAAGTGAAGCACTTGTACTTGACATCATCTGAAGAACCGTTAGATTTTATCGTCCACTTCTCGGTTTGTCGTCGTGACATGGGCTTCCTTGTCTATTGACTTTTTTTTGCCTTGGTGGACTTAGGGCGACTTTATTTTGATTTTGTAGAATCGAAACGCCGATACGCCTTTTGTTTCATTCTTCGAGCTACAAGAATACATCATTTATCATCCACATCAAAAAAAACTCATTCTCTTGCCTTTGTATTGACAAATTGGGGTGTTCATTGAAAAATTCCCAAGTCCTTAACAACAATTGGCCACATGACGACAACTTGCACATTGATAGGATCGAAGGTTCCAAACTGAACGGTTAAAGTATGACCATGTGACGGCTCCAGCAATGAGACTTGATTTGTGCTTTCTTTCTCTTCTTCAAGAAGGATCATTTGTTTATCCGCTAAGAAAATTACTTTGTTGTTAAAGACAAAGGAATTCTTGATAGTGTACCCCGTCAAGAGGTGATGTTTGCAAATTTCTAAGGAATTCTTTGAAATTTGGTCCTCGTAGTTGAAACCCGGGCTCTTTCATTTGTTGATGAAGTCAACTATATTTTCTTCTTTCCAATGGTGGTAGTTAGTCAATTCCGCCATGCTGATGGTTGCTCCCAACAGTCCAAAGAGTTAAGGACGAGATCAATGTAATAATGTAAGGCAATACCTTTGGGAGAACACACAAATTTCTTCACCAAGTGATCTCCATACGTTCTAGTGTTGGCTCATGTTTCAACCAAATAAGCAATGTCTTGTTTTGGGTTGCCTTCGCCATCAGATTGTTGGAACTTTAGAGGTTGATGACCGGCCAGCATCTTTAGATCATCGATTTTTTGAGTGTAGGGCTTAACGTATATTTGAGACGACTTCACCCTCCAACCTTGTCCTTGATTGTCAAACTCCTTCAATTTTTCAACCGGAATCAGGCCATCAAGGAAGACTTTCTGATCACTTGCCAAGGTAAAAGACTTGGAAGCCCCTTAATCTTTAGAGAAGTTTTCTGGGGCAACCATCAAATTATTCTCCATGTGAAGAGACCTGAAGGCTTCTTGCTTTTTGGAAAGGACGTCAAGTTCACCCTCGTCATCATGCACCACCCTTTTTGCCTTAATTGCTTCTCCAATGAAATCAATCTTGCTGGAGAGCTTCTCATTTGGTACATCTTGAATCTAAACACGCGACGTGAGAGCTTCAATAGCCATTGTGATGTTGGAAATTTGCTCCTCTAGGGTGGCAGAATTTTTCACCACGACGTTTGCAGCCATTGGTGACGTGGATCCATCAGAAATCGTCTACGATAAAACGAGGTGGAGGCTAAAATCTTCCTCTTCCTCCAAGTGATCGGGCTAGCAGGTCGTCCCTGAGATGAAGAAATGGAGTTAGCAACAACAACTTAACCAGCATCACCTTTTTAAGCGGTAACCTTTGGAGCAGCATCAACCTTTGGAGCGACACACTTTGAAGCATCAAACTTTTAAGCGGTAGCAACCTATGGTTCCATTTGTTCTTGATCTCTTTTATTTTCTTTTACTTATCAAGGAGATATGAAATGAGACATCAGTACCACTGGGCATGCCAGAAATTTGTAACATAAATTTCATTGTCATGCAATATTTAAATAAAAGCGAGTCAAGAAAAATTGTAACAAATATGATTTTTTTAATTTCAAAATGTGAGTGGGTACAATCTCTAACGAAATCCCTATATCTACGGGACGCTTTTGATTCTCCTTTAATTTCTCGGAGGGTCACGGGGACTTGTTCTCAGACTTTGTCAGTACTCCTCCAATTTTCTGGGAAGAATGCTGGATTTGTGGAGGAACTCCGTATATGACGGATGATCTTCATTTGTTGGAGATGGATGACTTTGTTAAGACTCTTCCAATTTGTTGGAAGAATGTTGGATTTGTGGAAGAACCCCAGATATGGTGGATGTCCACGATGTTTGTTGAAGATCTCCGAATATGGTGGAGAACTTTTAATATGGCGGACGACCTTCGAATGTTAGTGAAGAACTCCAGATATGACGGACGATCCTCGAATGTTGAAAAACTCCGAATATGGAGGACGGCCTTCTAATGTTGTTGAAGAACTTGATGACTTGATGTCACGCGTGAGGTCGTTTAATACTAGCAAGAGTACTAGGTCAAATCATTGTATATCAACGGTGAATCAAGGTCGATCCCACAAAGACAATGCAACTTAGAAATAGATGAACTTAATCCAACATAGAATTGATGGAGGTCAAGTTAAGTTATTAACTCGATGCCTACTAACTCACTAGCAAGAGAACTAGGTTCAATTGTAGTATAGCCAGATAGAGTCGAGGTCGATCCCACAGAGACTCGGCACAAATAAACACACTTTATCCTCTTAGAACCAAATTAAAAAGGCGGTCTACGACCAACTAAATACAAGATAAATAAAATAGTGACAACCACAAGACACAAAAGACAACTAAGACAAACTAAAGACTACTAAGCACGGATAATACGGTTGATATTATCTAGACAAATAGTATTGATTACGCTAGCGATTATAACTCCCCCATGTGAATTAGGATGATAACGAGACAAAACAAACGTTAAAGATTAATTATTATGACTACGGGAGTCATCCCCAGGGTAGATTTAGCTCCGGTTAGGCCCTCTAAATCATCGTGCCTCCATTACGTGACTTCGCTTTTTAATGCCTCCATCTCATATAACTTCTGACACAATTACGAAACTAGGGATGCCGGTATAAACCGTAACCTCATCTAAGCAACATTCCTAGGGTAAGGCGTACTTCTTAGATGCCGATTCAATCTATATCCTAAGTAACAATCACTTTTTGGGTTTCATGTTAAATTATGATGACAAATAATTAAGTTGATCTGGTTTAATTACTCGTTTTAATTCCAATGCAGAGAATCTGACGTAGTCGTAGCCGATCATAATATTGCCCTACACATTACCACACTCGGTCGACCGAACACAGTTCTGTGTCGGAACAAATCATGATTACTTCTTAACGTTTCTAACCTAAACACATGGGTTCGTAAATAGATCTACATCACGCAATCAATACAAGAAAAACTACTCCATAAAATATATCAAATCTACAAATAAAGATTGCATAATTGAATAGTCATACCCTCGAAGACGAGAGTGACTACCACTCTTTAATGCGCTCCCTAATTGGAGAATCCGATGAATCCACAATGAACGAACATAAAGAAAATAAAACTGAAACTTAAAAGCTAAAATTGTATGAATTGTTTTGTGTTGTAGTGGTGTGTCTCTCTCAGGATCGTGGCTGCTGTTTATATAGGAGTTGTAGCCGACATATGGAGAATCCAGAAGATTGACATGCATTTATCACATTAGGCTCGGGTGACCGAACCTACACGCTCGGTCGACCGAATGGCATGGCTCGGTCGACCGAGCCTCCTTCTTTACGCGTTTTCAATTTTGCTTCGTCTGACTTGTTCCCCACTCCATGCTTTTGAATTGATCGATTTATCTTTTCTTCAATGCTCCGATTTTCTTCTCTTTTATCTTGAGACTTCTCGATTGCGTGATAATTATCTTCCCGATTTATCATGATCCGCAAAATCGCATTTATCACCCAATTAATTGCTCTTTTATAATAAAAACAGCTAAATACCAATTATCATATTAATAATCACTTATCATTAAATAATAAATATAAACACGTGATTAAATATGAAATATATATAATTAACTCCGATTTAAGGTTATAATTGATGACATAAATGGGTATATTTTAACCGTCATCAAAATGCCCCCACTTAAACTTTGCTTCGTCCCGAACAAAGTATCAATAAGTCATCCCCCAAGACAACATTTTCTGTGGTCAACTCATACTTACACAAGAAACCCGAGTCAACTCATACCAGTCATGCTCATAAGATAGGCATTATTCACTACTCGCTATGAATCGAAGTGATTGTGTGCATGTGCATTGGTTTTATATAAATGTAGCAAGATTAGAGTTTATGCAGACTTCATATCTAAATTCACCAACATCAGCATTCATACTTCTTATGCCTCGCAATGGTTAAAGCACTAGAACAATAAGCAAGAGCGTATCTATAGGGTTTTTGGACTTGGAGACTGAGTACTACTCGAAGCCTCTAAAAAATTCGAAATTTTCAATTTTTTGCATATTTTTCGAATACTACTAATCTCAAGGAAGAAAACTTTTCATAGAGTATCCCCCTATCTTAGATTAAGCGTAGCATCGAATATTACCACAAGCGCGGGGCTACTTTGGTAATGTTACTACAACCCCAGTGTTTTAATGCATTGTCAAAACACAGGTACGTCCCAAGCTTATTACTCCGCTTTTGTTGGCTAGAAGATCGAATACATCGGTCGACAAATGTCGACACTAGGTCCTCATAACCAATTATCTACGCAATGTACACATACTTCTTTCAATTATTATAACTCATGCGGTACTAAGCGATTCACTTGTTGAGTAATTGAACAATACCTAACTACTTGCAATTGTTGGCATGAATATCCTTAAGTTTACTAACAATTTATCGCAAAAGTATAATATGACCACGTACTCACGCAACTTGGTTCATTTCCTATTAATTCTAGGTATAAGAACTTTACAAGTTTAAGGGTACGAGTTAAACAACTTGACATTTATCCATAAAATTTTTAAATTTGGCTCAATATTGTCTCAGTATTCCGTTCCACCTTGACTTTTTCAACATATAGCACAATATATAGCTAAGTCCCCTGCCCCCCACTTAAACATGGCATTGTCCTCAATGACAAAAATAAATGAGAGTTCAAGATGAAAGACTTAGCTCGGAAACGGCTCCCAAGTAAAGGAACATTATCGGAGTAATCATCGGCACAGCGTGGAGAGACAGACACATCCTGTATAAACAAACAAGCTCCACGAAATCGTCAAATACCACGTCTATGGAAGTTATAAAATAACGTGGCAGTAATTAGATATAGATATCTAAAAACAGTTTAAGCCACTTTATTTTATACTGCCATGGACAAGACCAAAAGGGATTTAAACCTAAATAAAAACTCACATGACGGTTATCAAGGAAAAAACCTCGTTTATTCCGAACTTAGACTCGGAACATGGCGAGATGAAAAAAACCGTGATAGGCGCATGCTACTTTATTAAAATGAAAAACGAAAAAGATAGTTATAGGAAATAGTTCTAAATTTATAGTGGCTAGCTCGACTCAGCTCAAGATGGTTTATTCATAGACAGGGTCATCGAGGTACAAAACCTCCTCCTCAGCAGGAGGCGGAAGCCCGTGATAATGCTTAATACGATGTCCATTGACCACAAATCTGGACTCGTCTTTAAAATTCAATAGCTCCACCGCTCCAGAAGGAAAGACTTGATGTACTTGAAATGGGCCATACCATCTTGATTTCAACTTACCCGGGAAGAGTCTTAAGCGCGAATTGTACAAGAGAACCAGATCACCCTCTTGAAAGGTCCTCTCCAGAATCTTTTTGTCATGAAACTTCTTCGTGCGCTCCTTGAAGATCTTGGCATTCTCGTATGCCTCTAAACGAAACTCCTCCAGGCGAGTTAATTCTAACATCCTTTTCTCACCGGCCAACGTCTCGTCAAAATTTAGCATCCTTGTTGCCCACATGGCCCGGTGCTCCAGTTCTACAGGTAGATGACATGCCTTTCCAAAAACAATCCTATATGGTGACATTCCAATCGAGGTTTTATATGCAGTCCTATAAGCCCATAAAGCGTCGTCTAAACGTAACGACCAATCCTTCCTAGTCGTATTAACAGTTTTTTGCAGGATACGCTTTATCTCTCGATTGGTGACTTCTACCTGGCCACTAGTCTGGGGGTGATATGCTGATGCTAGCTTATGTCGAACCCCATACTTAATCATCAGCCGTTCAAAAGGTTTATTACAAAAATGACTACCATTGTCGCTTATAATTGCCCTAGGCGTCCCAAACCTTGTAAAAATATTCTTCTTCAAGAATCTAACCACAACCCTAGCATCGTTAGTAGGGGAAGCAATGGCCTCAACCCATTTGGATACATAATCAACAGCAACTAAAATATATCGGTTAGATAGTGATGAAGTGAAGGGTCCAACAAAATCTATTCTCCAAACGTCAAAAAGTTCCACTTCTAAGATGCTCTTGAGTGGCATCTCATTCCTCCTTGAAATATTACCTGTCATTTGACAAGCATGACATGCCTTTGCATATTGGTGTGCATCCTTAAACAATGTCGGCCAATAAAACCCGCATTGGAGGACTTTGGCCGCAGTTTTATCTCCCCCGTAGTGTCCTCCAACTTCATAAGAATGACAATGCTTCAGGATATCATTATACTCTTCCTCCGGCACACATCTTCGAAAAACATTATCGATCCTAGCTTAAACAAGTACGGTTCATCCCAATAATAATGTCTAAGATCTTTAAAGAACTTTCTCCTTTCTTGGACAGTGAGATTTGGTGGCAGGTACTTTGCGGATAGATAATTGACAAACAAACTAAACCATGGTTGCTTCTTCTCCTTCACAACCTCTATTTGCGATGAAACTGCAGCACAATCATTATGTCCCCTGATGGTGGTGATGGAGAAAAGTTGTTCATCCGGAAAAGATTCTCCTATCTCAGGTAATTCCTCACCATCCTCTAATTGTAAGCGCGATAGATGATCGGCCACCACGTTCTCACTTCCTTTCTTATCTCGGATTTATACGTCAAATTCTTGCAGCAGTAGAATCCATCTCAACAGTCTCGGCTTTGAATCTTGCTTTGCTAGGAGATATTAAGAGCCGCATGGTCAGTCCACACAGTGACTTTAGATCCCACTAAGTAAGATCTAAACTTGTCAAAAGCAAAGATAACGGCCAAAAGTTCCTTCTCCGTTGTGGCGTAATTTCTTTGGGCAGCATTCAAAGTCCGACTTGCATAATAAATGGGCCTAAAAATCTTATCCTTTCTCTGACCCAAAGCGGCGCCAACAGCAGTATCACTTGCATCACACATCAGTTCGAACGGAAGATCCCAATCCGGTGCGACCAGAATGGGTGCAGTAATCAGTCTACTTTTTATTTCGTTGAAAGCTTTTATGCACTCATTAGAAAACACGAATGGTACGTCCTTGGCCAATAATTCGGTAAGAGGTCTAGAGACCAAGGAAAAGTCCTTGATAAACCTACGATAAAATCCGGCGTGGCCTAAAAAACCTCGCAAAGTTTTAAGACTAGTAGGTGGTGGTAATTTCTCGATCACCTCAACTTTGGCTCTATCCACCTCTATACCGTTCTTTGATATGCGGTGGCCTAGTACTATACCTTCCGTAACCATCAAATGACATTTCTCCCAGTTAAGCACAAGATTTGTCTCTTCACATCTCTTCAACACTCGTGCTAGATGTGCGAGACATGAATCGAAATCGTCTCCAAACACGGAGAAATCATCCATAAAGATTTCCAAGAAGTCTTCCACCATATCCACAAATAATGACATCATACACCGTTGAAATGTTGCGGGGGCGTTGCACAATCCAAATGGCATTCGATTGTACGCAAATGTCCCATATGGGCATGTAAATGTTGTTTTCTCACGATCTTCGGGCGAGATGTGGATTTGATAGTATCCCGAATATCCGTCAAGAAAACAATAGAAAGCATGCCCGCTCAGTCTCTCGAGCATTTGATCGATGAAGGGAAGAGGAAAGTGGTCCTTACGAGTCGCATCATTTAGTTTCCTAAAGTCTATGCATACTCGATGACCGGTGATTAGCCTCACAGGAATTAACTCATTCAACTCATTGGCTTGCACCGTCAATCCTCCCTTTTTGGGAACTACGTGGATAGGGCTTACCCATTCGCTATCGCAATTGGAAATATAATTCCCATTTCTAGCATTTTTATAACCTCATCCCTAACCACTTCCTTTAATTGTGGGGTTAAACGCCTCGAGGTTGTGCAACCGCTTTCTTTTCGGGGTCCACGGAGATCTTGTGCATACATACGCTAGGACTAATGCCCTTAACGTCGCCTATGGTCCATCCAAATGCTCCGCGGTACTCTCTCGAACTCTCATTAGTTTCTCCTCTTGTAAGTCCATCAAGGAAGAAGATATGATTAGCGGCAAAGTCTCATCTTGAAGAAACACATACTTCAAATTCGCAGGAAGAGGTTTTAAAGTCAAATTTGTGGGAGGTTCTTCCAAAGAGGTCTTCAACTTCTGACCAGTGAGTTTGAGTTCGAAGTACTTATGCCACGTTGGTCTATGGTAGAATCTTTCAATCTCTGCAACACTTACTTCCTCTATAGGCCTTGGGGTCCCTCTACTACATCCTGGCCATATCATCTTCTCCTCCTCACTACTCACGTACTTGACTTCATCTTCTTCTTCTAAGACAGCATCCAAGAAATCCTTGATGCTTTCATGTTGTTGAAATTCTTGAACGATCCTATCAATGGAATCTAACATGAAACATGCATCCTCTCCATCATCAAAGTTGCTTCATAGTGTCGAAGACATTGAATGCAACTCTCTCTTCGTTCACTCTTAATACCAACTTGCCTTTGTAAACATCAATTAGTGTTCTACTAGTGGCCATGAAAGGTCTCCCTAATATCAAGGGCACTTCGTAGTTAGCTTCCATATCTAATACCACAAAGTCGACGGGAAATACAAACTTGTCAACCCTTACCAAAGACATCCTCAACCACTCCACACGGTTCCTTGACGAACGGTCAGCTAATTGCAATGTGATTGAGGTCTTCTTAAGATCTTTCATGCCTAGCTTCCGAAAAATAGATAGTGGCATCGAGTTCACGCTTGCTCCTAGATCACACAAAGCTTTGTTCGGACATACGTTACCTATGGTGCGGGGAATGAGAAAGCTTCCCGGATCTTTGCATTTTGGGGGTAACTTATGTTGAAGAATGGTGAGCACTCCTCATTAAGGCATATAGTCTCTAAATCTAGAAGTTTCCTTTTAGTTGAGACGGCGTCTTTTAAAAACTTGGTGTACTCGGGCATTTCGGCTAGTGCTTCAACTAGGGGTATATTGATTTGTAACTTACTGAACATATCCACGAACTTCTTATACCTCTTATTATCAAACTTAGGCTTCGGCTTTGGTGGAGGATAAGGTAGAGTTGAAGGATCGACATCAGTGAAAATTGGATACTTGTTATCGTAAAGTTCAACTCTAGGGCCAGCAGGTTCTTTATACGTTCTTTGCTTAGGCAAAGACTCGGAAGTATTAGTCTCATTGCTTGGCTCACCATCCTTATCCTTTGCGGCTTTCTCTTGCAGGGATGGTGGAGTTACTTCTTTTCCACTTCTTGTCATGATTGCATTCAAATCCTTCGGGTTCTTCTCAGTGTTGCTTGGCAACCCTCCAGGAGGTCTAGTTGAGACTTGCTCAGCTAGTTGTCCTACCTGGTGCGTGAGATTTTGGACTAGAGCTTCCCGATTGGTTACTTTGGCATCGTCTTCGACAATATTGGCTAAAGTTAGTGGCTAACTCAGCCATAGATTTTGAAAGTTGTCCCATATTGTCAGTGACGACATTACTCAGTTTTTCTATCGCAGCTTCCCAACCAAAAGTTTTAGTCTGTTGTGGTACATAAGGGGTAGGTGTTTTAGGCCTTTCTCCTGCATTTATGTCACTATATCGGAATCCAGGATGGTTATGAGGGGTAGGTGTTTTAGGCCTTTCTCCTGCATTTATGTCACTATATCGGAATCCAGGATGGTTATGATTAGGTATGTACCCTCCCCCGATATAATTGGCTTCTTCAGTACCAGCATTCTCACTTTGAGGTGCTACCTCGATTCCGACCCCTTTCTCTACTCTTGTCATCCTCTCTTGCATCCCATCTACCTTATCATTGATAACAGAAAGTTGTTCTAAGATTTTGGTAGATGCACTATCATCAAATATATCAGCGGCCATCTTCACAGTAGCTATGTCATTGCCTCCCCATTGGCTATTCATCGCTATTTGCTCAATTTTCCCTTGTGCCTCCTCATGAGATAAAAGAACAAACGCTCCATTGCTAGAGGCGTCTACTCTAATTTTCTCAGTCTCTCTCAACCCATGGTAAAAAGTTTGCATTAAAAGCCAAAGAGAGATGTCATGATGAGGACACTTCCTCATAGCTTCCTTGAAACGCTCCCAAGCTTGATCAAAACTCTCCCCAGGTTGTTGCTTAAATCCTAGGATGTCTTGGCGTAACTTAAAAGTTTTTCCTAAGGGAAAATACTTATTCAAGAACTTTTGCAACAATTGTTCCCAAGTAGTGATAGATCCAGCCTCTAAAGAGAGAAGCCATTGCTTAGCTTTATCTTTCAAAGTGAAAGGGAAAAGCTTAAGACGAATGTTCCCCTCCGGGATTAATTCTGGTTTCACTGTGCTGACGATTTCCAAGAAATTCGTCACGTGAACACCAGGATCCTCGTTTTGGACTCCATGAAAAGTAGAATAATTGGTCACCATTTGAATTACATTAGGCCTAGGGTGATAGACTTCCGCAGCATCTTGTGGTGCTACGATAGCGGGAATGAATTGTTCAATAGTGGGCGTTGCATAACTTTGCAAAGTGCGCCTCGCTCCTTGAACTAGGGCTTGGTTCTCATTATTAGCATTTGCATTCACATTATTGGCATTATTAATGTTAAGGGTGATTTTATATGATTTATAACGCTATATTCTATGATATTTTTCCCCGTATTCGTACTAAATTGCATAAGAAGCATGTGTTTAATGAATATATTGAGTAAATGATATTTCAAAAAGAGTTAATTGCAAAATAGGTTGATTTATGTGCTTTAATTGTGTTTTTACGATTATTTGGGCAATATTACATTTAGTGGTATTTTTATGTATTGTAGATGCGTCTTTCAAGGCTCAAATGATGATTAAAAGAGATAATGAAGGAATTGACAAGATGAAAAAGAAATAGAGATCGAGAAATCGAAATTCAGTCATATTGGACTGGCGTCCAGGTCCCGTCCAGTGGACGGGCGTTTGCTGAAACTGAACGAGCGTCCAGGGATGGAAAGTTGATTCAGGAAGTTTGGACGATGAGGTGGACTCTGGTTGGACGAGCGTTTGATCATAACTCGGCCCGATTTGAAGTTCATAAGAAGATTGGACGGGCGTTCAAGGATCCAGACGGGCGTCCGGTAGCCGACTTACTGAAACCGACTTTAAAATCTATATATAGTCGGCTGTTTTCTCCACCCAAGGACACAATACACTCATTATTCGAAACCCTAAACCTAGGGGCGGCTTTAGGCTACGTTTTTCTCCTTTTTATTCCAGCTTTTATGCACTTTAGATCTAGATTAAATTAGTTACTTTTTATGCACTATTTATACAAATTTGAGTTGCTGAGGATGTCCAGAGGCTAAAAGCTTCATCAAACGAGTATTGTGAAGCCGTCCAACGATTGTTGATTTCGTTTTCTTCGGTTATACTGTGAGTTTTTATTTAAAGGTTGTTTCTTATTCATGTTTATTACGTTTAATTGCTTTTATATCGGAAGATCTGCATGTGTGATTGTTTATTGTTGATGGAAATCTTAATAAACCCTAGATCATCATGAATAAGAGTAGTGATTTGAATCTATCGTAACGGAAGTTAATAGGTTTAATTGCTAGATTATAAACATAAAGTTTACACCTTTGGTTAGGAAACGTGTTAATCTTGCATTGGAAGATAATAGATTAATAGATGAACTTTCTAAGGAATTAGGGTTCATGTTTAGATAAGGTGAATCACAACCTAGATAAAAACCACAATATAATCGAGATAGGAAATCAATGCTTGTTGGATAGGTGGATCAATCCTCGTTTGTTCATTATACACTTGAATCAATCCTTAAACTTGAATTCGTTTAGTTAGTTTACTTTTATTTGCATCTTAGTTTAGTTAGTTTAAATTGGTTCGCAGCCCGTATTCTTCCTAGCTTTGGATTATATCCTCTGTCTAGTTTTATTTTATGCTCTGTTCGATTTTTATTCACTGTGTAGATTAGTTTCGTGACGTAGTTTAGGTTAGACAAAAGCTAGAATCACAATCGTTTAGTTCCCCGTAAGATCGACCCGGTATCAACCTCTTTACTACGATCCTTATACTTGAGGGAAACCGGATTTATAAATATTTATTACTTGTTTGCTGTGCTAGATAAATCCGTGACAAGTTTTTGGAGCCGTTGCCGGGGAACCGGACGGTTGTCTAGTTTTTGTTTTCTGTTTTTCTGTTTGTTTTTCCTGTTTTATTTCGTTTTAAATTCCTGTTTTTAGTTGATAATTGTTTTAGGTAGTTGCTAAGTAGATAGTTAGGGTTTAAGACTTTCCCTTAGTAGTTTTCTTGGAGTTTAGATCTTCTGTCTTCCTATTTTTCTGTCGTTCTTTCTTACCTTCTTTTATTCTCTGCAAATTCCTATTTCTGTTCTAGTTTCCCCGCTACCAAACGGGCATCTGGGATATTGGACGCCCGTCCACTGGAAAATTATCAATTGTGTTTTGTTTTTATTCACTTAGACGAGCGTCCATAATATTTGGACGCCCGTTCAGGTATTCCGTCTGTCAGACGAGCGTTTGGATCACTAAACGCCCGTCCGATCTCAATTTCATCTGGACGCCCGTCCAAACCTTCGGACGTCCGTCTGGTCTTGTTTTCTTCAACACTTTTGTTTCCTTTTCTTCTTTCCCGTTCTTTTCCTTAGGCTTTTAATTTTAGTTTAGGCTTTTACTTTATTAGCTTTTAGGTTTCGTTCCACTTGTTTTTGGTCCAGTTTATGCAAACTCGGAGTCAAAAGGGACCGTTATTATACACCCCTGAACCCGAGCGAACCGTCGTCCGGCCAAATAGGCGGAATTTTCGTTCTGCGGTTCTGGCAGACAGAGCCGAGCGAGATCTTGAAGAACAACTAGCAAGATAAATCACTGACTTTGTGATAATGGCCGCTAATAATAGATGTACGTTGGCAGACTACGCCATGCCAAGCGAAGTCAAAGTCAACCCGGCTATTGTGATTCCAAGCCATTACTGCACAAACCTTTGAGTTAAAACCAGGACTTATTCAGATGATGCAGCATGCATCTATTTTTCATGGTTATCAATCAGAGAATCCGCATACCAACTTACATACATTCCTAGAGATATGCGGGACTACACGCATCCAAGGAGTAAGCTATGATGCACCGACACTTCAATATGGGCGCCGTGCGCCGTGTCCGACACAAGACACGACACGACACGCTCCGACACGCTCCGACACCGTGTCCGACACGTGTCGGCTGATTAAATTAATATTATTTAAAATTTTAATATCCGACACACCTCCGACACGTTGTCGACATACCTCCGACACGGCGCCGACACCTCCCGACACCTCTGAACACAATTTTTTCAATGTTTTTTTGATTAAACCTGAAAATATACAATTTCTATTTTGATTACTCTGTATTATGTTTATATGTTTTTTTGTTATAGACAATCGTTTTTACACTTAATTTGTAATATTTTGAAAGTCAAATCATAATTTTCTTTTTACTTTTGACACCGTATAGATAACAAATATCTATTTTAGATATTGATAGAGTTTAAGTATTACATATCTTATATATATGTATATATAGATGTATATATGTGTGTATATACATATATATGTGTGTGTATATATATATATATATTATATGTAACGTGTCGGGGCCGTGTCGTGTCCTTAAATTTTAGAATTAGCCGTGTCGCCGTGTCCGTGTCGTGTCGTGCGGCGTGTCCGTGTCCGTGTCCGTGCAACATAGGGAGTAAGTGAGGACGCTATCAAGCTGAAACTTTTCCCATTTTCTTTGAAGGGAGAGGCTAAAGAGTGGTACACCTCTCTTCCCCTCGAATCTATCACCACCTGGGCTGAACTTGAAAGAGAATTTCTAAGTCAATACTTTCCGCCTTCAAAGACAGCCCAGTGTTTGAACGACATCTTTACATTCTATCAGAAAGAAAATGAGTCGTTCTTTGAATGTTGGAAGAGATTCAAGTCTCTTCTCAGAAAGTGTCCCCATCATGGCTTGCCACTGGAAAGGCAAGTCAATACATTCTTTAGTGGATTGACCGAGCTTACAAAAGGCATGGTTAATAGCTCTTCTGGTGGGGCATTTCTGAAGAAAACGCCTGACGAGGGATGGGCATTGTTTGAGGACATTGCAAAGTATAACTATGCCCCCTCTTATCAAGCAATTCAAGCACCTCCTGCTCCCAAGGTTGAGGAAGTCAATTTGCAAAGTTTGATCGCCATGCTACAGAAGCAGATGGTACCACCTCAAGTTTCAAATCCAATAAATCAAACTTCCTCTTTTCCACAGAACCCTCAGGTTCTGTATTGTGAAAATTGCTGTCAAACGGGCCATATGAATGGCCAGTGCCAATTTAATCCCCCATGCACCTTATCAAGTAAATGTTGTTCATGACTATGGACAGTACAATCAAGTCACATGTCAGAATTGTGACGAGGTGGGGCACACTTCTAAATTCTGGCCTATGAACGGACAGAATGCGGAAGTGAATGCATTCTATGGCCAGAACAATCAAAGGTTCAATCGGTTTCTGGCCAGGGCAATTTTCAAAACCAAGGGTTTAATCCATCTTCAAATTTCAATCCTAATTCGAATTTTAATTCGAATCAGAATTTCAACAGAAACCCTGGGTTTAATCAGAATCAAAACTCGAATTTTTCCAATCCTACGCACAAATTCAATCAAAGTTGGCCTTCCAATTCAAACTCTCAATTTCAAAGTCGGCCCAGCCAGCCCTATGCCCCAAATCTCCAAAACTCTCAAAGCTCCTCCCAATCTAACAATCTTGAAGCCAAGTTAGAGGAGCAAAGCAGGTCAATGAAGAATCTCGAAGAGACAAATTGGGCAAGCGGGCCGAGCGTTGGCTTCAGACCCCGGGCGCCGCCCGCGTTTCACCGAGAAGAATCCAAAGGGTGGTCAAGTTGCTCGAGCGACTTGAACAAAGGCCCATGTACTGACCTCGTGCCATCAATTCAATACGGTAAAGAGGAGGCCAGTGCAATGAATCTAAGGAGCGGTACTCAAGTTAGTGGTCCTTCCCATCCGGGAAACCACTAGCCCCTCCTGCCATTGATAAGGCAGGAGGGGAAGCTGAGCACCTACACTCCCCTCAACTGCAAGAAAAAAACTCAGGTGGCTGATCCCCTGAGAGGTGAAGAAGTTGGTGATTCTCAAGTGGCTGATCCCTCGAGGACCGAAAAAGCAATCGGATGTCGGGAGGTGATCCACGACTACTAAGAAATACGAGAAAGCTTGTTCGATGGAAGGACCGGAAGACGAGAGCTGTAAGTGCATCCTCAAAGAAAGTTTTTCGAGAATGACCTTAAGAAACTTCCATTTCCACCGAGAAAGAGCAACATTCCCTTGATTGAGGACAAAAAGTATGAAAAGGTGCTAAACCTTTTAAAAAATACTCAGGTGAATCTTCCATTATCAGACGTCTTGGTCGAGATGCCTAAGTATACAAAATTTATCAAGGATGTTGTGTCTTCGAAAAAGAAACTAGCAGGCATGGAAAGGCAAATTGACGAGGATTGTTCCATGATTAATTATGAAGACTTGCCAATTAAAAGAGGTGACCCTGGGAAGTTCGTACTTACAGGAGTAATGGGATGTCTAGTCTTCCCTAATTCTTTGTGTGATCTAGGTGCCTCTATAAGCCTTATGCCAATGTCTGTATGCAAACAGCTCGGTTTACAAAGCCTTCTAGAATCCACTACTATGAGTTTACAATTCGCTGATAGATCTTCTAAGAAAGCTTCAGGGATCCTAAAAGACGTTTTGGTTCAGATTGATAGATTTACCTTTCCAGTCGATTGGTATGTTTTAGATATGGAGAAAGATGAAAATGTCCCCCTGATTCTTGGAAGACCTTTCTTATCTACAGCTAGGGCCCTCATCGATTGCGATGGTGGGCAAGTGACTATCCGAGTTGGTGATCAAGAGGTGTGTTACAATGTCTTAAAGTCTATTCAAGTACCCTCTCGGACCCCCAACCGGCTTTTCCATTAATTATATGACGGATGATTTTACCGATTATATGGATAAGCAAGTCATGGGTTGTAGAAGCGAGAATATGAGCGATTGGTTGACAACCCGAATACTCATGGTTTGGTTAATCTAGACCAATTAGCGGCTGATTTTGAGGAGGAATTGTTGGTAGGAGAAGCTTTGGCAGTGGGACCACAGAGTAAACTCAGCGATGTTGAGTTGAAAAGTGGAGATCTCAAGTCTAGTTTAGAAGACCCCCCCTGCAGATTTAGTGCTAAAGCCGTTGCCTAAACATCTCAAGTATGTGTTTTTAAGAGAAGGTGACAAGCTTCCACTAATTATATCTGCGCAAGCTTTCTCGTTTAGAGGAAATGAAACTTATGAACGTCTTGAAAAAGAATGAAAAAGCCTTTGGTTGGCAAGTAGGAGATATCGAGAGGGATATCTCCGGACATCTGTATGCACAAGATCAAGACGAATGAGGGTGCAAAATGTGTTAGACAACCTCGAGAGAAGGCTCAACCCTCATATGCAAGAGGTGGTTAAGAAAGAAATCATTAAACTTCGGACATGGGAATCATTTATGCCATCGCGGATAGTGAATGGGTTTCCCCAACTCAAGTAGTTCCCAAGAAAGGTGGAATTACGATTGAGAAGAATGAGAAGGGAGAGAAGATAGCATTGAGACTCGTCACTGGTTACAGAGTCTGCATCGATTATCGAAAGCTCAATGAGGTAACCATGAAAGATCACTTTCCCCTTCCGTTCATTGATCGGATGCTCGAGCGTACGGCGGGACACGCGTTCTCGCTTCTAGATGGATATTCGGGATACTTCCGGATACCCATTGATCCGGTCGACCAAGAAAAGACCACTTTCACCTGCCCTTATGGTACATTCGCTTACAGACGAATGCCATTCGGTCTCTGCAATGCCTCAGCTACATTTCAACGATGTATGCTGGCTATCTTTGACGGGCTTGTAGAGAAGTGTATGGAGATCTTTATGGACGATTTTTCGGTTTTTGGTCGGTCCTTCGATGATTGCCTCGACAATCTTGATCAAGTGTTATCCGGATGTGTGGAAAAGAACTTAGTACCGAGCTGGGAAAAATGCCATTTCATGGTAGATGAGGGAATAGTTCTTGGCCACAAGATCTCCGCCAAAGGTATAGAAGTTGACGGGGCGAAAGTAGAAGCTATCGAGAAGATGAGCTACCCTAAGAATGTGCGGGAAGTTAGAGGCTTTCTTGGACATGTCGGTTTTTACGAAGGTTCATTCAAAACTTCTCCAAGATAGCCAAGCCCCTGTCCACTTTACTAAAGGAAGACGTTGAGTTTAATTTTGATGAGAACTGCAAGCAAGCGTTTGAGGAGCTCAAGGATCGTTTAATATCTGCTCCAATTCTTATATCGCCTGACTGGAACCTACCATTTGAGCTTATGTGCGACGCATCAAACTATGATGTTGGTGTTGTTCTAAGGCAAAAGGTCAAGGGAAAGTTCCAGCCTATCTATTACGCCAGTCACACATTGAACCCCTCTCAAGTTACCTACACTACTATTGAAAAGGAACTACTGGCCGTAGTCTTTGCTATGGACAAGTTTCGTAGTTACTTGTTAGGAGCTCAAGTGATCGTGTGGGTCGATCACGGCGCTTTGCGTTATCGATGACTAAGAAAGAGGCTAAACCGCGCCTACTGCGTTGGATACTGACCCTACAAGAGTTTGACGTTCAAATTAAGGACAAAAAGGGCAGTGAAAATGTAGTGGCGGATCACGTTTCTAGAATGTTTAATGAGGAAAAGGCTGAACCAGATGATATAGATCTTTACTTTCCTCTAGAAAGCATTATGTTGATAGACGGTTGTCCTCCTGATGTTCCATGGTATTCTTCCATTGTGAACTACCTTCATGCCCATTATCTCGATCCCGAAATGTCTTATCAGGAGAAGAAAAAGTTCTTCTCTGATTTGAAATATTTTGTTTGGGATGAACCTTATCTTTTCAAGATCTGTAAAGATGGGTTGCTTAGGAGATGTGTTCCAGAATCCGAGCAACGCGATATTATTGAGCAGTGCCACAGTGGACCCACTGGAGGTCACTTTGGTCCGTGGAAAACCGTTGCTAAGATCTTTCAATCCGGTTTCTATTGGCCTACGATCTTTAAAGATACAGAAGCTTTCTGTAAAGCTTGTGATAGGTGCCAAAGAACCGGTACTCTGACAAGGCGTTTTGACATGCCTTTAAAACCCATCCTCGAATGCGAAGTCTTTGATGTGTGGGGTATCGATTTTATGGGACCATTCCCATCATCTTGCGGTAATAAATACATCTTAGTCTGCGTAGACTACGTGTCTAAATGGGTGGAGGCCCAAGCCACTCCTCACAACGATCATAAGACGGTGATGAAATTTCTAAAGAAGAATATCTTCGTGAGGTTTGGATGTCCACGTGCCTTGATTAGTGATGAAGGGACGCATTTCTGCAACCGACCCCTAGAGAAAGTACTTGAAAAGTATGGTGTTCGTCATAAAACTGGCACACCATATCATCCGATGACTAGTGGTCAGGTTGAAAGGAGCAACCAGAGCATCAAGAAAATCCTGGAAAAAACGGTAAACCGTCATAGAAAGGAACTGGAGTTTGAAATTGGATGATGTACTCTGGTCTTACAGAACTGCCTATAAAACCCCTATGGGAACATCTCCATATCAAATGGTCTACGGGAAACCATGTCATCTGCCTGTCGAGTTAGAGCATAGAGCTTATTAGGCTACAAAGTTTCTGAACTTCGATTCCCAATCTTGTGGACAACATCGGCTACAGCAGTTACATGAGCTAGACGAATTCAGACTCCAGGCCTATGAAAGTGCCAGGATTAGTAAAGATAAGATGAAGCTACTCCATGATGCTAAGATTAAGAAGAGAGAATTTCTAGTCGGCGAACAAGTTCTTCTATACAATTCTAGGTTACATCTGTTTCCTGGAAAATTAAGGACACGTTGGTCCGGCCCTTTCGAGATTCTCCAAATCATTCCTGGAGGCGTTCTAGAACTTCGTGGTTATAGTGGTGACCCGTTTCGAGTAAATGGCCAGAGGTGCAAGCACTATATTGGTGAGCCTAAAGAGAGACCTTCGAATGTCCGTTGCCTCGACATCCTCGGGTGTGGTGCTACGGAAGTCGAAGAGTTCGACGAGTCTTCACTCAACTTTGTTTTCGAGAGGATGGGTTTGTAGTGGTCCTTCGAAGAAGTTCTATTTGGTAGTTGGGATATGGAAGAATTGGAGAGGGAGCGTCGTTGAAGCGTCATCGAGGGCTCGAGAGAGTGAAGAGGTCACCCATGGGGAAGTTCAAGCGTATTTGGAAAGCTATTAAAGATTTCACCCCATGTGTGAGATGCGTTTTCGCAGCCACACTGCGATCGAGCTTACACGAGGTAGTGGTGGCGAGAAAAGTCAAATGGCACGACCCGAGCTGAGTTTTCAACGGTGTCGAGCTAACGACATTAACCAAAAGCGCTACTAGGAGGCATCCTAGATATCCCTTATTATATTAGTTAGGTTCGTTCAAGCCGTTAGTGTTTTATTTATTTAAGTTTTAGTTTAATTAAGTTTTAGGCGACTAAGTTTTTCTATTTATATCGTCGGTCGGTGTGCTTTTTAGATATGGATTACGGAGTTCTTCCCGAGGAGTTCCCCATCATTAGTCGGATCCCACCGATTACGTGGGCGATGGACCGGGAGGCACTATAGTCTTGCACGTAGATTTTGAGCTTAGTACCCGTACGAAGACCATCACCTATGTTCTCATTGTACCCCGCTGTTCGGGAGGTAGTGACTTCACCACTGAGGAGCTACAGGAAGCTATAGGACGTCCATATACGATCCTAAATGACCCTATGTTGACAGATCTAGCGCTGGTACTACAGGATTCGCATTTTAGAGGTTTAGAATATGGTTCATAAGAAGGGAGTGGTTAAGAGGCATGGAAAGGAAGTGGCTAGGGAGGCCGGAAAGAAACGCAAGGAGTTTGATCCTACTTTGGTTGCTTATCTAACCGGGGTGTGAGTATACGAGAACAACCTCCTAGAGCCACCCAAACTAGGGCTACTTTGAGAGATGAGCCGACCTCCGACTCGAGGCCCGTCCGATGACGATGTGCCTTTGGTACGGATGCCTCCAGAGTTCGGAGAGGAGGAGGTTCGTCTAGGGTGATTTAAACCGTCGATGCTACCCGGGAAGAGGAACCGGTTGTACCTAGGGCTGCCCCTCCTAGAAAGAAATCTAAAACCGTTGCCCCGATGCCCCGCCTCGTAGATTCATAAACCACAGAGCTCATGACGTCTATTCTAAGCATTCCCAACACGCGATGGAGAATTTCTCGAGGATGATGTTGATTGAGCGGGCCATTTTGGAGGCCAAAGTCGATCCGGGGTTCGTTAAGTTGCTCAAGGATAGGAAATGGGAAACCTTGATGACAATCCCGACTACCCCGGTGAATAGCTCCCTAGTTCGGGAATTTTATGCAAACTGTTCGGAAACCGATTTGGGGAAAAAGGTAGTTGTGGTTCGTGGGGTAGAAGTTCCTTTTACACCGGAGGTGATCAATGCAAAATACAACTTGGCGGCTTTCGAGGGTAGGGATTACAAGGAAGAGATTGTACATAGCCAGAGTTTGGGGCAGGATCCTTTGGAGGAGTTGCGACTTAGAGTGTGTCCGGATGTGGCATGGACATTAAGGCCGGGAGGCGACCGGAAGGAGTTGGTTACCACGACCTAGACGGAGGATTGGAAGGTCCAGTGTCGGTTTATTCAGAGTCGGTTGTTGCCTAAGAACAACTTGACGCACTTTCACATTGGTGACCTAGGCCTGTTATACGCATTGACATTTGGCCTGAACGTGGATGTGGGACAGGCGTTATATGATGAGGTGGCTATTAATCAGAAGATCTATACCCGATGCTTGATTATCCCTCACCTAATCCACAGTCTCTGTATCGATGCCGGTGTGCCTGAGTATGGAGCCGATCACAAACCGAAGAATCCAAGGCCGATACAGCGAGAAAAAGGAAAGCCTTCGGGACAGACTGAGACGGAGACACCTCAGGAGCCTGGTTCTTCGGCACCGCCTCGTGCATCCTCCCTTCCTACTTTATCTCCCGCCGTTAGGATGCGGTTGAGCATGGCCAATAGTTTCCGGGAATGGGTGAGTGATATCCGGGACACACGGAACAATATTTTATCGATTCTTCAATGTATCGCGTGAGGGCCGGCGGCCGAGGGACGAAAGGACATTCAATCCGAGCTCCGTTGATTTTCTTTTTGCCGATGAGATCGAGCAGGTCATTGCGGATGTTCTACACGACTACGAGACATCTTCATATGAGGAGCAACGACTCGGCGGCTAGGGATACGGCACCACCTTCCGGACCCTCCTCCGATCCTCCGGCCGATGATTCGGGACACCGAGCCGGCCTTGATTTTATTTTTCGATTCTAGTTTTTCTTTTTCTTTGCTCCGATGGATGTATGTTATTGATACTTTTTCTTATATGATTCGTTGTAATTTTACTATTACTACTTTGTTACTTTTCCCGATGGATCATGTAAGCCATAAGGCACCGTACTTTCACTTCTCTTGTGTTTATACTTTACGGATGTATTGAATGCTTTCACTTTTGCTTTATCTTCATTTTTGATATCTCTTTTCATTTTGGTATAACTCCCCGTTTTCCCCGAGATGGTTCCAAGTTTGTCAAGACGTGCGGGTATATTTTTAGCGGTTTCGTCGAGCTACATTGTACGGTTACGCATTCTAAAGTGTCATTATGTAGGCTCCGGCCTGACCGACGATTCGCGTTTCGGTTTCAATCAGCTAAGTCTTTTCCTTTTTCCTTTTGATCTGCACAACATGAGGACATGTTGAGTTTTTAAGTGTGGGGGAGGGGAATGTTTCGATAATGTTTCGACACAGTTGCTTAATTCGTAATGTTTCTATGCAAATGAGCTAAAATTTTCGAAATTTTTCGACACTTTTGTTTCTGTTTTGTCCCGAGTAGGCAATTCGATTCAATGTTCGCTATTTTTATAGTCATGTAAGCTATATATCATATGTTTGGTAAGTTAGTTGTTTCACCTGACACTATTTTTTTTTTCACGAGCCATAGCGATGATGAGCTATTTTATAGAGTTATTACCCCGTTTGGATTAGTGATTTTTGATTATCTTATAAGTCATGTGCTTAGTGCTACGTATATATCTCGCGATTTATGATAGTTTGTATTTAGTTCGAAGTATGACATCGTGAATATCTAGAAGTTTGAATGTGATAAGTAAAGCGTAGCTATTGTCAAAGTGAAAAAGTTGAATTAATAGTGAATTAATTAGGTGTGCGAAAGCTAGTCGATGATTTGAGTGAGGTAGGGTGTACCACGTATGTCCTATACCACCATGATGACTAAAAGCTCACGACAGTCAGAAAAAGCTGCCTTATGATTGGAGTAAGGTGTGGGAAAACCTCGAATATCCTATTCTGCTATGACAGGGCAAGAGCTCATTCTGATGTGTGTTTATAAGTGAATAAGTTAAATCAACTAAGATATCGTTACGAAATTGAATATAAGGCTTAGTTTTCGTTAATCTTATTCCCAGTATAAACTGAAAGATATGATGTAGGGATTATCCTCTGAGTATTTCAGAAAGGCCCTAGATGTATTCTATCATCTTTTTCGGGATATATCACGTTTGTAGGGTGCATCTTATGAGTGTCATTTATTACTAGTCTACAAGGGGGTATTAGCTAGTTTTGCTTTGAGTTTCTCGAGTTTGGATATAGTGGAAGTTTTCTATGGCTATGCACACACACAATGGTGAACTTCTGATTTATTGGATGTGTGTTATGTATGTTTAGATGTCTGTTCTTTTCTCGAGCCTAATTTTTGTTTTGTTTTGCTCGGGACGAGCAAAAGCTTAAGTGTGGGGGAGTTGTTAAGGGTGATTTTATATGATTTATAACGCTATATTTTATGATATTTTTCCCCGTATTCGTACTAAATTGCATAAGAAGCATGTGTTTAATGAATATATTGAGTAAATGATATTTCAAAAAGAGTTAATTGCAAAATAGGTTGATTTATGTGCTTTAATTGTGTTTTTACGATTATTTGGGCAATATTACATTTAGTGGTATTTTTATGTATTGTAGATGCGTCTTTCAAGGCTCAAATGATGATTAAAAGAGATAATGAAGGAATTGACAAGATGAAAAAGAAATAGAGATCGAGAAATCGAAATTCGGTCATATTGGGTGGCGTCCGAGTCCCGTCCGGTGGACGGGCGTTTCTTGAAAGCGAACGAGCGTCCAGGGATGGAAAGTTGATTCAGGAAGTTTGGACGCTGAGGTGGACGCTGGTTGGACGAGCGTTTGATCATAACTCGGCCCGATTTGAAGTTCATAAGAAGATTGGACGGGCGTTCAAGGATCTAGACGGGCGTCCGGTAGCCGACTTACTGAAACCGACTTTAAAATCTATATATAGTCGGCTGTTTTCTCCACACAAGGACACAATACACTCATTATTCGAAACCCTAAACCTAGGGGCGGCTTTAGGCTACGTTTTTCTCCTTTTTATTCCAAAGTTTTTATGCACTTTAGATCTAGATTAAATTAGTTACTTTTTATGCACTATTTATACAAATTTGAGTTGCGAGGATGTCCAGAGGCTAAAAGCTTCATCAAACGAGTATTGTGAAGCCGTCCAACGATTGTTGATTTCGTTTTCTTCGGTTATCTTGTGAGTTTTTATTTAAAGGTTGTTTCTTATTCATGTTTATTACGTTTAATTGCTTTTATATCGGAAGATCCGCATGTGTGATTGTTTATTGTTGATGGAAATCTTAATAAACCCTAGATCATCATGAATAAGAGTAGTGATTTGAATCTATCGTAACGGAAGTTAATAGGTTTAATTGCTAGATTATAAACATAAAGTTTACACCTTTGGTTAGGAAACGTGTTAATCTTGCATTGGAAGATAATAGATTAATAGATGAACTTTCTAAGGAATTAGGGTTCATGTTTAGATAAGGTGAATCACAACCTAGATAAAAACCACAATATAATCGAGATAGGAAATCAATGCTTGTTGGATAGGTGGATCAATCCTCGTTTGTTCATTATACACTTGAATCAATCCTTAAACTTGAATTCGTTTAGTTAGTTTACTTTTATTTGCATCTTAGTTTAGTTAGTTTAAATTGGTTCGCAGCCCGTATTCTTCCTAGCTTTGGATTATATCCTCTGTCTAGTTTTATTTTATGCTCTGTTCGATTTTTATTCACTGTTTAGATTAGTTTCGTGACGTAGTTTAGGTTAGACAAAAGCTAAAATCACAATCGTTTAGTTCCCCGTAAGATCGACCCGGTATCAACCTCTTTACTACGATCCTTATACTTGAGGGAAACCGGATTTATAAATATTTATTACTTGTTTGTTGTGCTAGATAAATCCGTGACATTTAATAACAGGATTAGGTACCTGGTTTGGATTGACTGGATTGCCTTCCATTTCTACTTCAGATTCAGAATGTTCAGAATGATCGGTTGTATGTCCTTCTTCCACTCCTTGCTCGCTTTCCTCAAGATTTGGATCCTCTTCTCCTTGCTTAGCCAGATCCCTAGCTAACTTCCTATTCCTTCTCGCAAATTTCTCTATTTCAGGATTATAAGGCTCAAGCGGTTCCTTTGATTTCTGAGTAGCGTACTATAAAATAATAAACAACAATAAAACAATTAATCACTAGTAAAGGCTAGGCCTTTAACTAACTAAATAAAACAGACTCGAAATAAGTTTGAGAAAAGAAAACGTAAATAAAATAGAAGCAGATTGTTTTAAAACTAAGACAGAATCAGAAACAGAAAAGAAAATTAATTCTCGGTCGACCGAACACTTTTTTTTTTATTTTTTATTTTTTATTGATGACACTGTTTAATATACAGACTCTTATTCACAGAATATTCACGAATCCAGTTCTAACAAAATAAGCTATATCTTAATTTAATGACTCGAGTCCCCGGCAACGGCGCCAAAAACTTGATGGAGGTCAAGTTAAGTTATTAACTCGATGCCTGCTAACTCACTAGCAAGAGAACTAGGTTCAATTGTAGTATAGCCAGATAGAGTCGGGGTCGATCCCACAGAGACTCGGCACAAATAAACACAGCTTTATCCTCTTAGAACCAAATTAAAAAGGCGGTCTACGACCAACTAAATACAGTAAATAAAATAGTGACAACCACAAGACACAAAAGACAACTAAGACAAACTAAAGACTACTAAGCACGGATAATACGGTTGATATTATCTAGACAAATAGTATTGATTACGCTAGCAGATTATAACTCCCCCATGTGAATTAGGATGATAACGAGACAAAACAAACGTTAAAGATTAATTATTATGACAACGGGAGTCATCCCCTAGGGTAGATTTAGCTCCGGTTAGGCCCTCTAAATCATCGTGCCTCCATTACGTGACTTCGCTTTTTAATGCCTCCATCTCATATAACTTCTGACACAATTACGAAACTAGGGATGCCGGTATAAACCGTAACCTCATCTAAGCAACATTCCTAGGGTAAGGCGTACTTCTTAGATGCCGATTCAATCTATATCCTAAGTAACAATCACTTTTTGGGTTTCATGTTAAATTATGATGACAAATAATTAAGTTGATCAGGTTTAATTACTCGTTTTAATTCCAATGCA
Source organism: Gentiana straminea (assembly GCA_036785695.1). Classification (NCBI taxonomy): domain Eukaryota; kingdom Viridiplantae; phylum Streptophyta; class Magnoliopsida; order Gentianales; family Gentianaceae; genus Gentiana; species Gentiana straminea. The sequence continues at coordinate 511,269 of JAVUPR010000060.1, forward strand.
GAGAATCTGACGTAGTCGAAGCCGATCATAATATTGCCCTACACATTACCACACTCGGTCGACCGAACGACAGTACTCGGGCGACCGAGTGACATGTTTAGGTCGACCGAACACAGTTCTGTGTCGGAACAAATCATGATTACTTCTTAACGTTTCTAACCTAAACACATGGGTTCGTAAATAGATCTACATCACGCAATCAATACAAGAAAAACTACTCCATAAAATATATCAAATCTACAAATAAAGATTGCATAATTGAATAGTCATACCCTCGAAGACGAGAGTGACTCCCACTCTTTAATGCGCTCCCTAATTGGAGAATCCGACGAATCCACAATGAACGAACATAAAGAAAATAAAACTGAAACTTAAAAGCTAAAATTGTATGAATTGTTTTGTGTTGTAGTGGTGTGTCTCTCTCAAAGCATCGTGGTGCTTGTTTATATAGGAGTTGTAGCCGACATAGGGAGAATCCGAGAAGATTGACATGCATTTATCACATTAGGCTCGGGTGACCGAACCTACACGCTCGGTCGACCGAATGGCATGGCTCGGTCGACCGAGCCTCCTTCTTTACGCGTTTTCAATTTTGCTTCGTCGACTTGTTCCCCACTCCATGCTTTTGAATTGATCTCGATTTATCTTTTCTTCAATGCTCCGATTTTCTTCTCTTTTATCTTGAGACTTCTCGATTGCGTGATAATTATCTTCCCGATTTATCATGATCGCAAAATCAGCATTTATCACCCAATTAATTGCTCTTTTATAATAAAAATAGCTAAATACCAATTATCATATTAATAATAACTTATCATTAAATAATAAATATAAACATGTGATTAAATATGAATTATATATAATTAACTCCGATTTAAGGTTATAATTGATGACATAAATGGGTATATTTTAACTGTCATCAAGAATACACATATGGTCATTGACCAACATAAGAATGGAAATTACACGGTATTCCTCCCTTCTCCACCTATCTCACAACTTGGTGTAACTAATTTGTATGTGTACTTCCCCTAGTAATTCCCCGAATATATCAAAACATGTTATTAATTCAGTTTTATCTACGGGAGCAGTCTCCTAACCTTGTCTACTTCCATTGAAAGGACAGTAAACGTCTATTTGTAGTTAACCTCCTTACTTTGTTGTATTAACCCACCCGCAATTAGTTCTAGAAATTTTCGGCTCAAGAACTAAAACCTCCCTAAGCAGCTACCGTGGATTGACTAGCACGTTCCTAGAGATCGATCAAGACTATGTCCTAATTAACACTTCACTTTATCGTCCTTCATGTTAATTTACGATGTACGACAAGAAGATTGGCCAGATCTTACCTATCATGAATTAAACTTGTCGACCAACGTAGCTGACGTTGAATCTCTAGATTAAGAGGACCTAAAAGTGCCTTGATTCACCGGTATAGACCGCCACTGAATCAGGTGCGGTAGTTCTTAATTCTTGAACTACATTGCTTTATTATGATTAATTCTACTAAATCACGGGGTTGTTACACATTCAGATCAAGTACATCACATAAAAACAAGTAAATCTACCATAACTAAGACATAAAGGAATGTTCAAGCTTCATACCTTCGGCTATATAGATCTAACATGATCTAATCAAGTTAGAGACGACATGAATATAAAACAATGAACTTATATTGCATGAATAATGTATTTGTATATTATTGGTATATGTTTACAATCGAATACTGTGGATTTTTATAGGCGTAACAGCCGACATATGACTCAATAAAACCCTAACCGGCCTAGTAAAACTCTGTAGAGTTAATTTCGTGTCTTCCAAGAACTCGATACATCGGTGGTGGGCCTTGGGCTATTGAACCCAACTTTAGCTCTTTTCTTTGAAAAATCTGTTTATAGACTCTTTCAACTCGTCCTTATGACTTTCTTTGCTCCAGATGCATGCCTTTGCTGCTACGGAATAAGGTACTCCTAAAAAGCACATAAATAAAGTAGAACAGTACCAAATCACTTGGGTAATCGTACAAATACAGAATCAATATCTAGAGAACACTCACTACGTATTTAACATGTATTTCACTTAATATTCAGATTATCCTTCCTCTCTCAAGCATAATTCGAGGTAAATAAAGGTGTAGTTTAAGGTAATAATTAGCATGTTTTTAAGGCTTCTTTGTTTCCTCTTCGATCTTCTCTTTGTTTGAAAAACTCCGGATTTTGCGGGAGATCTTTGAACGTTGTTGAAGAACTTGAATACTTCTTTGTTGCTTCTTGGATCTTCTCTTTGTTAAAGAACTTCGGATTTCGCAGAATCTCTTTTGTTGTTGGAGATGAATTGGAGGTTTCTTTGTTACTCCTTCAATCTTCTCTGTGGTGTTTGAGCAGAGGGCTTGATGCTTTCTCTCTAACTTCTTCACCAATTGATGTTGTGTTCATGAACTCCCGGATCTGGTGGAAGAACTTTGACTTTGACGAGAACTTGAAGGAATACTTCATGTTACCTTCAGTCTACTAGATAAAGGGCTTCGACTTTGTGGAATATCTTCAATGTTGAAGAGACCTTTCATGGTTCTTTGAAGCTTTTGATGTTCATCATCTTCTTGAAGAACATTGGACTTTCCGGGAAGATCTTCGAGTGTTGAAGGCAACTTTCTCCGATGATTTCGAGTGTTGAAGATGCCTTTTGGTCTTCTGCCCGTTCTTGAAGAACTTTGAGCTTTAAAGATCTCTGATGATCTGGTGTTTCTTTGCTTAAAGATTTTCCTACAGTCTTCGATCACCACTTTTCGGTGTGTTGATGATTCCACCCAACATCTTCAATACGTTGATGATTTCAAAAACTCTGTGTTGCTGATGCTTTTAGGTCTTATCACCTTTCTAGACTTTGGGTTGATCTTCTAGTGTTAAAGACGCCTTGTTGAAGAACTCTGCCTTTGTGTTGATCTTCAAGTGTTGAAGACGCCTTGTTGAAGAACTCTGCCTTTTTGTATATCTTCAAAGTGTTGAGACGCCTTGTTGAAGAACTTCAAGTTTTTCTTGGAAGATCTTCGATGTTTTGGTGTTGTTGTATAGCCATTGGCGTTCTTCTTCCACCAAGTTCCTTCTTGCTTTTCTCTTGTGTGTCTTTGCAAATGACCAAGGACCTCTTATTTATAGTGTTGGATGTGTGACTTTGAATTGATTTACATTTAATGCATCCACACTCTTGACTGATTCCCACCATATTTAGAAGATTGACATTGATTACAAATCTATCAAATCTCCTACATAATTCAACAGATTTGATTTAAATAATTCTAAATTATTTCCTAATATTTAATTGTAGGAAATAATAAAAAGTAAAATTTAATGGTGTATGTACTAAGTGACAAATATAATGTGTCACATATACATTTTTCGTATCCACATAGCCATTTATTATAAATTAATTAAATCTCTAAATTTATGTTAAGAGATTTTAATTAATCATTTATTTTACATTATTGCTTAGTATATTTTATAGGAAATAGTATAAAATAAATTTAGACTTAGGACAAACGTATTATGTGACATATTTGGCGTGTCACATAAAATTTTCATATCTACATGGTTGTTACTACTTCTTTTCCAATATTACAACATTTTTTGTTCTAAGTATATTTATTTATTGGTTGTTACTACGTTTTTTTCCAGTTCTTTTTTTTTTGTTTTTTATTACTTCTTTTTCAAATGTCACTACGTTTTTTTTTTTTCTTTTTTTTTGCGGTAACTACATCGGAGGAATTAAATGTGTTAAATAAGTGCTGTAAAGTAAATTGCAGAAATTAAATTGACACAAGGCTTATAGTGGTTCAGGGTGGTGTAATCCCTTAATCCACTCTTCTCCCGTGATGATCGGAGGAATTCACTATTGTTTTCACCGATACAACCAGTATGATTGTCCTTGGCTTCCCAAGCTTCACAATCTACAAGACTATCACTCCTTGATCGCAACGGCTTCGGTGATTCGGTCTTCCTTTTGCTTTCGCTCTTGAGATCAAAATCCTTCAACGACTATCACAGTTTTCAACTCCTTCTCGATTGCCTCGATTCGGTTGCTTCGAGTTTGATGTGAATGTGATTCACGCACTTGCTTGATCAATCTCAATTCTGAATATGACTTTGTAGTTCTGATATTTGAGTTGATCACTAGATGTATCCTTGTAAGTTCAGAGAGAAGGCTTTTCTAATTGACGGAGTTTCTGCTTTATTTTTTTTCTTAATCGTTGTATTCTTTTTATGTCAATGCCTTCTATTTATAGCCTTGAATAGCCTTGATTTTGAAATTCCGTCCATTGGCTATATTAATGAGGGAATAATCCTTGATTTTATTCTTGATTCCCCCTTAATTGTATTCTCCTTGATTTCAGTGATCGGATTCTTCCTTCAAATGTATAGCAGAAAATCCGTCCTTGATTGATCCTTTAATGATTGTGCATTTAATGCATGATCTGCTGAATCTTCAATGTATATTAAATCGATCTTGTAAGTGTCTCTTCACCGTCCGTAGAACGGTGGAGTGAGCCTTCGACTTAGCCGTTAGTTCTTTCTTCGCCGTTTTGTTTTCTCTTTGCCGACGGTCGGTGTACTCACCGATTCACTTGTTTTCTTCTTTGCTTTAGTTTCGGGAGAATCTTTATACTTCACTGATCCTTGATTTGGGTGAGATCAGTGTACACCATATTGGAATATTGAGTATCATCACTTGAAACATAACTTAGACTTATCCAAGGTCATCACAGACTTCCTTGGTTATAAGTCAGATCATAATCCCTTCTCTCACTACAAGAAAATCGATTTTTAACGAGGGGAAATCCAGTCATTAAAAGTCACTTTCCCGTCACCAAAGACTTTTAATTAGAGGAAATTTACTCTCATCGCCCGTCCTTACTGCTTCTCTATATAAAGGTAAATTGTGAGAGTAAAAGGTCCTATCGTTATTGATGTTTCTCATTTAGTGACAGGTGTTTTACTCTCATTAAAAATTGTTCTAGTGACGACATATTTTGTCACAATAGTTCGTTTGCCCTTCATTAAATATTGTTTTTATTACGGGATATACTCTCACTAAAACTCCATTTACCCCTCAATAAATCATGATCTAATGACCAAACATCCCCTTGGTATAGCTTAACTCGCCCCTCACTAAATAATGATACAATGACTACATAGCCTCTCATTACATGTCATTCGCCCCTCAATAATTTTTTTTATTGATGACAATTACCACCATTATAAATCATGAACCTCTCTCTACATAAGGCCGACACTATTTCTAAAATAAAATTAGTGACGAGATAGTAATATTAAAACACAATCATATGAATTTCTCATTACTAAGAAAGTTCCAATCTTGGTACAATTGAACAAATAATTAATATACATCAAATGTATGCCTTTTTTCTACCTAGGTACATACATATAATTAGGAAGATCGTGCTTCTTTTCTAACACGAGCAACTCGGTGTCCCTGAGTCCTTCCTGCATATAACCAAAAACAACATAACTTAGAGGTCTTTAATAAGTTGATCAACCTTGCCTTCCTTATGCACACACATTACATACACAATGAATTCAAAAAACAAGGATAGGTCAATAAGCGTCTGCTCTTTTACTCTCATGTTAGAGTGAAATCAAGATCAATCACACAAGCATATCAATTACGTTGATGGAGATAAAAGACACCAAGTTTTTCGGTAATTTCTACGGCATTCATAGAATTAGGTAGATATTGCTTATTATAAACCAAGAGCAAAACAGTATCTTGCAATTCATCCTAGATGCATACAACAAAATAGTTAATAAGATATTAACAAAGGGATCAAGCACAAATTAAATTAAAAACTTATTTCATAATCTTATTACAATATTGCACTAAGCAGTACACCCAAAGTACAAGGACCCTTTAGATATAATGTAGCACATGCACTGGGTGTGACCCCTATGTACGAAGATCAATAAAGCATCATCCACTTTCAATTTCGTATAAAAGCTGAAAATTCTAATTTCTAATAGAGATACTATGCTTGATCAGAATAACGCTTCAAATGTATACCTTTTTTACTACCCAGGTACCATTAGCAACTTAGTTTCAGAGCATATTCTTAAGAATATCAATATGTTTAAGGAAAAACAGAGCAAAAAAGAGGAGTGGATGGGGACAAGAATATAAATGTCATGATCTTTGATAAATGATAGTACATCGCATGGATGAGAAAGAATACGAAACCAGCAGCAAGTGCAATGCTACAATATGTGGATAAGCTAGAAGAGATGGGAGGGGGGACACAACTTCAAGGAAAAAGCCCACGATAATACACTAATACAACACAGGCAATTCAAATGTACGCAGACCGAAGACCAAGGTGGATGGGGACAACTTCAAGTAGAAAACCATGCGATAATACAGCACAAAATCTTGGAAAATCACAACCGATCATGTAAAATCTTAACCTGGCATAAAAATAGCTTAGGCATTCAAATTTCATGTTCATCAAACAAGCTGTCAAACAGATAGTGCACTCACATGATAAAAACATCTTATAAAACAACTTAGACATTCCGTGCAACCTGAACTTCAGGTCCTAGACTCTAGCAACTAAAAAGGTTGACATATGTGAACACAAGTAAGATATAATGCAAAAAAACAAAATCTCAGATAAAAAGACACATCTAATTACTTAAGTATCACACTCTGTAGTCTGTACACATATTAATAGACTCCTCAGCTTGATTGCACCTAAGGTAAACACAACACAACATGTACGTTAGAATATGACTGAGACCAAGACTCAAAAAAAATTTAGGTATTGATCCAAACAAGACTGCAATAGAGACATGAATACATACCGAGACCAGACTGCATGCTCACATAGCAGCATGTCACTTAAGAAAACATACCATCAACTTCTATCATGCATGTTACTTGATCACAACAAAAACATGTACTTAAACTTAGCAAACCAGAGAACATGAAAGCACAAATTAACGTATCCAACAAGGCACAAAGAAGAGTACTTAAATCATCTTGAGGGGCTGCAAAACATGACATAAAATAAGGTAGCAAACGGGCATATCGAAGCACAAGAACATACTTTAGATAGAAACTAAGACATGACTTAATACACTCACTCAATAAACATGACACTCAGCTGAGCAGATTGCACAAGATAGCAAGTTCAGTTTAGACAAGGCAGACATGCCTAAGTTTTATCAAACTACAACAAACATATAGCCAAGAAAGACTTTTAAACAGAGTGACTGAAACATGTGCAACACTTAACTCATCTCATTTTTCTTAATCCGATTAGTTAACAAACATATTCACATAGGTAGTAAGACATATGCACACAAATCAGTTCATTAACTCAACAAAACTGATAAAAGCTCATACAATGCTCATGTCATGATCACATAAGAGCAAGTTGCAGGTTCAGAGCTACTAAGGCTGACCCCTAAAATTATTGTAAGGACTGATGCAAATTGAACAACTTCACAAGTTGTTACACAACTTCTTTTTTAACATGCATAAAAGACAGAACCAAGACCATATTAACATTAGCAATTTATCAAAAAAGACTCTAAAGCAGACAACAGGGGACATAAACGTGAACATGTTTAACAGATTACATGAGTCATGACTACCTGTGATCATATTCTAAAGCTCAAATCAAAGGTTCCACCCAATCACAAGACATAAACAAGCAAACACAGACATGGAAGAAAAATTGCGAGAACAATACCTTTATAATGAGAGGATGGCACTCTAGAGATTATTGAAGGCAAAATAGTAGAAAGAGCAGCTACAAAATATTTTCTCGACTCTGATCCAGTCGTAGCTACTTCAGCAGAGAGAGAAAATATGTACACATTTGACAAAACGGACGCTCACTTTTTCAATCTGCCAGAGGATTACAACAACACTGTTAAAACAAAAATGTGAGTAAAGTTATGAGTAAAAGTTATATCCCTTAAGAATCCTTCAATTCCATCATTAGAACTACTTCTGTTTCATTCTTCATCCTCGAATGAAGACTCACCAAACTTTTCACACAGGTAGTAAGACAGATGCACACAAATCAGTTCATTAACTAAGCAAAGATGATAAAAGCTCACACAATGCTCATGTCATGATCACATAAGAACAAGTTGCAGGTTCAGAGCTTCTAAGGCCGACCCCTAAAATTATTGCAAGGACTGATGCAAACTCAACAAATTAGCAGGTTCTTCATTTCTCAAGTTCTGTTTGATGTAGTATCAATGATCTTGCACTATTACATCAGCAAAAATACGATTATACGATTTCTATAACATAACAACACAGTAGATGCGCAAATAATCGAAAATAGCTGTTCAATAGAATTCCCAGTAAGTAAAGCCAAAAACAGAATACAGTCCTATATTTTAACAAGGAAAACAACACAATTACATTAACTTGTATTTGGCTATTCACCTGCTACATTCATCTAGACCAAAGGAAGAATGTTACCTTATGTGTTCATTCTCACATAATTTTGTACAAAATAATTATCAAATAGTGCATATGAAATAAACTAAAGAAACCAATTAAAGGCAATACTTTAGATTGTTAAACACCATTCACACAACTACCACAATCGATGACAACATTAAATAATTTACTAAGAAGCTATCTTTAGCGAAAGATACAAATCTTACGTACGATTTTGGTTCGACAAGTACACTTACCTCAACGAAATGGTTCTTTGAATTGGTAGAAAGCTCTTAACATAAGGTTTGATTTTATTATATTGCATCTGGATTTGTGGCTGCGACTAAAATGCGAAACCTTGCTACTGAACCCTAAAAATCGCACCCAAATTGAAATAACAAAAATCGGTTAGCAAGGAAAGTAGAGAGAATGGAAACAAAGAAATGTGAGACATTGAAGAGAAATAAGGAAATCAGCGACTAATGATACATGCTACTGATGGAAGATTTTGTCGGTGGTTCCATGGTAGATGACGAGGCTTTCTGGCGATGTTGCTGTCGGGAAGTGATTTTCAGATCTGAATATATTTTTCTTGTCTTTTAATCGAGGGGTTTTAGGAAGGTATACAAATGTAAAAAATGTTTTTTTTTTACAAATGTAAAAAATGTTTAGGGATACGAAAGATACACATGTACACACACTTTTGTTCCTGTTGAGACTCAAACCCGAAACTTCCGAGTTAATGACCAAATAAAAAAAATTATTTCATTACAAATTTTTTTTTTGTAGTATATATATATATATATATACACACACACACAACACAAAAGAGTATGAAAAAATGTTATTTAGTGAGAGGATATACCTAATGTTTGCATAACGACGGGAAAAGATACAAATTGTGACAGGAATCGGATGTTTATAACTAAAAACTACATCTTTTAACTATATGTATTTTTTACTCTCATTAAAAGTCTAAATTATTTGCTTGTAGTGAGAGAATTTGACTCCTCTAGTTAAATTTCTATCACTAAAACCTAGTTTTCTTGTAGTGTCTGTATCTCTGCTGGTGCTTGGCTGGCTTCACTCTGCCGAATGTCTGTTTTCACTTTGCCGTCCTACCAACTAGTACAATACTTGTCCGACTCAACTTATACAACATGTCGACTCTAAGTAAAGACTTATACGAGAGAATTCTAACTTATTTCGGGCTTGCTATAACAGTTTAGTATGGCCATCATCAAAACAAAATAAAATGTTCCTAACAATTTCCCCCTTTTTGATGATGCCAAAACCCTCATAAGCCTGAACATAAGTAGTCAAAAAATTCATAATAACCAACAGAACAAAATTTCAACAATTTTTATTCATCCATCAAGGGGCAATGAGATCCAAAGAATTTATTCAACTGTTACAAACTACATTTTGCTTAATTCAGCCTTGTACCTTTTGAACTTTGTAGTCTGAACCTCTTCAATGTCTTTCCAATCAATTTCTGGAAACTTCCACTTCCAGTAAGCCAAAGCTGTGTATTCAGATACACCCTGAAAAACTCTTTTGGCAAAAAGTCTATTGAAATCAGGCATGGTCTCATTGGCCTTAGGTTCTCCAAAATATTTTTCAAGTCTTTCCCTAGCCTCAGCAATGTGTGAGTCTGCAAATTTGAGACTTTTGTAGAGACTCCACTGTTCCCGTTTCTCCAATCTCCCCATGGGATTGAAGAACCTTGCCATGTATTTGAAATCTTCTTGTTGTGCGGCTGGCAAGTCTTCTGGTCCCTTTGCAGATAGTGGTATGGCTGAACTTGGTTAGTTGTTGGTCTGTTTGAGAAGTGCAAATTCTCTTTTGACTTCATTGTAGAGTTTGGCCATATCAGTTCTCATCCTTTCATCCCGATAGTTTAGCCAATCAGCCCAAGCTTCATCTTGTGAGAGGTGAGGATAAAGTCCTTCCCGTACTCTAAAAAATTCTCTTACATGGTCCAAGTACATCCGCATCATATTCTCGCTTTGCTTTGGTGACCAAAGTGTAAGTTCCGTGCTCACTAGTATATTTGGAGCCGCCGCCGCCTCCGCCGGTGTTTCCTCCGGTGCCGAGTCCGTGTTGACCGACGGATCCTCTTTCTTGCCGGGTGGATCCGGGCCTTTCGTCTGCCGGACTGTCTCTATCATCATCTCTTCGTTGAATAGGACGAGGAAATCCAATGCAGGGTTCCTTTGTGGCTTTTTCTCTTTCTTCTCTGATCCTTCTTTGTTGCTCTTCTGCTTCATTTCTGATCCTTATTTCTCTGTCTCTTGCTCTCAATTGTTCTTCAGTGAAATTAGGGGGTTTGAAAGTTGATCCTTCAGGCTTATCCAGATTTTCCCCCTTTTTGGCAAACATCATCCCTTTCTTTGGAGTAGGATGCTATTGGTGGCCTCTGCCGTTTCAATCGAGAGAGTCAAGTTTTGATTCAATAGAGGTGAATCTATTGTTATGATCATTCAATTTCTCATTGACACTCCTAAGTCTAGTGCCAAAAGCTACGCGGTGATTCGTTTTCTTGGGAAATGTGTTGCCCGAGGCCCGCAAGATCGTTGGTGATATTGATGTTAAGTCGCTTCATCGACTTCCCTCGTTGTTGAACCACAATGTTTTGTGCATCAATGTACTCGGCAATGGCTTGAAACTTGTTTTCAATGGAGGAGCTTTTGTCATTAAACGCCGAAGTCATGGATCCGAGATACATTGCTTGTTGTTCCAATTCTTGACCAACAAGTCCGCCGCTTTCTCAAAAGTTTCATTTGTAATGCCGGTGTTCACCGAGATATTTTGTGCCTTGTTTAATTTCGGTTCGGATCTTTCGGCCCTTGTCTTGATGTTGAGTGACATCTCGCATTTACATCTAGATCTTCAAGTATTTGGGTAGATGAGTATACCGGTGTGGCTTGAGCTGCTTGTTCCCCCTATCTCTATGCCGGGGGTTGTCTTGGTGGAGTGGCGACGGTGAACCGGTGTCCACAATGTTTGTCGTTGTTCGTGGAACATTGACGAGGCGGTTGGTTGAGTGATTGTCTTTGCTTTGGAGTTGAAGACTTGCCGGAGGCTTGTGGTTTCAAAAATGTACGGAGAAGAGTAGTGTCATCAATTGCATCTGGTGCAAGAGCATCCTCTTCTCTGTCTTTACCTAAATCACCATCATTATTGTCATTACAATCATGATCATTATCATCATCATCATCATGATCATCATCACCACCGTCTGAGTCATCATTCTGTCTCCCAGAGGTCTGGAGCATCTTTGCCTTGGCTGCATCAACCAATTCCCATAGTGGTGATTCATCAAGTACTCCTACAAGTGTTGTGATTCCCAGAAAATCAAATAACCAAGCTTCTTCAGTAAGCATGTGGTCTGTGTCTTGAAGTTGTTGTCTGGAATCGCCTTCCTTCCATTCAAGATATTCTGCAATTCGGTCATCTATATCGTTTACAGACAATTGTACAGCTTCTTCTAGAGATTCCTCATCTTCTCCAGTGTTTTCTTCATTTGGATGTTGTTCATCCTCACTGGCATTTTCTTCTACTTGCTGTGCTTCCTCATTGTCGAATCCTCTTCTGCTTCTTCTTCATCAATTAATTTTCCAAAGTCTCCGTCTTTTCGGACTTCGCCCGACCTTTTGTTTCTTTCTTTGACTTGTGGTGTTGTGTGAGGATTTCTTCCTCTTTCCTTCTCCTGCCTTCTTTTGTGGTTTGACATAAGTAAACATGACTTTGGATTCATGCAGTCTGTGGAGTTGTACAGAGGGGACTTTGAGACATTGCAACAGATAGTGCACCTGTATCCCATATGACTTTTTCACCCAGAATTGTCCTTTCATTGTCTTTCCCTCTTTTATCCCTTTTTCGCCTGCTTTTACTTCACCTTGGATTTGCTCTTTAATTCTCAAAAAGAAGTATTTTGCCCAATTAAATCGTAGTTTGTTATAGATGATTCCCATTAACCGCATTCTAATTTCTGTCATGGCATGATTTGCTCCCAACTTTCCTTCAATGATTTTGCCAATTAGGGCACTAAACTCATTAAATGGCTGCTTCAACTCAGATCTGAGACAATTTACTTTTGTGGATCCTGGGTTTGCCGTTTTGGCAATGATTGCCCAGAATTCATCTAAGTCCTGTGGTATCAATGTCACTTTTGCTTGACCCTTATTTGAAAGTTTGAGATGTTTTCGGATTACCTTTGATGTAATCACCACGTCTTTGCCATTATGGATGCAACAATCTTGTATTCTTCGAACTTGTCACCTTCTTTAGTAGGGTGCCCAGGCACGTACTGTGCAGATTTCCAGAAGGAAATCAGACTTTCATAACACACTTCGGTTATTGGAGGATTGAGGAAGGTGGATAATTTTAGTTTTTCGCAGCCTGCTGCCAACCTTTTGGCATGCTCATCATTTCCACACAGTTTCAGGTAGTGTTCTGCTTGGAAGAATGAGCCGGTGGCAATCGATTTTTCGTACCCAACTTGAGTGATTGAGGAAGATGATGCCATTTTTGAGAGGGAGAGGGGTTTGAAAATGAACTTGAGTTTGCAATAGAGATAAACAAGAGTAGGGTTGTAATTTGCAAGAGAGCGTAAGGATCTCTGAAAATCTCTAAGTCTTGTTTATATAGTGTGATTTGGGTAGTGTGAACGTGGTTTGAATATGGAAGGATTTAGTGACATAATGGCGTGATTTTGTGTATGAAAAATGCGATATTCGAGCGTAGAGGGGGAGTGGTTTGAGGCAAGTAATGATAGAGCCCGGGAATCGAGGAGTTTATAATTCAAAAAATAATATAATTACCTCCATGATCATAAAGTGATCGCAACGTGTGTACTGAATAATCCTCCATAATTTCCTTATTCTCCACGTGTATTCAGAATTGATTTTGTTCACACTTTGAATTTGTCCAAGTCTTTATTTCGGTGAAGTGCCTTCGCTGGTCACTTAACCGGTCCAATGAGTTCTTCACCGAGTGCTTCATTGAACTGTTCCTAACAATCGTTAAGTTACCTCTTTGGATACCGTACCTTACCTCGCTACATCTCCTGTAACGGCAAAGGTTGTACCAGTTGATGGAGTCACTTAGCCGATTACTCCAGTTAGCCGCTCGTTGATACTTAGTCAATTTCAATCATCCCTAACTCAATTCTCAACATACTAAATCTTTCATAACTGAGTGGTTTAGTGAAGATGTCAGCCAGTTGGTCTTCAGTGGATATGTATTTTAGGATGACATCTCCCTTTTCAACATGATCTCTGATAAAATGATGTCTTACATCAATGTGCTTTGTTCTTGAATGCAATACTGGATTTTCTGTAATAGATATTGCACTTGTGTTGTCACACATGATTGGGATTGTTTTCTCTTCGACTCCATAGTCCCTTAGCCGTTGTCTTATCCACAAGACTTGTGCACAATGACTACCGTCGCTATATATTCTGCTTCACCGTTGATGTAGATATAGAGTTTTGCTTTTTGCTGAACCATGAGACTAGTCTGGTTCCTAGCATTTGGCATGTTCCAGAGGTGCTTTTTCTATCTATTTTGCATCCAGCATAGTCAGAGTCTGAATATGATATCAGTGTAAATCCTCCATCTTTTGGGTACCAAATGCCAACATTGATGGTGTGTTTCAAGTATTTGATTATCCTTTTAGCTGCTAGAAGATGTGATTCTTTTGGTTGAGCTTGAAATCTAGCACACACTCCTACTGCAAATGCAATATCGGGTCTGCTTGCAGTTAAGTATAACAATGATCCAATAATTCCTCTATACATTTTCTGATCCAAAATCTTTCCTCCTTCATCTTTTCCAAGTATGACTCTGGCACACATTGGTGTGTCTGCTGTGCCACTTGTGTCCATCGCATACTTGTGTATCAAATCTCTTGTATATTTTGCTTGACTAATGAAAATGCCATCCTTCATTTGCTTTACTTGAAGGCCAAGGAAGTAGTTTAATTCTCCCATCATGCTCATCCGAAATTTGCTCTTCATTAGGTTTGCAAATTTCTCACACAACTTTTCATCTTCTGATCCAAAGATTATGTCATCAACATAGATTTGCACTAGTAATGTGCTTGCCCCTTCCTCTAGTTTAAATAGAGTCTTGTATATAGTTCCTTTGTTGAATCCATTCTTGATCAGAAATTGTGACAGTGTTTCATACCAGGCTCTAGGTGCCTGTTTGAGGCCATAGAGGGCCTTCTTGAGTTTGTATACTTTGTCTTCTTTTCCTTTGATTTGAAATCCAGGAGGTTGTTCTACATAAACTTCTTCTTCCAAAAGTCCGTTTAGGAATGCACTTTTGACATCCATTTGATAGACTTTGAAGTCTTTGTGTGCAAACAAATGCTAGAAAAAGTCTTATTGCTTCCAATCTTGCTACGGAGCAAAGGTTTCATCATAATCTATTCCTTGACTTGGGAATATCCTTTTGCAACTAGCCTTGCTTTGTTTCGACAACAGTTCCTTGCTCATCCATCTTGTTCCCGAATACCCATTTTGCACCAATGATGTTGGCCATTTTCAGTCCGTCAACAAGTTCCCGGACTTCATTTCTTTCAAATTCATTTAGTTCTTCTTGCATGGTTGTGATCCAATCTGCATCTTGGATTGCATCATCTATGGTCTTGGGTTCCACTTGTGATAGAAAGCAAGTTAGCATGTGCTCCAGTTGTCTTCTTGTTCTGACTCCGGTGTGAATATCTCCAATGACTTGTTCTTCAGGATGGTCTCTAAGCCAATTTAGGTCTGGTTGAAGTTGATCTTCACTTGGTGCTTCCATACCTTCATGCTGAGCATGAACTTCAATTTCAGGTGCTTCTCATGTTGTATTGATATGTGGCTCCTCTTGATTTTCAAAAAGATGATTCAGGATAGTAGCTGGTATGGTTGCATTTGTATAGATTTGCCTCTGTGCAGCTTTCTCTTCTTGGTCTTGAAGATCTTCACCATTTGTATATGGTTCATCAAAAACCACATGTATTGATTCTTCAATCACCAATGTTCTTTTATTTAGTACTGCGAATGCGTTCTTTGGTGTATGAGTATCCCATGAAGATTGCTTCATCACCTTCTCATCAAAGGTATGCGGATGATTCTGTTCAAGACAAAACATTTTGATCCAAACATATTAAAATATGAGATATTGGGTTTTCTACCATTCCATAATTCATATGGAGTTTTTCCATGATGTTTGTTGATGATTGATCTGTTTTGTGTATGGCATCTTGTTTTTTTGCTTTCAAATTGAGAATCTCTTTGGCAAGCATTCTTCAAACAATCATTGTTCGATCGCTTCTTTGAGAGTTCTGTTTCTTCTTTCTGCTACACCATTTTGTTGTGGAGTTCTGCGTTGAGATAGTTGATGTAGTACTCCATTTTCTTCACAATAGGTTCGATAATTTCATTTAGAAATTCGGTGCCTCTATCCGATACGATTTTGATAATTTTTAGCTCTTTTTCATTCTCGAGTCTTCTCGGCAAGTCCGGTAGCTTCTTGAGTGTTTCTTTCTTCTTGTTCATGAAGATGGTCCAGGTGTATTTTGAGAAGTCATCCACCACTACAAGAGTATATTTCTTACCACTCACACTTATTGGAGTGACCGGTCCAAACAGTCCATGTGCGGTAGATGTAGAATTCTTGTTGTAGATTGATGAGGCTTTGATTTGAATGAGCTTTTTATTTGTTTTCCTTTCGACAAGCATCACATAGACTCTCTTTCTTGAATGTGATCTCGGCGAGGCCTTCAACTAACTTGCTCCTTGATAGTTTGTTGATGGTCTTGAAATTCGAGTGATTTAATCTTTCGTGCCAAATCCAGCTTGTTGATTGTTTATTCTTGACAAGTAGACATGTTTCTGCCTTGGCTGTTCTCCAGTCCACCACATACATGTTGTCTTGTCTTCTACCTGCAAGAACCACTGTGTTTGTTTGACTGTGAATCACTTTGCATCCTTCTTTGTTGAAGTGCACATTGTAGCCTTTGTCACAGAATTGACTGATGCTCATCAGATTGAAGTTAAGTCCCTTGACATATGCCACATTTTGAATCTTTAGATTGTTTTTGAGTATTGTGCCTTCCCCCTTAATCTTGCCAGGGTTTTCTTTTCCTCCAAATGTGACTTTGGGTCCATCAAAAGCTTTAAAATCAGTGATCCATTTCTTGTTTCCTGTCATGTGTCTAGAACATCCACATGTCTATGTACCGGACATCCTACAAAACAGATTAATTAAGTTTGGGTACCCAACTTGTTTGGGTCCATATCGTTAGCTTGATCATGCCTCCCATACCAAGTATGTATCCAAAAGGTCTTCTCTTTGGATAATTGAAGTCATCAACTTCATATGTATAAGGCATGGCGAGAATAGCTTCTAATATTTTTACGAAGGTATTCGATACTTTTTTCCACCTTTTGGTGCATTTATATCCTTCTTCACTTTCCAATATGCAATAGGAAACCTTTCTTGCTTCATGTGTCTAGGAACATAGCTAGATTGATTTTTCTTAATCACATGATGCATTTTGTGGAATGGTTTCCTCTTGTATTTTGGAGGTGTGATATTCCAATCATCCTCGAGGGAAAAAGTCCGCCTTTACCTTCCGGATGGTCGTTGTTTTTGTATGATTGGAATGAGGATTTAGTCCGTTGTTTCACTACGGTGGGTTTTGACTTCACGGAACGGGATGATATGTTGGAGACATGGTCTGTCCCTTTCTAAATTTTGGTCCATTAGTGGTCCTCAATTTAGAATTGTGTTGACTATTATCCCTACGTTCATCCCGATCGTTATAGCCAAGACCGGATCCGGATCCAAACCTTTTGAGGGTTTGTAAGTTTGGTGCTTTTAGTGGTGCAAAGTGATTACCTTTATGGTGAGGAGTTCTTCTTAATCGATTCGTTAGTTAGTAACGGATGTATGGTCATCTCGCTTTTTGTTGATCATTTAAGTAGGTCTCCTTACTAGTTAATTCACTCTTGTTTTATCCAGTTCTTTCTTTAACCTCTTATTCTCTTTTCTTAGATCCTTGCATTCCTTTTCCAGAATTTCATGATTCTTTTCAATTTCATCAAATTTAGTCATGAGATTTTGGACTAGGTCTGCCGTATCTAATGGAAGACTAGAGGATTGTGTAGTGTTAGATGTGAATGCATTAGATGAAGAACGGGAACTAGATGTTACCTCGGTTTCATCGATTCTTTAGCCATTAAACATAGGCTTGTTTCCTCGATTGTCCGAACTATCACTTTTGTCTTCATCCAATTCTTTGGTCATGAGGCATAGGCATGCCTTTTCATTTTTCGATTTGTCTTCTTCATCACTATCATCGAGTCATTGTCGGATGATTCTTCATGCTTTTCACTTTCTTTGGATTTCGCCTTAAGTGCCTTCTTGCCCTTTCTCTTTTCGGATGCTTTGAATTTCTTCTTTTCATCATCTTTGTCATTTTCTTCAGGACAATCAGCCTTGAAGTGACCTCTCTTATTGCAGTTGAAGCATATGTATTCATCATCTTTCTTCTTCATGTCTCTGTTTGAGCTTTGTTGAGTATTTTATGGTTTGGTTTTAGTGTTGATTAATTTTCAAAAGTCTCCTTTTTGTGTTTAAAGCTTTTATTGTATTATTATTGGTATTTATATCTTATATAGTGTCACTAACCGGCCCTGAAGCTAAATACTTACATAAGTGGCCATTATGTGTTGTTTATTGTGTTACAGGTACATTGTACAATTAATTAAGAGTCTAGTGTATTGCATATGTGATGACACATTAGAATGATACATCTTTATTATACAAGAAGGCATTAAAATGCAACTTGTAAAATATAAAGTGTATTTAATTAAATGTGTAACACAATACACTATATTAAGCCTCTAAATTAATTTATTTTTCTGGCCGGCCTGATCCCTTATTATCCGGCCCAATGTTTCCACCACAAATAAGCCGAACCCTAATTTCATTTGCCAGAATCTTGCCTATTCTGCTTCTACACCTCTTTCACGTGCCGAAATCCAAAAACGGCAAGAACAGCTTGCTACTTGTTTCGAAATTGAGCAACCATGTGGAAATTCATTTGTGGAAGGCTCGATTCGTGAAAGATGCCATCTTTATTGCCGATTTGATGGAGATTCGTTCATGGAAACGTGTCTACACACGAAGGCCGTGATTCGAAGCAATCAAATCGTGATTCAAATTGATACGCAGAAAATCTTTTGTTTGACGGGTAAAGATTCGATCGTTACCAATTTGGTGATGATTTGATGCTGATACGATTGATTAAGGCTTTGATTCAAAACGATTTCGCAGTCATTTATTGATGAGGTGAATCTGTTTCTTCATTATGTCGTATATCTAGTATTATTACAGATTTGAACATGTATCTCTGCCTGATTTTGTGCTCTATACCGTTGTGAAGGATTGACCGTGAAAAGGGCTATAAATAGCCAGTGATATCAACACAAAAAACGCATCACTGAACTCTGAGTTTCAAAGCAATCCCTCATTTTTAGAAGTCTAAAATTCCCTTGCTTGTGTGAGTTTGAGAGTGTCAGTGTGAGTTGTATCAACCCTTGGTGGGACCAAGCCCCGTTGATACGTGTCCGCAATTTTCCGGAATCAAGAAACTCGGTGCCACCGAGGATTTCAAGATCGAACATTGCTATATGACCGAAATTATGCCTGATAATTTCGGTGGTGTCTACTTACCGGTTGTGTAAGTGTTTTGTCTCTAATTTAAACTTTTTCTCTTTGCTTAAGTGTTAAATTAGGGTGTTTCTTATTCCTTATAATTTACTATCATTAAACTGTGATTGATTGTAGACTTTCTTGACTGAATCATTCCGGAAGGAGTGTGGTCCAAGGGTGGACAGTAGGTCTGAGAAAATACGGTCTAGTTTCGGTTTAATTATAGTAAGATTGGTCAGTGAATAAGGTCCTGTTGTTTGTCCTTTTATCCACTGTCTGTTTTGTGGATCAGTGAAGAAATTCTCTGATTCTGGTTTGTGTCTGTGTCATTGTGTTTTGGTTTATTTTCTCTGCTGAGTTTTTTTTTTCCTGCTATTCTGACTTGCCTCTGCACACTTGCACATCTTGACACCACACTTGCTTGCTGCACTTTGGCTATATCTTTGTGGATCTGAGTCTGCTACACCTGCTCTATTGTAGTGCTTACTTTTGTGGCCTGCTCTGTTTTGCTGTGACCTGGAAATCACCATCATCTGCTGTTCACCACTTTGTTGGCCTGCTACTCCTTCACCTTGCTGAATATACTATCAGCTTGTAATAGGCTTGCATAGTTTTTCTTTTGATCTGCTGTACCATTTGTTCTCAGATTTGATTCACAGTCTTGATAGCCTTAGTTCTTGACTTTGACTATCTATACTGAGAGTCAAGCTGAGTGGTCAGCCTCGTCTTGATCAACTCATTTATATCCTTTTCAGTCTATTTTTTTAACACTGAACCTGCTGTATTTCAAGCTAAACTACTTCAGCATTATATCTGTTATCGAGTATTGTAATCCTTGGTTTGAACTTGAACAGACCTGTAATCTGAAACTGATCACCTATTGTGTTCTCAAGTTATTTCTGATGATTTGTTTACCTTCATAATCTGTCTGCAAGTCTGCTGTGTAAAATTTGCTTGTTCATCGTGCAAATTTTCTGGACTAAAATAGGAGCTGCACTGAACTTTGTAATCTGCTTTTCAGCATCCTAATAATCTGCACTAATATTTAGCCTTGTAATTTTCTGAATTGCCTATGCAACCTGACTCATATTATTTTGATTTTGCACCTGCACTTGTGTGATTTATAATTGGTAATTATTCTCTGTTTATCAAACGTGCTGATTGAAATAATATAGGCTGCATACGTTTCTTTTTGCACCTCATCATCTTGTTTTGATCACTTTGCAAATTCATATAATCCTTGTTTAATTGCACCTATTTGTGCTAAGTGTTTGCTTTTGATCACATAGGTAATACAAGTTAGTCTAATAATTAATTAAGTATTTGCTTCCGAACTTTGTTAATTAGGATTAACTTGTAGTAACGAACTCCGAGTTTGCATAAAACGAATTAAGTTTAAAAAGTGACCGTGATCCATTCACCCCCCTCTGGATCACAACTGCGCATAGATCCTAACAAGCTTGACCTTTTGTTTGATGTTGAATTTCCCTTGAATGGCTTCTTTTTAAACCTGTCAAAACATTTAACTAATAAAGCTACCTGTTCTTTTAGTTCTTGTGTCTCTTTCGATGCATTCGGCAAAGTTACTTTCTTGGGGTGCGGCTAATGCAAGTAATTTTGTGTGTCTCTGCCGGACCACCATCTTCACCGTTCAATTCGAATTCATGAGCTTTCAATTGGGACATCGTGTCGAGTGTCGTGCTTGCAAGATTTGTTGTTCCTCTCGATTACCGATGTTATGATCTTCCATCTTTCGGGTAGTCCTCTCGGGATCTTCAAGCATACTTCTTTTTGTGGATATGTGTGTCCAAGTCGTTGCGATTCATCGATGATGCTTGAGAATGCGTTGTCCATTTGATCAATGGATTCACCGAGTCTTCATTTTAAAGTTCTCAAATTTCGTTTTGCAACAGATAATTTGTTTTCTTTATTTGCTTTAGATCCTTCATTTATCAATGATAGTTTGTCCCACATCTCCTTTGCTGTTTTGCAGTCTTTGATTCTCATGAACATGTTGTTGTCTAGAGTCTTTAAGATCATATCTTTTGCTACAAAGTCTAGGTTTGCTCTTCTCTGTCATCTTTGGTCCAATCTTTCTTGGGTTTGTCTATCTCCTTTCCTTGATCTCGCTCTCCGTGCCTACCACGGTAGTGATCATGATTGGGCCGTCATTGATTACATCCAGCATCTCCTCATGAGTTGCTGCAAGATGAGATAACATTCTTATTTTATATTCATCAAAATTATTAACATTGAAAACAGGTACTTTTGACAAGAAGTTTGAGGAATCCATCAGTGCAATTGAAGATAAAAATGGCAGTGAATGAAAAACTTCAGATTTGAAAACTACTTTGAAAATATGTGATCTCCTTGTTACCAGAAATTAGATCTGAACAGGTTCTGATACTAGGAACACTGCTCCGATACCAATTGTTGGTCCCAGAGAAGGGTGAAACTATAGTCAGAGGGGGGGTGAATGACTATAGTGGAGTTTCAAAAACTTTTCTTGTGTTTTAAAAGCTTTTGGGCAGCGGATAAGTCCCTTCTTACTATGTTGTTTTCAAATCGGTTTAGACAATCACGGATATATGTGTTATGATGTAGGCAAATTAAATAAGTGTCGTAAAGTAAATTGCGAAATTAAATTGACACAAGGCTTATAGTGGTTCGGGGTGGTGTAATCCCTTAATCCACTCTTCTCCCGTGATGATCGGAGGAATTCACTATTGTTTTCACGAGATACAACAAGTATGATTGTCCTTGGCTTCCCAAGCTTCACAATCTACAAGACTATCACTCCTTGATCGCAACGGCCTTCGGTGATTCGGTCTTCCTTTTTTGCTCCTTGAGATCAAAATCCTTCAACAAGACTATCACAGTTTCAACTCCTTCTCGGATTGCCTCGATTCGGTTGCTTCGAGTTTGATGTGAATGTGATTCACGCACTTGCTTGATCAATCTCAATTCGAATATGACTTTGTAGTTCGATATTTGAGTTGATCACTAGATGTATCCTTGTAAGTTCGAGAGAAGGCTTTTCTAATTGTGAGTTTTCGCTTTATTTTTTTCTTAATCGTTGTATTCTTTTTCTGTCAATGCCTTCTATTTATAGCCTTGAATAGCCTTGATTTTGAAATTCCGTCCGTTGGCTATATTAATGAGGGAATAATCCTTGATTTTATTCTTGATTCCCCCTTAATTGTATTCTCCTTGATTTCAGTGATCGGATTCTTCCTTCAAATGTATAGCAGAAAATCCGTCCTTGATTGATCCTTTAATGATTGTGCATTTAATGCATGATCTGCTGAATCTTCAATGTATATTAAATCTGATCTTGTAAGTGTCTCTTCACCGTACGTAGAACGGTGGAGTGAGCCTTCGACTTAGCCGTTAGTTCTTTCTTCGCCGTTTTGTTTTCTCTTTGCCGACGGTCGGTGTACTCACCGATTCATCGTTTTCTTCTTTGCTTTAGTTTCGGGAGAATCTTTATACTTCACCGATCCTTGATTTGGGTGAGATCGTGTACACCATATTGGAATATTGAGTTTCATCACTTGAAACATAACTTAGACTTATCCAAGGTCATCACGGACTTCCTTGGTTATAAGTCGATCATAATCCCTTCTCTCGTATCTCTCGCTTTGGTGCTTGGTCGGCTTCACTCGCCGAATGTCCGTTTTCACTTTGCCGTCCTACCAACTAGTACAATACTTGTCCGACTCAACTTATACAACATGTCGGACTCTAAGTAAAGACTTATACGAGAGAATTCTAACTTATTTCGGCTTGCTATAACAGCTAGTATGGCCATCATCAAAACAAAATAAAATGTTCCTAACAAAGTTGTTTGAATTGGAAGCTGCCATTCCGGCTCGGTGCGCCGAGGCTATACAAGGATACAAAGCCTCAAGGAATTTTGAAAAATCTTTGAAGTTGTTTCTCATCCCTATCCTAAATCACGGCTACACCCAAGGCGGGGACGAGGCGATGATTTAGTTTCCTGCCCTTGTCGTGGACAATCTTCCCAAGAAGATTTATTATAAACAAGGGATGAGCAGGGTTTATGATGAACTTATGAAGGACTTCATGGTGGGAGTGGACATTGTGTCCATGTACTCCATTCAGTCTGTTGCTGCTTCACTTCAACTCCTTCAGAGCCACAGAATCCGAGCCCCACAGCTTAGCTTAGGGGTTTTTCTGTTTTGTTTTAGTTTTAATTTGTTGTAACATTGAGAATTTTCATTTTTGGGTACCTAAACACTTAGCCTTGTGTGTTGGCTTGCCCCAGTGTGCTATGCATTAACCGGTGGTTTTGGATGGCGTACTTTAAATCATCGTCTATTTTGAGCGGATCTGCCGAGCCCAAACTGCGGGGCCCGGATGCCTGTCAGTGGACCGGGCTTGTTTTGGCTTGGCAGGCCTGGGTCGAGTATGACCTGGGGAAGTTGGAGTTAGTTACTCTGCTGACTTTTCCTTTTGTTGACTTCGACCTGACGTGGGTCGGATATCAAACTTTTGACGAGCTGTGCCAGGTCGGACCTGTTCTCGCGTTAAGGTTTTTAAGCGAGTAGGGCCAGATCTTACCGACTAATCGCTTTAAGTGTATGGCGATCAGTGCAAGGTCGGAATGACCACTCACTTAAGTTATGGTGAGCTAGGCCAGGTCGGTCTGACTTCTCACATAAATGTCTTGAGACGAGCAGGGCCAGGTTAGACAGACTTCTCATTTTTAAGTTATGACGAGCTGGGCCAGGTCGGTCTGACTTCTCGTGTAAATGTTTTTTAACGAGCAGGGCCAGGTTAGACTGACTTCTCATTTTTAATTTTTGGCGAGCTGGGCCAAGTCGGTCTGACTTCTCGCATAAATGTTTTGAGACGAGCAGGGCCATGTTAGACTGACTTCTCGTTTTTAAGTTACGAAGAGCTGGGCCAGGTCTCTCTGACTACTGGCGTAAATTTTTTGGGACGAGCAGGGCCAGGTTATACTGACTTCTTGTTTTTAAGTTACTGCGAGTTGGGCCAAGTCGGTCGGACTTCTCGCGTAAATGTTTTGAGACGAGCAGGGCCAAGTTAGACTGACTTCTCATTTTTAAATTACAGCGAGCCAGGCCAGGTTGGTCTGACTTCTCACGTAAACGTGATCATCTGAATTGAGGAGCTTGGTTAATTTTGTCTTTATGGACGTATGGCCGCTCGTAATGATAAGACAAGAGAAAGAAACGTGTCATGAAAATTGAAAACTAGACGCTTCTAGAGCGATATTTATTGAAGCATAGTTTCAAACAAAACGAACTGGTAATGAGTTGCGAGAAAACAAGCGAAATTGAAATTGCATGAATGGGAAATAGCAAGTATAGGGAACTTGCCGAGCTTCTTAGGATAAGACTACTCATTTGTTCTTTATGGTACCCGCATAGCAGCTTCTGGCGACCTCTAGATCTCCCTTAATTTTGACAGAGCCATCTATGGTCTGAAACCTCAAGCTGATGTGAGCCGGAGAAATAACGGCTCGGAGGTTTATTAAAGCGGGCTTCCCAAGATGATTTTATATGCCGAGGAGACCCAGACATTGAAATAAGTGACCATAAGTGTCCTTCCCTCTGATTATTTTCCAAATGTTGTTTTGAGCCAAACCATTCCCATAGAATTGACTAGTGGTCCGGATAATCCGAACAGAGGTGCTGAGACCGGGATTCATTCCGACTCTTTTAGATTCATGGAATGAAAGTCCTAATAGTAGAGGTCATTGACAACACTACCTGTATCGACACAAATCCTCTTTACCAGATTCTTGTTCACCACGGCCTCTATGACTAAACCTTCATTATTCGTGACCAATGTAAGCGGATCCTTAGAACCATAAGCCACTTCCCGAGTAGGCCTTTGATCTCTTATGTTTGCCTGCGAGCTCTCAGGTCAAGCGTTATGGCTACTGACTTCCCCGAATGTGTTGCCGGGGCCGCCCATAATAGTGTTGATAGTGTTTATTGGGCGGTTATCTATCTGTCATTTTCTTTCCGAAGATCGGTCTCTTATTTTTTAGGGCTCCCCATGCCGCCCCCGATCTTGATTGAAATTCCTTCACGGGTAGTCACATCCACCCTACGGTTTGGGAGAGTGAGATCGGCGTACGACCTCATCCAACTTCCCTTCAGCAATTGCAGCATCAACATCGCTCTGAAAATCTCTGCAACCGTCCAGATCATGCCCAATGTCTTTATGATATGTCCAGAATTTGTTTTGGTCCCACCTCTTTAGAGGACTTCGCATCGGAGGTGAAGTTCGGGCTAGACCCTTCTTCCTCATAACCGGGAGGACCTGTCCGTGTGGTAATAACATTCTAAGTTGTACCATTAATTATACCTTTATTCACCCCGAATTATGCTCAATAGAGGATAGATAGGCTCGTTATTGTATGGAATATATGTTAAATGCTTTGTACATGTTCCTAAGTTCGTAATTCTGTATTTGTGTCATTATCCCGAATATTTGGTATTGTATTGCCTCGTTTTATGTATTTTCCGGATGTATCAAATCCGGAACATTTAAGGATGGAGCTGGACTAGAAGAAAGAATGTTGGGCCAGGTAAATGAAGTCAAAGAAGAGATCTGCCAGAGAAAAAGAAGAATTGAATGCTCGGTTTACCGTGAGCTAGGCCCGATAAACCTAGGGTCTTAGGGAACAAGAAATCGATTTTGCCGCATCTACAAGGTTGGTTAGGGTTTCTAAGATTCATAAGTCGGCTATTCTATCTATATAAGGCCGCATAAACTGATTATTACCTAAGCTCTCAATTATATTCCATCTTTTATTATATACATTATACAATTTGAAGTATATTTTCTGGTTTCCTTCCCTTCCTTACCATCTCTAGCTTGAGTGGATCAAGCTAGATCTCCATTGTTGAATGTATGAAGCTTTGAACATTCTTTTATGTCTTTAATATGGAAGATCTGTTTGTATTCATGTGTTTTAGTTAATATGCATGTTTAACAACCTCATAATTTACTTAGATTAATCAGAATTGAGCAATGTAGATCCTGAAATAGGAAAAGCCGACCCTGGTAAACCGGTGGTCTATACCGGTTTACCGAGGCAAAGTTCAGAAAACCTAATCTGGAGGCTCAGCGTCAGTTACGTTGATCGACATAAATAATTAAAACGAGTAATAGGTCTAGCCAATCTTGTATTTGTAATTCGTAAATTAACATGAAATACTGATAGTGAAGTGTTAATTAGGACATTGTCTTGATGGACACTAGGAACGTGCTAATTAGTGTCCATAGATGCCTAGGCGGGTTAGCGGTATGAGTTAGCGCTCAATACCGGCAATTCTAGTTCTTTATGCGTATGGGCTATTACGGACCAATTAAGCAGGGTAGCTGGCGTATAGGCTATCTACTACCATGGTCGGAGTAGAGAGGGTTAAGAGTTGCACCCGTAGCTTAAAAATGAAGTAAAAAATCAATTGATTTGATTTAAGGAAATTATGTAGGGAAGTAAACCTAAGGATTAACTAGGCCAAGTTGGTAGATCGGTGGGAAGAGGGGGAGGAATACCACGTTTCTTTTATGTTAATTGTTGGTCAAAGACCATATATGTGTCTTCTTAATTAAGATTAGAATAGTTTATGCTTGAGTTGCATTGTCTCTGTGGGATCGACCTTGATTCACCCTTGCTATACTACGATTGACCTAGTACTCTTGCCAGTAATATCGACGTAAGTGACTTAAACGCGATCAAGTTTTTGGCGCAGTTGCTGGGGACAATGGCCAATTTCAAGAATAAACATTTTAATTCTAATTAAGAAGTCGTTTTTTTAAATTTATATTCTTTTTGAGTCTTGAGTCGTCCCGGATCAAACCTACACTGTTTAACTGCCAGAATGAGAAATTCTAGGCCCGGTTTACCGTGGATTAACCCCGATTTACCGAGGTCCGGAAAATCGAATTCTGACAACCCTTGTTATTCTGTGTATATCCTAGTTGATTTTAGTTAGTAGGTCCGCAACAGTTGGGTTCATCCCTAACCGAAGCGGGAGTTGCTAACCTTTTCTTTCTTTTACTTTTTCTCTTTTGCAGGAATATCAGGACACTTTGGAAATTCCGTCAAGCAAGAGCGATTAAGGCTAGACGAGTCAAAAGCAATGCCTTGTACCGTGTTGAACATCAAGACAATCTCTATGTATCCTGGATCACAAGACAGAGAGTAATACAAAGCAGACAAGAAGTGTGTGGAGGAGGAGACTTAAATGCTTAAATAGGAAGCCGAGGAAAACCAGAAAGAGTATGCGACATATCGGCCAGGTACGTTTCCAATCGAGCTAATTGATATATCATCCGACTACGACTCTGATGATCCATAGGAGGATCCGGACACTATGTTCTCAGAGTCTGAGGATTACCCGCACTCTGACACGGTAAAAAAAGTGAGCAAACCTTAGGACGTTTAGGCCATTGTCATTCCGGTTCGAGCTGTAATATTCTCCCTCTATCCCTCTGCCAGAAGATTAAGATACAAGTTGTCATGGATCAAACCCGGTCTATGACCTTTGTCGATCAAACCGGAGATATGCCTGCCGGCCTTCTAAAGGATTCCACGATTAAGGCAAGAGGATTCGTATTACCAATAAATTTCATGGTTTTAGAC
Source organism: Gentiana straminea (assembly GCA_036785695.1). Lineage (NCBI taxonomy): Eukaryota > Viridiplantae > Streptophyta > Magnoliopsida > Gentianales > Gentianaceae > Gentiana > Gentiana straminea. Next base: position 539,102 of record JAVUPR010000060.1, read on the forward strand.
GTACCTGAGGATCCGAGTGCCCCAGTTCTGTTAGGTAGACCCTTCTTAGCGACCAGCAGAGCAACATGGACTTTGATAATGGGGATTTCACTCTAAGGCTGAACAATGATGCCGTATCTATGAAAATCCTAGAGCACCTAGATAATAGGCCGGAATGTTGCAAGATGACTTATGGTTCAGGGAAAGTGGAAATCATTGAGATAAAGAAGGTAGGTCATAGGCAACGAGAGGTTATAGTGGAAACCAATGAGCAGGAATTCATTAGATCAATGCTTAGAGAACACGAAGAAAAGGACCACAGCAAGACGCTTACAGAGGCTAGTCCTTCTGTATTGCATAGTGACAGAGTAGAGCCTACAGTGGAAAACGTGGAATCCTTGGGCAAAAAGTTTATATCTCGAAGCAGAGGACGGCCTTGCACATGAGCAAAGAGAGTGAGACGTACTAGGAAGAGAGCTCAGAAAGTTTTTCTGGAAAACCCGGGAATGTCACTCCTAAAAGATAATGACCGACGAGAAGGAAAGTGCATGAAGGTTGAAACCTCAAAGATACGAGTTTGTTGAGTTAAAGCCCCAACCTTTGACTGAGTGTAAATCCGAAGGTAAGTTGAGCTAACGACTTTAAACTTAGAACTATTCTCCTGGACTCTTAGTTAGAATAGAATTCAAAAATAGTAGCCGCATGAAAAGACGAGTGTTTTTTCATCCTACCGCACCTTTAGGCTTGAAACCGATGGTTGTTGGGAAGGTTTTTTTTACTCATTGTGGATTCTGGTGAAGTAGGTTAGGATTGAGTCGGAGTAGCAACAAAAAGGAGAAGAAACTAGTGATTTTTTAGGTCAGTATTGAGAAGTAAGTTGTTATAAGGTGTGCAGAGCAGGAAGGCAGAAAAATCTTTGAAAAATAAGCCCCGGTAAACCAGGAGTTACCTCCGGGTTACCGAGCTAGGTTTTTTCAGTTTCTGAGTGTTAGATTGAAAAGCATACTTTTGGGTGAAGCGTGAAGGACATACGTTGCCTCAGCATGTCCACTAGTCAGCAAAACCACCACATTTTCCCTTTTTTATATCATTTCATCCTTTCTCACACTCCTCCATAACTCCACCTCAATCCCATCAATCAAACCCATCAAATCCCTCAACCTCATTACTCCTCTACTTAATCTCCCACCAAATTCTTCCATCTTCTACCCATTTCTCCTATATAAATACCGGTCCACCACCATTATTTATCATCCCCATCAATTATTTTCTTCTTCATCACCAAATATTCTTTTTTCCTTTTCTTTTTCAAAACATGCCACCATCACCGCCACTATCACCACCAAAAGCCTTCATCTTTCTTCTATTTTAACACCCAATCACCATTCTTTCCATCTTCCTTTGTTGAATAGTGCTGCTCTAACACGTTGTTGCTGCAGTTCATCATCTTTTATCATCAGCAGCACAGTCCCAGAAGAAACCGGGAAAAATCAGCTCCGGTAAATCGAGGGTATAGGCCGATTTACCGAGGGTCCATTTTATGTTTCAGAATCATATTCGGCCCCTGTTATCATTAGGATGGCCCTTAAACATAGCAGAACCGCCCATCGTCCAAGTGGTCACCAATATGTGTACGGAGATGCTAACCCCTTGATAGACGGGGTTGAGCAGTTTTAATCTTTAGAGATTTATGAGGCGTTACGAGGACATTGGAACGGAAGACCGGTTGCCTGAGAGCGTGGCATAGAATTGGACAACTGTGGTACTGATAATTCCACCATATGTGATTATTCTTGGATCGTTTCGGCCTGTTTTAATGCCTATTTCATGATTTTTGTATGATAAATTGCCTCTTTTGGACTAGATTACTGCTGTGTCCTTGATATTTTACAGACATGATGAATCCGAGCATAAAACATGATGAAAATGGGCTAAAAAGGAGTCAAAGTCATGAGGGCATGAAGAATCACACCCAGGTGTGAAAAAATGGAACATGGTATGAAAAAATGCGGAAACTATTTAGATTTTCTATTACCAAAAACGAAATGTACTGATTGGTTGAGATAATTCCCAACGTGATTTCAAGGAGATGGCGTGAAGAAGAGCAAAAATAAAAGAAGACAAGCCATTATCTTCCTATTTTCAAGGAATTTTATTTTAGAAGATAAATTACACAATTTTAATTATGGAAATTTGCTAGATTTTGTAATTATCTCTTAATCTCTCCCTAAGTTTACCAAAACCCAAAATTTTCCAATGCCAATAGGACATTGGAGGCGTGAATTACATTTCCCCATCATCTACTATTTTTTTCTCTCAAATTTTGAAGAACAAGATTTTTGCTTATGGATCAAGAATGAAGAACGGATCATGAATTTCTTGGTTTTATAAAATTTGGGAGACAATTCTATTTCCTTTCCCTTAATTTTCTTCCTTTTATTTTCTTTTTACGTTTCACAATGCCTAAATCCATGATTTTTGTGATCTCTTTGATTATGCATGAGTAGATTTAATTTTCTAGGATTAGGAGAGCCCGGAAAATTGATATATGAGTTAAAGATTCGATCTTTCCTATTATTATGAATCGATATGCTTTTGTATTGATTTTGGTGTGCTATTTCGTAAAAAATTATGGATTGATGGATCGAAAGATGAATTTCCATTGGTTTATATGAAGAATTTATTATCAATTAGGTGATGGACTGAAATGTGAAGTTTAATTGATAGGTTAGAACCCTAATTTCAAACAAGAAAATTCATGAGAGCGAAAGTTAATTGAAATTTCTTGTGGCAATATGAGTAATGATGTTTTAATGGGTCTAAATTAGTTTAATGAGCGAGAAAACGTATTTAATATTAATTTAGGAACGATTAATAGTAGTTTGAAAGAATATTTTTAATCACTTTTGATTATTCGTCAACATAAGTAAAAATTCATAGTAAATGGAAAGGTCGTTGTAAAAGTCATATATTTGTTACCTTGGTAATCCGACATCCTAGAAGTTCTTCCAACTTGAACTCTAGTAATTTCTTGGACTTGTGTTCAGTTTAAATAGGACCTTAGCTCTTAGTTATTTTATAATTCAAAACACCAAAATTTGATTAGTTTAGCTGATATAAATTGATAACTATTCGGTGATTGTCCCAAGTCCCTGTGGGATTGAAATCCTAAGTACTACTCGATAAGCTGAGCGCTTGCGGTATCATTTAGTGATTAAAGTGAAAATCACACAACAAGTATTCTGGCGCCGTTGCCGGGGGCTTGAGTGCCAACATCGAGCCGGTTGTTAATTTTGTTAGACTAGACATTTTTATTTTAATTGTTAGCAGGTAGTGTTATCATTTTTTGTTTCTCTCTTCTTGTTTATGCGAAAAACTCGTATTTCTGAAAACCTCTTTGAGTTTGATCCAGAAATCGAGAGATCTTTTCATAGGAGGAGAAGATTGTTTAAGTAGGAATCTGAGCAAGAAGAAACCAAAATTGAAACATAGATGGCTGAGAACAACAACATAACTTTAAAGGATTACTCAATGCCTATTGCACAGGGTTTACAGCCAGGAGTTGTGCAGCCTACTATAGCAGCAAACAACTTTGAACTGAAGCCCACTCATTCAGATGGTTCAGCAAAACTCATTTGGGGGATTACATTTAGAAGACCCTAATCTGCATCTAAAGGTCTTCCTGGAATATTGTGACACCCTCAAAGTGAATAACAACACCCCAGAACAAATTCGAACCATGTTGTTCAAGTTCTTCCTAAGAGGTAAGGCAAGGGCTTGGTACCATTCCATACCACCAGGCATAGTGACTACTTGGGACCAACTCTCTCAAGCGTTTTTAGCCAAGTATTTCCCTCCCAGTAAGACAATTCAGTTGCGGAATCAGATTACAAGCTTCAGACAATCCAATGAATCCCTTTATGAAGCTTGGGAGAGGTATAAAGAAATGCTGAGAAACTGTTCTCACCACGGGTTGGAGAAATGGCAAGGGGTGCAGACCTTTTACAATGGACTGGATTATAAAGATAGAATGGATATAGATGCTGCGGCAGGAGGTGCATTACATAACAAATTTCCTGATGATGCATACAATCTCATTGAAGATATGGCAACAAACTGTTCCATGTGGTCCGGAATCAGAATGCTAGCACATCAAAGAAAGAGCAAGGTAAGTACGAGGTAGACACTTTGACTCTTCTTTCTGCTAACGTAGACGCACTTAGCTCCAAATTTGATAAAATGAATGTGAGTGCTTTGGGTCATGCAGAAGTACCATGTGAAGTGTGTGGTTTGATTGGACATATGGCCCCAGAATGCCAGCTTCTTACCCAGTCTCATGAGCAAGTTAATTCCTACAACACTCTCAACCCAAGGCCTATCAATGATCCCTTCTCGAATACCTATAACCCTGGTTGGAGAAATCACCCAAACTTCTCGTATAGAAACAACCAGAATGCCACATCGCAATACCCTCCGGGCTTCCAACCTAGGGCACCCAACCCATCTCCTCAAAAATCTAGTCTAGAAAGCTTGATTGAAACCTTCATGGCGAACCAAACCAAGCAAAATGAGGAGAACCAATTAATTATTAAGGCCCTAACATCTAAGGTGGATAGCTTAGCTGCACACAATAAGATGCTAGAAAACAAAATTGCCCAACAAGCAACTGCTTCCACTAGTGCTCCTGGAATACTGCCAAGCAAACCCGAATTTAATCCTAGGGAGCATTTGATGACGGTTAAAATAGTCTATCCTACGGCATCAATATTCTATCCATTATGAGCTAAAAATAGTTGTTTCGGCCTATAAATATGAACCATTTATGTTGAATATCATATGTCGGGTTCGTGAGTCGAGAAATCTGCACTTAGCGTTTATTTTCCCTGTTTCGATATTATTTCATGCATTATTTGATGATTTTCAGGATACAAAATATTGGGCTAAGCATGATGGACGAATCTGGAGTGGACTAAACAAAAGGAATGGGCCTAGGGTATTCTAGAAGCATCCAAGTTAACTCGGTTAAAGAAAAAAGACAAAAGTACCCCTGGTAACCCGAGGGGCGGTGCCGACTTACCGAGGGTCCAGAATCTTCCGAAACATATTTTCTTGTAAGAGGGGTCAAACTAGATGATTCTAAGTCAGTTTAGATAGCTATAAATAAGAGGCTTCACCTCAAAACACAATGTACTCAAATTATTCAAGGAAATTATGCAATAAAAGTTCTTTGTTCTTTATTTTTTTTATTTTATGAGTTCTGGTCGGAGAGACGACGGAGTCGCCGCATAGGGAGAGATCCGAAGGAGTTCTACGCTCGTCTTCGAGGGTATGATTTTCTGTCTTTTCCAAGATATAGATCTATCGTTGTTATATTCGACTAGTATGTTTTAATTGCTTATTTAGTTTAATTATGTAGTAGTTAGTTTATTTTACCCTATGTGTTATAGATCTGATTCGTTGGTGAAGAAATCATGAAATAGTAGGTGCGTTCTTCAGATCTGTGACGGTCTATATCGCTAGATCTGAATACCTAGTAAAGTACTAATTCATGATAATCGGCGCCAGCAACGTTGATCGATAGATTTAATTTACATGTTAGTAGCCTGATCAACTATTTGCATGTTATCGTAAATTAACATGAAGGACCGCAAGTGAAGTGTTAATTAAGACATTATCTAGAATGGACCCTAGGAACATGCTGGTCAATGTCCACAGCTATCGAGGCGGGTTTGCGGTATGAGGTAACACTCAGTATCGGCAGCTCTAGTTCTTTATGTGTATGGGCTATTACGGACCAATTAAGGAGGGTAGCTTGCGTATAGATTGTCTATTGCCATTGTCGGAGTAGATAGGGTTAGGAGTTGTACCCGTAGCTGAACAATGAATAAAGTCACCAATGGGGAGTACTGTTGCATGTGTGGGGGGAATAACTAATTACTCATAATTGAACTAATACCTTAGAAACTCTAGTTTGCTTCGTTGAACTTGCAAAATCTTGTTAGTTTGAGGCACTAGTACTACTGTCTATATATTTAGTTAGTCGTAGACCGTTATTGTGACAACTCAATCTTGATAATTAGACGTTCTTACGAGTCTCTATGGGATTCGACCTTGACTCGCCAATACTCTGTTATGATAGGCCTAGTCCTATTGCTAGTAAGTGCTTTGCACGCGATCAACATTGTCAAGCCGTCAAGTTGAGGAGTGGAAAAGAGTTGGAAGATCCTAAAATGGTAAATAGTTAGAGCAAAAAGGGAGAGGTAGAGAATGGCGAGGTAAACGAGCCTATGGTAGAGGCCACCCAAGAAAAAGAGCCAGAACCGGAGCCTAAATATATTCCCCTCCACCTTATCAACCACCCGTGCCTTTCCCACAAAGATTGGCCAAAGCAAAGCTTGATAAGCAATTTGGGAAATTCTTGGAGTTTCTAAAAAAGCTCTATATCAATGTCCCATTCATAGATGCCCTTACATAGATGCCCTCATATGCTAAGTTTTTGAAAGAGATTCTGTACAATAAGAGGAAGTTAGAGGATCATGAGACGGTAGCTTTGACCAAGGATTGTAGTGCTATCCTCCAAAACAAGCTACCTCCAAAACTTAAGGATCCGGTTAGTTTCTCCATTCCATCTGTGATTGGAAATTTGGTTGTAGATAAGGCTCTGTGTGACCTTGGAGCTAGTGTCAGTCTGATTCCACATTCTATGAGTAAGAAATATGAGCTTGGTGAGTTGAAGCCCACGAACATCTATTTGCAATTGGCGGATCGCTCCGTAAAATATCTGGTGGGTTTTCTCGAGGATGTTCCCCGTAAAGTTGGCAAGTTTTTTGTACGAGTAGATTTTGTCGTTCTTGAAATGGATGAGGATAGACATATTCCTATTTTTCTTGGTAGACCGTTCCTCGCCACTGTTGGGGTTACTATTGATGTCAAGAACGGGAAGCTTACTTTGAATGCAGGTGATGATGAAGTTATATTTAATTTACCTAATTCTCTTGCTTGCTTTTCTGTTGAGAATACTTGTTGCAGGATTGACCTTGAGAACACCTTAGTAAGGAAGGCCGTGATCGAAGGGTCGACTGACCTACTGGATGAAATTTTTGAGAATAAAGACGAGCAAGAGGGTGGAGAAACCGATGAGAAGGCCATTGAGGGCCAAGATGAGGAAAACGATGTTCTTCCACCTCTCGATGATGAGAAAGAGAACTTTGATGCTCAAGTTGATGCCCAATCTTAGGATGAGGATAAGGCACCAAAGGTAGAGCTAAAACCACTTCCATCAAACCTAAGCTATGAGTTTCTTGGAACAAATTCTACATATCCGGTCATTGTAAGTGCCAGTCTAAATGAGGAAGAAACTAAACAGTTACTTTCTTTACTTAGACGGCACCGCAAGGTGATCGGATACACCATTGATGACCTCAAAGGAATCCACCCCTCTATATGCTTGCATAGGATTTTGCTCGAGGACAATTATAGGCCTTCTACTGAAGGCCAAAGATGCTTGAATCCCACTTTGAAGGAGGTGGTGAAGAAGGAAGTGTTGAAGCTTCTAGCTGCGGGTATAATATACCCTATCTCTGACAGCGTGTGGGTTAGACCCACTCAATTTGTCCCTAAAAAGGGAGGGATCACGGTAGAGAAGAATGTTAACGATGAACTAATCCCTTCATGGGTGGTAACGGGTTGGCGCATATGTATTTATTATAGAAAACTAAATAAAGCGACCCGTAAAGATCATTTCCTACTCCCATTCATCGACCAGCTGCTAGAGAGGTTAGCAAAGCATTCATTTTTTTGTTACTTGGATGGCTATTCGGGTTTTTTTCAGATTCCCATATATCCAAGAAACCAAGAGAAAACGACATTTACATGCCCTTATGGCACTTTTGCCTATAGACGCATGCCTTTTGGTCTATGCAACGCCCCCGCCACCTTTCAACGTGCTATGATGTCTAAATTTTCTGATTACATTGAGAATATTATGGAATTTTTTATGGATAATTTCTATGTGTATGGTACTTCATTTGAGTCATGCTTGGATAACCTGTCTAAAGTACTACAAAGTTGTGCTGATGTTAATATTGTATTGAATTGGGAGAAGTGCCATTTTATGGTACGTGAATGAATTGTTTTGGGACACCTGGTATCCGAGAGAGCCATGGAGGTTGATAAGGCTAAGATAGAGGTGATTGAGAAATTGCCGCCACCCAATTCAATTAGGGGAGTGCGTAGTTTCCTAGGTCACGCGGGCTTTTATCGCCGCTTCATTAAAGATTTTTCTAAAATATCAAAGCCTTTGACTAATATCTTGCAAAAAGATGTGGCTTTGGAATTCAATGCAGACTGTCTTGAGGCTTTTAATAGGTTAAAGGATGCACTGATTTCAACGCTAATAATGCAAGCACCGGATTGGAACTTACCGTTTGAAATTATGTGTGATGCTAGTGAGTATGCAGTTGGGGCGGTTTTGGGTCAGAGAAAAGACAAGTAAGCCTATGCCATACACTATGCAAGTAGAACCTTAGATGACGCACAAGTCAACTATGCCACCACAGAGAAGGATCTATTGGCGGTTGTCTTCGCATTTGAAAAGTTCAGGTCATATCTAGTTGGATCCAAAGTCATTGTTTATACAGGTCATGCGGCTATTCGATACTTGATGAGTAAGAAAGATGCAAAGCCGAGGTTGATTAGATGGATATTGTTACTTCAGGAGTTTGACCTTGAGATCCGGGATAAAAAGGGTACCGAAAATGTTGTGGCGGATCACCTATCAAGGTTGAAGCAAGAAGAGAATCAAGAAGTTGATGAGGAGTTGCCTATAGATGATTCATTTCCGGATGAGCATCTTCTAGCCGTTTCTATAGGTAGTTCCCCATGGTATGCAGACTTCGTGAACTATTTGGGGGTGTCTTTCCATCCGAGATGAGCTACCAACAAAAGAAGAAGTTCTTTTCTAACTTGAAGCATTACTATTAGGATGAGCCTTCTCTATATATAAGATGTGTTGATTGTATTTTTAGACGGTGATGACGGTCAAATTATACCCATAAAAGTCAGCAACGTTGACCTTAAATCGAGCTTAATAATATATATTTTATATTGAATCACATGTTTATATTGATTATTTAGTGTTGTGTGATTTATAAGATATAATTTGGTATTTATCTGTTTTTATTATTTAAATATGATTTAATGTGCAATAAATAATGATTTTATAGATTGCGGTAAATCGGAAGATATCTATTATTGGAGGAAGTAAATTTCAAAGGAAATTAAAGCATAATCGGATTGCATTGAAGATAAATACCGAAGCAGCATGAAAAGTGGTGTAAGGAACAAGAAAAGCCAGCGAGCCAATCAGAGATCAGTGAACTCGCTGGCAGCGAGCTGGTGGTTCGCTGCGGGCGAGTCCAGAAAATCTGGGAGATCGGCTGGGAGTTATCTCTACGCGTTTTCGGATTTTCAAATATATCTTTAAGTCGGTCTCAGTCTCTATATAAAGGAGCAGTCACGAATTTTATTAGACACACTCTACCATACTTTAGAATACACACCATTATACAATATTTTCATTTTTATAAAAGTTCTCAGTTTTTATTTATGTTCTTTCATTACGGAGTCGTTAGAATTGCCGGTTAGAGATCGTATCGAGGAGTGGGAATCACGCTCGTCTACGAGGGTAATGTCTACTCAATTATGCAATCTTTATTCGTAGATCTAATTTATTTCGTTATGGAGTAGTTGTTTTGTGTATTGATTTCGTGATGTAGTTAATTAACGAACCCATGTTTATGTAGATCTGAGACATAAAAGACGTTTCACGAGAAAATCTGGTTCAGATCTGAGCTTGCTAGTAGCAAGATCTGTGATGTTCTTGATTTGTCTGTGAACGGCTTCGACTATGTCAGGTTCTCTGCTTTGTAATTAAAATGAGTATTTAAACATGATCAACTTAATTATTTGTCATCGTAATTTAACATGAGACCTAAAAAGTGATTTTTACTTAGGACAGAGATTCAATCGGTGTCTAAGAAGTACTCATAAGCATATGAATGTTGCTTAGATGAGGTTACGGTTTATACCGGCATCCCTAGTTTCGTAATTGTGTTAGAAGTTATATGAGATGTAGACTAAATATGTGAAGTCACATAATGGAGACACGATGATCTAGATGGCCTACCAGGAGCTAGATCTATTTTAGAGGATGACTCCCGTAGTCAGAATAATTAATCTTGAATGTCTTATTTTGTCTCATCGTCAATCTACATAGCATGGGGGAGTAATTACTACTAGCGTTATCAATACCGTTTGTCAATTATTTATAAAAGCTATAAAAATAACTGTCTTAGTGTCGTTGTGTCTTTTGTTGGTTTTGTGTTTCTATTGTGTCAATTTTAATTCTGCGTTATTTGTTGGTCGTAGACCGCCTCTAATTTGCTTTAAGTTTGATAAGTTATATTTCGTTTAATCCGAGTCTCTATGGGATCAACCTCGACTCTATCTAACTATACTACGATTGAACCTAGTTCTCTTGCTAGTGTGTTATTTAGGTAACGAGTATTTTTATTACTTGACCCGACAATCAAGTTTTTGGCGCCGTTGCCGGGGACTCGTGTCATTAATCAAGTATAGCTTATTTTATTAAATGTAAATTCGTAAATATTGTGAATAGAGTCTATTTAATTAAATTTCATAGCATAAAATTAACCTGTTAGTGTCGTAAAACAAATCTGGGCAGTTTCCCAGACTTCACTGGTCTCGCTGGGAGCGAACTCCCTATTCGCTGGGAGCAAGCCTGTTATTCTGGGCTGTTTCTGTTCCGTTTCATTTTACACTGTGTGTGTTTTGTGTTTTTGTATTTTTCATAATTTTTAGAGTATGTTTTAATTTCATTTTTATTATTTAGTCTAGTTAAAGGCTAGCCTTTTAAGTTGTTAATTGTTTTTTGTTATTTTATAGTATACTACTCGGAAATCGAAGGAACCGCTTGAGCCATATAATCCTGAAATAGAGAAATTTCCGAGGCGAAATAGGAACTTAGCTAGAGAACTGGCTAAACAAGGAGAAGAGGATCCAAATCTTGAGGAAAGCGAGCACGAATCGGAAGAATGACATACAACCGATCATTCTGAACATTCTGAATCTGAGGCAGAAATGGAAGGCATTCAGAACAATCCGAACCAGGTACTTAATCATGAAGTTATTAATAATGCCAATAATGTTAATAATGTAAATAATCGTAACGCTAATAATGGAAACCAAGCCGCGAGGCGAACTTTACAAAGTTATGCAACGCCTACTATTGAGCAATTCATTCCCGCTATCGTAGCACCACAAAATGCTGCGGAAGTCTATCACCCAAGACCTAATGTAATCCAAATGGTGACAAACTATTCCACTTTTCATGGAATCCAAAACGAGGATCCTGGTGTTCACGTGACGAACTTCTTGGAAATCGTTAGCACTGTGAAGCCAGAATTAATCCCGGAGGGCAACATTCGTCTTAAGCTTTTCCCTTTCACTTTGAAAGATAAAGCTAAGCAATGGCTTCTCTCTTTAGAGGCTGGCTCTATCACTACTTGGGAACAATTGTTGCAAAAATTCATGAATAAGTATTTTCCTTTAGGAAAAACCTTTAAGTTACGCCAAGACATCTTAGGATTTAAGCAACAAACTGGGGAGAGTTTTGATCAAGCTTGGGCGGGTTTTAAGGAAGCTATGAGAAGGTGTCCTCATCATGATATCTCTCTTTGGCTTTTAATGCAAACTTTTTACCATAGATTGAGAGATACTGAGAAAATTAGGGGAGACAATTAGGGTAGACGCCTCTAGCAATGGAGTGTTTGTTCTTTTATTTCCTGATGAGGCACAAGGAAAGATGGAGCAAATAGCGATGAATAGACAATGGGGAGGCAATGACATAGCTACTGTGAAGATGGCCGCTGATATATTTGAGGATAGTGCATCTACCAAAATCTTAGAACAACTGTCTGTTATCAACAATAAGGTAGATGGAATGCAAGAGAGAATGGCAAGAGTAGAGAATGGGACTGGAATCGAAGTGATTCATCAAAATGAGAATGCCGGTACTGAAGAAGCCAATTATATTGGGAGACAAGGAAATCAATGGGGAGGATATAAGCCTAATCATAACCATCCTGGATTCCGATATAGTAACCCTAATGGAGGAGATGGGCCTAAACCGCCTACTGCTTATGTACCCCAACAAACTAAAACTTTTGGTTGGGAAGCTGCGATGAAAAAATGAGTAATGTCGTTACTGACAATATGGGACAACTTTCAAAATCTATGGCTGAGTTAGCCACTAACTTTAGCCAATATTGTCAGAAGAACGATGCTAAGGTGACCAATCAAGAAGCCAAAGTCCAAAATCTCACTCACCGAATAGGACAATTAGCTGAGCAAGTCTCAACTAGACCTCCTGGAGGATTGCCAAGCAACACTAATAAAAATCCTAAGGATTTGAATGTGATCATGACTAGAAGTGGGAAAGAAGTAACTCCACCATCTTTAAAAGAGAAAGAGAAAACCGTAGAAAGTAAGGATGGTGAGCCAAGCAAGGAAGCAAATGCCTCTGGAACCTTACAGGAACAAGAAACCTATAAGGAACCTGTTGGCCCTAGAGTTGAGCTTTACAATAATAAATATCCTATTTTCACTGATGTCGATCCTTCAACCTTACCTTATCCTCCACGCAAATCTAAGCCTAAGGTTGATGACAAGAGGTATAAGAAGTTCATTGATATCTTCAGAAAGCTACACATCAATATACCTTTAGTTGAAGCACTTGCTGAGATGCCTGAGTACACCAAGTTCTTAAAAGAAGTTGTATCTACTAAGAGGAAACTCCTAGATTTAGAGACCATTTGCCTAAATGAGGAGTGCTCAGCCATTCTTCAACATAAGTTACCCGCTAAGTGCAAGGATCCGGGAAATTTTCTCATTCCCTGCACCATAGGTAACGTATGTTTGAACAAGGCTTTGTGTGATCTAGGAGCGAGCGTAAATCTGATGCCTCTATCCATTTTTCAAAAACTAGGTATGAAAGACCTTAGAAAGACTTCAATCACTTTGCAATTAGCTGATCGTTCGGTTAAGGAACCTTGTGGAGTTGTTGAGGATGTGCTAGTAAGAGTTGAGAAGTTTGTGTTTCCTATCGACTTTGTTGTGTTAGACATGGAAGCTAACTACAAAGTGCCCCTAATCTTAGGAAGACCTTTCATGGCCACTAGTAGGACGCTTATCGATGTTTACAAAGGAGAGTTAGTGTTAAGAGTTAATGGAGATGAAATAGCATTCAACGTGCTTGACACTATGAAGACACCGGATGATGAAGATGATGCATGTTTCATGTTGGATTCTGTAGACAAGCTTGTCAATGACTTCCAACAATATGAGGATATTAAGGATTTCCTCGAGCTACACTAGAGTTAGAGGATGAAGTGCCATATGAAAAGAGCAAGGAAGAGAAAGTGATATGGCCTGGATGTAGTAGAGGAACCCCTGCCCATGTTGAAGAGATGAAGTCTACCGAGGTTGAGAAATTCTACCATAGACCGACATGGCATAAGTTCTTTGAACTTAAGCTAACCGGACAAAAGTTAAAGACCTCGTTAGAAGAACCACCTACAAATCTGACGTTGAAGCCTCTGCCTACACATTTGAAGTATGTGCTCCTTCAGGATGAGACCTTGCCGCTTATCATTTCTTCTGCCTTGAGTGAAGTACAAGAAGAAATCATATGAGAGTGTTGAGAGAGTATTGCGGAGCATTTGGATGGACAATAGCCGACATTAAAGGCATTAGTCCTAGCGTTTGCATGCATAAAATCTTCGTCGATCCTGTAAAGAAAGCGGTTGCACAACCCCAAAGAGGGTTGACTCCACAATTGAAGAACGTGGTTAGGGATGAAGTTATTAAGATGTTAGAAATGGGAATCATCTTTCCTATCTCTAATAGTGAATGGGTCAGCCCAATCCACGTAGTTCCGAAGAAGGGGGGTTTGACGGTACAAGCTAATGAGTTAAATGTGTTAATTCCTGTTAGACTCATTACTGGTCATAGAGTGTGCATTGACTTTAGGAAGTTGAATGATGCTACTCATAAAGATCACTTCCCTCTTCCCTTCATTGATCAAATGCTCGAGAGACTGAGCGGACATGCATTTTATTGCTTTCTTGATGGTTACTCGGGATACTATCAAATTCATATCTCACCCGAGGATCGTGAAAAGACCACTTTTACATGTCCATATGGAAACTTTGCTTATAGTAGAAAGCCTTTTGGTTTGTGCAACGCACCAGCATCGTTTCAAAGATGCATGATTTCTCTATTTGCTGATATGGTTGAAGACTTCCTAGAGATCTTTATGGATGACTTCTCCGTATTTGGAGATGATTTCGATTCATGTCTCACGCATCTAGCAAGAGTGTTGAAGAGATGCGAGGAGAGGAATCTGGTGCTCAACTAGGAGAAATGTCATCTTATGGTTACCGAAGGTATAGTACTTGGCCACCGTATTTCAAAGAACGGTATAGAGGTGGATAGAGCAAAAGTAGAGGTGATTGAAAAACTGCCTCCACCAACCAATCTTAAGACATTATGAGGTTTTCTTGGCCACGCAGGATTCTATCGTCGATTTGTGAAGGAATTTTCCTTAATCTCTAGACCTCTTACTAAGTTATTGGCCAAGGATGTGCCATTTGTGTTTACTAATGAGTGCATGAAAGCTTGCACCCGTCCTGATTGCGCCTGATTGGAATCTACCTTTTGAGCTGATGTGCGATGCAAGCAATACAGCTGTAGGTGCTGCCTTAGGACAAAGGAAAGATAAGATCTTTAGGCCCATCTACTATGCTAGTCGGACTTTAAATATTGCTCAAAGGAACTATGCAACTACTGAGAAAGAGCTTCTAGCTGTTATCTTTGTGTTTGACAAGTTTAGATCTTATCTAATGGGATCTAAAGTCACTGTTTGGACTGACCATGCGACCTTGAAGTATATTTTAGCCAAACAAGATTCCAAGCCAAGGTTGTTGAGATGGATTCTACTATTGCAAGAGTTTGATGTAGAAATTCGTGATAAGAAAGGATCTGAGAATATGGTTGCGGATCATCTTTCCCGTTTACAAATAGAGGATGAAGAGCCAATGACCGAGATTGGAGAAACATTTCCTGATGAACAATTATTCTCCATCACGGCCATACATAGGAAAGATGATTGTGCTGCAGTATCTTCGCGTGTTGAGGTTGTGAAGGAGAAGAAACAACCATGGTTTAAAGACTTTGTGAATTATCTATCCGTGAAATACTTGCCACCAAATCTCAACCCCCAAGAAAGAAAGAAATTCTTCAAGGATCTTAGGCATTATTATTGGGAAGAGACCTATCTTTTTAAGCTAGGATCCGACAATGTCTTTAGGAGATGTGTGCCGGAAGAAGAGTATTATGATATCCTTAGACATTGCCACGCCTATGAGGCCAGAGGACATTATGGAGGAGAGAAGACGGCTGCGAAAGTTCTCCAATGTGGTTTTTACTGGCCCAATTTGTTCAAAGATGCGCATCAATATGCTAGATCTTGTCATTCTTGCCAAATGATGGGAAATGTCTCGAGAATGAATGAAATGCAACTGAAGAATATCCTAGAGGTGGAACTCTTTGATGTTTGGGGTATTGATTTTGTAGGAACCTTTACTTCGTCTTTGTCCAATCGCTATATCTTAGTGGGGGTCTACTACGTGTCCAAATGGGTTGAGGCCATTGCTTCGCCTACTAACGATGCAAAAGTTGTACTGAAGTTCCTAAAGAAAAATATTTTTACTCGGTTTGGAACCCCTCGTGCCATTATTAGTGATAATGGAAGCCATTTTTGTAATAGGCCGTTTGAAAAGGTGATGATTAAGTACGGGGTTAGACACAAGTTGGCTACTGCTTATCACCCTCAAACAAGTGGACAAATTGAGGTTACAAATCGAGAAATAAAGCGCATTTTGGAGAAAACTGTGAATACGACTAGAAAGGATTGGTCGGTAAGATTAGATGATGCTTTATGGGCTTATAGGACTGCTTATAAGACGACTATTGGTATGTCCCCTTATAAAATTGTTTTTGGAAAAGCATGTCATCTACCGGTTGAACTTGGACACCGTGCCATGTGGGCTACGCGTATGTTGAATTTTGATGAGAGTTTAGCTGGAGAAAGAAGATTGTTAGAGTTGACTCGCCTAGAGGAGTTTCGTCTGGAAGCTTATGAGAATGCAAAAATATTTAAGGAGCGCACAAAGAAATTTCATGATAAGAAGATATTGGACTGCACCTTTATGGAAGGCGATCTGGTTCTTCTTTATAATTCGCGCTTGAGACTCTTTCCTGGCAAGTTAAATCACGATGGTATGGCCCTTATCAAGTGAGTATGGTTTTCCCTTCTGGAGCTGTTGAATTATTGAACCTTAAAGATCAATCCACTTTTATGGTTAATGGTCACCGTGTGAAACATTACATTTGTCTTGGTCAAGGAACGGAGGAGGAAGTCTTTACTCTTGAAGATCTCACCTATACTTAAACCATCATTGAATTAAGTCGAGCAGACAACTATAACCTCAGAACTATTTCTTAAACACTATTTATTGTTTTTGTTTTGTTGGAATAAAGTAGCATGAGACTGTTAAGGTTTTTTTTTCATCTCGCCATGTTCCGATTCTAAGTTCGGAATAAACGGGGTTCTTTCCTTGATAGCCGCCATGTGAGTTTTGTAGTTTTAACTCTTTGGTTTTCCGTGTCGTTGGTTGTATGAAATAAAGTGGCTTAATTTGTTTTTCGATATTCTATATCTAATTACTTCCACATTATTTTATAACTTCCATTGACATGTTATTAACGGTTTCATGGAGTTCTGTTTGGTTTGCTTAAACAGTTTTTCGTTTGCTTCTCCACGACGTGCTTGGATTACAACTATATTCTGCATCTACTTGAGAGCCGTTTCCAGAGCTAAGTCTTTTTCTTATATTCTCCTTTTTCTTTGTCATTGTGGACAATGCCAAGTTTAAGTGCGTGGTAGGAGACTTAGCCATGATGTGTTATAATTAAACAATTGAATGAAACGGTAAAAAAATTGAACAAATGCCAAATTAATTATCTCATACCCGTAGAATTGTGAGTTCTTATACATAGAGTTAGTAGGAAATGAACCAAGTTGCATGAGTACATGATCATTTTATACTTATGTGAAGGTAAATTTAAGGATATTCATGCCGATTATTGCAAGTAGTTATTTATTATTCGATTACTCAATTTGAATCGACGAATACCGCAAAAATTATAATAACTAAGAAGAATTATGTGTACATTGCGTAGATGATTGGTTATGCAGACTTAGAGTCGATATTTATCTGTTGATGTGTTCTTATCTTCTAGCCATCAAAGCGGAGTAATAAGCTTGAGAATTATCTTTGTTTGGACAATGCGTTAAACACTGGGCTTGTAGTAACATTACCAAAGTAGCCCCGCGCTTGTGGTAATATTCAATGCTGTCCACTAATCCGTGAGAGGGGGATTCTTGCAATGCATACTTTACCTTTAAAGCAAGTTTCTTTCTTGATAAGTGGTAAAGCTTGAAATTATGAAAATGCGAAGAAATTCAAATTTTTAAGAGGCTTTGAGTATTTTCTCGGTCTCCGAGTCCAAAAACCGTATAGATGACGCTCTTGCATATTGCACCATGTCTTTACCCATTACGAGGCTTAAGAAGTGGGAATGCTGATGTTGGTAGGTTGAGACTGCGAAGTTAGCATAAACTTTAATCTTGCCACGAATATATAAAACCAAATGCACATGCACACATCACTTCGATTCATAGCGAGTAGTGAATAATGGATACCTTATGAGCATGAATGGTATGAGTTGACTCGAGTTTCTTGTGTAAGTATGATTTGACCATGGAAAATGTTGTCTTGGGGAATGACTTATTGATGCTTTTTTCGGGACGATCAAAGTCTAAGTGGGGGGTAGTTGATGACGGTCAAATTATACCCATAAAAGTCATCAACGTTGACCTTAAATCAAGCTTAAAAATATATTTTTTATATTGAATCACATGTTTATATTGATTATTTAGTGTTGTGTGATTTATAAGAAATAATTTGGTATTTATCTGTTTTTATTATTTAAATATGATTTACTGTGCAATAAATATTGATTTTATAGATTGCGGAAAATCGGAAGATATCTATTATTGGAGGAAGTAAATCTCAAAGGAAATTAAAGCAGAATCGGATTGCATTGAAGATAAATACCTAAGAAGCACGAAAAGTGGAGTAAGGAACAAGAAAAGCCATCGAGCCAATCAGAGATCAGTGAACTCGCTGGCAGCGAGCTAGTGGTTCGCTGGGGGCGAGTCCAGAAAATCTGGGAGATCGGCGGGGAATTATCTCTATGCATTCTCAGATTTTCAAATATATCTTTAAGTCGGTCTAAGTCTCTATATAAAGGAGCAGCCACGAATTTTAATAGACACACTCTACCATACTTTAGAATACACACCATTATACAATATTTTCATTTTTATAAAAGTTCTCAATTTTTATTTATGTTCTTTCATTACGGAGTCGTTAGAATCTCTAGTTAGAGATCGTATCGAGGAGTGGGAATCACGCTCGTCTATGAGGGTAATGTCTACTCAATTATGCAATCTTTATTCGTAGATCTAATTTATTTCGTTATGGAGTAGTTGTTTTGTGTATTGATTTCGTGATGTGGTTAATTAACGAACCCATGTTTATGTAGATCTGAGACCTAAAAGACATTTCACGAGCAAATCTGGTTCATATCTGAGCTTGCTAGTAGCAAGATCTGTGATGTTCTTGATTTGTCTGTGAACGGCTTCGACTACGTCAGGTTCTCTGCTTTGTAATTAAAACGAGTAATTAAACTTGATCAACTTAATTATTTGTCATCGTAATTTAACATGAGACCTAAAAAGTGATTGTTACTTAGGACAGAGATTGAATCGGTGTCTAAGAAGTATGCCTAACCATAGGAATGTTGCTTAGATGAGGTTACGGTTTATACCGGCATCCCTAGTTTCGTAATTGTGTCAGAAGTTATATGAGATGGAGACTAAAAATGTGAAGTCACGTAATGGAGACACGATGATCTAGATGGCCTACCCGGAGCTAGATCTATTTTAGGGGATGACTCCCGTAGTCAGAATAATTAATCTTGAATGTCTTATTTTGTCTCGTCGTCAATCTACATAGCATAGGGGACTAATTACTACTAGCGTTATCAATACCGTTTGTCAATTATTTATAAAACATATAAAAATAAGTGTCATTGTGTCTTTTGTTGGTTTTGTGTTTCTATTGTGTCAATTTTAATTCTGCGTTATTTGTTGGTCGTAGACCGCCTCTAATTTGCTTTTAGTTTGATAAGTTATATTTCGTTTAAGCCGAGTCTCTGTGGGATCGACCTCGACTCTATCTAACTATACTACGATTGAACCTAGTTCTCTTGCTGGTGTATTATTTTGGTATCGAGTATTTTTATTACTTGACCCGACAATCAGACGGCGTGTCCCTGAGGAGGAAATCCAAGATATTCTTCATCATTGCCACTATTCTGCCTATGGAGGGCATGCTAGTAATTCAAAGACCACCGCCAAAGTCTTACAATGTGGATTTTATTGGCCCACGCTATTCAAGGATGCTAGGAATCTCGTGGTGAGTTGTGACAGATGTCAAAGAACGGGTAATATATCAAGAAGGAATGAGATGCCTCTTAATAATATCCTAGAAGTTGAGATCTTTGATGCATGGGGGATAGACTTCATGGGCCCGTTCACTTCATCACTAAGCAATAAATACATCCTCCTAGCGGTTGACTATATATCCAAGTGGGTCGAAGCAATAGCCAGTCCCACCAACGATGCTAGAGTCGTGGCCAAGTTTTTAAAGAAGGTAATTTTCCAAGGTTCGGGGTGCCTCGTGTTATAATAAGCGATAAGGGAACACACTTTATTGAGACTAAATTCGAAGCCCTTCTAAAGATGGAGTGCATCATAAGATTAGCACGGGCTATCACCCCCAAACGAGCGGGCAAGTTGAGATTTCTAATAAGAAGGTCAAGACAATCCTTGAAAAAACAATTAATCCATCAAGAAAGGACTGGTCTATGCGATTGCATGAGGCTTTGTGGGCCTATAGAATGGCCTATAAAACTCGTATGTCTCCATTCCGTTTGGTGTATGGTAAACCCTGCCACCTTCCTGTCATGGTTGAACACAAGGCACATTGGGCAATCAAGGCATTCAACTACGATATGAAGAATGCAAGTGAAAGAAGATTACTCCAATTGAGGGAATTGGATGACATAAGGTTGGATGCCTATTAAAATTCCCGGATCTACAAGGAAAAGACCAAGCAATGGCTTGATAAACACATCTTAAGAAGAGAATTTAAAGAAGGCGACCTTGTGCTCCTATTCAACTCTAGGTTGAAACTATTCCCAGGAAAGCTAAAATCTAGATGGTCCGGACCATTCCACGTCGTAAAGTCTACCCCTACGGTGCAATTGAGATATGGAGTGACTCCACGGGCACATTTAAGGTAAATGGGCAAAGGCTGAAGCACAACATTGTAGGAGAGCCACTCGAGAAGAGCGCCACGTATTTGGACTCTCCATCTGCAACCCAAGTATTTTTTTCTCTTATTCTTATAGGATTTGTTTTGGTTTGGTCGTGTCTGTGTCTGTTTTGCATAGAGATGGATGTGCGCAAGTGGTTATTGAAGACTAGTGCATGCGGAGAAACAAAAGAGTTTTGAAGAATGGAAGATCACGCCTAGGACGTGATTAAGGACCATGAGTTTGGTATCGAAAAGGAGAAATTCTTGGCCATAAATCAGATTTCGTCACACCGAGGGTATGACGATGATCATCACTATGATGGAGAAGAGGAGAAATTGTGGAGACATAAACCAGTCTGTGTCATGCCCAGGGTGTGACACACACCTTTTCTCTTAAAAACAAATATAAAAAAAAGGGGTCGAAAAACAGTAGTTGTCACTCCTTGGGTGTGATGGTGGCTGGTTTTTTTTTTTTTATCACTTTTGCTATAAAATTAAAAAATTTAAAAAAAGAAAAAAAAATTTAAAAAAATTCGCAAACCTTTTTCCCGTCCCAGCATATATCATATTATCACATTTAATTTTTTTTTTCTTTTTTTTATCTTTTTTTTTCTTTTCCTTTTTCTTTTTCTTTTCTGTCCTTCTTCTCCTAAAACCAAACTCCTCTTTCCACATCACCCCCTTCATCAAATTTTTTTTTCTTTTATTTTACCATCTCTACACCTCCACTTCACCTCATCTACATCATGGGACAAGCTATGGAATTTAAAGATGTCACCCCCAAAGCATAGCCACCAAGGAAGGGACCACCACACAAATCCGGTGACATCGTCGGAGCTCCGATTAAGGTACCTTTTGTCTCAACCACTTCTTCTAATTCTGTTTTTTCGTCCTCCCCACCCCCAAATCCTTCCCCAAACCGTGAAACCCACCCCCACCGCCTCACAACCACCCTACCCCACAAGAATTCCACAATTCCTCCGGCCAAATCCCTAATTCAGCCGGTCAACCTCCCCTTAAACCCACTACATCCAAAACTTCCACCACCACCTCCTCTCATGAACCTATTAGCCAAAAATCCACCACTCCTTCCCAAAAAATTCTAGCCACCCGAAAAAATCAATCTAGACTTGCCACTCATCCACCTAAGCCAACAAGTGCCTCGGAAATTGCTTCTCCTCGTGACCAAAAGCGTAAAAATGATGGTGCTCCTTCTTCAAACACTAAGTCCAAAGCAAGTGCATCAAAAGTTGACCAACCAATCTCCAAGAAGTCAATGAAGTCCAAGCCATCTACCAAGAAGGCCACCCATCCACCTTTGGGTCCTAACAAAGAAAAACCACAAACGGTGTTACCCACACGGTATGCGGATCCATTTGTATTATCTACTTTGGGTATGGTTTCGGATTTTGAATGGCTATGTACGCAATTGGGAATCACTAAATTAATGACAACTCATTGGCCCACTTATGTTGAGCTCACACTTAGTTTTCTTGAAAATTTTACTTGCCAAATCACGAGGGGTGCGTTATGTGACGAGGGTCACATTACTTTCACAATATTTGGTGTGGACTATGCACTTACTTTAGAAGATTTTTCTCCATTTATGGCTTATATTTTTAGGGCCCTCGGAGTACCATTAACACCATTCACGAGGACTCCTTTCAAGAGAATTCATTTTGGAAGCTACTCACTACACATGAATCATTTAAAGTCCACCCTTATCATTCTACCTCATTGTCCATCCATGCCTCCATTACTTCATGCGGGTATTAGCTAACACAGTTTTTGCCTGGGGTGAACTTGATAACTCACAGAGATAAGATAAATTGATTGTCTTATGAAGCACTTATAATCCCCCTAGTGCTTGCATCGCCGCATTCTTGGCTCAACAATTCAAGAGTATTGTGACTTCCAAGCCCAAGATTATCCGAATTGGAGGCTTGATCACACCCATAGCCGTGCACTTTCACATTCCATTGGATGGCCTTCACATTGCCCCGGGCACCAACACACTTAAGCTCGGCATCTGTGTTGCTATGCAGATTATTCATGAAACCCCATCCGGCTATTGTGTCAAGTATAACGCGGATCATGTATTTCCACTACCCTATTCAGAGGAATACTCCATTCGTGATCCAGCCAACTAGAAGCGGCCCTATGATTATATTGCTTCAATTCCTACCGGACCTGCTGAGGAGACTGCCACTACTGAGGTTGATCTTATTTACGTCCCGGCTATATTATACACTCCTTCTATCGAGGCAGGACCTTCTGCACCCACTACTAGAATTTCTCTGATTTGTGACGGTGGTTTTCGTCACTAATTTGTCCCTAACGCCCATTTGTGACGAATTTGCGATGAAAATTATTTCCATCACGGAACACCCCGTTGCAAATTTTTGATTCAAAAAAAACTTGTCACTGCATTTTTGTGACAAAAGTCATACTTTGTGACATAGTTGTGACAAAAAAATTGGTGATGAATCTGCGACAAAATTTATATTTTCTGACGGATGAGTGACAAAATTTTCCGATAAGTTTGTGATGGAGTGTTGTGTCAAGTTGCTTCATAAAATTGCGACAAATGTGCGACAAAAAACTACAACAAATTTGTAACCAAATTTATTGATAAAATAGTGACAACCATATGCTACGAATTTGATATGAATTTGTGATGAGTGTGTATGATAAAATTGTGACAAAATTTACTGATTATTATGTGATGAATTCTTGTGACAATTTTACTACCAAATTTAGCGATAAAATTGTGACAACAAAATTGTGGCAAAGTATCTTGACAAATTTGTGACAAATTTTAACTACATTTGTAACGAATTATTGTGTCAAATGTATGACCAACATATCAATAGTTACAATGACTTTATAATAAAAATTATATTTCATATTTGTACTATATTTATTCATTGAAAAATTATATTCAATAATATAAATGTTTTCTTAAAATAATGTTTCAATAGCATAAATAAACAAAATAACTCCAGGATCATAAAATCGAAGCAAATCATTCCATTCATAATTGAGTCAAATAACATTTCAAAACATGAAATCAATATTATTCATGATTAACAGACAAATTAAAGAGACTAATGGTTTTATCATAGAAAACAACTCAATCTTGTGAATGAGCAATCATTTCTAAACGTGTCTCGAGTTTCTTGACAATCTTGTTAAACATCCTAAAGAACTTGTGTAAAATCATGACGATCTCACTTGCACCGCCAGCACATGTCACGGTGGCCTCTCTTGGCATATCATTCGGAATTCGGGTCCCTTTGTTCCTAAGATAAGGTTAAAAATCCAAATAAACTTTCAGGGTCACTGTAATTTATCAAAGAAAGAATATTAAAGAACAATAAACACGCTGACAGACTTGAAAATATAATAAGCATACATAAGGTTACTACACAAAACTATCAGAACTTTAACTGAACAGAGACTTGGACAATTACATGAACTCAGACTGAAGCAAAAAATTAAGTAAAATAGATCTTAATGAAGCAATGAAGGTCAACAAGGTCAACTGCTCTCACTGCACCAGCAATTGCAACAGCTAGACTGATCCCTATCACTGCAGGGTCTACCCCAAAATAGGTGTGAAATCACAAGAAATATGTGGTTAATTAAACCCTGAATAACTAGGCTATACACATATGCCTTGTTTTAGAAATAAGGCTCATTGAAAGATTCAATTACCACGACATAACTACAAAAACTTCTATCTTTAAAATGGCATAAATAGCCATAATGCACACTTATAAAAATGGAAATGCCAATATTGACCTAAAGGAAAAAACCAACCAAGTAAAATAAAACATAACTGAACAACAACTTGCGTCTAAAATGAGCGTTTGATAACAATAACAAAATAGATTGCACTAATATTTTATCCCAAACTCCTCCACTTTTTTGCTAACAAAATTAAAGTGATGTTGGGAGTGACTAGCACGAGGACTTCTCTTGGGGATGAACATAGAAACTTGATCAAAGAAGAACTCGTACCTTTACTGCTAGGGTGGCTTTGGTTTCATCGTGTAGTTCTGCTTTAGCTCTAGCTGATCCGTCTAAAATAGAGGAAAGCTCATGCATCAGAAGTTGAGCTCCTGCTAACAATTTTATATGCTATGAAAGACAAACTGCCAAAACTTGTCCACATAGCTTTTCCCAAGAAGCATGTAAATAAGTCTGAAGGAGATTTTCTTATACTTTATGGCATTGATGTCAAACTCGGTTCAAGGCTTCAAGCATGTATATATTTAGATGTTCTTCTACAAGAGGTGAAAATAAATGGCAATGTTGGTCTAAAATGGTATAATTATCCGAATGGCAGCACTTAACAAAGGCAAAAATAAAAGGTCTGGAAAATGAAAATGCACGTTCTAACTTGGTAAGAAATGACTTGTACATTAGCAGAACTTACTGAATATACAAACAAATTTCATCACAGTATACTTGAACTAGTTTGTTACCATTGTTACATTGAGATGTCCATAAAAAACACAAGATACTAACTCCAAAAGGTCAAATCAGTTATTAAGTTGATACCTCATTGTCCGACCATGGCAGCTTTCTCCGGCTAGGCCGTCCCTTTATCCATTCTGGCAGATTCAACAAAAGTAGAGATCACAAAAGAATTTCAAATCTCCTCGCATTAACAAAACATGTTTCTTAAATGACGTTGAGAACGCTATGCAGCGAAAAAGGTCGAGCCTCAAAACATGTTTCTCGAGCCTTGAATCGACTTTGAAAAGGTTAATCCTCACAATCGACTTTCGGAAAGTTGATTCATGGCTCAAAAAAGTTCTTTAAAAAGATCGATTCAGGTGTGGTACACAAGTAGTGTGGTGCATGGTAAAATCGCAAGGTTCCATTTTAAATATGCGCTGCTTAATATAGGCATTTGTACTGCTTTATTTCATTGGACTGAATAAAAAAATAAATCACAAAACTTAGTTATACCATCACGTAATCACTAGAATAATGTTTCTTACGAGCAAAAGATTTACCTTTCCAGTTGGGTAGCAAACTATCATTATAATACGCACAAGGTACAGAAAATTTGCTCCAACAGCAAGTCCGTATCTGGTGCAAATTTCTTGAGGAATAATCTATTTAGAATCATGAATAATATGTAACTTCATTTCATGACTTGACTGAATCATACATTTTATATGGTAATAATACCATGTCTTAATAAAACAGAGTGACAATATACTATTTAGCCTGATTTTAAATGTTAACAAAAAATGCTATAAAGAATGAAATAACATATTATCACAAACATGTTTCAGTAAGATCTTAGTTATCATTCCTACAAATCTTTGTCTATTTTCCACTCGTCAGTCAAAACATGACCAAAAACAATATGTGGAAAACAATGTCTAAAACATTGTATTCTGGATCTTTAAGAATTGAGTGCCACTTGCATGTTCATTTGGTGGCGGAAGGTAGGAAGAGTAAGCCAAGGACAAGTAGATTGAGATGCCATTAACAGATATCCGAGGCCTAAGAGAAACCACGAAACAGAATAATAATAGTTAGCATGAAAAAATATCAAATTTCTATTAACTACAATACACTAAAAGTACATATAATACTTAAGCATTCAAGATGTTAATTACCTAACTTAATGGATCATAGTTTGTCTCAGATTCTCTTGTGACTCCCTATGATGTAGAACTTGTCGTAACATCTGAATATGAACTTCCAATGTCTGAGAGTTTACTCTGCATAAGAGAATTCCTTGTTGAATGCAATGCAGCATCATCTTCTGGAAAAATATGCAGGCAAAAATGTTATTAAGTTGAAAGAATAAACGCTTACAGCGATCTTGAATAATTAATGACAAACTAATAAGAAAAAATAATAAAAAAGGAAGCATATGTTCTATATTCCAATGGATTAGTCAGAATCATTTGCATGTATCAATGTTCTACAGCGCTTCAAGCATTGTGAGAGGAAAACACACCATTGGATATCAAACTTTGAGAAAGAATAAACTATTCTATTTATTCAAAATTATCAAGACATGGCAATACTTTTTAAATGTATATAAATGCCGTACCTCCCCGACAGAGTAAGCTATTTAAAAAGATGGTAATTCAACAGTAACAATATGAGATCAAACATTAAAAGCTCCAGGATCTCTAGTCTCTCAACATGAATCACATAGGTCAAATGATTGGAGGTAAGAAGCGTTTATTATTTTTTCCTTTAATTTTCCAACATTAGATGTGAAAATGACTAACAAAAAATTAAATTTCTAAGCCAAAAAGAAATCAACTACAGTACGAAAATGACAATGTTACGAAATTATTGAATGTATAAATGCACAATAACTTACAGAGCTATCTTCTCCATCTTGAAGTGATCGTATGAGTTTATTTCTAAATGAGATTTTGTGGCGGAGGGTACGAGAGGCTTGCGTCTATCCACCATCGCCTCTCCGGAGATCGTACTTCTCCATGAAACGCGAATTGGAATGGGAGCGGAAAGGAGAACTCTTGGAATCTTGCTAAAATCTATGGATCTAGTATGAATCAAAGGATTTATCAAGGAAGGTACGACGGTTGAATTAGGGAGAATTTCATAGGTAAGGGCAAATTTTTTCCGTAGAGTTTTCGGATCCAACAAATGGTATGGGTATGGGTTTTAACCCTAGTAAATTATGTGATGCGTTGTTCGGTAAAAACTCGTTTTAAATTTATAATTACCGAACACCCAAGTGCGAAGATTTCGTAGTAAAGGTGTTACGGGTCGTCTAAGGGAATCGAACGTCTATCGGATTAAGTACAGTTATTGTATCGATTATGTCACAAATTATTATCTAAAACTAAGGTATATATTAATTATAATCTAGAAACTATGACTAGAAACAGAAAATAGAATAAAATCGACACTGGACGGGCGTTCACTGATGTGGACGGGCGTCCAATAACGTTCTGGAAACAGAAAATATACAGAAACAGCAGGTAAAAACTAGGGTTTTTAATATAACTAAACTTAGCAACAAAAGTTGATATGAACGAATCGGTTTATCAAATAATTAAAAGAACGGCAAGGCAACGAGAATCCACCAACCAACAAACCAACCCCAACTAGATTGTGAGCTAAAAATATGATTTTTAGTAATGATCAAATCACGAATTCGATTAAATCTCTTTAATCAATCTCTAGGGTTTCGTTTTCTTTCTCAAGCTAAACTAAACTAGCATGCATAACAAGATCATGAGACTGTCTCCAATACTCTACTCAACTAATCATGAACAATCTCTTGAATCACAATTAATTGCATCAATTGAAAAGATCAAAGCTTGAATCAATACTCTCATATAAATTCAATCAAAAAGATAGTTCCATCGATCTCTCGATTCAAATAAAACATAAACAATATAACAATATCCAATTGATGAAAGATCATAAATTTAACTCACTACGATATAGCTAAAAATCCTCTAGTTGGTGTGGTTGTTGATTGGTTTCCTCCGTTGTCCCACCGCGAATTGCTTAGCCAACAATCATGTTGGTGATCATGATTGTTGGGATGGAAGAGTTCATCTCCTTGTTTGCTCTTTTGGATATGCGGCTGATGTGTGTTTTTTTTGTGTGTAAAAATCTGATTTTAGGGTTTAGAATGCGCTGCTATTTATAGATTTTTAAGGCGGCTAGGGTTAGGTTGGCTATTGGACGCCCGTCCGGCAAGGTAGACGCCCGTCCAATCTTCACAAAATTCATCGAGTCGGGCCGAGTCTTCTTGGACGTCCGTCCTATGCAAAAATGGACGCTCGTCGCCGAAATTTTCACAACTCGAATCAAATATCTCCTCCGGACGCCGTCCTGGAATAGTGGACGCTCGTCCACGGGACCTTTCTTCTTTGAATCGAATAAGCCTTACGGACGCCCGTCCGGTGCTTTAAACGCCCGTCCACTGGACGGATGCAATGGACGCCAGTTCAGTCCTCAATTTATCTTTATGCCAATCTCAACTTGCATCTTTCTCCTTCCTTTAATCTTCAATCAAACACTGTTCTAGCTCCTTTCACAACATGCAAGCATACCTACAAGGCGATAGAAACGAGCAAAGTGTAAAATCATAAATAAATAAAAACCACATAAATAGCTCGATTTTCACACTTTAATAAATTCTAAACCCATTCTTCCAATTTATCCTTTTAGCAAGTGATTTTCTATAAAAAAAAAAACACTAAAACACGGAAGATATTGTTACGGAATAACTCGATATAAACCACGAAATTAGTCGTAAACATGTGCTTGTAATGGAATCGAGTCGAAGCAATACTTTTTAGTGATTGAATTCGATTCGAGTATGAAAACTCGGGTTTGAATTCAGATTGAGCTTGATCGAGTAAAAAAAATGCTAGATCGAACTCGACTCACCAGGTACACGATATTACTTGGCTCGCCTCGTAAGTTCGATTATTTTTTAGAAATCATGCAATTTGTCTAATACTCGACCCGACTCAATTCGACTCGTCTAAAATTTGACTCGACTAATGATTAATAATTTATATATTTAATAGTTAATAATATTTATATAAATTTGATTTATTAAATATTATTTAAAGTAGCTCAATTAACTTGTGAGCTACTCGGTTAGTATGTTTTAAAGCTTGAGATCAACTCGGTTATTTATTCGAGTAGCTAAACTCGAACTCAAAAATTCGAATCAAACTCTTTTACGAGTCGAATACGAATATCTCACGAGTAATACGGGTTATTTACAACAAATTAGGAGGGATTATTTTTCACGAGCTTCTATAACAAATATGTTATATTTCATCTATTATGAGGGATTACTTTTCTAATTTAAATTGTGCTATATATTTCATCTATTTAGTGTCTTCCATTAAATCACGGAACATTGTCACACATGAGTGACCAAATATATTCATCACAAATTTTGTCACTAATTTGACAATAAATATACGTGGAAAAACGTATCCGTTATCGAATTAGCAACGGAAATTTTGTTGTCCAAGTTAGTCAGTCAAATATTTGTCACAAATAATGGCAAAAACCCGGAGAAAAAATTGAGCGTGCATGCATTTTTTTTTGCATTTGTCAACAAAAATGGCACGCAGATTTTGCGACAAAATAGTTACCATTTTTTGTCGTGTTGTCCTCACAGTGGCTTGTAAAAAAATTATATACATTTTGTAACTTATCCATCAGAACATTGTTACACATGAGTGAAGTAATATATTTGCCACAAAATTTAGTCACAAATTTTGTCGCTACTTTAAAAGTAAAAATATATGGGCAAATCTATCCGTTAGTGATGAATTAGCAAGGAAATTTTTTGTGACCAAACTAGTTTGTCGCATATTTGTCACAGATAATGGCGCATTAATTTGGCGCGAAAGTTTGCGACAAAATACTTAGTAGTCTTTTGTCACGTACATATTTTGTCACAATATCGTCGCAGTTTTTTGCAAAAATAATCTTTTTATGTTTTGTCACTAATTTGTAGCAATGATGTCGCAAACTAGTGATGAACCATTTTCGTCACAAATCCCAGAAATTCTAGTAGTCCTCCTCCACCGGTTACGCCTTCCACTGATGTACTTGGACAGCTTCTTGCCACTCAGCACCACATGCAGTCTGAGCAAACTACACATTCAGCTATCTTGGCGACACTTCAGTCCCAGCTTCCACCTGACCCCCCAGCATAGTGATCCGGTGAGTCTTTCCCCTTACCCCGCTTGTATTTATTTTTGGTACATTGAGGACACTGTACGCTTTAAGTGTGGGGGAGGGTCATTTGCGCACGTATCTTTCTACTCTGCAAAATTGATATTTCTATTTAGAGTCTTAGTCGGTGTCAGTCGAGTCAGTTGTGTCGTTTTGTCTAGATGGTTTTTATGATCACACATAAATACTTTAGATGAGATTTGCAATGCATGAAAATTGATATAGTTTGTTCTGACAAGAGAAATGCATGATGACGATACGGGATTTCACCCCTCCACGTGGAAGAGTCTGATTGGTCCAGCTGGAATGTGGAAAAGTCTATGAGGTCATCCACATCGAGTCGAGTACGAGACGTATCAGGGAAGACCGCAATACCGGGCGGATCATGCAAGTGTCTTACCTCGATCGCCCATGTCGGTATGCATCGATTCGGGACCAAGACTTCCTGTCCAGACACCCGGGCCCACTATCCAACAGGTTGCTTGGGCAGGAGGGCAAGGCCCATTTAAGGGTAATTATGTCAATAGATTGAACCGCCCCAAGTTTAGGGCAGAAGAGGGCATGTGCCTATAAATACATCATTCCAGGAACTACGTAAGGCTTGATTCCTGGACATTCACACAGGATACGTAGGCAATCCAAGATACATTCTTGGACTCAGCCATAAAACACCAAAAAGCACTATCTTTTACACAGTTACAGCCGTTCGATTCCTTTACAGCTCATACTTAGATTACACGTGCCCCTGATTTATCGGTGGTGCATTATTCTGCATCATCACATGACATGGAGTGAAAAAAAAATCCTTTTTAGACTATCGTGTTTAAAAGTTCCATTATTTACTTTAGGAAACAATGGAGTCCGAGTGAATAGAAAAAATTGACTTGGTGAGATATTGTTCCAGCCATATGACTGACCACTTCAGTCTCACCCTAAATTTGTGCGTATTTTCTCTTCCTTGGATTTGTTCCTTTAGAACTTGTGTTGAGTCTTGTTGATGTTACTTTGGCATATGTAAACACATATAAATGATTGAGGCATTCGTTTTTACCTTTCACCACACTATATTCCTTATACCTTTTGAGTCTTGATCTTTAGTATACCCCTTTTTCCTTTTCACCTTACTTCCATTATACCATACATTAAACAATCCCAAAAAGAGGCTGCCCAATTCTTTTCACCCAACCTTAGTAATAATTGGAGCACGTGGCTATCAAATTTCCTGTACTTAGTAAGTAATGACCAAGCTTGGGGGAAATACATATTGTGACCATTTGTTTGTTTCTTAGTTTGAAAAAAAAAATAAAAAAATAGAAAAAAAAATTCAATAAAAAGGCAATCTAAAAATGAAAAAAAAAAAAAAAAAACCCTCCTAAATATTATTTGTTCTATTTGTTAATAATAAAAATGGAGTTGTATCATTATTCTCTCAAGGTAGAGAATTTATCCATTGTATTATCTTTTGTTTGGAAATAAATTATAGGGCCCCCTTGCTCTTGTATGACGTTGAAGCTTGATAGTCATGTGTTTCGCTAGTTCTAATGGTTTTTGTCATCTCTTATACCTTTTCCTACACCTATCACCATTTGTTTTCCTACTTGTGCTACTTTCACTTACCATACTTTTTCCCAAAGACCTTATGATGTATTGCACAATGCCTTGGTGATTGATATGAGACGATACACTAGCATATAGTATGGCATTTTCAATGGAATGAGCTTGAGAGTTTAGTCACCTCACAAACATTGAGCGTTGAGTGATATATCTCGTGAGGGTCTATTTGCTTGGTCTACGTTGTTTCCCATTGACAATTGTTTGTTCACTTTTGCTCATGATATGATAAAAAAGGATTAGTTACTCCATATCTTGTGTTTTGAATGCCGGGATAAATTTTATTAATGCTTGTGAGTTGTATTATTTGTCGAATGCTATGTCATGTGTGATTTTCTTAGTCCGTCTCGTTTTGTGTCTTTTTATTTGCTTGGGGACAAGCAAGGGTTAAGCTTGGGGGAGTTTGATAGTCCCTCATATGTGATTATTCTTGGATCGTTTCGGCCTGTTTTAATGCCTATTTCATGATTTTCGTATGATAAATTGCCTCTTTTGGACTAGATTACTGTTGTGTCTTTTATATTTTGCAGATATGATGAATCCGAGCATAAAACGCGTTGAAAATGGGCTAAAAAAGAGTCAAAGTCATGAAGAATCAACAAAAAAATGCGGAAACTATTCAGATTTTCTGCAGGCCAACGAAATGTTCTGATTGGTTGAGATAATTCCCAACGTAATTTCAAGGAGATGGCGTGAAGAAGAGCAAAAATAAAAGAAGAAAAGCCATTATCTTCCTATTTTCAAGGAATTTTATTTTAGGAGATAAATTACACAATTTTAAATATGGAAATTCGCTAGATTTTGTAATTATCTCTTAATCTCTCTCCAAGTTTACAAAAACCGAAAATTTTCCAACGCCAATGGGACATTGGAGGCGTGAATTACATTTCCCCATCTTCTACTATTTTTTTCTCTCAAATTTTGAAGAACAATATTTTTTCTTAGGGCTCAAGAACAAAGAACGGATCATGAATTTCTTGGTTTATGATATTTGGGAGACAATTCTATTTCCTTTCTCTTAATTTTCTTCCTTTTATTTTATTTTTACGTTTCACAATGCCTAAATCCATGATTTTTGTGATCTCTTTGATTATGCGTGAGTAGATTTAATTTTCTAGGATTAGGAGAGCCCGGTAAATTGATATATAAGTTAAAGATTCGATCTTTCCTATTATTATGAATCGAAATGCTTTTTTATTGATTTTGGTGCGCTATTTCGTATATATTTATGGATTGATGGATCCAAAGATGAATTTCCATAGGTTTATATGAGGAATTTATTATCAATTAGGTGATGGACTGAAAGGTGAAGTTTAATTCATAGGTTAGAACCCTAATTTCAATCAAGAAAATTCATGAGAGCGAAAGTTAATTGAAATTTCTTGTGGCAATATGAGTAATGATGTTTTAATGGGTCTAAATTAATTTAATGAGCGAGAAATCGTATTTAATATTAATTTAGGCACGATTAATAGTAGTTTGAAAGAATATTGTTAATCACTTTTGATTATTCGTCAACATAAGTAAAAATTCATAGTAAATGGAAAGGTCGTTGTAAAAGTCATATATTTGTTACCTTGGTAATCTGATATTGATGTAAGTCAACTAGATGATACTTTTTATGATGTTTTATCCCCATTTCTCATGCGTTTATTGATGTTTTCATATCAATTCGAGTCATTATTTGCTTAGTTTCATCCAAATGTGTAGATATTAATATTATATAAAATATCATATTTTGATAGTTTTGTACCGGTTATAGTAACCGGAGCGTCATGTCGGGTTTACGCTTGGTATTTTTGGTGTTGTATTGCAGGATTATAGGTTGACCAAGACCCCGAGTGACGCCACTAGTTTACCATAAACACGTCTTTTGATGGCTAGGAGAGTGTGCCGGAAGCGTACGAGTTCTAACGGATCAATTGTCCTTAGTATTTCTACCGTAGCCTATCTTCAACGGATATTTGACACAGCTTAGTCGCCCTTTCTGGAGAAGACTTCTGAAACATAGTTGTAGATGAAGAAACGAGCTTTCCAACGCAATTTGAATCACATCAATCAGAGCTCTATAACTAAAGCTATGGTGATTTTGCTGAGCTACTGTGAAATTGGCGCACACCAATTTATTGTGGCGCACGTCAAACGTCACTGTAGATATTCAGAGAGTTTCAGACTTTCTAGTGACGCACGCCAGACCTTTAGTGGCGTGCGTCAAGTGCTGCAGATAGAGTTTTCAGCCATATAAACCTAATTTTAGATCGAATTTTATAATTTTGGAACCCCATCTTCTTCCACCTCTTCCTCCAACCTTTGAAGTTCTTGAAGACAACTCTTCAAGGGCTCTTCTAGCCCGAACATTAGCAATGGTTTAGCCTTTAATCTATTGTTGTAATCATTGAAGAATCCATACTTTGATATTTTGAAGTTAATTTGTGAGAGAAAAATCATCTCTTATGATGAATATCTTCTATTGAAGAATCTTTGAAGTTGGATGCAATCACCCTTTCTTTAGGTGCTAGCTAACTTAATTTTGGCAACTTCTTTCCTTACCTATTAGATTTAATTTCATAGTTATGAAATCCTCAAGTGACAATTGGGTTTCATAGCCATGAAAGGCTAAGCTTTTGCTAGCCAAGATTATGTATTTGTGATAGTTATTAATCTCTATTGGTTGATTGGGAATGTTGTTTTGCATTTCATAGCTTCATGTTTGTTGTTTATCTTTTCCTATTTTCATTGAATTGCTTGTTGGTGTTGGATTGATCACCTAGCACTAGCACACACACACTTAGTTGAGACCGAAAGGGGATGCTTGGTGTGGGAGAAGGGATAGGAAAACAGGAAGGTAAAATCGACATCTTGAGGCATTCGATTTCTTATCCGGGGAGTATTGACATTGTCATTGCATTCAAGTTCATATCATGTCAATTCATTAGGTTTAGGATACCTAGGCCAAGGAGGAGGCATAGAGTGGTTCCATACACTCGTATGAGGGGGAACCACTTGCTTAGGAATGCACCGGTAACACACACTTGAACACCATTGGAAGGTTGTTAGGTAGTTCATTCCCATGATACTTGTAGAGATATACTTGATCATTGCATTGTCTTGGCTAGGCTCTTTTATCACCCTTTTTAGTAGTAGATTTCTAGAAACATTACTTTCATGTTAATCTGCGACTTAGATCAAGATAATAATAGATTTTCAGTGTTCAATCTCACAATCCTCGTGGATACGACCTTGACCACTTACTAGACTACAATTGACCCGGTACACTGCCGGTTAGATTGGACACCTAGAAAGTCTCGATCAGACATCCTAGAAGTTCTTCCAAATTGATCTCTAGTAATTTCTTGGACTTGTGTTGAGTTTAAATAGGACCTTAGTTCTTAGTTATTTTATAATTCATAACACCAAAATTTGATTAGTTTAGCTAATATAAATTGATAACTATTCGGTGATTGTCCCAAGTCCCTGTGCGATCGACATCCTAAGTACTACTCGATAAGCCGTGTGCTTGCAGTAGCATTTAGTGATTAAAGTGAAAATCACACAACAAGTTTTCTACTATCTTGCCGAGAGCCCTAAAGGTGCAAGATATTTTGGAAATGGTTGAGGCACCGACAAGGTTCAATGCTACAGTGCTGCGGGAGTTTTAGGCTTATCCGGCGCATAACCCGGAAGCTACATTTGCTATGGTCCGGGGAGTTAAAGTACATTTTACGATTGAGTAGATCAACGAGTATTACGGGGTTCGCAATCCACTAGTGGGCCCAGATGAGTATACATCCTCTACCAATGTTGAAGATTTAGAGAGGATGCAGATTATTGCTGAGTATTTTGGGGTGCAATAGAAGCGCAATCCTATAGGAGCCCCCACCATCTTCCTGGAAAATGAATTATCTTGGGACAGGAAGGTGGTCAACAGGTTTCTATGTGCATTCTGCCGACTAAGCATACGGTTCTGTCACACCAAAGAGGGCGGAGTTGATGTTTTATCTGGACCAGGGATCTCCAGTCAACATAGGCCTACTGATGCATAGCCGTATTCATGAGATTGCCGCTACGTCCGAGCGAGAGCTACTGCCTTATGGCCCATGATAGACATGTTCGCTACGGAGGACGAGGTTCCGGTTCTGGTTAGTGACGATTAGAGCTGTTAAACGAACAGAGCTGCTCGTGAACAAGCTCGTGTTCGGCTCGTTAGTGTTCGTGATCGTTTGTTCGTTTAGCTTAACGAGCCGAGCTCGAACATGATTGTAGGCTCGTTTGCTTAACGAGCCGAGCTCGAGCTTGGTTCGCGAACGTTCGATTATGTTCGCGAACATGCTTATTATCTTCGCGAACATGCTTATTGTTCGCGAACATACTTATATAATGTTCGCGAACATGCTTATATGCTTATAATATATGTCTAACGAACCGAACTCGAGCCGAATTCGAGCCGAATTCAAGCCAAAGTCGAGCCAAAAGACAAAAAATATGTCTAACGAGCCGAGCTCGAACAGTTCATGTTTTAAACGAGCCGAGCTCGAACAGAATTTTTTGTTCGTTTAACAAACGAACAATCTCGAACGAGCTCATGAGCTTAACGAGCTCGAGTTCGAACAGCCAATACTCGGCTCGGCTCGGCTCGTTAACAGCTCTAGTGACGATTAGGAAGAGCCTGAACCGATGATCAGTTCACAGTCCGTTCTGAGGGTACCGAGACGGGTCGGTGCAAGAGCTGTCAGAGAGCGCACTCCGGTCCTCGGAGGACCTCGATCCTAGATACCCTTGTTAGATGAGCATTCACGAGAGATTGCGAGTCTGCATCGCAAAATGGACAGAATTATAGACTTTTTCACCGTTTCTCCTTCGACCCCACCACCTGGGACTGCCCCACGTCACGGAGCATTTTTTTCCGCCGCTGCTGCCTCAAGTTCTGGACCACCTCCCATTTTTGAACCTAGAGATGACTGGGAAGATTATTACGACGAGGACTAGTCTTCTTTCTTTTTATTTTTTGTTATTTTCCATTTCTTGTTTTTTATTTCCTATCTAGTACTATAGCAGATTTTTAATAATATAATGATTTTGTCGGCTTAATTTGTTTGGAGTTATTTAATTTCTCTTTTACCGCCGCACTATTATTATACGGTTTGTTGTCACCCAATTCTTCTTGGTTTGTTTGAGATACTTAGCGCAGATTTTCGACGGAATTCTTACATCAGCCCATTGCAATTAAGGCGATCCAGTTCTTACATGGCTCCATGTTTAACTGAAGCTAAGTTACTTTTTGTTTTTTATTATCATCTTCTTATTGGGGACAATGTTTCTATTAAGTGGGGGGTAAGGGACGTCACTTAGCTTAAAAGCATTATATTCCATTAATTGCATGACTATCTTGATCCTCTTTGACGCATTT
Organism: Gentiana straminea; assembly: GCA_036785695.1. Lineage (NCBI taxonomy): Eukaryota > Viridiplantae > Streptophyta > Magnoliopsida > Gentianales > Gentianaceae > Gentiana > Gentiana straminea. Next base: position 576,479 of record JAVUPR010000060.1, read on the forward strand.
TTCACCACGTTGACTTTGATTCGTGTCGTCAAAATTTCGAAAACAGATGACATCTTTGACCTTTTGGAGTTAATTAATTATATCGTTGTTTCACTTTGCATAAGTAAAAGTAGTGCCCACTTCTAAAGTTGTGGCGTATTAAACGCATATTCAGTTATGGACCACTATTTTAAGCACGTATAACTCACTTTCCCTGGTATGTAGTCGATAGCGCCTTACTTTGACTAGAGTTGACCCTAGCTTTATCTCGAATTTTGTTCTACATATGGTCATTCGAGTCAAGTTGTAGATCTTATACGGGGTACGGATTCGGTAGTTTATCAAGATTGGGGCCGGGAGGATAGATAGAATTATGAGCATTCACCCGCCAAGAAAGAGAAATAAATTGCAAAATATATATCAATACTCTCTTTGGCAAACTAAAGTCGAGGGTCGGTTAGGAGGCACGACTCTCATATCAAATAGACCGATAAACGCGAGCCTAGAGTAATACTCGGTTCTTGATCCGCCTTGCCCAGTTGACTTGACTCAGAGCAATAAAAGAAAAATTCCATTAATAAAATAAATGGCGTAAAAGGAAAAGCATGTTCGTGACTGGTTAGTTCGACTACGGGTTGACGTAATATGAGATTTTCTGCATTGCTAGGAATCGATGGGTTATTGCACACACACATTGGTTCATGACATGAATATTGTTTAATGCGTTACTTATGGATGTGAGTGACATTATCTTGATCTTGACTTTGTGAGGCCTAGCTATTTTTAAATAACTTGTATATTGGTCGGGGTTTCGTTTTCTTTTTTGCCTTTTTGCTCGGGACGATCAAAAGCTATGTGGGGGGTAGTTGATAACGTTCAAAGTAGTACCATTAATTATACCTTAATTCACCATGAATTATGCTCAAGAGAGGATAGATAGGCTCGTTATTGTATGGAATATGTGTTAAATGCTATGTACGTGTTCCTAAGTTCGTAATTTTGTATATGTGTCATTATCCCGCAGATGTGGTACTGTTTTGCCTCATTTTATGTATTTTCAAGATGTATCAAATCCGGAGCATTTAAGGACGGAGCTGGACCAGAGGAAAGAATGTTGGGCCAAGTAAATGAAGTCCAATAAGAGATGTGCCAGAGAAAAAGATGAATTGAAGGCTCGGTTTACCGTGGGCTAGGCCCGATAAACCGAGGGTCTTGGGGAACAAGAAATCAATTCTGCCGCATCTACTAGGTCGGTTAGGGTTTTTAAGAGTCATAAGTCGGCTACTGTATCTATATAAGGCCGCATAAACTAATTATTACATAAGCTCTCAATTATATTCCATCTTTTATTATATACATTATACAATTTGATGAAATAAAGTTTTCCTAAGCTTTTGAAGTATACTTTCTTGTTTCCTTCCCTTCCCTACCATCTCTAGCTTGAGTGGATCAAGCTAGATCTCCTTTGTTGAAGATATGAAGCTTTGAATGTTCTTTTATGTCTTTAATATGGTAGATCTGTTTGTATTCATGTGTTTTAGTTAATCTGCATGTTTAACGACCCCATAATTTACTTAGATTAATCAGAATTATGCAATGTAGATCCAGAAATAGGAAAAGCCGCCCTAGGTAAACCGGCGGTCTATACCGGTTTACCGAGGCAAAATTCAGAGAACCAAATCTGGAGTCTCACCATCAGCTACGTTGATCTACAGAAATAATTAAAATGAGTAATAGGTCTAGCCAATCAAGTATTTGTAATTCGTAAATTAACATGAAGTACTGATAGTGAAGTGTTAGTTAGGACATTGTCTTGATGGACCCTAGGAACATGCTAATCAGTGTCGATAACTGCCTAGGCGGTTAGCAGTATGAGTTAGCACTCAATACCGACAATTCTAGTTCTTTATGCGTATAGGCTATTACGGGCCAATTAAGGATGGTAGATGGCGTATAGATTATCTACTACCATGGTCGGAGTAGATAGTGTTAGGAGTTGAGCCCGTAGCTTAAAACTGAATTAAAAGCTCAATTGATTTGATTTAAGGAAATTATGTGGGAAAGTAAACCTAAGGATCAACGAAGCCAAGTTGGTAGATCGGTGGGAAGAGGGGGAGGAATACCACGTTTCTTTTATGTTAATTGTTGGTCAAAGACCATATATGTGTCTTCTTAATTAAGATTAGAATTGTTTATGCGTCAGTTACATTTTCTTTGTGGGATCGACCTTGATTCGCCTTTGCTATACTGCGATTGACCTTGTACTCTTGCTAGTAATATCGACGTATGTGACTTACACGCGATCATGTGGCCTGTTCAATGCAAGGACGTCCCGGTGCTGTAAGGCGTATCTTTTCTCATACCGATCTGTGGCTGAGCCAGACGCTCGATCCCCTATCTATTTCTTTCTCCTTTCGGAAGGATCTTCCGTGTTTTCCTTCTTGTGCTCTGCTTTTTCCGACTCTAATTTCAATCGGTTAGCTTCCTCTCCTTGACAATGCTTGAAGGCCATCTCCAAGCACTCCTCCATGAACGCGGGTAATTTGTTGCTCAGTTTGGCGTATAGCCTTCCCTCTCTGAGCCCAGCCACGGAAGAAGCAATCCGGATGTGGTCATCCGCATCGTAAATTTTCATTGATTCTTCGTTGAACCGCTTCAGGTATTGCAGGGCGGTTTCATCCTTTTTTCTGTTTGAGAGTAAACAGGTGGGTAGCATTCCTCTAGAACGGAATTGCCATGATGAAGGCGTTAAGGAATATTTTTCCAAGCATTTCGACACTGGAGATATTCCTTGGTGGGATCCTCTTAAACCATTCTCAAGCCCGACCAGTCATTAATGCCGAGAAAGCTTTACACTTCATCTCATCCGTGACGCAGTCGAGATATATTCATATGGGTAAGATATTGAAACAGATGATCCTGATGATCTTTATTTCCGTTGTACGGCTCTAGTTTCGGTACCTTGAATCTTGAGGGTCGAGGGTAATTGTCCACCTACATTGTGAAAGGGAATTCGAGGGACAGTTGAGCGGATGTCTTCCCGGCTATGATATCCAGTTCAGCTCTGGTTGCATCCATTGCATGGGGGACTATCAGCTACTTTCTCAAATTTGAAGAGGACGAATGGTCATTCTTCTTGGCCCATTTAGGCTTTGGAGGATGGGGATGAGTTCCTTCCCATGATCCATCATTGGGGTCTTCCTCCTCTGACTTTTGTTCCGGTGAGTTCTCCTCTGACTGGTCTTCTCCCTGTAGGTCCTATTCCTGAAAATCTTCGTCCAGAGGATCGTCCTCCTCCAGATCTTCCTCTTCCTTGTCTTCTTCTGCCAAGGCGGCGTCGAGGATGGCTTGCTTGGTTGTATCATCAAGATTCACAAGCTGATCCACTAAAGCTTGGTGGGTGGCGTCGAGAGTGATTTTTTTCCTGCTGCTGGTTTTGGTTGTTGGCATCTGAATCTGACGCGTTATTAGTGTGGTTACCGTTTGCTGCCTGCTGTCGTGTTGTCACCATGTTGTTTCCAAAACATAGAACAAGACTATCAGTGAGGCCCTCCTTCTAGCGCCAACTGACGATGTTGGAAATCGCCGGGTAATAAATCTGGGGATTATTTTTCCTAATGGCAATCTTTTCAATGGCGGAACCCTAAAAAAGAAGTAAAACGGGGGGTTTTGGTGGTGGTTTAGACTGCATTTGAGAAACTGCATCTCAAGCTGCCTACGTATCCAATGTGTGTATTGGAATCAAGTCTCCGTAGTTCCTTAGGGATTGTTTCTATAGAAAGGGATTGTGCCCTAGAGTTGCATGTAGCGTGTCCATGTTGGAATCTAATTTCGTGTTCCCTAAGGAAGAGATAATGACAACTTGATCTCCTTGATTTTAGGAGATAATTACAGACATATCTTGAATGCCAGGATCAGAGCCTTTATGGCTAAGGATTCCTTCCGGGTCTATCTGATACTAAAAAACATGTGGGGGATTGGCTCCAATATAAACTTAGGCTGATCTGCAGGGACTCGCTTATGCCTAGGCCGACCTGCCAAGGTCGGCGAATAGCCGAGCAGAGCTCAGCTAGATTTCTTGGTTAAGGGCTCTTGGCCTCTAAGGTGTTGACCTTTTGTCTCTAGTTACGGTTGGATCATTGTGGGGATGACACGTGTTGAGGTGTTGATCCGACCTCCGTCACCTACGCATCATGTAATTGTTCAGGAATCAAGTCTCTTGTAGTTCTTTGAAATTTTTTATATAAAGGACATCTCGTCCAGTTTTCTTGTCCCGTAAGTCCTACGGATTCTTTACGTGTTAATCTATTTAATTTGAATTCAAAGTCGTCTTCTATCATTGTTTTTCTAAAGGCACCTAAATTAGAATCTCTTAATAAGTTTTTTATTTTACAGATTCAATCAAAACTTTTTCTTGGCTTTTAGAATCTTAATTGAAAATGAAATGCATCAGAATCTCTATTATAATTTTTACAATATTAAAATATTATTCTTTCTTAGTTATTTTTTGGATTTTTCTAAACTTCTATAACTTTATTTATCATTAAACTTATTCATTGATAAAAAAAAATTTGAGAAGCATTGATAAAAATTAAAAAAAAAATATTTATTCTCAACATATATATTTCAACAAATATAATCCCAAGGACATATTTAAAAATTTGCAAAATAATAAATAATAAGAACTGATTACAATATTTTAAAAAAAAAACATTTCAATAGTAATGTAAAATGAGAGATATGAAAACATAAAATCAACTAATTCATCAAACAATTATTATTTTTCACAAGAACACTTCTGGGGCAAGATCACATCATGTTAAAGCGTGAGCACAATTAAAAATAATATATTTAATTCACTTTCCAAACAACTTCAGCGGTGCAGGCAAGGCATGTAAAGTCTGTGAACAATGTTTTATTTTTTAGGAACTGTAAGCAATAGTTGAGAGAAAACAACTATTCACCCAATTGAAAACATTTAATAAAAAGCATAGCAAAATACATACTGTAGTTAATTTTTGTCAATCGGTCAAATTAGAACCCACGCAAAAACAACAATTAAAAAAAAGAATAATACTTATAAATACTGCCTCCGTCTCAAAATGTAAATCATTGTTGACTTTTTAACCGTTTTTCGAAGTCACATTAATCTTTTGAATTTCATCAAATGATATAATACTTTTTACATTTATGTAATTTAAGTTTCACTTTATCATAACCCTAATAATATTACATCAATTAACGAAATTCCAATAATTAATTTGACTTCAAAAAACGGTTGAAAATTCAACAGGGACTTGCATTTTGGGACGGAGGTAGTAACTAATTACTTGAAAGAGCCAATTGAATAAGGGAGAAAAAAGAAAAAGGAAAAATATGAGGAGAGAGAGACGAGAAGGAAATACATCAAGACAACAAAAGTTGGATGTCCAGCAAAGATAGTCATAGAGATTTATTTTATAGATTCCACTGCAATATTATTTAAGTGGATCTTAGAGATGAAAATCTGTAAAATACAGATTTAACACAATTTACAGATTCTAATGGGAATGCTCTAAGATCAATATTTAATGCCATATTCAACAAACCTTGGGATCTGCTAAATTTCCAGATACGGACCGTTCGGTCTTGACCCAAGAATAATTAAAAAAAACTCTCGAATCACGAAGGCCTCATGGGGTGCGCTACAAACATAAATACGGAAGCTAAAACATCAAAGACATGTCTAATACAAATCTCAAACCATAACTAATACATAATTAATGCATCATTGTGCTTACCACCACCTTAATACATCATTACTCCAAAAATTACACACTTCAACATAAGTATTACAAACTACTAACATAACTTTTTGCAAAGTAACTTCAACATACATCAAATTATTAAGGTGGTGGTAAGCACAAAGATAGAAGACGACCCTGAATTCTAATTATTCGTGAATGTCTATAAATTTTCCATTACGGATGAGGAAGACGACCCTGAATTCAAGCAAGAAGAGGTAGTCATAGAAGACGCCTTGACTCCTGGAGTAATCCACTGAAATGGGATAAGTAGGGGCAATTGCCACCCTATCTCTGACCTCATGTTGCTATTAAAGCTTATCATTTGAAAGATGTTAAAATAAAGGTGAGCTATGAATCTCAGTCAGGAAACTTTAGCATCAAAAAAGAAATTAATACATGTTACTGAGGGCAGGACAAAGTGATCTACGTGTAAGCCACCAATACACACGAAATACTAGCAAGAGTACTAGGTCAATCGTAGTATAGTAGGTGCGAGTCAAGGTCGATACCACAAAGACAATGCAACACAGATAATAATTCTTAAATCTAGTCACGATTAAGGGAAGAAGACAAATAGCGGTTCCTAGAACAACAAAAGAACGGAAAACGTAATTGGTGTATCTCTCCTCTCCGATCTCCTAACTGGGTGTAAATAATCATCTTGTCTAATTTTCCTCGTATTTACCTGGTCCAACCAGAACGTGTGTTTAATTCAGTTTTAAGCTACGGGTGCAATCTTCTAATCTCATCTACTTCCATTGAAGGACAGTAGACGTCTATGTGCAGTTAACCTCATTCGTTGGTTTTATTAACCCACACGTAATAAGTTTTAGAAAGTGCCGGCTCAAGACCGAGAACGTCCTTAAGCAGCTATCGTGGATTGACTAGCACGTTCATAAGGATGATCTAGACCATGTCCAAACTAACACTACACTTTATCGTCTTTCATGTTAATTTACGATGTACAATAAGTAGATTGGCCAGATCTAACCTACTGCTAATTAAACATGTCGATCAACGTAGCTGACGCTGAATCTTCATATTAAGGTGACCTGAAGGGTGTCCCGCGGCTGCGATATAGACCGTCGCTGCCGCGGAGGCGGTGGTTACTAATTCTGGAATCTACATCGTTCTGTTCTGGTTATTCTAGTTAATTACGATTCGTTTAGACATGCGGATTAATTACCACACGTTAATCTAACTTAATCTACCATGATTAAAATATGAAAGAACGTTCAAACCTTCATACATTTATCAATGGCGGATCTAACTTAATCAACTCAAGCTAATTGATGGATTGGAGGAGATAACCAAGCAACAAACTCAAAAGCAAATCATGAACTCTTATTTCATAGAAACTTGATCAAAATATAATAAAGAGAATTGAGCATATAATTTTTGCATTCGAGTATATGTTACAAGAGACTGGCGCAGCTTTATATAAAAACCTAGACGTAACCGACTTAATACAAAACACGGCTTCTCGGATTTCGTGCTGTCCAAGCTGCCGCGGCCGCGGCTAGGGTTTCCGCGGCCTTGGGCCTTTTATGCCTCTTCCTGGCCCAGCAGACTTCATACAGACTTTCTTGACGTGGGCCCAATGTTCTCTTCTATAATCCCGATCCACTCCGTTCTCGGCTCCATAATATGATATTCCTGAAAGTCACGCAAAATGAGACAAAACAATACCAAATATCGGGATAAATATAAAGATGCAGAATTAATGATCAAGGAACCGACACTAGACATCTAACACACATTTCATACAATAATCGAACCATCAGCATAATTCGGGATAGATAAGGGTATATTTATAGTACTAATTATGGTGCGATCACAGAGTTCCAGTTTATCTTTCGCATGCATATATAATACAACAATGATATTTATCAAATCTAATAACATTAACTGAACACATAGTAAAACATGAATCGAAACAAGTAATTATACCATACTATACAATAAAAATTTAATCATTCATATCATTAATGTAACTTTACCGAATCATTTATGTTACTATAACTTATCTATATCATTTATGTAGCTGTAACTGCAACTCTATTAGTTCATTAGTACAACACAATATTTATTTTATCCGAATATGGATAACCTGTCAACTGAACTGTGTGAAAACTGGAAATGCCCAATATTTTTTCTTGTGTACGGGGCTTGACTGCCTCCAGCATGTTCTCTTTATTCTTTTCCAGGATCAGGGCATGTTGTTGAAAACCCTCGATAGTTCCATGTCCTTTTTTTACTTACTCATACTTAACCATAAACCTTACTATTGTTTTTGTCTTTACAAGCTGTCCTCTTCTCATCATACATTATTTTATATACAATTATTCTGACCCTTCATTTAACAGTCAACACATAAGTAAAACTTGGATTACATACACATATATAGGTTACTAAGTATATAATATTGTTATGAAAACACAGGTCCTGATTAACCTCTCCTCGCACTCCTGTGGGATCGGGGACGAGGGGATCCTTCCGGTTATGGTTTAACCGTTTTTGTTATGAAAACACTCTATAGATGTTGACCGTAAGGGCCGCCCATTCGGTGGCAACAAACATCTGTAAACTCATGTCTACTTTAGCATCAAAGATTGGCATATAATATTCATTTTCTTAATCCTATTTCTGGTTTACTCATACATGTTGGGACATAAAAATTTTCACATGATATTCATGAAAATTCAATTATATTTCAGTCAAGCGATCAGTATGTATAAATATTAGAACACGATATATGCACATAAAAGAAAACACTTCACGTTTAGAGATTAACGAGTATTTAACATTCTTCACCAACATATTTTTAAATTTATAGTTGACCTAAGTTCATACAAAGTCTTTTTACGCATATCCAGTACTAACCGTTACATCTATATTTTCATCCTTAAAACATGGTGTCTACACAATTGATTTTAGATCATTAATTCCAAATTCATTCATTGACATAACATAATAAAAATTACACAGTCTTCTCAACAAAAAAAAATTAAATTACATAGAGATCCTAATGGCATGATTTCTATTCCTTATTACATTCTCAAATTTTTCATAATTTCACATACAGATTCAGAATCGAACCATTTTGGTTCTAGAATGTCTCAGAACTTACCGTGATGACACTATTAATTTTCATTGTACCACAGCTTCAGTGGCAAGGCCGCCCCTTGGTACCAGAATTGGTGTAACGCCCCATTCCCGGACACCGAGTCCTTATCCGGAAAGAGCGCTCGGCACATATATTATCAAAAAAAATCAATAATATATGTAAGCCTTACGTCATACATCAGGACCAAACGACGCGGAAGATAAAACGACTCGGGAAAAACCAAAAGACAAAAGATCGAACACACGGTTTCCAATGCTGTGAAACTAAATCCAATAAAGAGAACTAATCATCCAACATCCAAATCCCAAAAGAACTTAAACGGAACTAATCCAAAAGAAAAACAACAATGTTTGAACTTGAATCAACAACATTATTGAAAGAGTCAAAACTAAAAGAAACTAAGTCTTCACGAGCTTCATCTCAAACTTCATCATCAAAGAACTCGTCGGCGTAGCAACTTTGTTCATCTTCTTTGGGGAAAGGGAAGACAAACACAACGTAACGGGGTAAGTACAAAGTACTTAGTAACGCGTAGAAGATCGTATAACTATGATCTCGTAAAGAAATAAAAGCAACGCCGTCTTTTATTAATTCATTTCCGTTATTAATCCTAGCTAACTATCATATTATGTTCATAGCATAACATGAGGTTCCAAAAGGTATCTAACTTAGCTCAAGTTTGTTACATCATGAATAACAAGGGCACTACGCCTAGTAATAGGATGTACTAGGACAGGCGGGTGCAACCTACTTAGAGACACGCTCTAGTAGCCCCGGGAATATACGAGTCCCGATAGTGTGATAACCGGCGAGAATGTACCCGGACGCTTTATCTAGCCAATCGATTGACCGGCGTGGGTACGGTCTACTTTGTCGGTCGGAGAACACATCGCGATATTGTACTATGCCTTACCAAGCATTGCATGATGTTTAAGATTATTAATCTAGCACATACGTTTGATTAGATGTTTAACTAGCCACCTAAGTGTTTTCAAGTAAGCTCCCTCACATCTCCTACTCTCGTACTTAGACCACTTAGACACGGACAAGCCCTAGCAATTACACGGACATCGATAAACTCTAGCTTATCGAAGCACAAGGCAAATCCAAAGCTTTCGACGGTCCCACACTTCGTCTTTTAGGGAATCCATGTGGTGCCGGAACTAAACGCATCAAAAGCTAATTCGGAGCTTTGTCACATAAGGTTAAGCGATAAATATGCTATTATAAAGCTTGAAACACATGAAAAAAGAAAAACGATCTTTGGAACGGTCCCTGTCCGGACGGATAAACTTGATGTCCGATGCGAGAGAAATAGCCGTACGGATACACAACTCATCCGTACGGATGAACCACCACTCGGTCGACCGAATAGATAGGCTCGGTCGACCGAGCCTCCCGCTTGCACGGATACACGTTTTTCGGCACCACGGAGGACGAGTTTTACGCACTCTGCGTTTTCTACTCAAATTCAACCCAAACTCGACTTAAACGAATTAAAACCATGAAAAACAATCATACAAATTGCTCTACCACTTTACGAAATCTTAATCATACGATAAGAAAACCACGTTACCTTAATTGCGTGGTACAACGAACCAAAGCTTCAACCCGTCAAAAGTTTAACCTTTAAATCCAAACGTTAATGGATTTAAGGATTGTTGATATCAAAACGATCCTCGTCTCGCGGTGATCCTTTCTCTCTTGATGAGTCTGATGAAAAGAACAACGGATTAGCCTCGAAAAGCGAGAGCTTCTTCTCCTTTTTTTTTTCTCTCCTGCGCCTCTCTTCTCAAAATATGCGCCCCTCTCTCTTTTTTTGTCAAAAACAACTAGGTTAAAATTAGGATTAGTTTTCCTTTTATAATCCCAATTACCTAATTATTTAATTATTTTCCTTAAAAATAAAATCCTTGTTTATCCCTTTTTCTTTTCCTTTTTTTTTTGAAGATCCTTTAATTAAAAAAAAAACATAATATTCTGATTTTTGCTAAAAGACCGAATTGCCCTTTTTCAAAAATCGGGATATTACATTCCTCCCCCTTAAGAGGAGTTTCGTCCTCGAAACTAGAACATACCCTGGTAGATGAGGGAACTCTGGGAACTCGTCGAACATGTCCGCTTCCACTTCCCAAGTGGCTTCCGTCGGTGCATGATTGCTCCGTTGCACTAACACTAACGGGATCGCCCGCCTCTTTATCATCCTTTCCTTCCTATCCAGAATCTTTATCGGTTTCTCCACGTAGGAGAGATTATCTTGCAACACTTCCGGGTCAATCTCAGATTCCACGTCCACTTTAGATAGACACTTCCTAAGCATCGATACATGGAAAACATTGTGGACTCTAGACATCGACTCTGGTAACCGAAGTCTATAAGCCAACTTCCCAACTCTTTCGATGACATCAAAAGGTCCTACATACCTTGGACTTAGCTTTCCTTTCTGTCCGAACCTCTTGATACCCTTCATCGGAGACGCTCGAAGGTAAACTCTATCTCCGACTTCGAACTCTAGCGGTCTTCTTCTAACATCGGCCCAACTCTTCGACGATCTTGAGCGGCTTTCGATTTTTCCTTATCAACTCAATTTTCTCCTTGGCTTCTTGAACCATCTCCGGGCCTGTGATATGTTTCTCTCCCACTTCATCCCGGTAAAGTGGAGTTCTACACTTCCTACCGTACAAGGCCTTAAAAGGTGGCATTCCCAAACTTGCATGGTAACTATTGTTGTAAGCAAACTCGGCCAAGTTGAGGTAATTTATCCATGATCCTCCGGCATCCAAAACACAAGCTCTTAAGCATGTCCTCGAGAGTACGAATTGTTCTCTCTGTTGCCCGTCCGTCGCGGATGAAATGCGTACTCAAATCGGTCTTCGTCCCAAAAGCTTTACGTAAGCCCTTCCGGAAGCGACTGATAAATCTACTATCCCTGTCGGATACAATAGATAGAGGCACACCATGAAGCTTCACTATATTGTCGATATACATAGTAGCGAACTTCTTTATAGGCATGTCCACTTTACACGGCAAGAAATGGGCTGATTTTGTGAGTCTATCCACAATCACCCAAATCATGTCATGACCGCCCTTAGTCTTTGGCAAACCGGTGATGAAATCCATCGTGATATTCTCCCATTTCCATTCCGGTACCTCCAAGGGTTTCAACAAACCTCCTGGTCTTACGTATTCTGCTTTCACTCTACGGCATGTATCACGTCTTGCCACAAACTCGCGATCCCTAACTTCATACCAGGCCACCAATATCTCTCCTTGAGATCTCTATACATCTTAGTGGCTCCCGGATGTACCGCAAAAGCAATCTTATGAGCTTCATCCATAACCTTCTCTCTTAGGCCATCCACATCGGGCACACACAAACGGTCTCCGTACCAAAGATGACCACTCTTGTCTAAGCGATAACCCACCGTAGGCTTCTCTCGAGCTACTCGCTTCAAATTAATCAACACCGGGTCTTTATCTGCTTAGCCCGAATCTCATCTAGCAAATCGACCTTGCCATCAATGGCGCCAAAATCCGAGCTTCACCCTTCCTTTCAATCACTTGAATCGCATCCTATCCAAGCGATCTACGACTTCTTGCAAGGTAGTGATAGCATTAACCGCTCTCCGGCTAAGTGCATACGCTACAACATTCGCTTTACCCGGGTGGTATTGAATGTCCAAGTCGTAATCTTTCACGAACTCCAACCATCTTCTTTGTCTCGTGTTCGGATTCTCTGAGTAAAGAAGAACTTAAGACTCTTATGATCCGTGAAGATCCTTGCCTTGACACCATACAAATAGTGTCTTCAAAGCTTGAGCAAAAACCACTTCTTTGCCAACTCCAAGTCGTGTGTAGGGTAATTCTTCTCATGCACCTTTAGCGCCTAGATGCATAAGCAATCACCTTTCCCGATTGCATCAAAACACAACCCAAACCTTGACCCGATGCATCCGTATATACATCATAGTTATCAAAAACTTCCGGTAATGCTAACACGGTCTTGTGGTCAACTTTTCTTTCAAAGTACGAAAAGCTTCCTCACATTCATTGGTCCACTCATACTTAACGTTCTTTTGAGTAAGCCTCGTGAGAGGTGTAGCTATCTTAGAGAAATCCTTTACAAACTTCCGGTAGTACCTGACTAAACCCAAGAAACTTCTTATCTCCGTTGCGATGTCGGTCTAGGCCACTTAGAAACGGCTTCTATCTTCTTTGGATCCACCTTAATGCCTTCTCCAGAAATTATATGCCCAAGAAAACTCACTTGGTCCAACCAAAACTCACACTTAGAAAACTTGGCATACAATTTGTTCTCCTTTAAGGTTTGTAGAACTATCCTTAGGTGTTCTGCATGCTCTTCCTCATCCTTAGAGTACACCAAGATATCGTCTATGAAAACTATCACAAACTTATCGAGATAAGGCATGAAAACTCTTTGCATCAAGTCCATGAATTTCGATGGAGCATTAGTGAGTCCAAACGGCATGACCAAAAACTCATAATGTCCATATCTCGTACCAAAATTTGTCTTAGGTATATCCGACACCTTGATCTTCAGCGATGATAACCGGACCTAAGATCAATCTTAGAGAACACCTTCTTACCTTGCAAGCGGCGAACGGATCATCAATCCTTGGTAAAGGATACTTATTCTTGATTGTCGGTTTATTCAACTCTATGTAGTCGATGCACAAACGCATACTCCCATCTTTCTTCTTCACAAACAAGACCGGTGCTCCCCACGGTGATGTACTTGGCTGGATGATGTTTTTCTCTAGCATCTCCTTAAGGTGAGTTTTCAACTCTTTCAACTCCGGCGGTGCCATCCTATAAGGTGCTTTAGCCACTTGGTGATGCTCCGGCAATCAATTCGATCTCGAACTCTATGGCCCTATCGGGCATATGTCTGGCAAATCTTCCGGGAAAACTTCGGGAAAGTCCTTAGCTACACGAGTCTCTCCTAACTCGGGCCTATGATTTTCCTTATCTAATGCATACACAACGAAACCACTGGCAACTCCTCTTCAAAGCTTTTAGGGCTTTAGCGCCGAGATAATCGGATAACGACCCTTGCTAGGCTTGTATACGTTACCACGAAACGTCTTAGCGATTTTCCTGGGGCCTTAAAGATCACCCTCTTACCTCTACAATCCAAGTAGACAAAATTCTTGGACAACCAGTCCATACCCAGGATAACATCGAAGTCTGAGAAATCCAACACGGTCAAGGCATGCTGGCACTTGTAAGTCCCAACTCTAATATCAACTTGGGGTGTGACCTGAGCACATCTAGTAACTCTGCCCAAAGGTGTGGTTATACTCAAAGGTCTCTCCAATTCCTCAAGAGGTAGGTTCAACTTCTTAGCTATCTTAGAGGAAACGAAAGCCCACGATGCTCAAGTATCAAACGGAAGAAATTTGAAACTGCTAGATTATCTATGATTATGGTACCTAACAAGTGAATCTATTTAAGTACAAATATGTAATATCATATGCGCGCTATATCATATTAAATATTTATAATAAACACAAACAACGAAAAGTACTGTCACCACAAGGTCATCTAACTCTTCCGGTTACGCATCTGCTGCGAAGACACGAAGCGGTGCTGCTACACATGTAGTACGATTACCCCTTGGTTACCTCGTCCTCCTACACGATTAACTTGAGAGAGCTTCTTAGGACACGCTCTCGAGTAATGTCCTACTTCCCCACAGTGGAAACAACTCACGCTACCTGCCATGCACTCTCCTGTGTGTGTTTTGTTACACTTAGCACAAACCGATGGCGTTCCACTTGCTGAACTCTTCGTAGCCGGATTTCCTGTCCTCTTAACATTCTGCTACGGTGCTCCTCTATTACTTCCTTGAAAATTTGAGAAAGACCTCTTATCTCCAACTACAACCGTCTGTCTACTGGCAAATCTCTCCGCAGTCAAAGATCTATCCATGACGCTTGCCATGCTCGTAGGTCTATCTCCTAACATGCCCTTTGCCACCTCGTGTGACAATCCTTCCATGAATTTATCAATCTTTTTCTCTTCACTTTTCATGGTCTCAAGGTAGAATATGCCCAACTCATGGAACTTACGGGAGTCGAGTTACTGTAGTATATCTCCCTTGTTTCAAACTCAGGAACTCATTAGCCTTCGCATTCCGTGCTGTCCTAGGAAAGTATTCCTTGTAGAACAGATCCTTGAACACTGCCCAATCCGTGATCCTCGGATTAACCTGCTCATAAGCTTCCATCCAACTCTCTGCATTTCCTGCCAACAAGGATATTGCTAAATGAGCCTATTCAGATTCTGGAGCTTTCACATTTCTGCACGTCCTTTCAAACCCACGAATCCATAATCTGCTGCTGCTGGCTCAACATTGCCAAAGAATTCTGGCACCCTGTGCTTCTTCATCTTATCATACCAATCCAATTGTCTATCGTAGCCCCCGGCGATGATGATGTATCGGGCTGCCGGGCGGTGGGGCATTCGATCTTGTGGTTGAGGTTCTTGAACTTCTTTGTTGGGGGTGAGTCTGTTGCGGATAGGTGTAGCCGAGTGCTACAAAAGTATCGGATCTAGGCGGTGGTGGAGGAAGAACCGTTGGCTGAGGTGTAAAACTTAGTGGTGTGGGGAAAAACGCTGATGCCTGAGGACGACTGAAAAACTGACTAGACGGTGGCACAGACGTTTGCTAAGGTTGCACAGAAACGGTTGAGAAAGTACTCACCGGCGGATGAGAAAGTCCTAATCCTATCCAGCTCGTGGTCATTGGAGTCACAGACACTCCTGGTGTCACTCCAGCTGAAGTCGTGATAACCGGTATGCTGGGGTTAAACCGTGAGGGACCCCCTTGTTCCACTCTTCCCCACGCATGATGTTGCTCACAGACGGGGTATTCACTTGAGAAACTGTAGGGCCCTGGGTAGCTGGTCCACTTCTTCTCCCTCTTGGAATCGTAACCCTAGTAAATCCTGCCTGAGTTCTACCCGTCTAGGTGTTAGTTGCCGCGGTGTTATTCGTATTAGTTCCTCCTCTAGTAGGAACCATTCTGTAACCAAGAAAAGAGAAGGGGTTACTAAAGCTCTAAAACTTATCTTAAGGAAGAAGTCAAGTCCTACACGAGCAAGGAAAACCTTTCTCTACGATACCAATCTGTAACGCCCCATTCCCGGACACCGAGTCCTTATCCGGAAAGAGCGCTCGGCACATATATTATGAAATAAATTCAATAATATATGTAAGCCTTACGTCATACATCAGAACTAAAACGACGCGGAAGATAAAACGACTCGGGAAAAACCAAAAGACAAAAGATCGAACACACGGTTTCCAATGCTGTGAAACTAAATCCAATAAAGAGAACTAATCATCCAACATCCAAATCCCAAAAGAACTTAAACGGAACTAATCCAAAAGAAAAACAACAATGTTTGAACTTGAATCAACAACATTATTGAAAGAGTCAAAACTAAAAGAAACTAAGTCTTCACGAGCTTCATCTCAAACTTCATCATCAAAGAACTCGTCGGCATTAGCAACCTGTTCATCTTCTTTGGGGAAAGGGGAAGACAAACACAACGTAACGGGGTAAGTACATAAGTACTTAGTAACGCGTAGAAGATCGTATAACTATGATCTCATAGAGAAATAAAAGCAACGCCGTCTTTTATTAATTCATTTCCGTTATTAATCCTAGTTAACTATCATATTATGTTCATAGCATAACATGAGGTTCCAAAAGGTATCTAACTTAGCTCAAGTTTGATACATCATGAATAACAAGGGCACTACGCCTAGTAATAGGATGTACTAGGACAACTGGGTGCAACCTACTTAGAGACACGCTCTAGTAGCCCCGGGAATATCGAGTCCCGATAGTGTGATAACCGGCGGAATGTACCGGACGCTTTATCTAGCCAATCGATTGACCGGCGTGGGTACGATCTACTTTGTACGGTCGAGAGAACACATCGCGATATTGTACTATGCCTTACCAAGCATTGCATGATGTTTAAGATTATTAATATAGCACATACGTTTGATTAGATGTTTAACTAGCCACCTAAGTGTTTTCAAGTAAGCTCCCTCACATCTCCTACTCTCGTACTTAGACCACTTAGACACGGACAAGCCCTAGCAATTACACAGACATCGATAAACTCTAGCTTATCGAAGCACAAGGCAAATCCAAAGCTTTCGACGGTCCCACACTTCGTCTTTTTAGGGAATCCATGTGGTGCCGGAACTAAACGCATCAAAAGCTAATTCAGAGCTTTGTCACATAAGGTTAAGCAGTAAATATGCTATTATAAAGCTTGAAACACATGAAAAGAAAAACAGCACTGGAACAGTCCCTGTCCGGACGGATAAACTTGATGTCCGATACTGAGAAAAAGCTGTACGGATACACAACTCATCCGTACGGATGAACCACCACTCGGTCGACCGAATAGATAGGCTCGGTCGACCGAGCCTCCCGCTTGGACAGATACACGTTTTCTGGCACCACAGAGGACAGTTTTCTGCACTCTGCGTTTTCTACTCAAATTCAACCCAAACTCGACTTAAACGAATTAAAACCATGAAAAACAATCATACAAATTGCTCTACCACTTTACGAAATCTTAATCATACGATAAGAAAACCACGTTACCTTAATTGCGTGGTACAACGAACCAAAGCTTCAACCCGTCAAAAGTTTAACCTTTAAATCCAAACGTTAATGGATTTAAGGATTGTTGATATCAAAACGATCCTCGTCTCGCGGTGATCCTTTCTCCCTTGATGAGTCTGATGAAAAGAACAACGGATTAGCCTCGAAAAGAGAGAGCTTATTCTCCTTTTTTTTTTTCTGAAACTTGCGCCTCTCTTCTCAAAATATGCGCCCCTCTCTCTTTTTTTTGTCAAAAACAACTAGGTTAAAATTAGGATTAGTTTTCCTTTTATAATCCCAATTACCTAATTATTTAATTATTTTCCTTAAAAAGAAAATCCTTGTTTATCCCTTTTTCTTTTCCTTTTTTTTTTTTTGAAGATCCTTTAATTAAAAAAAAAAACATAATATTCTGATTTTTGCTAAAAGACCGAATTGCCCTTTTTCAAAAATCGGGATATTACACTGTGACACCCTGTTTCGGATACCGAGTTACGTATCCGTAAAGAACGACCAGCATGCATATATTAACCTTTTAAATCGTCAAAATTAATATATACATAAGCCTCGTAACAATTAATCCGAGTAAAAGCGAAATAAATTGAATCTAAAAGATTACTCGGAAAAGAAAATCAATCGACAATCAAAAGGATCACCAAGTCACAAAATCTACGTCTAAGAAAACTAAAAAGACAAAACAACGAAATAAATGTTGTTTAACTTATTACATCCCAAATGAGGTAGGAAAAGGTGCTATCGTCTAACTTTCAAAACAGAATAATAAAAGCATAAAAATTATTGTCCATCATCTTGAGCTTAAACATTAGCTCCGACATTACCGTCATCGTATCCATACTCATCGTCATCCTGACAACCACCTTACCGGGGTGGGGACAATAAAGAAAGAAGGGGTAAGTACTTACGTACTTAGTAAAAGGGTATAAGAACTGGTTACACAATATTATTATACATATATAACATTCATCAGGATAAAGCCTACAAACACTACCACAGAGGTTGTAATTGAGATTACACTCATCCTCTACTAGATCACATAGTACATCCTCACACACATACGTTTGTTACATCAATATCAAAGGACACTACTCACGGTGAATAACTGCACCGCAACACGGGAAGCACCTCAAGGGCACGGACAATACCGTGTGGGAGTTACACGAGTCCCTTTGCATCAGACCAAGTAAAGAGGTGTAATAGTCCGATGCTAAGAAGAATAGACGTGTCTCACCAACGATAAAGATGTTTTAGCTTTTAGACATACAAATATGTAATTTACGAGTTAAGTCTAACCACATTATTCATTCACATAAAAGGCTCCCAAAAGATTTCTAGTCCTAGACAACTAATTATGTTACCTAGAACGTTGTAAAAAGATCATTGACTACTAAGTCAACGTTCCACAAGGCCTAAGCAACGCATTCTAGTGCTCCCACCTTCTCCCCGCAGAGGGTGTCAGTTGTGGTGCTGAGCCAAGGCTACCAGAAGTCGAAGTTAGACATTGTCAATTTAAATATAATGTTTCACAACATAAAAACCATATTGTATCGTATAATACACGTAAAAGCATGAAATTAATATAATACATTTTTCTTTTCCCTGGAAATATAATACAAATGTAATAATTTTTCATTCTTTTTTTGCTGACTTAAGGGTGCAAAGTTCACCCTATATTTTCTATTATATTTTTCCTTTCTTGGGGACCACCGGTAATAAGCAGCATTAGCTGCATCATATAATTGTTTCTCGTCTGTCTCCCTTCTGTCATTATTATTATTATTATAACATTCCTACAGCATCCGAAAAAACAATTATATAAGGTCACCTACTTTCTCTTCGTAGCAGACCAGACGAGTACTAGTTAATAGAGTACTACAACGTTAACCACAAGCAAAAAAAAAGAATATATAAAACAACCAAAAATAAAAAGGGAAGAGAAAATAACACACCAATAACATTATTAAATACTGTTGAACATCCCTTACATTTTATATTTCAAAAGCGTATTCGAAAGCAAAAATTTGAAAGCAAAGTCTTGAATTCCCGAACCAACACATCTATGAATATCCTACGATAATTAAACGATAAGCTACGATTAGATAATCCTCTAATCACCAAAACGCAGGTTTATCTCTCAAGAACACAAGACATCTAGATTAGGGCTAAAGGGGAAATCTTATCGAAAAAAAGAGTGGCTAGTATCGAAACGATCGCCTCCTCGCGGTGATCAATTTCTTCTACTATTGCCGCACCGAAAATCAACCGTTAAACCTCACGAATCAAGATTTTGTTATCCCCTTTTTTTCCTCTGTTTGCCGTCGACCTCCTAAAATTATACGTGATAGGGGATTTAGGGGAATAATCTGCTTTTATACCCAATTAATTAATCATTAATCAAAATCCTTTTAATTCCTTTTTTTAAATAATCTTTTAGGTTAAAAAAATAAAATAGGAAAATGTAAAATAAATTTCATGTCACTCTTTTACCCTTCTTAAATTTTCGGGGTATTACATCCTTCCTCCCTTAAGAAAAGTTTCGTCCTCGAAACTGGACATATCTGGGAGATGCTTGAAGTCTGGGAACTCATCAATCATGTCATCTTCTTTCTCTCGTGTCACCTCTTCTGGTGTATGATTACTCCAATGAACCAATACTAGTTGAACATCTTCACTCTTGGCTTGCTTTACTTTCCGTTCCAAGATACAAACTAGTTCTTATTTGTAAGTTAGGTTCTTTTAAACCATTTCAAGGTCAATGTTTGCTTCCGTATCAATATCAGTCAAACATTTCTTTACATTGACACATGAAAGATGTTATGAACTCTTGACAAGGACTCTGGCAACTCCAGCCGGTAAGCTAAAGGTCATACTTTAGCTAAGATCACGAAAGGCTCTACATATCTAGGACTGAACTTGCCTTTCTGTCCGAACCGTCTCACTCCTCTCATTGGAGTCGCTTTGAGGTACACTGTATCGCCGACCTCAAACTCCAACGGTCTTCTTCTCACATTTGCCCAACTTTTCTGCCTGTCTCGAGCCACTTTCAGATTCTAACGAACTACCTCAATCTTTTCTTTAGCCTGCTCGATTAACTCTGGCCCTGTTATCTATCTCTGTCCAACTTCATCCCAAAACACTGGTGTTCTGAACTTTCTTCCATTCAATGCCTCAAACGGTGGCATCTTGATGCTTGCATGGTAACTATTATTGTATGCAAACTCTGCCACAGGAAGATACTCATCCCACGAGCCTCCTACTTCTAAGGCACATGCTCTCAACATGTCCTCAAAAGTCTGAATTGTCCTTTCTTATTGTCCATCTGTCTCGGGAATGGGGCTAAAATGCCGTACTCAAATCTAGCTTGGTCTGAAACTATTTTTGTAGACTCATCCAAAACCTACTAACAAACCGACTGCATGTCCTTGTCTGAAACGATCGAAACCGGAACTCCATGAAGCTTCTCTATGTTGTTGATGTAAAGGTTGGCTAACTTTTTTAATGACACGTTCTCCTTAACTGGCAGGAAGTGTGCCGATTTAGTCAACAGATCAACAATCACCCAAATCTTGTCGTATCCCGTATTGGCCTTCGGTAATCCACTAATGAAGTCCATAGTGGTCTTTTCCCATTTACACTCGGTAATCTCTAAAGGCTTGAGTAACCCTACCGGTTTCTTATGCTCTGCCTTTACCCTCTGACATATGTCACACCTTGACACAAAGTCAGCTATCTCTGCTTTCATGGAAGGCCACCAGTAGTAGTCCTTCAACTCTATATACATCTTATTTTCCCCTGGATTAACCGCATAGGCTACTTTGTGGGCTTCATTCAACATGGTCTTTTTCAAATCTCCAACATCTGGGATGCAAATCCGATTTCTAAAACATACATTACAATTTGCATCTAACGCATACCCGCTGTCTGGTTTTCTCCTAGCCACTCGTTTCTAGCCAACAATAATTGTGTCCTCATCTTGCTTCTTCATAATATCATCAATGAGCTCGGATCTCGCAATAAATGGAGCAACATACCGTACTTGTTAATGTTGCCCCATATCCTGAACAGTTAATCCTTCAAACTAAACTACAACTTTTGTCACACTGAAGAGTGCACTAACTGGTCTCCTGCTTAAGGCAACTGCTACTACATTTGCCTTTCCCGGGTGATACTGTATTTCCATGTCATAGTCCTTAACATACTCTAACCAACGTCTCTGCCTCATGTACAACGGTTGCTTCTTAAAGAAGTACTTAAGACTATGATGATCTTTGGAAATCCATGCTTTTACTCCATACAAGTAATGTTTCCATGTTTTCAAGGCAAACACAAATGTTGCTAACTCTAAGTCATACGTAGGATAGTTCTTTTCATGCGTCTCAACTGTCTCGAAGCATACACAATCACTTTCCTATTCTGCATCAGAGCACGATTTACAAACGGAGGAAGTAAGCTTTATGCAACAACACCGGAATTTAAACAATGCATACTCTAACTCTTTCAATGCCATTAAGCGAGATCATCCGAACTATCGTTGGAATGAGAACTCACACAAGCAAGGACAACCATCATTTGCTCCACAACCACAAACTTCCTACAATTCCAATATGTCTTATCCAAGCCATCAAGGAAATGCCTCGACTCAATCACCAAACACTCGTTCTTACCCTCAACCCACCACACAAACCATCCTAATAACCGAGAGCTCGAACCAAGCATGAGAGGATAGATGGGACAACACTTTGGATAAACTCATGGGAGTAGTTGCCACTCAAGCCAAGAATATGGAAAGTGTGATGACTTCGCTTAGTGCAGTCACCAAGGACATGGGAGTGTTGAAAACAGCTATGAGTGGACATGATGTTAGAATGCAGACAATTGAGGCATCCATGAGGAATATGGAAGAACACATGAGTAGAGATGGTGAGAGGAGAACTAGTAGACCTCCGGGAGGACTACCAAGTAACACCAAAAGGCATCACAAGGAAGTCAATGTTATCTGTAATCGCAGTGGAAGGACTTATGGTGGTGGTGACTATTTTGGAGTTGGACGAAGTGAAGTTGAAGAAGATTTGGATAAGCCATTCTATGATACACCGGACTTGGAAGGAGAGGATCTAGAGAGTGAAGATGAAAGAAGATCAGAACGTGAAGAGGAAGAGTCTGTGATCTTTGAATTTTTGAGTCGAAAAAATCCATGTGAATGCTGACAGTGATGATGAAGAAGGTATGAATGAAGCAAGAACTTGGAGAAGTTTGAAGAATCCCCGTTTAAGTGATGCACGGAAAATGTTTGAGGGATGTCACATTAGGAAGGAAGAAGAACCTGAGAAACCGGCGCACGCCGAGTTGGAAACAACACAGAATTCATTGGAACAGAGAGTTCCGGCGTTTCCACCGGTGGCCTCTGAGGCAAGGCCTGAGAAATCGGCGCACGCCGGAAAATGGAAGTTTACTCTTTTGAGAAGGAATGAGGACAAACAACATGGGGATGATTCATGGAGACCATCTGATGCACATCGATTTGAAGAAGCTCGCCCATCATCATCCAAGGGCAAAGGTAAGGAAGGTGTGAATTCCAATCCTACTCTTATTGATCTTGAATCATTACCTTACCCACCTAAAGTGAAAGTTAAAAAGATGCAGGTAGATAAAAAGTATGCACAATTCCTCAAGACTTTTAGCCATCTTACGGTTAACATTCATGTAATAGAAGCTTTACTGAATATGCTTGTTTATGGGAATTTTCCCAAGGACATTCTTTCTAATTAAAAGTGTCTTAAGGAATATGAGAATGTGATTTTAAATAAAGAATGCTCCGCTGTGTTACAGCATAAGCTACCCCCTAAACGAGAGGACCCCAGGAGTTTCACTATCCTTTGTGAGATTGCAGGCTTATTTTTTAAGAGGGTGTTGTGTGATCTTGGTGCAAGCATTAATCTAATGTCTTTTGAGGATTATGTCAAGTTAGGAATTTGTCAACATAAGAATACGGAGATTAATCTCCAACTTGCAGATAGGTCTGTTAAACGTCCAAAAGGAGTCATCGAAGATGTATTAGTCAAAGTTGATAAGTTCTACTTCCCCGTGGACTTTGTAGTGATGAAAATGGAGTCTAGCTATTCTACACCCCTTATTCTAGGTCGACCTTTCTTAGCTACAGCTAGAACCCTAATTGATGTCCAGCGAGGTGAAGTGATTTTGAGAGTGAATGAGGATGGAATAACATTCGATGTTTTTTAGGCTATGAAGCACCCATACACATTGCATGATTCTTGTTCTTTTGTTGAAACTATGTCTCCTATGTCTTTGGAGGAAACTAACGTGCAGGAATTCGAGGACAGATTAGAGGAATGCTTGTTGTGTTCCATCTATGAAGCAGATGATGGAGATGATGAAATGTGTGAGGAATTATTTCATTTGAATGCAGGAGGAGATTTTTTCAAGCAACCTTGGCATAATTTTTGGAGTTGGAACTCACAGGGCCAGTTCTAAAGCCCTCAATCATTGAACCACCGAGAGATCTCGTGTTAAAACCACTTTCCTCTAATCTTAAATATGTATTTCTTGAGGATGATAAGGTACTTCCTATTATTATTTCTTTGTCACTAACCATCTTGCAGGAAGATAAGCTGTTGAAATTGCTCAGGATGCATAAAAAGGCGTTTGGATAGAGTATTACGTACATACAAGGCATCAGTCCCAAAATTGGTGTGCATAAGATCATACTCAATGATGATGCAAAACCAT
Source organism: Gentiana straminea (assembly GCA_036785695.1). Taxonomy (NCBI): domain Eukaryota; kingdom Viridiplantae; phylum Streptophyta; class Magnoliopsida; order Gentianales; family Gentianaceae; genus Gentiana; species Gentiana straminea. Next base: position 600,789 of record JAVUPR010000060.1, read on the forward strand.
GTTTCCAACCACAACGCCGACAAAATCCACACATGGAAGAAGTTGTCAAGAAGGAAGTGATTAAGCTTTTAGAGATGGATATTATTTTTCCAATCTCAGACAGTCAGTGGGTGAGTCCACTGCAAGTGGTACCAAAGAAGGGAGGTTTTACAGTGAAGGAGAATGATAAACATGAGTTGATCCCGACAAAAGAAGTGACTGGATACCGCATGTGCATTGACTTTCAGAAACTGAACGACCATACTAAGAAAGACCACTACCCGCTCCCATTTATAGTGCAAATGTTGGAACGATTGAGCGGGCACAAATTCTACTATTTTCTAGATGATTATTCAGGGTACCTACAAATATTCATTGCAGTGGGCGATCGGGAGAAGACAACTTTCACTTGCCTCTATGGCACCTTTGCTTACAAACGCATGCCATTTGGTTTATGCAACGCACCTGCCACATTTCAGAGATGTATGATAGTGATTTTTTCTGATATGGTGGAGAAATTTCTAGAGATATTCATGGATGATTTCAGTATATTTGGTGATTGTTTTGATGAGTGTCTGAATCATTTGGAGAAGGTTTTGCAGAGATGTGAGGACACCAAATTAGTTTTGAACTGGGAAAAATGCCGTTTGATGGTGTCAAATGGTATCGTGTTGGGTCACAAAATTTCTGAAGAAGGGATGAAAGTTGATAAAGCTAAAATTGAAGTGATTGAGAATCTACCACCGCCAATTAACTTGAAGACGTTAAGAGGATTTCTTGGACAAGCAGTTTTTTACAGACACTTTATTGCGGACTTTTCAAAGATAGCCAAGCCTCTTAGCCATCCATTAGAGAAGGATACACCTTTTGTGTTTGATAGCAAGTGCATGGAAGCTTTTGAAACATTAAATAAGAAGTTGATAAGTGCACATGTCTTGGTTGCACCGGATTGGTCCATGCCATGTGAACTGATGGCGATGCAAGCAATTTAGCGGTTGGAGCGGTGCTAGGGAAACACCATTGACAGATTTTAAAGGCAATCTACTATGCCTCACACATATTGAATTCGGCACAAGTGAATTACGCCACAACTGAGAAAGAGCTGCTGGCAATAGTGTTTGCTTTGGACAAGTTTTGATCCTATTTGGTAGGCTCCAAGGTGATTGTATACACAGACCATGCAGCGTTGAAGTATTTGTTAAGCAAGAAGGATGCGAAACCATGACTTTTGAGATGGATTTTGCTTTTGCAAGAATTTGATATCACCATTGTGGACAAGAAAGGCAGTGAGAACGTGGTAGCAGATCATCTGAGCAGATTGGAGCATACTGAAGGAGAAGGGAAGCGGATATAGATACAAGACACCCTCCCGGATGAGCAGCTTATGGTAATTGACACTTCACCGACATTGCAACTTCTTGATGCAGGGCCAAAGCCAAAAGAAAAACCTCCGTGGTTAGGTAACATTGTGAATTATTTTTCTTGCGGGTATATCCCTCCCTCCTGGACATGGCAGAAGAAGAAAAAATTCTTCCATGACTTGAAATTCTACTGTTGGGAAAAACCGGATCTATTCCGGAGATGTGCCAGTGGCATAATAAGAAGATGTGTCCCCGATAGTGAAATTTTCAATATATTATCCTTTTGCCATGGAAAGGAGGTTGGTGGAAACCATGGAGGATGGAAAACGGCATACAAGGTTTTACAATGCGGCTTCTATTGGCCATCCATTTATAAAGATGCACACCGTTTTGCTAAGTCTTATGAAACATGTCAGAAGTGGGGAAATGTCTACAAGAGACATGAAATGCCCTTGCAACCTATCTTGGAATGCGAACTATTTGACGTTTGGGGCATAGATTTCATAGGGCCATTTCCCTACTCCTTTGGTAATCAATTCATTCTAGTGATGGTCGATTATGTTTCAAAATGGGTTGAAGCGCAAGCCCTGCCCACCAATGATGCCGGAGTGGTATTGAAGTTCCTTAAAAAGAACATCTTCACAAGATTTGGTACTCCTCGGGCAATCATTAGTGATCGAGGTTCTCACTTTTGTAATCGACCATTTACTAAGCTTATGGAGAAGTATGGCGTGAAACATAAGATTGGATCACCTTACCACCCACAGACTAGCAGTCAGGTGGAGGTATCGAAGAGGTAAAGAGGATTATTGAAAAGACATTTGATACAAACACTAAGACATGGTCTGTGAGATTGGATGATGCATTGTGGGCATATCACACAACTTATAAGACACCGATTGGTTGTTCCCCTTATAGACTAGTCTTTGGAAAGTCATTTCACATTCCCGTTGAGTTGGAACATAGAGCATACTGGGCTATTAAATTCCTCAACTTTGACCCCAAAAGTGTGGGAGAGCATCAGTTACTCCAACTCAACGCCTTGGGTGATAGAGTACTCGTGTACAATTCATGTTTGAAGCTTTTTCCAGGTAAGCTTTTGTGGAAGAGGAAGGTATTTCAACTAGTAGAGAGGTTCCGTACCTCTTTGACACTATTCAAGACTGAAGTAGTGCATTGTCTAGCTATAGATTATAAATTTAGCACTTTCTGGTACTATCTTTATTTTTTACTTCTTAAGCATTATCTTTTGGTTGAAGCTATGCTTATGTGCTACATGCTTATGTGAGTAATTGTTAGTGGTATCCATCCACAATAATCTATATAATTTCCATCAAATTCTACCGTATAATCTCGTCGAGCAAACGACGTTAAACAAAAGCTCTACCGGGAGGCAACCCGTAATTAATAACTTTTTAACCAATAACATTTTTAGGGAGTGTTTTGATAAGATAGAGTGAGAAATTAAGAGAAGAGTCAACTTATGGGAAATTAGAGAGTTTCAGCATTTCATGCTGAACGCCAAGGTTAGATTCGGCGCACGCCGAATATTATGCAAATTTTCATTTTGTTTAAGAGAGTTTCAGCGTCCATAGACCAGACGCCGATAGCCTTATCGGCGTACGCCGACTGTGGCAGTTTGAATTTTAAGACGGTTTTCAGCTTTTCCCTCGCGCCCATTAATTCCTACCCATCGATTTTCACACCCCAAAATCATAACTCTTCACCCACTAACACTCTTTCAACTCTACAACTCCCTCTCCAACTTATTCCTTTCTCCTTATTTCATTCTCATCACCACCACACCAAAGATTTCTTCCATTAGTGCAATTGGAGGACTCTAAGTGCAAGAAAACTCTCTACTATGTGCAACCCAAATTATGGTCATCTCCATCTTTTCCAGCGGTCTAAGACAACAAAGGTAAGAGTTTTTATGCTTATCTCAAGATTGTTCTTTCAAATTTCAATTTTAAGTCTCTTTCAAGTAATTCTTGAATTCAAAGTTTATTATACGTCTAAAAGTTGTTGTCTTGCCACCACCAACCCCGTGTAGCCATGGATAATCCTAGGAGTCAACCCGAGGCTAGGAAAAAGCGTAAAGGCGGTCGCGTTAAGTCACCCACTCCTTTGTCCACCGGAATCATTGTCATCCCAAATTGTGTCCTAGCCAAGGTTGAGAAAGCCTGCAAATTTTCTAATTTCGCACTTGATAATGCCACCAAGGCTTTTCGAACCTATTTTCGTGATCGCTCATTCATGATAGAAAGAGACATTGATTTTACAGCAGTTAGTCAAGAGGTCAAAGACATCATTGCAAGAAACCACTGGGAGAACTTAGCCATTGAATGTACTGGGCATTTTAATTCTACTTTGGTTGCTGAATTTTATTCTATGCTTTCCACCATCGTAGTTGATACGGAACATCCTGACGTAGGGTATGTATCTGTTAGAGGTGCCGATATCCCGTTTTCATCAGAATCCATCAATTCATTCTTTGGTTTCTCTCCATCACCCGATACACCTTCGCACGAGCTAGTTTGGGAACTTGATCCGGGCACTAAGACTTTCGAGAAATCTGAAGAGGCAAGACGTTTCCTTTGTCCCTCTGGTGCTTGGGTGCAAGGTCGTTTTAACTTTTGCAATGCTTCTAAAGATGTGAAAGTAATGAAACATTTCTTAACCTTTAATGTTCAACCATCCAGCCATGTTCATGCTTTCAATGTTGCCGATGCATGTCTTACCTATGCCGTCTTTGTCAACGTTGGTGAGATAATCTTTAAGAAGATCTTCAACTTTTCTCATCAAACGAATAAGACTAGACTTGCTCCATTTCCTCATATAATCTATACCCTTTGTACCAATCAGCATGTTCTTGAGTTTCCCGGTGATGTGTTACTGCCACCTTGTCATATTAAGATTGGTCCAAATATCAAGGATACCCCGGAGCCTGAAGGTGCGCCCACTGGAGCCATTCCTACCGACCCTTCTGTATCCATGGGTAACTCGTCTATGATGGGTATGCTCCACCACCTGGATTCTGAGATAGCAATTCTTCGAGGGTCAAGTGGCTATGAATACTAATCAGACTCAGTTAGCAGAAAGAAATGTTTTGTGGCTATTCGATCTGGTCTTCGTAGTCAGCAAGCTTTGCTTTTCGCTATGTGCCCAAACCCTAGGATTCGTCCAGAAAATTTTCCTTCATGTCAAGAATTGCCTTATACCTTACCTCATTGGGTCCCAACTATACCTATCCAAACCCCACACACCTGATCTACCCCTGCTACAAACCCTTTTGACGGTGCGTTTGATTTTACTGCTACAGGTACAAGCTCTAAGCTAGCACGGTCTGAGCCTTTCCAGGCACCGTTGGAACAGAACCATTAAGTGTGGGATTTTCGAGCATGAGTTTAGACAGCACTGTAGTTACATCTGTTGGTGATGCACGAGGCGGTATGGACCCCCTGACCTCTACTGCAACTGAATTCGTAGGAGCCAATCTTGGTGATGCTACAAATCTGGGATGAGCTCGAATTCTTTTGCTGCCATGATGGCTAAGGGCATGGAGGATGATGATGATAGCTCTTTTGATCCATTTGTTGACTCTTGAGAGAATTGTGAGGATTTATCAAAAATATTTCTATGTTTGTTATTTGGTTACCTAGTTTGGCATTGAGACTATTTCGCTTTTCATTTTGTGGAAGTTGTTTGTATGAACGTATGACGTGTTCTTGTCTAATATGTTATTGTGGGAATGACTAGTTGTTTGTTTTGAGATTTATTTGAGATCTTTGATTGCCACACTTTTTGAAGGAATGCAGAGACTTTCGGCGCACGCCGATTTTTCGAATTGAGTCGGTTGGCGTATGCCAATTTTTTCTGACATGACCTCACACATCACACTTTTCTGCACCATTCAGAATTTGTTCAGGAATCTAGGGCACATACTGCTTTTTGACCGGGGCACGCCTAGAAAACCGGCGTACGCCGAATCCTCCTGGGGCGGTATTTTCAACCTTTTTCTGAGCTTTTTCCCATCATAACTCTATCAAAACCCTATCTGCCCATCATTCATCTACCACCCTATTCACTGGAATCTAATTTTCTCTTCCCCCATTTCCTTACTTTTCCATCATGTCTACTCCTTCCTCACCTTCATATTCACCACCCCCTTATGATGAAGATTACCCTCCTCGGGGTGCCACCGTTGCCGCCACCGCAGTTCTCTGCCACACTGATTGCTTTGGTAATGCTCCTCCTCTCCTTGAAAAAGGACTCAATCATCGTATGATTTCATCCCCCATAGAGTTGCGCTTTGGCAATCAACTTTTCCAGTGATTTTCTGAGCCTTCTCGTGGCCATGCCAATATCACTCATGTCAAAGTTTCTACTCCATGCTCACGGCTACTATCATTCATGGGAATCAAACCAATCCTTTGAAGATTTGAGGGGTAAGCTTTCTTTTTGACCCTCAAATGATTAATAATGGTTTCAATCTTGGGTATTTCAATCATTATCTGGCCAAGCACTATGAGGTCGTCAGGAACCTCCACGACCCTGTTTGTTTCTGTCGTAAAGCATCTGAAGCCATGACCTACTTTTTCCCTCAGCGGGGTAGTATGCCACATAAGCCAACTATTTTTGATCTCTCGAAAGAGATGTGCACGGTCAAACATTTCATCAATTCCCGCGTGTTCCCTTCTGCAGATGTCTCAAAGATAACTGATGAGGAGATTATTTTGTTGTATGGCATTCACACTGATGTTCCTGTGAACTGGGGTCGCCTCATCTATTCTTCGATCGTCCAATTTGCTACTTCTCCTTGGACTCACACTGCGCTCGTGCTTCCTTTTCCTTGGTTGATTACCAAGCTTTGTGCTCGTGTCCCCATGGACCTGCTGGATGAGATGTTCCCGAGCAAGACTGCGAGGGGTGGTTTGCTACCTGTAGATCCGGTTGATGATTCCTCCAGTGGGGTGGATGAGTTCCCCAATGATATTTCTGATGAGGAGTGATATCGAGCTTTGCCCTATCCCTGTTGCTTTCTGTTTGGTTGAAGTATTTTCTCTGAATTTAAGTTGATGTGTAATAATGCTCTTAGTCAGGACGACCTTTTCATTCCCCATGATTTGTTTGAACTTGAGATGTGCAAGTTGTTTGTTCTCTTTGTGATATTGCATGTTAATATGTTATAGGCAATTGTGCTTAGCTCATTCTTATGAAATGCCATGCTTGATTACATGCCCCATGCATGCAATTACCCCCCATTTTTCTTGGTATTCGAATTTTTCCGGTCTACGCCGTTTTGATCACCAAGCCACTTGATTTTCAGGATATTTGTCGCTTGAGTGACCAGTTTGGCGTACGCCGGTCGAACGCCGAGAGCTCTATCGGTTCATGCCGACAGTCTTGTTTTGACCTTCTTTGGTCTCGTAATTTCTCATTTTAATTTCTCCAAACTACTCATTGACTCTCACTTCGCATTGAGGACATTGCAAGTTCGTAAGTGGGGAGTGGAGCCCTAGTTAGTCAGATAGAGAGAAATGCGACTAAATACCTCAAGAAACACCTAGACTTTGTTCGTTTTCACGTATTACAAGCATATAATACCCCTGGTGTAGATGAAAAGGTGTTGTCATTTGATTGTGCAAACTAAATGGAAAATGTGATTTGAGTGATACACGAGAACATGTAAGTCTAATCTTAAAGGATAGTGTGAAATCCTAAGCACGCATGATTTTAATTTTCTTGCTTTGCAAATTGTTCAGAAATCTTTCAAACAATCATCATGATAGAGTCTAGAACATAAGTTTGTCGCTCATTTGAGACGAATGATAGGAATTGGAATCGGAATAGGGATGAAGATTTTTGGCATTACTTTGACTCGACCATAGCCAAATGGCCTACCCGTACATAAATTACCTTTCTGTCCCCACCTCAGCCTTGAAGAGTGGAGAGACCCCACTCGAAACTAGCCATCGTATTTAACCTCAAGATAATCCGACCCTTAACCCAATTTTGGTCTACATTCCCTTGACTTCCTACAAGTATATCAAGTATCTATAGATTGTGTGGGTGGTCATAATGCGGAGTAGTGGTTGGACGAATTTAGTCGGCTCGAGTTGGTGTTTCCCCACCTTACAAAGCTGTTCATTCAAAAAAAAAGTAAAGTAGCTTTTCTCTTTCGAATTTTATGTACATTGTTCAATTTTAGTTCCAAAAACCCCAAAAATTCAAATTGAGAAGGCAACTAAATTGAATCATAAATATTACCAAATAAATGGCAAGTCATTGAAGGCGAATTTTGAAATTTCAAGTATACAACCTTTTGGTGATGTTGATACGGGTACAACTGATCGGATCACTAACTGATTGGGAGATGAAGGTGTAGATTCTTGCTATCTTGCCTTATTCTTTGATTTACTTGATTACCATTCGGTTAGCCACCACCCTGGCCTTGACATTACAAGCCCTTTTGCCAACTACTTGACTTATTCCTAGATTCCTATTGCCTCAATTAGTGGAGAGTGAGTCCATGCTTATGTGTCTACACTATACCAAGATGCTTTTGTAAGAATTCGATTTCATGATGATTTCCTCGGTGGGAGATTGGAATTATGCACGCACACGCGAACCACTCATTCTTATAGACTATGACTACCATTTGATCGTGACTGTCATTCAATTGAATCATTCTTTTGACACTTGTTCTTGATAATCACATCACCATTTTGTATGCGTGAATTGTAATGTCGCTTATTTGCTCAAGGACGACCAAAAGCTAAGTGGGGAGTGGTTGATGTAAGTCAACCGAATGATGCATTTTTATCCCAATTCTTAAGCTTTTAGTGGCACTTTTTATATCAAATTCATGCAATTATTTGATGAAATAGATCAAAAGTTGTAAATAAGTTTTAATTATCTAACCCCATGTTTTTAGGCGTTTATACCAAATTTTGTTATCGGAATAACGCGGGGTATCGTTTTTGGTTTTGTATTGCAGATACCCAGGTTAGATATTTGTTTTGGAAGATCTTGGAATAGTCCATCGAGCTTTAGGGAGGTTTCTTGTTGAAGAAGTTAATGAATCAAGCTAAGAGTAGAAAGTCGGCGCACACCGAGTGCACAGGCGGTGGACGCCGGAATTTGACAGTTGAGAGCCTGAGCTGCATTTAATGATTCTGATTCACCCAACTACCTGTCAGAAGTCGGTGCACGCCAAGTGCACAGATGGCGGACGCCGAAAGACCCGGATTTCAAGTTTTAAAGCTTATTCTTGACTTTATTTCGAATAGGGGCGGAAAATAGACAACACTTTTATCTATTTTGAAGGAAGTTCCACTTTCAAGGCTCTTCCAGCCAAAATTATCATAAAATTAGCTCTTAAATTGAAAGTGTAAACATTAAGAATTCTTTTTTTGATTCCTTGGATGAATTCTAGTTGGAAAATTTTGTAGCTTTTGGGATACAATCTCTCCATTGGAGCTTTTGAAGGTTGAAATGCAAGTCTTCCTTTTTCAAGTTATTAGCTTGTGATTGGTGTAATTCTTAGCCTTTACTTGATTTAATTGTTCTTATAGATATGAACTCTAAGTTTAACATGTTGTAACTAATAACTATGAGTGGCTAGCTTCACACTAGCCAAGATAATGTAAAGTGAAGATGGATTCTTTTGATTGTGAATGAGTTGGTAGTTTTGCATTTGAATTTATTGCAGTGTTGAACCTTCTTTTAATTGATATTGTTTATAGAAATCTAGGAAGTAATTAACCCTAGTTTACACACACACACACACACACTTGGTAAAGACCGAAAGGGTATACTGTGTGTGGGAAAGGAGTAAAAGAATCGGAAGGTAAAACCAACATTAAGTGGAATTCGATTTCTTGTCCGAGGGTAGCTTAGGCTTGTGTTCAAGTGCATATCATGTTGAAGCATTAGACTTAGGGTGCCTAAGTCAAGGATGAGGCATAGAGTGATCTCATTCATTCGAAAGAAGGGGGATTGCTAGTCGAGGAACACACCGGTTCACACTCTTGAATATCTTAGGAAGGAAGGTAGGGAGCCAACTCTATCATAGTCAATGGAAGTCCATTGGATCAAAGCATTGTCTTGGTTAGTTCTATTTTCCATTTGATTTTAGTTATATTAAGTGTCACTTATCTTGCTCAAAATTACGACCTGGATCGAAAATATGAACCTAATCGGTGGTTAACCAACACACTCCTTGTGGGATATGACCTTGACTCACCAACTAGGCTACAGTTGACCCGCAACACTGCCGGTTAGACTGAACTAGTACCCAAATATTGCAAGAAAAGCGAATTAGAAGAAAATTGGCATTGAACACGGAACCATGTTCACACCTGGATCTAGGATTTTTTCAAAGTGATATCTTGCTCTGCATTTGTTTTTTTTCCCTTCTTCTGTGCGTGTATATATGTTTAGATTTCTGGGATTGTTTAAAAAAAATTTGTTTGTTGGAGAGAGTGATTATAAAGAAAAAGATACATTATGTTGATGATGTAGATAAGAAGGATGGAAAAAAAAATTGGGAGTAAAAATTGGGAATATATATAAAAAAAAAAGACTCATGTAGTGAATAGGGATGTAGCAGAACCACAGTCCCATTCCTATCCATGAACATTACACCGTCCATTTTACGGTCATTGTACAATTGGTTTTATGTTCCCATTGTCACTTGGTAAAAGGCTGCCACTCCCTATCCCAATCAAAATTAAGGCCAAAAAATAAGGGGTCTGTTAATATGTTAATATGAACAGTTGCCCAATTTCTATCTCCACCTATTATAAAAAAAATCATTTCAGCTCCAACACACAATGGCTTGCTAATTTTCCATTCCGCGTAAAAAATAATATATATATTCATTGCACAGAAGATGTAAACAGTAGACATTCAAAATTGAAGATTTAATTTTTTTTTGTTTTGTTTTCTAAGAGATTAAGGGCTTAGGGATTAAGTCTGTTTTTCTTCTTTTTTTTGTGATATTATCCAGCCTTTTTTATTTAATAATTCTATTAGATTTTTTACTGCTAATTAGATGGAGAGATTATGAAGGAAAAAAATTGAGAAGGTAATTTTGAAAATTTGTATAAGGATTATTGTTGGAGTTGATTGTTTTATAGAATGTTGAAAAAGTGAATCTGAAACGGAAAATAAGATAAATGAAGGTGTGATAGGGAAGACCATTGTGGTCACTCTTAAGTGGAGGAAATTAAATGGATGTTTCAAGGGAGGTGAAAGGTGGGGCGGCAGGGAATATAAAGGAGTTGGATTAAATATAATAAAGGAAAGGCTGATAGGTTTTAGGAAAAAGGAAAGGGCCGGCTAACATACAATACATATATATAATAATTAACATATTATAATAGATTATAAAATTATGTCACAAACATAAATATTGATAAATATAAAATAGATGTGACACATATAGTAAGATTAAAATAATGTCATATGTCACATTAAAAGATAAAATGATGTCATGATCAAAAATTTTATAACATGTCCAAACTTATTTCTTCTAATCTAATCTAATTATTTATATACATACCCTATTGGCCTTACACTAAATAATTTTATGTAACTTTTACATACAATAATGAATAACTTTCACACATAATTAAATCATACGTTTTTCAAAAATAAAATAAAATCATACGGACAATTCACATTTTTTACATGACATGTTTAACTTGATGTGAATTAGACACAATTATTTTTAGTTATCATGTTATTCACCATATCACCTTACACAGTATGGAATCGTAGAAGTACCAATCAATTGGTTCGAAAAGGCGACGTATCGTTATATCAGACGATGAGTCAACGATGTCCTCTCCTATGTCAACCGAAGGTATGTTCCCCTTCATGATTTCTTCCTTATTGCAATATTATATTTTAAAAATATACATTTTCATTTTACCTAATATTTTTTATCTTAATGTGTTGCATATAGTTATTTCACATTCTTCCGACTCGGACTACGATGAATTTGTTCCGGCATCTCCGGTATATAATATCCAACAGCTAGGTAACATTTCAATATCAAAAAGTATCATTACCTCATTCAAACTGTTCACGTGTGTGCTTCATCGCACACATCCTATAATAACAGATATCATGTCCTTCTTGAAATACACCTCAAAAATCATTTAAATCTTTGGTTATTAAAAATTCTCATTCCGTCTATTTACAGATGCCACTTTGTTAGATGCCCCATTGACCATGGACACTGCAACTGCTTCACATTTTGAGGCAATTCTTGTGAATTTAGTACACGTTACTACTACTGAGACAATTCCACCTACAGGTATGACAATGTACACTAAAAACTACAGACATTATACATTCCTTTCTATTTATCGGATTAATTTTGTATCTTACCATCTTACATGTAGTTATTTCACATTCATCCGATTCGGATTGCGATGAATTTGTTCCGGCATCTCCGATAGATAATATACAATAGCGAGGTAACATTTCAATATAAAAAACTATCATTAAGTCATTCAAGCTGTTAACGTATATGCTTCGTCGCACACCTCCAATAAAAACACATATCATAGCATTCTCACAATACACAACAAAAATCATTTAAATCTTTGGTTATTAATACATTCTCTTTCCTTCTATTTACAGATGACACTCTGTTAGATGTCCCAGTGACCATGGACACTGAAAATGCTTCACATTTTGAGACAATTCCTGTGGATGTAGTACACCTTACTACTACTGAGACACTTCCACCTATAGGTATGACAATGTACACATTAAACCTGCACAAATTGCATATTCCTTGCTGTTTAATTTCCTCATTGTTATTCTATGAATACACATTTTTATTCCATGTTGTTAGAACTACAACCATGCTTCCTTACGGGATACTACCAGATCGTCCTACCAGTATGTTTACAATATCCCATTTTATTTTTTCATATACGAAATGTTACACACACGCACACTAATTATGCCCAATTTTTCCTACTATTAGTTTCAATGAAAACCCTATCATTATCGGCATCCTTATTAATGGCTTCCCCATGTAAATGTTTAAACTCCATCTCAAATTAAATATAGGATTACATACTCATGTACTTAATCCATGTGATTAGGTTTTCCTCAACACACGGTTCAACATATTCAACGTCAACATTTAAGGTGGTCTTTTGGCCTACGATCCTCCACATGTGAGCATTGCAATACTCTTATGTGGATAGAAGAAAAAATTAAAAGTAGTTGTACCAGATCGCCAAAGTATCAATTTGTTGTATGAAAGGAAGTTTTCGAATACCTCTGTTACCTCCAACTCCAAACCAATTGAACAACCTACTTTTAAGTTCAACATTCAGGGATCATATCAGATCATATAATTCCATGTTTTCTTTCACATCAATGGGTGGAAAAATTGACCACTCAATCATGAATAGACCTGGTCCTTAATGTTTTCGTATTAGCGGGGTAAACTATCATACGATTGGCTCACTGATGCCACCTCCGGGTGAACGAGGAAAATATGTTCAATTGTATATTCATGATACCGAGCATGAAGTTGAGAATCACATAAATGCCATCACTGGCGACCAAGATTCAGTATCATCTTTGAATGTGGCAACCATTCGACATTTGCAAGAAATTCTAGATGAAATCAATTCTTATATGCATGTATTTAGAAATGCACGCGACGAGTTGCAGAACTACCCTGCATTGAATTTGAAATTCACAATCATTCGTAATCGAGCTACAATATATATGACCCATGGCTCATGAGGTAACAGCTCTGGTGGTAGGTGATACGTTAGGTGATAATGCAGGTCATGACATTATTGTTCGCACCCATGAAGGCATTCTGCAAAGAATCTCTAAATTACACCAATCATACATGACACTCTAATACCCTTTTATTTTCCCTCATGGTACTGATGGATGGAGTTCTGATATCCAATTCTCTACATCATCTTCTAGAAGGCGTGAACATGTTTCCATGCGTGCGTACTATGCATATAGGATACATTTTCGAGAATCATAAGGGACAGCATTATTACTGTTGGAATAGTGTCCTAAACCCAATCGGGTTGGACCGGATCCGACCGGGTAAGATCATTTCTACTGTTTCTTTATGTTTATACATATTTTAAATGGCTTTTATGTTGTCATATATATGTTCTTTTAAAGAACCAATTATGAATTGTTATATGATGGCGTCCTTAGTATTAAACTGTGATAGAGAAATCATCATAAGCGATTATGGTTGATGAGATCTCTAATCACTTTAATAAGTTTGATACTTAAATGTCTCTAGGATGATGTACTATTAAACAGGGCATTGATAGTATAAACAGGCTAGCACGTATTAAATGTCTTCTGTCTTTAGGGCAGGGATAGATCTCGTCTATCGAAGTGTAGAGACACTTGGACTGTACGTGGACGTGTATTAGAGAATGCGTACGTTAGACTGACCCACTTACACGGATAAGCGTCACACTATGTGGCGGTTGTGTAATTATCCTTAAGACCGGAGTCTTCATGGCATCACGGTGTGGATTGTCATGCTTTGACACTATTGAGGTTTCCCCTAGCCACGGGGTGATCATGCGGTGTGATTGGTTATGATACCGAAGCATGTGGAGTATACATGATTGGTCGTCCGGGAATCGCATATCCTATGATTGGGATCGAATATCCGAAATAGCCTTCTTATAAGGAATGTCTTGCTCTCGTGAATCTTTGCAAAGTGGGAGTAAATGAGTTACTTCGAGAGAGCATGATATCCAGATTATAAGATACGGTCGTTGATGTTTTGACACTCGACTAACGACCGTATGGATATTATTACAGCGATAGGATTGTAAGTTACACTGTAACTGTTTCACATGAAAAGTAGTAGTCATTGCATTTGACTCTTCGGTCACGGTGTGTTGCTAGACGCTATCCCGTGATCGTTAGGCATGGAGGGCATTTTCGTAATTTGCACTTTGTGTCTACGGCCAACATATTCGGAAGCCTATCGGGTCACACACATAAGAACATCTAGCCGGATTAAAATGTGGTTATAGTTGATAACCAAATAAGGAAAGTTTATCTCGAGACTATAAAGGGTATAGTGGTAAATTAATATGGTGGTATTTATTTATTATGATTAAATTAAATACAAGATATTAATAATATTATATTAATTAAATAATATTACGGATGCCAATTTATTGGCTAAAGGTGGCGCAATTTTGGAGTGTATAAGATACACTTGGATTGTGCAATTTAATTAATGGTATTACCATATATATATATATATATATATATATATATATACTAGTAGGAAACCCGTGCGATGCACGGGATAAGTATACTTTGAAATATTAAATTTTACAAATGTTCATGTTCCAATAAATGTTTTGTCAATCATTATATTTGAATATGAGATAATAATTTATATATTTCAATCAAAAGCATCACAGTAATCCAACGTTTTTTTTTATAATTAAAAGTACTTAAAAACCAAGGCATAAAATAAGATGAAAAAAATTGTATTCCCCTTATTTTATTTATAGGGACTATATATATAACCGAATCTTATTCCACTTATAAAGTCATTCTGTTACCAAAATGAAAAGCAAGTCATTCTACTTCAATTGACAACCTGATAAAGTCATTCTCTTTAACAAAAACCAACCAAGCACATTATCTCACTATAACATGATGGATCCTTCAGATTTTTCCTAGAACAGAGGAGAGGGGTTGTGTTATTGCATAAAAAAAAAAACAAAAATATAAGTCAACCCAGAGTTTTCACAAAAATTAAGAAAGTAGTTAAATGTAATTAATGTATGGTAAAAATGCCGAATTCACCCTTTGAGTATCATAAATGCAACAGTTGTACGTAGAGTACCTAAAAGTGGTTGGATGGATAATTAGGGGTAAGATGTGCAAAAATGTTAATAAATACTCTCTTGGTATTGTGAATTATTTATATTGTGGGACAAAATGAAAAAAACTATGATGACTTATATTTTGGCACGTAGGAAGTATCAAGCACACAAAAAAACTCATACCATTATAGACTCACAAATTCATATTTTTGAAAATGAAAAGTAAGTCAAAAGAGAGCTACCAAGCGAGAGAATACATGGCACATTTGGCTTGCGGGGAGACCATCTTCTCCAAGCTCCCCAAAATGACAAAGATAACCAATCAATAAGACTTGTATTGTGGGAAATATGGAGATGTGATGGAGCTAGCCCGCAAAACCTAATAAAGAAGATAAAGCTCACCCAAAATCAGCCACTAAGTTCTTAATAAGTGGTCAGGTTATATATATAATAAACACTAATCATTTATACTTAAAGCAACATCCTGTTCTTCCCTCAAAAAGAAAAAATGAAGGCAGGCAACAAATGTTGATTTGGTGGAAGATTTCCAGCTAGATTGTGGGAGCGATACACTTAAAACTATCAGTGTACGTAGAGTATAAAGTCTACCCAATTGTAATATAAATACAGAAAACTTCCGGTTGTCTCGGAAGAAATGGGTAAAACTGTAAAAAGCAGACCACTTTATAATCAATACAACTTTTTTTTATGTGTAATAAAATTATAGTTTAGTGGCAATAATACTACTCTATTGAGAATTTATCGTTTGTTTTGATCATACTATAACACACTTTAACTTGACAGCACTGAAAGTTAATGTAACGATTGAGACAATATTAACTCCGGGAAAGAAATATAAGCCTTGAAGAACAATCATCAAACCGAGCAAAGTGATATGGCAATGAAAAATAAAGAGCCTTAACCTCATATTATAAGCATAGTTCCCCATTGAATTCTTTGCCTCCACCTTCAGCTTAACCTCTTAATATCTTGAACCCTTCTCTAGCTTTCACCAATTTATCAATGCTAGAACATTAAAGAAACCATTTGCAACAGAAGTGAACATGAAAGAAACTTAGATGGAAAGAACATTTTTTTTCAGACTAATAAAGCTGAAACCATATTAAAAAGGTTAAGGTGCGAAATCCACTTCAAGTTGATGTTTAAAAGATATCAAAGAGAATGGAAAAATTAAAAATTAAAAAACTTCATAAGCGATTGGAAACAACCCAAAACAAAAGTAAATTTTGGAACATAGCAGGATATTTTTTCTTATTTGCATACTTCCTTTTTATTATAATCCTAATAGATGTGAACCACATTCCTACTATCATGGGTAAAATTAAATTATTTAGTCATCTAAATTTCCCATAAAAACCTATACTTCACGGTAAAAAAATCAAATTCAAAGAAGAAAATGCAAGTCAAAAGTTATTGAAATTGTGAAACCCAATAATATGTAACATCACCTAAAAGGAAACTTCAAAAGGAAACTTCCGGCATCCACTTTCACTTAATAGATCAACCTTGCATCGGTAGGGTGAAGGTGTGGTTCGAGAACCATGCTTCATAGTTAATGAAGCAAACAATATCCCGTTTGTGAAGGAGAAGGTCTACGATTATTGAATATGCGCAAGTAACGACCCGATTAGAGAGCTTACTTCGTCGCAATCTAAAGAGCACAAAGAGAAAATATTACTTCACCAATAAGTAGTATGAAAGTAATCTTTTACGACATGTACTTCCGGATAAGCTTTCCTCTATGAATCACATGTTCACGGTAATTAAGCCAAAAAATACCTTCAATCGGACCACCGATGTATTAAATAGACCATTTTGTAGAAATAAGTACATGAAATACCTTGTAGATTGTCTTTGAAACCCATGACAATCCAAAAGAACAAACAGACTAGCCCCTTCAGATTGTATTACATCATTTGTGAAGAAAATAATTACGGGTCGCCAAATGTAAAATATATTAGCCTATGAATCGTCATATATATTTGATAGCATGAAGTATATACAGGGAAATGAGGTTACCAAATAAATATAGAATGGAAAACATTAAAAACATACCATAATCGTGCGCAAATAAAACTTGAACCACAATGCAATCGCTTCAACCTTGAACTACCTTCGAGATAATGAAAACACCCGGCAATCCCGTTACAATTTTACAATGAATACTTCAATAGTCTAACCACTATTGAATCAAATAGCGATGAAAGTTTCAAAAGCTTAAAAAAAAAAAAACAAATAGCAAAGTGAAAACATCAAAATTTCCTAGCCTTTTTGTGAACAAAAGAATTACTATTGGTAAATGAATCCGGAAAAAAATTTATGCAAGAAGAAACCATAAAGAGAAAAAACCGATAAAATTGGAGTGATAAAATTGCATACTACAACGGACGCTCGCTCGAATGACATCCGGAACAAACCCTTTGTGTACCTTTTTCGGATTAGATGTGATTTTGTTTAAAGAAAAAATTTGAACATGAAATTCGCGAGAGAATCGATAATGGGCGATTGTCTTTTGAAAAATGGTGATTTAGTTTCGCGAGATTAGATGACGGGATACGGTTATGTATTTTCGTTGATGATATGTGAGTTTTCAACTTGGATGGAGAATGGTGGGTTACTGGTATGAACGTGGGGGAGTTGGGGAGAATTTAGGTTAATCGTGGGGGAGGGGAGCTTCGGGAGAGAAAGAGAGAGTGGGAACGTGTTTTTTTTTCCCCTTCTTTTTTCCTTCTTTCTTTTCTTTTCGTCTGCCGGGTTTGGGTCGGGTCAATTGGCCTATTGCGGGTCAATTGACGGTTATTTCCTTAAATATATATATATATATATATATATATATATATATATATATATATATATATATATATATATATATATTTGCTAGCATGCGTGTGTTGTACATGTTATAAGATATACATGTTCACACTTGTAATGGCTATATATTTATATATAGATTTATTTGTGTAATATATATATGTGATATATACACATGCGTAAATTGATTTATGGTAATAAAATAAATATAGTCAATATAAGATATTGACAATATCCTAGATTTATTTAATATAAGATATTATAATAAATGAGATAAATCAATCAAATAGAGCCTATATCTTCTGTGGATTTTGGATGAACCATTCATAGACCTTCGTGGCACAAGTTTTTTGACTTACTATTGACTGGTAAGCTGTTAAACTCATCATTAGAGGAGCCACCAAGGAACTTAACGTTAAAACCTTTGCCTTCTCACTTGAAGTACGTGTACTTACAAGATGATACTCTCCCCCTTTTAATTTCATCGTCATTATCACCTTTGGAGGAGGAGAAACTTTTAAGAGTACTGAGGGAGCACAAGGGAGCGTTTGGATGGACGATTGCAGATATTAGAGGAATAATCCCATCGGTGTACATGCATAAGATCTCTGTGGACCCAGAAAAGAAAGCGGTAGCTCAACCTCAAAGGAGGTTGATGCCACAACTAAAGGATGTTGTTAAGGAAGAGATCATAAAATGTTGGAAATGGGAATCATTTTCCCATTTGCAGACAGTGGTGGGTAAGCCCGATTCATGTGGTACCCAAGAATGGAGGATTCACTGTCCAACCTAATGAGTTTGATGAATTAATCGCTGTGAGCCTAATTACTGGACATTGAGTTTGCATTGACTTTCGGAAACTGAATGATGCAACTCGTAAAGATCATTTTCCCCTACCATTCATTGATCAGATGTTAGAAAGATTAAGCGGTCATGCATTTTATTGTTTCTTAGATGGATATTCTGGTTATTATCAGATCTATATTGCACCCGAGGACCGGGAAAAGACCACTTTCACATGTCCCTATGCAACTTTTGCATACAATCGCATGCCATTTGGGTTATGTAATGCACCAACAACATTCCAAATGTGCATGATGTCATTATTTGCGGACATGGTGAAGGATTTTCTATAAATTTTCATGGATGATTTCTCTGTATTTGGAGATAGCTTTGATAAGTGCTTGGACAATTTGAATAAATTGCTAAAAACATGTGAAGAGACCAACCTTGTACTTAACTGGGAGAAATGCCATTTCATGGTTATAGAAGGAATAGTGTTGGGTCATAGGATTTCGAAGAAAGGAATGGAAGTTGATAGGGCAAAGATAGAGGTAATAGAGAAGTTACCCCCTCCAACGAACTTAAAGACGTTGCGAGCCTTTCTTGGCCATGCATGATTTTATAGGAGGTTTATTAAGGACTTCTCTAAAGTTTCTAGACCTTTGACGGAATTACCTGCGAAGGATGTACCTTTCATATTTGAAGAGGAGTGCAAGAAAACATTCAAAACATTGAAGCAAATGCTTATAACCGCCCCAATTCTGGAAACCCCAGATTGGAACAAACCTTTTGAGCTTATGCGTGATGCAAGCGACACGCAGTTGGAGCAGCCCTGGGACAAAGAGAGGATAAAATCTTTAAGCCTATCTATTACACCAGTCGTACCCTTAACAGTGCCCAGAAGAATTAAATGACTACAGAGAAGGAACTCTTAGCTGTCATATTTGCATTTGACAAGTTTTGACCTTATCTGATAGGAAGTTTCTCCCAATTAGATTGTGATTAATAGATGGCGCCACACACCCTATAAAAGCAAGGGGTTGACTAGCTATTTTGTACATCACAATTCCAAGAGACTAATAGTTCTTGAGAAAAATAGAGAGTTTCTTAGAGAGAGATTTGAGAGAGAGAAAAGGCCAGTCTAGCAACCGAGTTTTTCATGTAGCAATCCATGATGGGATTCCGGCAGGCTGTTCGTGTGAACTAGCGGTAGAGGCCGAACGCTTGGGCGGCTCCGTGCAACACTACTCTCCTTAGACGGTCAAAGCGTCGATCTTTTAGATCAAGCAAGGTAACCACCGTCTACTAACTTATTATGTTTGTTTCTTCAACGAAGTCGATCCTAGTTAAAGGAAATAAAATTTTGAATTCCGTTGCATTCCCGTGTAGATTTCCTAACATATATAAGGTCTCCTACTTTCTATTCACAGCAGATCAAACGAGTACTACTTAACAGAGTACTGCAACGTTAACCACAAGAAAAAAAAAAGAACATATAAAACAACCAAAAATAAAAAGGGAAAGAGAAAATAACACACCAATAACATTTTTAAATCCGTTGAACACCCCCTTACCTATTATATTTCGAAAGAAAAAACTTGAAAGCAAAGTCTTGAATTCCCGAACCAACACCTCTACGAACATCCTACGATAATTAAACGACAAGCTACGATTAGATAATCCTCTAATCACCAAAACGCAGGTTTATCACTCAAGAACACAAGACATCTAGATTAGGGATAAAGAGGAAATCTTACCGAAAAAAGAACGGCTAGTATCAAAACGATCGCCTCCTCACGGTGATCAATTTCTTCTACTATGGTCTGCACCGAAAATCAACCGTTAAACCTCACGAGTCAAGATTTCATCCTCCCTTTTTTTTTTCCCTTTGTTAGCCGTTGACCTCCTCCCCAAATTTCCAGAAAATTATACGTGATAGAAATACTGGGGATTTAGGGGAATAATCTCTTTTTGTACCCAATTAATTAATCATTAATCAAAATCCTTTTAATTTCTTTTTTTAAATAATCTTTTAAGTTAAAAAAAATAAAATAGGAAAATATAAAATAAATTTTGTTTTACTCTTTTACCTTTCATAAATTTTCGGGGTATGACAGTATCACTACGAATACGCAGTAATTACATAACATTTAATCACCTTGAATTCACATTAACAAGTAAAAAGAAAAAAAAATTGATGCATTGAGTCCTTACCTTGCAAATTAGGGTTGATCTCTGTAGAATTTCCTTCCACAAAATAGAATTATTCTTCTAGTACTTGCATTTCTTGGAGAATGATGATGAATAATTGCTTGACCGATGAATTATTGCTTCAGAAAATTAAAGGGATTAAGAAGGAAGTTGAGGGATGTATTGGTGATTGTAAAAAAGGAAATATGAAGGAAATAACATTTTTATGGTGTTTTACGGTGCAATACTCAAAAGATGCGAGCAAAACCGACTACAACCTCTAGGGGAAGTTTTTGCGAAAAACCGAGAGACAACACTCCTAGATGATAAGAAAGAATGTCTCTTTCTCGGCCTAAAAAGCAAAGGATGAGCACATATTGATCAAGAAGGGAAGTGCATGACGGTTAAGACCTCGAGAGTGCAAGTTTGGTGAGTTAAAACCCCGACCCCTGATTGAATAAGGATCCGAAGATAGTCGATCTGGCGACTATAAACTCATAACTCCCTCCTGAACCCTTATTTACGAAATGAGTCAATAAAAGTAACCGGGTGAAATGACGAGCTTTTTTTCATCCTACCACACCCTTACGCTTGAAACCGATGGCTGTTGAGAAGGTTTTTTTTTACTCGTTATGGAATCTAGTGAAGTAGGTTAGGGTGGAGTCGGAAATAACAAAATATAGAGTAAGGACTAGTGATTAGAGGTCAGGGATTGGGTAGAAAGTTAATGAAATTTGTGCAGAACAGGAAATAAGAAAATTTGGAAAAAAAAGTTGGCCCCGATTAATTGGGCATTCCACCCGATTAATTGAGCTAAGTTTTATCGGTTTCTGCATGTCAGATTTAAGATCAGACCCTTCGATGACATGTGAAGGACACGCTTTGCATCGGTCAGCCCTAGAGAAACCGCTCATTATTCCCTCTTTTCTATCATTTCCTCCTTTCCCGCACTCCACCATTACTCCACCTCCTTAATCCCATCAATCACACCTCAATCCCCTCACAACCATTACTCCTTTAACCTACTATCCCACTAAACCCTTCAATCTCCTTCCATTTTTTCTATTTAAACACCCATTCATCACCATCCTTCTTCATCTTCATCACAAATTTCTCCCCTTCTTTTCTTTTTCATAAATCTCGGCGCCTATCACCATCATTACCACCACTACTATTAACCTTTTCCTTTCAATTATCACCATCTCAAACAACTAAAAATCCATTTTCTATTTTCTGCTGTTGTGCTGCTGTAATGTTGTTATTGCTGCCATTCATCTTCTGTCATCATTAGCAGCTCTGTTTCAGAAAAGAATCCGAAAAATTTGGTCCGATTAATCGGGAGTACATTCCGATTAATCAACGGTCATTTTTGTTCCAGAAAGCCAACAATCTCTATTATCAGCTTTCATGGGTCCAAAACGTAGCAGAACTGTTCATCGTCTGAGCGGTCATCAGGTTGTCTATGGTTATGCCAACCCCTTGATAGACAGGGTTGAGCAATTTGATTCATTGAAGATCTACGAGTCATTCCGAGGTCATTGGAATGGCCGTCCTGTTGCTTGTGAGCGTGGCATCAACTTGGAGGATTGTGGCACTATCTTGCCTAGAGCCATGAAGAATCATGACATTCTTGATATGACGGAGGCACCAAGCCGGATCAATGCTATGGTGGTGCAAGAGTCTTATGCCTATTTAGCCCACAACCCAGGAGCTACATTTGCTATGGTCTGAGGGGTGAAAGTTGATTTCACCATCGAACGGATCAATGAATATTATGGGGTGCGCAACCCACCTGTGGGCCCGGAGGAGTATACATCATCCTCTAATGTTAATGATCTAAAGAGGATGCATATGATTGCTGACTACTTTGGGGTGATATGGAAGTGAAATCCGAGGGGAGTCATAACCATTTTCCTGGAGAATGACCTATCTTGTGATAGGGAGATGCTGAATAGATTAGTATGTTCCCGCCTTCTACCGACCAAGCATACTGCCACTGTTACACCAAGGTGGACAGACTTGATGTTTGATCTGGAGCAGGAATCTCCAGTTAACATCAGCATCCTGATGAACAATCGCATTCAGGATATTGTTGTTGAGTCCGAGCGTGAGCTGCTGCCTTATGACCCGATGATAGATATGTTAGCTGTGGAGAAAGAGGTTCCGGTTCTAGTCAGGGACAATTTGGATGATCTTGCCTAAGACAAGCTCACAGGTGGTTTCATGAGAACCTAGACGAGTGGGTTAGAGAGCTAAAAGAGAGTGCACTCCGGTTCACGAGGGACTCAATCTCAGAGAGCTCTGATAGAGGAGAATGTGAGAGAGATTGCGGGTTTACATCGTAAGATGGATCGTATGATGGACTTCGTAGGCATTCCTCCTTCAACCACACCTCCAAGAACTGTCCCACGTCACGGAGCATCCTCTTCTGCAGCAGATGCCTCCAGTTCTAGACCACCTCCTGGTTACGAACCTCGGGGTGATTTACCTGAGGGCTGGGAGGAATATTTTGATGAGGACTAATTTATTTCTTGTTTCTTGTTTTTATTTTCCATTGTAGTATTTTTATTTTTATTTTTATTTATTTTATTATCCCGTCTTGTATGGTGTCAAACTTTTATTAATAATATAATGATTTTGGTGGCTTAAATTGTTTTGGAGTTATCATATTTCTCTATTACTGCCGCATTATTATTATACGCTTAATGTCACCCGAGTTTCTTCTCTTGGATTGTTTGAGTTATTTAGTACAGATTTTTCGATGACTTCTTCTACGACGACCTTTGCAATTATTAGAGATCCATTTATTTTTCCTTGCTCCGCCCTTAACGAAGCTAAGTTCCTTTGCGTTTTCTATTTTCATCTCCTCAATAGGGACAATGTTTCGATTAAGTGAGGGGTAGGAGAGTCACGTAGCTTCTTTCTTTTAACATTATATGCTTGATTATCTTGATTCTCTTTGATGCACTTTTCACCGCATAGAATTTGATTCGTTTTAAGTAAAAAAAAGAGTTGAGCTCACTAATTACATCATTGCTCCACAAGGCATAGGTGAGAGTTATGTCTACTTCAGAAGTAGTGACGTATTAACCATATATTTTGTTTATGAACCACCTTTTTAAGCACGTATGACTCAATTCTTTAGTGTGCAGTATAGATGACGCATTATTCAATTTAGTATGAAAGAATGAGCATGTGTTATGTGCATGAAGTAGTGACTTATTAATTGTTATTTTGCCATTTGCATTCAATTTTTGAGAATGCATCTGAGTGAGAAGCATTTGGATGAGATGAAGAGTTATCCTAGACCGGGAGTCGATATTTTTCGGTGGATATACTTTAACCAATTGTTGTAGGATGATGGTAGAAACTTGAATTCCGCACAAAGTAAGCCAGGACAAAATGAACTTGCGAGTGAGAGCAAAAAAAGAGTGAGAAATCTACCCAAAAAGAAAAAAGAAAAAGAAAAAAAGGAAAATATATATAATAAAGGCTGTGAGGGAAGCGAACTCGTAGCAACAAGGGCACGACCCTTGCATAAAAAATAAACAAACGAGGACCTAAGAGTGATACTCTGTCCCCAAGTCCGTCTGGCCCAAGTAAGGTTTCATGATTTTTGCCTGAGTCTGAATGCAAGAGGAGCGAGTGTGCACATTGATAAGTAAGGATTATGAGGTCTCTATAATTTCATTCTTTTCTTGAACGCACTATCACAAATAGATTTATCACACGACATATTGATGCATTGGTAAGTGATGATTAATGGGGAAGTTATGGAATGAGGCGTAATATATGTTTTGCCTAAAATCCTTGTCGATATAATGCAATTCTGTATGTGTTATTGTTGTTTGAGAGTCGTTGCACACACACATTGGTTCATGGCATGAATATTGTTTAATATGTTACTAATGGATATGAGCTGGCATGATTTTTATTCTTGCTAGGTGAGGCATTGTTTCCTTTCCGCTTTTCTTTACTCGGAACGATCAAAAGCTAAGTGGGGGTAGTTGATAGCGCTTAAATACAACCAGTAAATTAACCTTTTTTTACCCGAAATTATGTTTGAGAGGAGATAAATAGGCTCGTTATTATGAGGAAATATTGGCTAAATACTAAGTGCGTGTTCCTAGGTTTACAATTCTGCATCTATGTTATTATCACGTGGATTTGGTACTGTTTGGTCTTGTTTTATATGTTTTTCAGGATGTATCAAAATCTGGAGCGGCTAGGAATGGATTTGGACCGAAAGGAAGGCATTGGGCCAAGTGCAGAAAGTCCAAGAAAAGATCTTCCAGAAAAAAGGAAGAAAAACTAGCCCGATTAATCGAGGCCTGTGATGACAAGAAACCAAAGTCTGCCGTATCTACTTGGCCGGTTAGGGTTTTATTGAGTCATATGTCAGCTATAACATCTATAAAAAGCCATAGATACTGATTTTAATAGGAGGATCATGTAGGCTTCCACAACTTCTCATACACATTAATAGAATTTCATGAAATAAGGTTTTCTTTAGTTCTTTGGTGATTTATTTTTTGGTTTCCCTCCTTCCACGCCATCTTTAGCTTGAGTAGATCAAGTTAGATCTCTATAACCGAAGGTATGAAGTTTGAACGTTCCTTTATGTCTTTATTATGGTAGATCTACTTGTATTTACGTGTTATAGTTAATCTGAATGTTTTAACATCCCCATAATTTACTTGAATTAATTAGTAGTGTAGATTCCAAAATAGGAACCGACGCCCCCGATTAATCGGCGGTCTTTACCGATTAATCGCCACAACTTTTAGGTCCTCATAATCTGGAGATTCAGCGTCAGCTACGTTGATCGATAGGATTAATTAAAATGATTACATAGGTCTGTCCAATCTAATATTCGTATATCGTAAATTAACATGAAGGACTGTTACTGAAGTGTTAATTAGGACATAGTGTTGATGGATCCCTAAAAACGTGCTAGTCATAGTCGATAGCTTCTTAGGGAGGTTTTTGATCTTGAACCGGCATCTATAAAACTTATTGCGTATAAACTAATACAACCAACGAAGACGGTTAGTTGCATATAGATTGTCTGATGTCCTTACAATGGAAGTAGATAGGGTTAGAAGATTACACCCGTAGCTAAACTGAATTAAAACGTTCAATTAATTTAGGGAAATTATGTGTGGAAGTAAACATAAGGATAAGCTACACCAAGTTAGTAGATAGGTGGGGATGGGGAGGAATACAATGTTTCTTCTAACAGTATACATGCCGAAAGGAATGCTGAGTGCAGCCACCCTGCTAACAGTATAAGGATAGCAGCCCACTGAACTACTAATAGGATGAGAACAGCAGCCTGCTAATTAATTTAGTATGATGTAATCTATAAAACGGTTATTCAGTTATAGTATGTAGTAACTGTTTGTAACTAACTTCTAACTGATTCATGAGGTGTATGAAGTTATAAATACCCCATGATCAGCTTACATTGTAATTAACTTGTTACTTTTACTTGATAAAAAATAATTCCGTATTTTATTTTGTGTTTGTAAATCTACAAACTTCATAATGGTATATTGGGGTTTGAGGTTCCAGAGTAATCTACACATTGAATATTGGGGTTTCTGTCTTTTACATGTTGCAAAATTGGCTAATGCTACAACAACACCACTGCTGAAGGAAAGCACTCCACATGAAGTGCTTTATGGCACTAAACCAGACTATTCTACTAAAGTTTTTGGTTGCTTAGTATTTTCTTGTACACTTCAACAATATAGGACAAAAATTGACTCAAGATATAGGACTTCTGTCTATCTTGGGAATTCAAATACATCTAAGGGTGCTATTCTCTTAGACATTACCAACAAAGATATCTTTGTTGCTACAAATACTCAATTTCATGAGATTTATTTTCCTTTATTTCAACAGGTATTATGAAGGGCTAGATATCTTACTGACATACCCATTCCTTTAGCAGTACTGGACACTTTTGTTGATCTGCTAAATGAATCAGTATACCAGCCAAATATAGGGTCAGCTGTAGCTGAGGCATCTAATGAAGAGAATGCACCAGTAAATTAGGCACCTAAACCTACACAACTAAGAAGATCCACCAGAACAAGAAAATCACCAACCTTTTATCAAGGGGGTGCTCACACTATTCAGCAGACTACATACCTGTTGAGTGCAGTCATGAGTCTGGACAATCTCTCAGCAGACTATGCCAGATTCATTAATGCCATTGATGTTGTTAAAGATCCTAAGACTTATAATCAAGCCATCAAGCATGATGAATGGAAGCAAGCAATGCAACAAGAGATTGAAGCTCTACAAAAGACTTATACATGTGAAATAGTTGATCTGCCCTTAGGCAAGAAAGCTATTGGGTGAAATGGGTGTACAAAATCAAATACAACCCTGATGGTTCAGTAGAGAGATATAAATCTAGACTAGTAGCAAAAGGCTACACTCGGACATATGTGATTGATTATCAAGAAACTTTCTCACCTGTTGTCAAAATCACTATAGTTAAAGCTTTACTTGCAACAGTAGCATCCAATAATTGGCATCTACATCAGATGGATGTCAACTCTGCCTTTTTACATGGAGATTTGCATGAAGAAGTATACATGCAGTTACTTCTAGGTTGTGCAACAACTAAACCAAATCAAGTTTGCAGATTTACTAAGTCATTGTATGGCCTCAAGCAAGCCGGCAGACAATGGAATTGCAAGTTGATAGAGTCTTTGGAAGCTCAAGGATTCATTCAATCCAAAAATGACCACAGTTTATTTACAAAAGGGTCAGGACAGTCCTTTATTGCTTTGCTGGTCTATGTTGATGACATCATAGCAGAAAGCCCTAGTGAAGAGTTGATTCAGCAAGTAAATGATGCTCCACATCAGCAGTTCACCATCAAAGATCTTGGAAAATTGAGATATTTCCTAGGCATTGAGGCTGCTAGATGTACAAAAGGTATATCTATTTCACAAAGGAAATACACACTAATCTCCTAGAAGAACATGAATTTTTGGGAGCCAAACCTGCTAAGACACCTATGGAGTCTAAGAAGACCTTAGAACATGGTGATTCACAACTTTTAGAAGACAACACTGCATACAGGTCACTAGTGGGTAAATTGATTTATCTCACTTTTACCGGACCAGACATTGCTTTTGTAGTACAACAACTAAGTCAATTTCTGGACACTCCTACTAAAAATCATATGAAGGCAGCTTATAGGCTACTAAGGTATTTGAAGACTAACCCTGGTCAAGGAATCCTATTTCCAGTAGACAACAACCATATACTCAAAGGTTTTATAGGCAGTGATTGGGCCGGTTGTCCTGAAACAAAAAGATCAGTATCAGGTTAAATGATGTTTCTAGGAGATGCTCCAATCTCCTGGAAGGCCAAGAAACAAACAAAAATAGCTAGAAACTCCTCTGAGGCTGAATACAGGGCTATGGCAAATGCAGTCTGTGAAATTCAGTGGTTGGTTTATATACTCCAAGATTTGAAGTTTCCAGATTAGTTTCTTGTTGTGTTATTTTGTGACAATGCCAGTGCAACACACATTGATCATAATTGAGTCTTTCATGAAAGAACAAAACACATTGAAATTGACTTCCATGTTGTGAGAGACAAAGTCAAATCAGGACTTGTCAAGCTTCTCCCGGTCAACACAAAAGAACAAGTAGTTGACATTCTTACCAAGGCCTTGGATGCACCTATTTTCTCATATCTACAAGCCAATTTGGGAATTTCAAAGATCTTCCAGAAATCAAGTAGCTGAAGGGAATGCTGAGTGCAAGCTGTTCATGTACCACTCTTAGCTTAAAGGGGTGTTATAGTATACAGGCTGAAGGGAATGCTAAGTACAGCCACCCTTATTTCAGTATAATGATAGCGTCCTGCTGAACTACTAATAGGATGAGGACAACAGCCTACTGATCAATTCAATATTATGTAATCTAGAAAACGGTTATTCAGTTATAGTATATAGTAACCGTTTGTAACTAACTTCTAACTAATTCATGAGGTGTATGAAGTTATAAATACCCCATGATTAGCTTACATTGTAATTAACTTGTAACTTTTACTTGATCAATAATAATTCCGTATATATTTTGTGTTTGTAATTCTACAAACTTCATCATTTCTGTCTATGTTATTGTTGGTCAATGACCGTATTTGTCTTCTCAATTAGGGTAGATTCGTTTATACTTGAGTTGCATTGTCTCTGTGGGATCAACCTTGATTCTCCATTGCTATGCTATAATTTGACCTAGTACTCTTGCTAGTATATGTGGCATAATGTGCGACATCAGTTTAATGTGAAAATGGATACATTATTTTGCTTCCTTATTTCTTCTATGAAACTACATAGACCCGAGAGTGACGTAGGATGAAATTAAACACGGGACATTACATGGTGGGATTAGAATACTAAAGTAGGCATGATATAGTCATGTAAGTTATGTATTTTAAAAGATGGGGGTATAGTTATCTTAGCGAAGCTAGCAATGTGTTGGGAACTGTCCCATAACCCTTCAACCCAATTCCCTCCTGTTGGAAATAAAATTTATGTTTTGATGATGATTCATCAGTTATTCTGTTATTTTTTTAAACCCCATTGATGAAGTGTCATAACTAGCTGTTATAGTGAAAAGCAAAAATATGTCTAGAAATCAATGTATAGGCTTTTAATAGACTCTGATAATTGTATAAGTAAATCAGACAAGCACTGTCATAGTTCTAAGATCAAAAATGAGAAAATGAGAAACTGACTTGATGTAACTTAGAATATTAAGTTTACAACTGAAGATATAAAACGGACTCAGAGTACACAACTGAAGAAATAAAGAAGGTAAGTTCGCTGAGGGACACAAACTTAGTTGACTTATCTAGAACTGAAGACTGAGGGAACAAACTCAGAGGATGAAGAACTGAGTGTTCAAACTCAGTTATAGAAGATTGAAAAACTGAGGGTTCAAACTCTGTTATGGAAGATAAAGTTGAGACTGTAAAGTTAGAATTCAGGAAAGTCTGTGATAACCTGAACTGACTTTATAGATCCAGAAAGAAGACCTAAGATACATAAAGACAATGATAGCTTAGTTGATTTATGAGTTATGCTGTACTCTGATTAAATCAGTAGTAATCAGATGAAAATTAGAGTACTGAGTCTTGAAGAAAAGTAGAAACTCAGTTAATCCTTCTAAGCTGGAAACTGACTAAATCAATAAGACCAGTTTTCATGCTGAGGTCAAAGAAAGGAAAACAGAAGAAGAGCTGACCGTTATAAAGCAAGCAATCCTATTGGCCGCATAGAAATGTCAGAAAGGACACGGATATTCCTCAAGACAAGAAGGACCACTAACGGATACAAGAATTCAATTTCAAACGTTCAATTTCTTCTAACCATTGGAGAAAGCCCTATAAATAGGCCACTTCTACCTCATTGAGAAGTGTGGAATTCTAAGTTAAATTGTATGTGAAGGTGAAAGTCGATCAAGAAGAACTCTTGCTGTGTACTTTATTGCAAGATCAAGATCATGAAATCTTCTAGTGTTCATAAGCATTCAACGAAAGAACAAGAACAACACTAGAAGAGAAACAACGAGCCTGAGCATATCATAGACATCTAGAGAATAAAATAAAAACACAAATTGAATCATATTTATTGATTCAAGTCTCAACTTTGATTTTATTAAAGGTTTGGACTGTGAAACACCAAGAAGGTATGAAGGACAGTTGAGTGCAGTTAGGAAAACTGTGGTTGTGTAGAGCTGGTGAAGAGGCAATCCTACCCTCTAAGGACCAGTGTAGAAAGCTTAGTTCAAACAACAATTCTACTTGTTGAAGAATGAAGCTAAAAGATTGTAATGCTAGGGATTAGTGAAGGACAATCAGTGTTTAGAATTTACTTTGTGTCTTGTAACTATAAACCTCAAGAACATAGTGAATTTGGCTTCCTACATCACAGGAGAAGAGAGGACTGACAGGATTACACCACCTGGAACCTCTATAATCTATGTCTCAGTTACTTACTTACTTTACGCATTTAATTACGGCATCTAAGTTTATATTACATCTAATCACACACTCAGCAAACATAAGAAACTGAGTCAGCAAAGCATTGCATTTCATATAAACAAACTGATAAACTCAAGTTATCATAAAGGCCTAACTTAATCCACTGCCGGTTAACTTAGTTAAGGATAAGTCAGTTCTGACTTATACTTAGCTTAGTTAGCTTAACTCTACACAAGTTCAAAGCTGAACTCAATCTGCTCAAGATTCAGTTTACAATTAGTTTTTGGGTACCAGTTTATTCACCCCCCTTAAACTTGTGTTAGCCTTTCCAAGGGACCAGCAATTGGTATCGGAGCAGTGCTTCTATTCTGAAGAGACCCATAGATGAATCTCAATATTAGTTTGTTTGCTTGAAGTAACTGAGTATCAGTTATTTCCGATAGCAATAATTGGTATCGGAGCAGTTCTTTCTTTTGGAGGTGATGCACAGTTGTTACTACTTTGTGTCTTTAGCTTAAATAACTGGCTATCATTTATTTTCGATACCAACAATTGGTATCGGAGCAAATCTTCTTCTCTCAAGAGATCTCCGATTGAGCTTTTTTCAGTTTGTCTGCTTGAGATATCTGGGTATCAGTTTTTTCTGACTGAGTTCTATCAGTTATTGCATCATGGAGACACATAGTCACTTTATAAATATGTTTAGTTGTTCATATTTGAGATTTGATGAATACAAAAATAAATTTCAGGCTCTGGTGGCTAAAACTCAAGAAAAGTTGATTGAAACATTCATTGAAGATCCACTCATTACAAGCAATGAAGATAATGCTGATATTATACCCATAAGCTTTGGAGGAAATGATCATGGTGAAAGTGATGAAGAAATCATACTTTTTGGAACTGAACTGATGAGCAACAATACTGGATTAGATAAAGGAAAATAGATAGTAGAAGATGAAGAAGCTAGAACTGAAAATTTATCCATCGAACACCATGAGGTAAATGCTTCTACATCCATTTGTCACACTGTCATAAACAATCATAGAAATGAAGATTTCAATAAAAACCTGGACATACTCATAAAGGATTAGAG
Organism: Gentiana straminea; assembly: GCA_036785695.1. Taxonomy (NCBI): domain Eukaryota; kingdom Viridiplantae; phylum Streptophyta; class Magnoliopsida; order Gentianales; family Gentianaceae; genus Gentiana; species Gentiana straminea. The sequence goes on from JAVUPR010000060.1 coordinate 632,924, forward strand.
GAAATTCAAAAGAATTATGAGAATGTCAAAAAGGAAAAAGAATTGTTGAAAGCCGAAGTTCTAAGATTGAATGCTGAGATTGACCTCATCAAGGATAACAATGGAACCAAGGAGAATTGCACAATTGATGATCTAAAAGAGGTAATAAATATCACAGAATCATCAGTTGACCCAATTCCCAGTGTTCAGTTCAAACCAGGAAAATCATTTGGAGAAAGAACATGTTTAGGGTTTGACAATCAATAGAATTCTAAGTTCAGACCTAGTTTAGTAGCACCTAAGTTTGTAGCTACACAATAGTCAGGAACTCAGAAAACTGACAAAATTGTTAGAACTGACAATAACTCAGCACAGCCTCGACCCAAAACTGACAAAACTGTAAAATCAGTCAGTGGCAAACAACAAACTGAAAGATTCTACAGAAAAACATAGAAGGCTGAAAAGGGCATAACTGATCAGAGATTAGTAAGAAGAACATTCAAGTCATATCCATTAAAGAATGATAATCATTCATGGAATACCAAATTCAGGGGGAAAGGAGGACTCTTTCCTACTGATGAAGACTGGAATGCACCTATGATCACAAAAAGATCATATCAGTTTCACAAAACAAATTAACAAAAGTCTGTGAGACCAAAACAGTAAAACTTTGTGAAAACTGACATTACTTAGTAAAAATATCAAGAAAGGTGTAAAGCTAAGAATTATAGAAATTCAAAGACTAATCTAAAAGGACCTAAACGAATATGGGTACCAAAAATCTCTCACTTTGTTTTGCAGGAGAAAGTCAAAAGCTGAGAGGACTGAGAACTTGTAATTTTCATAACTGAGTTGTGTTCTCAACTGAGGTTTGGAACTAATCAAAATGACGACTGACTCAAGTTTTGGATAAGATCAAAACTGAATCCTTACAGCTGGAGAAACACCGTATCCACTGCATTTACTGACTCAAGCTACGGATGACAGTAAAGATGTGACCTACATTCATCTCAACCGTCCATCTTCTCCACTCACCATATTTTTCACGATCTCAACGTTAGATGTGATTTATGACAAGACATCTTTCAACCCACTCAAAACTTTCCAACTACCATTTCTACAACTTATAAATGCCCTCTTATTTTTCCAAATTAATTCTTTACACTCAGTTTTTGCATAATCCTCACTCAAATTTCCAAATATTTTTGAATATTATTCAACCTTCAGAAATCATGTCGTTTACCCGAGTTGAACCTGGAATGATCATCTCACTTGATCAATATATCGCAAGATACACCAATCAAACACTAGCCAAGAAGATAGCAGAGAAAATCCGGAAAATCAAATGTCTGGAACAGGTGTTCAACATCAATTTGAAGAATGTGTGCCTGGATAACATCGGCGACTTCTATGAGTTTAGGAGCAAAACCATAGAGAATGAAAGAATATTTACCTATGTAACCAAAGTCAATGGGAAAGAGATCAAAGTCACTGAAGATCTCATCGCGGATATTTTTGGCTTTGAGAAATCTGGAAATTCTTCAGCACTAAAAGTAACAAAAGAACAGAAAGAGAATCTTTGGAAAGACATTGCAATCATTGGAGATTCAAATGTATCACTGTCTGGATCAACTGGGCTGCTCAAACCAGAATTCAACTACTTAAACAAGATGCTAGCTAATTGCGTAATTGGGAACGCAAGCAACTTCAGTAATCTTTCCGGCACAAAGATAGATTTTCTATATGTTATCTGGTTCGAAGAAGATTTCAATTGGCAGAGATACATTCTGGACAAATTGGTAGCACAATCCTCTGATGTGCCCAAGAAGAAAGCTGAAGTGAAGAAAATTTTTTTTCCACAAGAAGACTCTTGCACTTTTGGCCTAAAGAATAATTGATTACTTTGGGATTTCAAAGAGAAAGGAAACTGCGGTTGTTGTTGGAAAAATCACAGCAAAGGATGAGAAGAATAAATCTGAAAAGAAGAAAGCTGAAGGTTCTGAAGCTAAACCTAAGAAGAAGAGAAAAAGATCATCCAAGAAGAAAATGAAAACCGGACAAGCACTTGAAGATTTTTTAAAAACTAAGAGAAAAGAAGAGAAAACAGGAAGAATTAGAAAAAGGCAGCACTATGGTAATTGCTAAGAAAGTCATGGAACCCTCACCGGCAAAAACTATCACATCAGTTGCTGGGAGTCAAGCAAAGAAACCTAGAACTGAGGAGACCCCTACAAGACCAGCCCTTACTGAGAAAGAAGATGTTGTTGATGAAGCTGTTGAAGAAGAAGTTGTTCCTTCACTACCGGAAGCTGACACTTAGGGGGAACAAAACCTGAGAACTGATTTTGATGATGAGATGACTGACAGTGATGAAGAACTGATTGGACCTGGTATATTGGCTATGCTTAACTTGATAAATGTAGCGAATACCACACCACAAAAATCAGCATCCATAATTGAGTATGAAGAATCGATCAGAGAATTGGAGGATTCTCAATCGCAAGAAAGAGAAGGTGTTGTAGTAGAATCTAGACCAGTACAAGTCGTCACTCTGAATGAACTTGTTAATGAAGGAGAAGTTGAAAAAGAAGCTGTTAGTATTGAAAAAAAGAAGGAACCGGTTGCTGAGCTGGAAACTGAATCAGCCAAAGAACTTAATGCTGATGAGCCTCAGGCAACTGAGTCAAGAGAAGAACCATAACAAGTTACTGAACCAGCAACTAAAATCAAATGCTTGCTAGAGAAAGAAGTTGTTGTTGAAGAAAAACTTGAAACTGAACAGCCTACCTCAGTCCCAGTAATTGGAGCTGAATCGTCCGCCATCCAGTTGTTGCTGAGGGGGAAGCCAGCAAAACTGAAGTAGAGAAAACTGAAATCGAGAAAGCTGGAACTCTAGCTAAATCCATCCTGGAGAATCCAAGAGAAACTGAAGAAGTTACTACCCAGCCTGATTCATCTGATGATATTAAGGAACTGATTGAAGCTGATTGCAGAAGACTTGATGATTGTCGACACTGGAAGTTCAATTCAATCCAAAATCAAAGAAGTCAACTTGATGAAATGGAAAGCATAGAACAATGGGTTTTTGACTTGTTTGATATCACTCATCTATCCGAACTTTTCAACTATGATGAATTTTTGAGCACTGGCTACTCACTCATCAGAAATAGTTACTTGTAGAAAGTTGCTTTAGAAGGAGGCTTTAAATCAAAGAAAGATGATAATGATGACGATGATGACTCACAGGGGGATCCTGATTTACATAAAAGGATTCTCGCCTCACTACAGGAAAAAGAAACAATCAAAGATGCTACTGAGGAAGAGTCATCTGAAGAAAGTTCTGAAGGAAGTGAAGAAACTGAAACTGACTCAGTCAGTCAGTCTGAAGATCATGAAATAGAAGGGTATCAGTCTCTAACTGAAAAATGTGTACTTGAGATAGCAAAAGCTGAAGCTGACCAAGCTAAAGCCAACATTACTGAAGAAGAAAGTAATGGTGAGTTTGATGTAAAACTGTCACCAGTAAAGGAAACTGATTCTTCCACCGTGGAGAAAAATAGAAAGGAGTCTAAAGAAAGAAGAAAGTCTGAAGAATACAAAGAAAAACTGAAAGATATTATCTCTCCCTTGTCGAAAGAAAAGAAAGGAGTTGAGAAAGCATCTGGAACTGGAAAAGACAAAACTGAGAATGCAGCTAAGATCAACAAAGATGTGCCTACACAAGTTGAACTCATCAAGTTTCATTTTAATGAACTTGTGAAATTGCAGAATGAAGACTTAGGCTTCTTTGGAAAAGTGCTACAATCCATGGAAGGAAGCAAAAAATTAAAGATCCAACATGGAAAAGACCTTAAACTGTGTTAAGGAGGATTGTCATGACACTTTAATCGCAATCAGGAAGACAACCATTGAATCAGAAGCCAGAAAAATTGAGACTCAAGAACGTCCGGTGAATATAGTCACAAATGTGCATGACAGAATGCTTCTACTGGAAAATGCTATGAGAGAAACAGTAGTTGGACAAACCATATTGGCATCAAATCAGCGGTACTTAAATTCCTACATTAAGAGCTTAATCAATAAAGATGATGTCGATAAAGGGGAAAGTTTTGACCTCTTAAAAGTCAATGCAGTTGAAATGCCCCAAGTTCTCGAAAGCATTGATGATAAACTGGTTGAACTAAAGAAAGCCAGAGGAGATTTTAATGATGAAGAAATGCAGCTGATTTTAAAGTTCTCAGAACCAACTGAGAAAAGACTTGGCCTTGATTCACAGCTTTACAACCTCTTCAAAGAATTACCTAAAAAGGAAGGAGAATCAAGAGAACAAGCCATGTAAAGATTTTTAATTTGTCAAAAGGTTCTTGTGCACTACTGGCACAAACTGGGTAAATGGGAGAAAAATTGAACTCTAGATAAGGCCTCAGACAAAGTTGAAGAGATTGACTCTGAGTTCGTACAAGACTTACTGATAACTGGCACAAGCGAATGATTAAGAAGGGTTGTGTTCTTATTTGTTGTATTATTCAAAAGCAAGTTTTTCAGCAAAGAAAATTCATGGAACATATGGGCTAATATTCATGTAATCGAAAGCACTGCAACAAATACCTCCATGAGAGCACGTGCTGAGATCTGTTACAGAAAATTTAGTGAAGCTAATCTAGGGAAAGGAAAAGAAATTGTAACCAAATTTTCTTTTCATGTATTGTATTTTAATACTATGTGTTGTAACTCAGTACCAACAATAAAATACTCAGTTTCTCAGTTCTTTGTATTCGTTTATTTTATTTTGTCCATATCTTTTTGCATTGCTTTTAAGGAGGGTATTGACATCATAAAAAATGGGGAAATTGTTGCAAATAAAATTTATGTTTTGATGATGATTCATCAGTTATTCTGTTATTGTTTTTAAACCCCATTGATGAAGTGTCATAACTAGTTGTTATAGTGTAAAGAAAAACGATGTCTAGAAATCAATGTATAGGATTTTAAAAGAGTTTGATAGTTGTATAAGTAAATCAGACAAGCACTGTAATTGTTCAAGGATCAGAACTGAGAAAATGAGAAACTGACTTGATGTTACTTAGAATATTGAGTTTACAACTGAAGATATAAAACTGACTCAGAGTACACAACTGAAGAAGGTAATTTTGTTGAGGGACACAAACTCAGTTGACTTATCTTAAACTGAAGGTTGAGGGAACAAACTCAGAGGATGAAGAACTGAGGGTTCAAACTCAATTATAGAAGATTGAAGAACTGAGGGTTTAAACTCAGTTATAGAAAATTGAAGAACTGAGGGTTCAAACTCAGTTATGGAAGATAAAGCTGAGACTGTAAAGTTAGAATTCAAGAAAGTCTGTGATGACATGAACTGACTTTATGGATCCAGAAAGAAGACCTTACATACATAAGAACAATGATATCTTAGTTGATTTATGAGTTATGGTGTACTCTGATTAAATCAATAGTAATCAGATGAAAAATGGGGTACTGAGTTCTTGAAGAAAAGTTGAAACTCAGTTAATGCTTCTAAGCTGAAAACTGACTAAATCAATAAGACCAGTTTTCATGCTAAGGTCAAAGAAAGAAAAACTAAAGAAGAGCTTACCGTTATAAAGCAAGCAATCTTATTGGACGCACAGAAATGTCAGAAAGGACACGGATATTCCTCAAGACAAGCAGGACCACTAACGGATACAAGAATTCAATTTCAAACGTTCAATTTCTTCTAACCGCTGGAGAAAGCCCTATATATAGGTCACTTCTACCTCATTGAGAAGTGCGGAGTTCTAAGTTAAATTGTATTCAAGTGAAGGTGAAAGTCGATCAAGAAGAACTCTTGCTGTGTACTTTATTGCAAGATCAAGATCAAGAAATCTTCTAGTGTTCATAAGCATTCAATGAAAGAACAAGAACGACACTAGAAGAGAAACAACGAGCCTGAGCATATCATAGACATCTAGAGAAGAAACTCAAAACACAAATTGAATCATAGTTATTGATTCAAGTCTCAACTTTGATTTTATCAAAGCTTTGGACTGTGAAACACCAAGAAGGTGTGAAGGACAGTTGAGTGCAGTTAGGAAAACTATGGTTGTGTAGAGCTAGTGAAGAGGCAATCCTACCATCTAAGGACCAGTGTAGCAAGCTTAGTTCAAACAGCAATTCTACCTGTTGAAGACTGAAGCTGGAAGATTGTCAAGCTACGGATTAGTGAAGGACAATTGAGTGTTTAGAATTTACTTTGTGTCTTGTAACTGTAAACCTCAAGAACATAGTGAATTTGGCCTCCTACATCACAGGAGAAGAGAGGACTGACAGGATTACACCACCTGGAACCTCTATAATCTATGTCTCAGTTACTTACTTACTTTACGCATTTAATTATTGCATCTAAGTTTATATTGCACCTGATCACACACTCAGCAAACATAAGAAACTGAGTCAGCAAAGCATTCCATTTCATATAAACAAACTTATAAACTCATGTTTTCATAAAGGCTTAACTTAATCCGCTGCCGGTTAACTTAGTTAAGAACAAGTCAGTTCCGACTTATACTCAGCTTTGTTAGCTTAACTCCACACAAGTTTAAAGCTAAACTCAATCAGCTCAAGATTCAGTTTATAGTTAGTTTTTTGGGATAAGTTTATTCACCCCCCTCTAAACTTGTGTTAGCCTTTCCAAGGGACCAACACCTCCCGAATAATTTAGGAAGCCATTTTTCTCTCCGATCCCACACCTGACAAGTATCGGGACCCGACAATTGAGAATGTAAAAAATGGCTCGAATGATACGATCCATTCATCACCCGAGAAAGAAAGGGGTGATATCGCAGTTCTTGATTCCTATCATAATGCACGATTACTTAACAGGGGGATTCACCGCAAATATTATCTTGGCTCATTATTGCCGAGTTAATGGCCTACTTCTTCACAACTACTGTGCAATATCAAAAAGACTACATTTTTTCACTTTATATTGAAAAATAAAATGTAGATTTTCAATCGAAAAATTAAAAATTTAGTATAAATTTCATCCTGGAACTATTGATGATACCCGAATGTTTAGGTTCGGGTCGGATAGAGAAGAAATATACCGTAAATATTATCTTTGCTTTTTCATCAATGTTTGTCTTCTTTCTTTTTTTTTTCTCTTTTTTTGTTATTGTTGTGAAATAACATAATTCATAGTGAATTATATTTTCATTGATTCAATTGTGTAGTGGTGATATAAATATATAGGCCTATATCAACTTTGCCAACAAGTCACACAATAAAATAAATACATAATACTATTTTAGATAATCCCAATACTATCCTCGACACGCCCTCGCAATCTTGTAGGAAGTGGCTGAACACGGAGATTGGATTTAAACTGGAAAAACGAGGCTGAGCCAACAACTTAGGGAGGACATCGGCTAAGTGGTCCTTTGATGAAATAAAAGAGATGCCGAGCGTGCGAGCTGCAACTAACTCGCGAAAGTCAATCTCGATGTGCTTCATACGGGCATGAAACACCGGATTGTGAGCAAGATAGGTGGCTCCAATATTATCACACCAAAGATTAGGTGGGGAAGACAATGGAACCTGCATCTCACGAAGAAGACTGCAAAGCCACCGAAGTTCGGCGGCAGTTTTAGAAAGAGTCTTGTACTCGGCCTCTGTGCTACTTTTTGAAACCGTCAAGGGTTGTTTACTATGCCAACTAATGAGATTCTCATCTAGGAACATAATATGCCCTAACAAAACGGTAATTATCATTATTAGTTGCCCATTCAGAGTCGGAATAAGCCCAGAGTGAAACAGAGGACCTACGGGAGAAGAAGAGAGCATCAAATATGGTGTGCTTAAGATACCGAAGGATACATTTACCAGCAACCCAGTGAGCTTCTGTAGGCGAATGCATGTACTTACTAACCTTGTGGACCACCAAGGCAATATCAAGCCAAGTGAAACTAAGATACTGGAGACCATCAACAATAGTACGGTAACGCAATGGATCGGCACTGGGAGGGCCGTCGTCAAGTGTAAGACGGGTAGAGGCCGACAAAGGTGTCTGGAATGGCTTGGCCTAGTCCAGAGAGGTACGTTGTAGGAGCTGAAATATATATTTGCGCTGAGTGAGAAATAGCCCATCAGAGGTAGGAAGAACCTCAATGCCAAGAAAGTACGACAAAGAACCAAGATCCTTAACTGGAAAGTGCCGACCAAGATAAGAGACAACCTGCTCAACAAGAGAAGACGACAAGCCTGTAATAATAATATCATCCACATAAATCAGTATATAAACACGAGTACCATCACGAGAATTAATATATAAGGAGGTGTTAGCTTTGGAGTCGACAAATCCAAACTGAGTCAAGACATCGGTGAAGCGAGAGAACCAGGCACAGGGCCATAAAGGTTGCGATGAAGGTGGAAAACTTAATCCGGATAATCAGGGTGAACAAATCCCTAGGATTGCTGCATATAAACGGACACAGATAAATGCCAATGGAGGAAAGCATTCTGAATATCCATCTGGCGAAGAGACCAACCGTGTGAAATGGCAAGTGATAGAAAATGGTGAATTGTGACCAGTTTAATGACCGGACTAAAAGTGTCAGTGAAATCAACCCCTTTTGCCTGATGAAAACCCTTAGCCACAAGGCGAGCCTTGTGACGCTCAAAACGCCTATCGGCATAACGTTTTGCAATAAACCCATTTATTGCCAACAATATTCATACATGGATGCAGAGGAACAAGATCCCAGATCTGGTTGCGCAACAACGCGTCAATTTCCTCCCTCATAGTATTACGCCAATTCGGGTGTTTGGAGGCTTCGGTATAGGAAGTGGGGTACAGGGAGTCGGTAGAAGCAACAAGGGCTTTAGGAAGCGGGTAGCAGATAAAGTCAGGCCGAGAGATAGGTTTGAGGGAGTTGGTTTTGGTGCAAGTGACCAAGGTATGAGTGGGAGAAAGTGGGGAAAGATGAGTCGGGAGAGGCTGAGGCCGAAGTGGACGCAGGGGAGGTGGATGGGGAAGGCTCGGGAGCAGGAGCCGGAAGGGTTTGGGCCGGATTGGAGGGAGCCAGCATGGGAGGTGGATTTTGTGGAGGTGCCGGTAGGAAGACAGAAGCGGTACAATTCGAGTGTCAAAAGTGGGTTGCGAGGGAGAAGGTGTATAGGGAATGACGGATTCATCAAAAACCATAGAGAGATCAATATAGATACGACCAGAGGCAAGGTCCAGGCATTTATAACCATGGTGGGAAGGACTATAGCCAAGAAAAGGATGCATGTTTTAGAGCAGAAATTAGTATTATGATGGTTGTAGGGACGGAGATAGGGCCAGGACACACAGCCAAAGATTCAAAGGAATGTATCGTCAGGAGAGCGATGGTAAACCATTTCAAATGCAGATTTATCATGGAGAAATTTGGTTGGAAGATGGTTGATAATATAAGTGGCAGTGATAAAGGCATCCTCTCAATAGGTGTCACGGATTTTATCAACAGAAAATAAACAAGTAATAATATTTATAAATCCGGTATTCCCCAAGTGTAGGGATCGTAGTACAGCAATTAATACCGGAGTCGATCACAGGGAATCGGGGTATCTAGTTCATTAATTCTCCTAAGGTTGTTACTACTAAAACGAAACTAAAAACGATAAAATAAACTGGACAGAGGATTGTCAGTCCAAAGCCAGGGAGGATAAAAGCGATAATAAATAAATAAAGCTACAACTAAGAAAACAATAAAACTAACTATCATGATAATGACTGAAGCAAATCAACATAGAACAAACATGATCCACCATCCCGCAACCCTTAATTCTTCCCTAGATTATTTTATGATGATTCAATCAAAGTTGTGGTTCACCTAATCAAAGGTATGAATTCCTACTTCCGTAAGTAATCCGTCTATCAATCTCATCATCTTCCGATCTATAGAGATTAACGCTCTCAAAACAAGGTGCAAGATTTATTAGATCTAACAACCTAGTGATCTAACCTATCAACTTCCGTTATGTCAAGGTTAAAAGTCTAATCTTTCCTATGGTGATCTAGGGTTTACACCGATTTCCATCATACGGTAAACATCAAATAGCAATACATCTTCCGATATCGATTGCATAAACAAATAAACAAAGGAAAGAAAGAAACTTTAATTAAAACACTCACAAGATTATCCAAGAGGGAAATCAAAAACGCTGCTGAAAAGTAACCATGGATGCTCCAGTTCACAGCTTGAAGGCCATCAGCATGGACGAACAAGAACAGAAAAGAAACGAAAATAAAACCTAATCTAACCGCCACCCCAGCCTCCCAAAAGGGGGCTGGGGCGCCTAGGGCTCCTCTCTAATGTTTGTGTGTCAAGAGGGATCGAATTGTGTATGTTTTAGGGTTGAAATCGCGCTGCTATTTATAGGAAAAATAAGTCGGTTTTAGCATGGCGGTGCCTGGACGCCCGTCCAAGTACCTTGGACTGCTCCAGACGCCAGTTCACTTCACATCCAAACTCTCTGTACCAAAAATCTCATCCTGGACGCCAGTCCAAACTGGACGGGACGTGGACGCCAGTTCAGCTGCTTTTTCTCCCAAATTCATCTTGATCTTCATTCCAACTTCATCTCTATCCCTTTCCTTCCATGCAAATCATCACTTGAACATCTTTTAAGCTCCTTTCATCCCTCTCCATGACATGTAAATGTACCTTCAAAACCATAAGAACACGCAAAGTGTAAAACCATAGATAACTACCAATAAAATCACGAAATTAGCTCAAGTTTACACTTAAAGACTTAAAACCCATTTGCTCAATATTTCAATATAAAGCTCAATTTCTATGAGAAACATACGAATATGGAGAGAATTGATATAAAATATATCCTTATAAAACGTATAAAATCACCCTTAACAATAGGGAAGCGGAATATTAGATTGGGTAATAAGGGAGAGGCTGACTTCAACAATTTGACGGTGGTGGCGCTCAATAGAACCAACTTGTTCATAGGTGTGGGGACAAGAAAAACGATGACGGATACGAAGGGAGGTAAGAAGAGTGGAAACGCGATGATACTAACCTCCCAGTTAGTTTTGATAGCTTTTAGTTTGGTATTGAACTACGTTCAATCATAGAAAGAAAGTCAGGAAAGATAGTTTCAACATCAGATTTATTTTTCAGGGGATAATGCCATAGGTATTTCGTTAAGTCATCTAGAAAATTGACATAATAACGGGAACCATAAATTGAGGGTTCAGAGCAAGGACCCCAAACATCAGAGTAAATCAGGTCTAAAGGAGCAGTGGAGGTAAAATCAGAAGTGTATAGCGGGAATCGATGACTTTTAGCCAACTGACACGGGGTACACACAGCATGGGGTGTTTTAAAAGAAGTAAAATGAGCTTGGCTTTTTAAGGCTTGACGGAGCATAGAATAAGAGCAATGACCGAGGCGCTGATTCCACATGGTGGAGGAGGTGACGGAGGAGGCAAGAGCTTGGGTAGAAGCAGGGGGTCAATGGAGCGAAATAGAGAAGTGATAGATGCCATCTTTTACAAATCCTCTAAGGTGGACTTGACCTGAGTAATCTTGTACAAGAAAGTAAGACCCATGAAATTCAAAATACACAGAATTATCAGAGGCAAATTTTTGCACATATAAAGGTTTCTAGCAATGGAAGGTGGAACAAGAATGTGAGATAAATAAAAGGATTGGGAAGGGGATGTAACAGAAGAAAAGCCATAATGAGTAATAGGTAAACCTGTACCGTCGCCTACATGCACTTTGTCGGGTCCAGCATAAGGTGTAGAAGATAGGTTGAGATTGCGAAGATCATGAGTGATATGGTGAGTGGCCCCGGTATCCGCAATCCATTTTAAGCCGGGATATGTGGAAGTCGCGTGTGCGTGAGGCAGCCGGGGTGGTGGAGCACGATGAACCGGCGGGTGGTAGTACACATAACGAAGGGAGCAAGCTAGGGCTGTATGACCTGTTTTGGCACAAATTTGGCATGTGAGGGGCTGTGCACCATGAGAGACGCCAAAGTATGGGGGACAAGGATAGCAACAATCATGGCCTAGCCCCCGGCCTTGAGAAGAATTCGAACCATGGCCATGGTTTGGAGAAGCAAAGGCCGACGAGGTTGCATAGCCGCCTGAGGGAGGCTAACGGTTTGGCATGTGGAGGGAGGGGGGTTGTGCACCTGTTTTGCTGATTCCCACTTTTTGGTCATGATTATCCTGATTTATTATCCTTCGGGCTTCGGTAAGGTATAATCTTAAAAAAAAAAACCTCACCGAACCTGCTTCCAATTATTTTGAGTTTGTAATGTCTCTCTATCAGTCCTATGGACGACGGTTTGAATCGGTTGAAATTGAAAATTGGGAAAAATTTGATGAATTATTAAGGAATTGATGCCGGAGTTGATCAACGGAGAAGTGATGAATCAAGTTATCAGGTATGTAACAGACAAGAAAGTTGAATCAGGGATTTTTGTTGAATCTAGAAGTGATTTTGTAGGTTCGAATCTCGGAATTCGAAAATTGAAAAAGTTGATGAATCGAAAAATTCAAATGAGAAAGTTGATTTAGGAATTCTTAATGAATTGCCGGAGAAGAAGACTAGTTGCCGCCGGTGGTTTTTTTTTTTTTTTTTTTTTGGAGGTTCAAGAAAAGGGTTAAGGTTTAAGAAAGAATTGACATACCGAAAGAAAGAAATTGATAGGGTAAAAAAAACTTTTTTGCCCCTCGTGGTTTGTTAAATGAAGATTTTGTCCTCTCGGTTTAAAATTATATGGTTCAACCCCTGGGTTTTCCACAAACCATCAACTACAAATTCAACAAAAAAAAGAATATTCCATCAGGATATTCATTTTTTAAATAATATACCACTTTTACCCTCAGTCTTCTATTTCTTTTTTAAATAATGGGTTCTCATGGGTTGTGATTTCCGGTAAAAGTGGTATATTATTTAAAAATGGAATATTCCGATGAAATATTCTTTTTTTTGCCTGAATTTGTAGTTGATGGTTTATGGAAAACCCCATGGGGTGAACCATATATTTTTAAACCACGAGGGGGCAAAAGCTTCATATAACAAACCACGAGGGGGCAAAAGATTTTTGAATCAGCTTTGATACCAAAACATAATTCATAGTGAATTGTATTTTCATTGATTCAATTATGTAGTGATGATACAAATATATAGGCGTATATCAATACGGCCAAAAAATCACACAATAAAATAAATACATAATAATATTTTAGATAATCCCAATAATATCATCGACATGAAACACCAAAGATTCAGAACTATTACCCAAAAGAAACAAAAAAATTCGTTGGACAAATTTGGAGAGATGGTAAACCATCTCGTTCAATAAAATTACTGGTATAATTGTTTTTTTTATTTTAAAGAAGGTACTATTGCTAAAAAATTGGAGAAAATATTGATAGCCGTGATAACATACCATGCGACATCTAAAAATCTTACATTTTTTGGTATTATATTCATCTTTATTGATATAATACTTTTAAGTGTTCAAAGTGCATGCAAAGAAAGTTATGGGCATATTGTTGAAACTGAAATTTATAGTCTAAAATCTGAAATCTGAATATGATAAGTAACTGAAACATAAAAATAATAAGTCTGTTTGATAACACAATAACTCTGAAAAATTAAAATGCTTAATTTTATAATATTGCCCTTACAACAGCTTTATATATTAGAAATATATATAATACATGTGAAGCATACATAAATGTTTAATTACAAGAAACGTATGTTACAAATTTTCCTTATCACCAGATTTTTTTCTTAATATAATGTGACTATAAAAATTACACATATAATGTGAGCGATGTCGTTAATTCTTTGGAATATTTGTGTTTCAATTTCATAACATTTGTAGAATCCAAAACATTATATAAATAGTAAACAATTGTTACTTTTTTTTTAAGTAGTAAACACTTGTCACTGAAAAAAAAATTAACACATTATCATACAATTATGTTATAAAAGTATAAAGTCATTAAAATAAATAGATTTGTACAAAATAAAAAATATTTACGGAGGATCAGTTTTGCTGGACATAGAAGTATATATTAAGGTGGGTTCTATTAGCACCCCGTTTTTACTTTCGGCACCCATTTTTGGATTATTTTTTCGGATGAAAAAAACGTCAGTCACACTGGTGAACACCAACGTCGTTGAACACCAACGTCAGTGTGCCACAAGGAACACCAGTGGAAAGTCGTGGACTGACGTTTCTAAGTTTTAACACTTTTTATATAGGGAACGTTTCAACTGGTGTTCCTTGTTGAACACCAACGTCGGTGTCACTGACGTTGGTGTTCAACAAGAAACACCAGTGTGATTAACGTTCCCTTTATAAAAAATCACCGGGTGGCGAAGTAATTTTTTGTGGTGCCGGGAGTAACAAGGGTGCCAATAGTAAATTGGGGGAGTGGAACCCCTTATATTAATAGGGGGGGGGTTACATTTCTAATGCAACATTAATAATACTTTTCTTTGCTTTACCCTTATTTATTGTAATAGGATAGAACCTCCAATGACTTTTTAGTCATTTTATTTTAAAGTATTTAATAGTATTATGGGTAGTTTGTAAAAAAAGAAAAACAATTGAATAAAGATTATGGGTAGTTCCTGTCGAACGTAGGTTTGCAAAAAATTCAGTGTTAAGTAGTATCATAATCACTTAAACTTTTCCACAATTTTCACAGCAAATTAAGATTATCTTAATTAATTAAGTGGTGTTAAAAAGTAGGGGTAATTGGGGAGAAAGACAAAAACATTTCATCAATTAAGGAAAATGACAGTTTTTCAAAACATTTGCAAATGACAAACTATTTTTTTTTTAATTTTCTGGCGTATTTTTTTCCCAAATAAAAAAACCAACACATTTTCTCTCTCATCCATCGTTTTTAAAGACTCATAACTCTCAATCTAGAACTCCAAATTGAAAATTCTTTCACCAAATATTTTATTTTTTCATGCTCGTTATTTTGAGACCACATTCAACATATTCCGACGTGATTTCAAAAAATCCGTTGTCGAAATTCGATATTGTTCGAAATTCAGTTTCGAAATTCACTGATTTTTGGGATTCACTGGGGAGATGTTGTTGGGTATACAGCACTCTGCCCGCCTATGTGCATTCAAACCATGGCGCTGTGAAGGTGTGTTATAAAGAAATAAAGTAGCACGTTTACTAACACCAATTGGTTTTAGTACAATGGTAAGTCCTTGATCCTAAAAACCGGTAGCAGAACAGGTCATGGGTTCGAAATACTGGTAACAACATACTGTGTAAATGCCGAGGTTTGTGACTGGCAGGCGCTGGGGGAGATTGTTGGGTATACAGCACTCCACCCGCTTATGTGCATTCGAACCATGGCGCTGTGAAGGTGTGGTATAAGGAAATAAAGTAGCACATTTACTAACACCAGTTGGTTTTAGTACAACGGTAAGCGCTTGATCCTAGAAACCTGTTGGAAATAAAATTTATGTTTTGATGATGATTCATCACTTAGTTTAATTATCTTATTTAACCCCATTGAAGAAGTGTCATAATTAGCTGTTATAGTGCAAAGCAAAAAGATGTCCAGAAATCAATGTATATGATTTAATAGAGTCTGATGTTTGTATAAGTTAAATCAGACAAGAACTGTAATAGCTCTAGGTTCAGAACTGAGAAAACGAGAAACTGGCTTATTGAACTGAGTTCATAACTGAACAATAATCAACTAATAAAAACTGACTAGGAGCACACCAACTGAAGGCTGAAGGATCAGACAGTTATAGAAGAAGAACGGAAGAAGGTAAGTTCGCTGAGGGACACAGACTCGGTTGACTTATCTAGAACTGAGAATTGAGGGTTTAGACTCAGTTATTGAAGATTGAAGAATTGAGGGTTCAAACTCAGTTTTGAAGACTTATACCGAGACTGTAAAGTTAGAATTCAGGAAAGTCTGTGATGCCTTGAACTGACTTTATGGATCTTGACAGGAAGGACTAAGTATCATAAGGACAATGATACATTAGCTGAAATGCAAGTTATTTTGTACTCTGATTAAATCAATTATAATCAGATAAAAATGGAGTACTTGGTTTTAAAGAAGAGTAAAAACTCAGTTAATACTCTTGAGCTGAAAGCGGACTAGGATAAGCTTTCATGCTGAGGTCAAGGGAAGCTGAAGGAGAATCTGACCGTTATAAAGTAGCCAATAAAATTAGCGGAACATAATTGTGAGAAAGGACACTGACATTCATCAGAATAAGCAAGACCACCAACATATACAAGAATTCAAATACAAACGTTCAAATTCAGCTAACCGTTGAAGAAACCCCTATAAATAGAATACTTCTACCACTAGAAGAAGTGCGGAATTCTAAGAATTAATCTAGTCAAGAAAGATTATACAAAGGGGAAAGTAAATCAAAAGAATTCCTGCTAAGTAATTTATTGCAAGATCAAGAAATCTTCAAATGTTCATTAGAATTCATGAAAGATCAAGATCAAACATTTGAAGAAAGACAGAGCTGAACGTATCATATATATCTAGAAGAAGAAGCTCAAAACACAATTGAATCATAGTTATTGATTCAAGCCTCAATTTTGATTCCATCAAAGGTTTGGACTGTGAAACACCAAGAAGGTGTGAAGGACAGTTGAGTGTAGTTAGGAAGACTGTGTTTGTGTTGAGCTGGTGAAGAGGCAATTCTACCCTCTAAGGACCAGTGTAGCAAGCTTAGTTCAAAAAACAATTCTACCTGTTGAAGACTGAAGTTGGGTGATTGTGAAGCTAGGGATTAGTGAAGGGCAATCAAGTGTATAGAATTTACTTTGTGTCTAGTAACTGTAAACCTCAAGAACATAGTGGATTTGGCCTCCTACATCATAGGGGAAGAGAGGACTGAATGGATTACACCACCGGGAACCTCTATAATTCTTGTCTTATTTACTTACTTTACGCATTTATTTAGTGCATCTAAGTTTATATTGCACCTGATCACAGACTCAGCAAACTTAAGAAACTGAGTCAGCACAGCATTACACTACATTATATTTAAATGAACTGATAAACTCAAGTTTTCATAAAGGCTTAACTTAATCCGCTGCCGGTTAACTCAGTTAAGGATAAGTCAATACTTACTTATACTCAACTAAGTTAGCTTAACTCCACACAAGTTTAAAGCTGAACTCAATCTACACAAGATTCAGTTCTCAATTAGGTTTTTGGGGACAATTTTATTAACCCCCCCTAAACTTGTGTCAGCCTTTCCATAGGACCAAAAATTGGTATCGGAGCAGTGCTTCTGTTCCGAAGAGATTCATACCTGTATCTCTATATCAGTTTTTTTGCTCGAAGTAACTGGGCTTCAGTTATTTCCGATACCAACAATTGGTATCCGAGAGGTTCTTCCTTCGGAGGAGATCCAAAGTTACTCTGCTTCGAGCCTGAGTTTTTCTATTTCAAAGACACTTCAATTTCTCTTTCAAAGTTTTCAAAACCTGCATCATGGAGTCACACAATCATTTTAGAAATATGTTATGTTGGTCCCTTGGAAAGGCTAACACAAGTTTAGAGGGGGGGGTGAATAAACTTGTCACCAAAAACTGAATTTTAAACAAATTAAGGTTCAGTTAAAACTTGTGTGAAGTTAAGCTGACTAAGCTGAGTTTAAGTGAAACTGACTTAAGCAAAACCTAGTCAACCGGCAGCGGATATAATTCTAACCTTTTTCTTGATCTTGTTATTCTATATGAAAGCTGATTGTGCTAAGCTGAATTCTGGTTAATGCCAGTTTGTGAGCTGTGAGGTGTATACCAATCAATTCTCAGAATGCTGTAGATAAATGCTAAGCAAATAAATAAATGCGTAAAGTAATCAGGAAAATATTATAGAGGTTCCTGGTGGTGTAATCCTGTCAGTCCTCTCTTCCCCTGTGGTGTAGGAGGAAAATTCCACTAGAACTTCTTGAGGTGAGCTGTTACAAAAAGTCCTAAACAATAGTCCTTGGATAATCCTAGCTTCATTATCTAAACAGTTGTAGAATAGGTAGAATTGCTACTCTTAAATTGCTTGAACACTGGTCCTTGAAGGGTTACGTATGCCTCTTCACCAGCTACCACCACAAACACAGTCTACCCGACTGCTGTGACAACTATCCTTGGGAAAACCTTCCCGGTTTGCTTCACAGTCTAAACCTTTGATGTAGAATCAAAGTTGGGCTGAGAATCAATAAATTGATTCTCGTTTGTGGTTCTTCAAAGTTTCTGAATCTGGATAAATTCTGTGTAATTTGAACACTTGAAGAATTTCTTGATATGATCTTCTTATAGCGCAGAGATGATAGCAATTCGAATAAAACGACTAATGCACAAAATGCCTGTTGATCTTGATAATTATGTTGTTTTTCTTTGGTGCAAAGTTCTCTAATTATAGTGTGAGGTCCAACGTACATCTTGTTTGAATTCGAATTGTATCAATGTCTATCTTGTAACGGCTATATTTTGTGACCGTTCTGATGTGTCAGTATTTCATCCAATAGAATTGCTTCCTTTATAACGTTCGACTGTACTATCATTTTGTTGGATGACTGACATATAATACTGAGTTTCCTGAGCAGTTTTATACTATGTTTATCAAATGTCAGTTTCTTGAATGACTTGGAGTGTTAACTGAGATTTTACTCTTCTTCAAATATCAAGTACTCCAGTTTTCATTTGATTATAATTAACTTAATCAGAGTACACCATATACAATTATCTTCTACGAATTCATTGTCCTTATGATTCTGAGGTCTTCATACAAGATTCATAAAGTCAGTTCAGGTCACCACAAACTTGCCTGAAGTCTAACTTTATAGTCTCGACTTGTGATCTTCATAACTGAGTTTGATCCTTCAGTTCTTCAATCCTCAGTAACTGAGTCTGTGACCCTCAGTTATTCTATCTTCTAGATAAGCCAACTGAGTCTGTGCCCCTCAGCGAACTTACCTTCTCCAGTTCCATATTGGTGTAGTCTGAGTCAGTTTGTTTGTCTTGACGATTTCAAGTTTTCTAAGTGACTTCCATTTTTCAGTTTCACGACACACTAACTATTACAGTGCTTGTCTGATGTAACCTATACAAATATCAGACTCTAGTAAAACCTATACATTCAGTTCTAGACATCTTTTAGCTTTTCACTAAAACAGCTAGCTTCAGCACTTCATCAATGAGGTTAAAACAATACTTTAGATAAATATGATGAATTATCATCAAAACATAAATTTTATTTACAACAATTTCCCCCTTTTTGATGATGCCAAAACTCTCCCTAAAATAAAAGCTTAAAGATCAAAACAATGTAAAACTGGAATAGTTACACTTTGTTCAAATAAATTTTAACTAGAGTCTAAGCTCTTTTCTGTAGTTTTTGTGTAATTGTAATATACTTCATCTCTTTTTCATGTAGACGATAATCATGTTCTAGTTTTGAGTCTTCCTTAGAAAAGGTCTTGTTATAGTCTACTTGACTTCCTTCTTTCCATTTCCTCCATAAAATTAACTTTGGTAAAGCTTATTCATCCAAGTAGTATTTTTCAAATTCTGCTACATCAGCTTTCATTCGTTCAACTTTGTCTTTTATCTTCAGTTTGTCTTGAATCCTCTTTTTCTTCTTATATTGCGCCATCTTCTGATTGTAGAGTTCATCAGATAAGAAGTAGTTCAAGGATTCATCAATAGTATTATCCTTGTCCTTGGCTTTGATAGGATTATGATCATTGACAAACTTTAACCACAGATTCTTTGTAAGAGTAGCTCTCCGATCTTCAGGTTGACTATATTTCTCAATGAGCTGCTCATCAATTAATTCTTTCTTTAAGAACTTTGGATCTGATCTATATTTTTCCAATTCATCTTCAAGTTGCTTCTTTTCTTTGAGTAATCTCAGCTTTTCTTCTTCCGCTTCCCCCTTTTTGGCATCATACAATTGATCTACCAAGGCATGAGTTGTTTTTTGATCGGCTTAGATACGTTGCTGAGAAGCAAGTACTTCTTTGAGTTGAGTCTCTAACCCATAGATGTGCTGATTCATATGCCAGTGAGCCTGAGCATGTGTTTCCCTATCTACTGCGGTTGAGTCTTCAAGTTTCCATTTAAGTAACAAAATTTCTGAGGCAGCGCTGGAAATTGATTTATGGATCATCTCTAATCTTGCATGAACTGAGATATCTGTTTTAGTTCTATAATCTAGATATCCAGATATATTAGATAGAAGTCCATTGTATGCATCCTTTTGACTGAGTACAATCTTCAAGTTCTCATGAACTTTGCCTAATTCCTCATTTGTCAGGATATCAAACGGATCATATGTTGCTTCTGATTGAACTTTAGATTGAGTGATTTCATCAATGATCATAAGTTGAGTATCAAGTCCATCAGTTGCTTGCTGATTGTCAGTTGTCTGATTTCCAACTGGAAAATCTTCTTGCTGAGTTACAGTTTGCACAGCTTGAAGTTGAGATTGAGTAGCTGTCTGCAAACCTGTAGTCATATCAGCTTCTTTCATTGAATTATCATCTTCATCATCTTTCTTCTTCAAAGAATCCTTGGGAGATGATGAAATGGCTGATTTTCTACGTTGAGCTAATTCAGTGAATCTGTTGAAACAATTTGCAAGAAACTCTGACATAGGAAACATAGTATATAGATGTCTAATTTCCAATTCCTTCAAGAGTAACTTTTCTTCAGATTGTAAAATAGCATCACGAGAATCTTCTAGTTTAAGCTTCATATTCATTAGTTTGATAATTCTATCAGCTTCAAAACTTGGGGCTTGTTGCTGATCTGATTCGTGTTGAGATTGTTGTAGCTGAGAAATTTCAGCAGTAGGGGTATCTTTCTGTGTGATTTCAGCTGTCTGTTGTTGTAGTTCCCCCTCAGTTGGTGCTTGTTGATTCGAAGTACCAGGGTATAAAAATTTGACAACTGATTTCTCTTTTGCTGAGTCAGCTTTCCGCTATATTCCTTTGTGTTCAGCTTCCTGCTGAGACACAGTTGTCTGTCTTGCTTCAGGTTGGGAAGTTGTTCTTGTAACCGCTGCAAGTGCCTCTATATCAGTAGTTGTGGCTACAGTTTTTCTTTCTTTCTTCCCTGCCTAGAGTTTTTCTAGATAAAATTGGATGATTCCACTGAGTGTTTTCTTCAGTCGGAATCTGGCAACAGTTACTTGTCCTTCAGCTTGGGCTTTCTGGACACTTTCTAATTCAGCTAAATGTTGCTTCTTTATCTGATTGACAACATAACCAGCCCAATTGAATTCTAATTCGTCCCAAATTATGTTAATCAGATAAACATTGCATCGGATAATGTGTTGATTCCTTTAGATTTTCCAATAACATGCCTGCTGAGCCATCTACTGAGGAGTCCAAATTCTGGCTTGAGTTTGTCAATATCAGTGCCAACTTCTGCTGGTTCCTTAGATAGTGAAATCTGCCTAAGAAAGGCGTCTCTTTTCAAAGGTAGACAAGTCAAGTCTATTGATGTCACAGATGAATTTGTGAAACCAAATATTGACTTCATGACTCGTTCATTGATAATAATACGATCTCCACGAACTGTAGTGAATAGGGAGTCTCTTACTAAATGCATATTCTCCCAGAACTGCAAAATTCTTTCCACACCCCGTTTTTCGTTGAAAGTAACCTCCAGAATGTTTCTTAATCCTGGTTGTTTCTGGATCTTCTCGTAGATATAACTTGCTAACAGAGTGTTGTTGCACATAGTTTCATAAATTTCGAATGTATACACATCTAAATTTGTGATCAATCTTTCTTCTTGTGATTTCTTTGAAGTGGCCATTTTTTAGTTGAGTGTGAAAACAAAATTTTAATTTGGAGATTATGAAAAATCTGTTTTTTGATTTTAAGGAAATGTGAACGGAGGTTGGATATATAGGGGTAATGTACTGACGGTTGATTAGTACAACTTTTCAAATTCCATGATGGTTTGAGTAACCAATGCATGTACTATTCTGACAGTAATGGGGTGTACACGCAACATATTCTGATAAAAACTGCGGTATTTAAATGTGATATAACCGCTTTCGGTTTTATCTTATCAACCTTTGACTTAAGTTGACTCTTATAAAAATTGATGCTGAGGTCAATTCTAGAGTAAAGTTGGTCAGTTCCAGTTGGTCAGTTTGAGATTGTTGATGTCAATGACTAATCTGTTAAGTGAGCGCACCCAGCATAACAAAGATTAATCCCCTTGGCGAATCTCTGGCTTAACTAACTTAACTGACTTTGATTATCCCCAATTCAGTTCTCAGTTTGGCAAATCTTTCTTTGTCCAACGGTTTTGTAAAGATGTCGGCCAAATGATCTTCACTAGGTACATAAAGAACTGTAATATCCTTTTTCTCCGCATGATCGCTTATAAAGTGGTGACGCACATCAATGTGTTTTGTTCTTGAGTGCAAGACTGGATTGTCAGTAATTGCAATTGCACTTGTGTAGTCACACAATATGGGAATCGTTCCTTCTTCTATCCCATAATCTCCCAATTGATTTCTAATCCATAGAACTTGAGCACAACAACTTCCAACTGCTATATATTATGCCTCAGCTGTTGAAGTTGAGATAGAATTTTGCTTTTTGCTAAACCAAGACACAAGTCTATTTCCTAGCAACTGACATGTGCCTGAGGTGCTCTTTCTATCCACTTTGCATCCTGCATAATCTGAGTCTGAATAGGATATCATCTTAAATTCTCCTTCTTTTGAATACCATATTCCAACTCCATCTGTATCTTTCAGATATTTCAAGGTTCTTTTTACAACTGTGAGATGACTTTCCTTTGGTTTCGACTGAAATCTTGCACATACACCAACAATAAAAGATATATATGGTCTACTTGCTGTAAGATAGAGTAAACTTCCAATCATTCTTCTGTAAAGTGTTTGATCAACATCTTTGCCTTATTTGTCTTCATCTAATCTGATGTTGGTCCCCATTGGTGTAGAAATTCCAGCTGATTTTTCCATTCCAAACTTTTTGATAAGTTCTCTTGTGTATTTTGTTTGGTGAATGAATTCCATCATCTAATTGTTTAACTTGTAATCCAAGAAAATAATTGAATTCTCCCATCATACTCATCTAAAATTTGCTCTTCATTAAACTTGCAAATTTCTCACATAACTGTTCTTTTTCTGATCCAAAGATAATGTCATCAACATAGATCTGAACAAGTAGAGTGCTTTCTTCATTCTGAATAAGTTTTTGTCGATAGTTACTTTGATAAATCCATTATCCACTAGAAACTGAGATAGAGTCTCATACCAAGCTCTTGGTGCTTGTTTAAGTCCATAAAGAGCTTTCCTTAGTTTGAAAACTTTATCAGCTTGATCTTTGATCTCGAATCCATCTGGTAAACTTTGAACTTCTTATGAGCTGTAAAGGCAAGAAATAGTCTGATTGCTTCCAATCTTGCAACTGGTGCATAAGTTTCATCAAAGTCTATGCCTTCTGCTTGAGAATACCCTTTAGCTACGAGTCTAGCTTTGTTTCTGATGATATTCCCATCTTCATCAAGTTTGCTTCTGAATACCCATTTGGTTCCAATGATATTCACATGAACTGGTCTTTCTACCAATTCCCATACTTGATTTCTTTCAAATTCATTCAGTTCTTCTTGCATAGCTAGTATCCAGTCTGGATCTTTTAAAGCTTCTTCTATCTACTTAAGTTTAGATTGAGATAGAAAACATGCAATCATTGCATCTAGTTGATGTCTTGTTTGAACTCTAGCTTGAGTGTCACCAATAACTTGTTCTTCAGGGTGATCTCTCATCCATTGATAAACTGGCGCTTGCATCAACGGATTTTGTTCAACTGGTTCTTCATGAGCTGGTTCATGATTTTCTTCAACTGAGTCAGAATCATGTTGTTCAGGAGTGGGTTGTTGAGTAGTTGGAAATTGAGACTGATCTTGATCTGACGAATCTGAAATCCGTAGTCTTCCAATGTCAACAAAAACTGATTCTGGCAAGACTGGCATCTGAGACTGAGAAACTGGTTCTGGTCTGTCTTCAGTTGTTTCATCAGGGAAGTTTAGTTCATCAAACACCACATGTATTGATTCCTCATGCTTGAGTGTCCTCTTATTTAGCACTCTGAATGCTTTGCTGACACTTGAATATCCTAGAAAAATCCCTTCATCAGCTTTGGGCTGAAAAACATGAAGTTGATCTTTCCCATTATTATATATGAAACATTTGCTTCCAAAAGCATGAAAGTA
This sequence comes from Gentiana straminea, assembly GCA_036785695.1. Taxonomy (NCBI): domain Eukaryota; kingdom Viridiplantae; phylum Streptophyta; class Magnoliopsida; order Gentianales; family Gentianaceae; genus Gentiana; species Gentiana straminea. Next base: position 657,203 of record JAVUPR010000060.1, read on the forward strand.
AGAAACATTTGGTTTTCTTCCATTCCAAATATCATAAGGAGCCTTCTCATGCCTTTTATTCATGAGAGCTCTGTTCTGTGTATAGCAAGCTGTGTTAACTGCTTCTGCCCAATATCTTTCAGGTAGTTTTGCTTCACAGATCATAGTCCTTCCGGCTTCTTTGAGTGTTCTATTTCTTCTTTCAGCTACACCATTCTGTTGAGGTGTTGTTGTCGCAGCAAGTTGGTGTAAAACACCATTTTCTTCACAATACTCAATGATCACATTGTTAAGAAATTCATTTCCTTTATCTGATCTTATCTTCACAACTAATACACCTTTCTGATTCTGAAGTCTCTTGAGTAATTCTGTAAGTCTTTGCTTGGTTTCACTTTTCTTGGTTAAGAAGATAACCTAAGTGTATCTTGAAAAATCGTCTACTACCACCAATGTATACTTCTTTCCACTGATACTAATTGGTGTAATAGGTCCAAATAAGTCCATATGTAGTAGCTCCAAAACTCTGGTTGTTGAATGCTGAGATTTAGTCTTGAAACTTGCTTTTGTTTGCTTTCCTTGCTGACAAGCATCACATAAGCTATCATTCTTATATGAGATTTTTGGTAGTCCAATGACTAACTGTTTCTTGACAAGGGTGTTGATGACATCAAAATTTAGATGACTCGGTTTCTTGTTCCACAACCAGCTGATTTATGACTTGGTATGCACAAGTAAACAGGTTTCTGCAACAGCTGTAGTCCAATCTACAACATACATGTTTTCCTTCCTTCTTCCGGCTAAAACAACTTGAAATGCTGTTTCGCTGACGACAATGCCGAAATCCTTGTCAAAAGTAACTTTGTATCCCATATCATAATTGAGTGGTGCTGAGTAGATTGTGATACAATCCTTCTGCGTACATAAGATACATTCTTGATTGTGAGACCATTTATGATCAAGGTTCCATAACCTTTGGTGAAACCAGGTTTGTCTTTACTTCCAAAATTAACTTTTGGTCCATCTTTGGCAATAAAATCACTTAGACAGTCCTTGCTCTTTGTCATGTGCCTTGAGCAACCACTGTCAAAGTACCATATATCTTGCAAAACAAATTAAAATGTTTTAGGTAGCCAACTCTGTTTGGGTCCATAGTGGTCAGTTGTTAGTACAACTCTAGGTATATTTCCATAAGGTCTTCTCAGGAAATTGTTGCACTTGTTTTCATATATATAAGCCACACTTCCATAATATCCTTTTCTGGATTGTGTCTTATATATATGATTTCTCAGGTCTTCTGGTTCACTTTGATTTCCAAAATGTTTTCTACTATTAAAGATTGAATCATAACCATCATTCCTTCTGTACTGAGGTCTGGACTGACCTTAGTACTGGGAATTTTGCTGAGAACTGAGATTAGCTCTCTGCTGAGTTTTGGACTGAAACTTGTGATAAGTTTTATGTCTGGAATGATTGTTCTTATCAGTTTTATTAGTAGATGCAGTAAAATTCCAATCATTATCAGTGGGATATAATCTTCCTTTCCTCCTGGATGTGTGAATCTTTGAATGATTGACATTCTTATATTTACCCTGAGTGTAATTTTTTGGTTCTTGACTTGATCTGTTTTTGTGGATCTGGCAGTTCATTTACCATTTCGGTTTCCTTGAGGTATAGCTGATCTACCACTTGGTTTACCTTTGTTGGTAGATACAGTTGTTTTCTTAGAAAACTGATTTATCCTATGTGATACTGACTTTACCGGTTCAGGGATTTTCTCAGTTTGTAGAAGTTGCTCTGCTACAAACTTAATACCAGTTTTGATACTAGGTTCAGCAGCTTTGCTTGTTCTTTCCTTAGAAGATTGTTGTGTATCAAATCCTAAGCCTGTTTTGTCTCCATATGGCTTCCCTGATTTGAATCCAGTAGCTGAACTTGATTGAACAAATGATTCGATTCTTTCGCGTCGATGCGATGAGGTCGATACTGATTCTTTTCTTTATCAGTTCTAGCCAGTTTCATCATATTAAGTCCGACTTCAATCGTTCAACTTCAAGAATTAGAGTTTCTTTCTCAGCTTTGATTGATTCATAACCAGCTTGAATTGTTACTAGCTGATTCATCAATTCGTCAAGTGTTTCTTCTAATTCTAGATTTTTTGGATTGGAGTCAGCAGTCGAAGAACATGCATTTTGCATAAAAATCTGAGCTGAAGAGTATTTAGAGTTGGATTCACATACCACATTTGGACTCTCCATGTGAGCCATTAAAGCTGTGTCGTCTAACAATCTTTCAGTGCCAGCTTCATAGTCTGACTCATCTCCGGCTAGGAGTGCTCTTCTCTCAGTTCTTCGTTGCAGAATCTTCTTGGTCAGTTCTGGACATTCAACTTTGTAATGTCCAGGCTTCTTACAGTTGAATCAAAGACATTCATCGTATTTATTCTTTTCAGGAGTCCTCTTAATGAACTTCTGAGTGACTGGGTGTCCACTCTTCATCCGTCGAATTCTGTTCATCATTAGTGCCATCTGTTTTTCCATCTCATCCAATTGCTGAAGATTGCTAGATGAGGTTTCTTGATTATTATTTGATGCTGCTGCTGCAAGAGCTGATTTTTTAGGTTCCTCTATGGATTTGATTAAGGCCGTTGTCATGGTGAAATCTTTACTGAATTCGTAAGATTTGAGATGTGAGAAGATTTTGAATGAATCTTCTATGTCAAGTGTTCTTGATTCTTCCATAGCTGTGACCTTCATCTTCCAGCACATTGGTAAGGCCTTCAAGATTCCAGTGTTGATTTCTTTCTTGGTGTACTCAATTTTGAGTAAATCCAATTCATCCATGATAGCGCTGAATCTGTTTCCATTTGATCAATATTCTTGCCTGACTTCATCTTGAAATTCTCAAACATCTGTTTTGCTACTGAAATCTTATTCCCTTTAATCGAATCAATTCCTTCGCAAACTAACTGAAGTTTTTCCCACATTTCTTTTGTAGTAGTACAATCCTTGACTTTCAGGTACATGTTTCAATCAAGAGTTCTTAGTATGATATCCATGGCGACATTATTTAGGTTGTTTCTCTTCCGATCATCACTGGTCCATTCAGCATTAGGCTTGGGAACTCTAACTTGATTTCCATCAATAGTTTGCATGTGAGTAATCATGATAGGTCCATCACATCAATCATCTCATCATGAGAAGCCGCAAGAAAAGCCGGCAAACGACGTCTATATTCATCAAAACTGTCCATGTTGCACATCAGCATTTGTCTGGCATACTGATTATTATCCATAGTGAGAGAGTTAAAACTGATTATGTGAAAACTTAGAAACTTAGCTTTCTAAAAAGAACAACTAAAGATGGTTTAGAGCAGATGATATCTTGTTAAAGAAACATTGCTCCGATACCAATTGTTGGTCCTTTGGAAAGGATAACACAAGTTTAGAGGGGGGGTGAATAAACTTGTCACCAAAAACAGGATTTTAGACAAATTAAGGTTCAGTTAAAACTTGTGTGGAGTTAAGCTGACTATGCTGAGTTTAAGTCAAACCGACTTAAGCAAAACTGAGTCAACCGGTAGCGGATATAATTCTAGCCTTTTTATAGATCTTGTTATTCTATATGAAAGCTGATTGTGCTAAACAGAATTCTGGTGAATGTCAATTTGTGAGCTGTGAGGTGTATAACAATCAATTCTCAGAATACTGTAGATAAATGCTAAGTAAATAAACAAATGCATAAAATAATGAGGCAAATATTATAGAGCTTCCAGGTGGTGTAATCCTGTCAGTCCTCTCTTCCCCTGTGGTGTAGGAGGAAAATTCCCCTAGAACTTCTTGAGGTGAGATGTTACAAAAAGTCCTAAACAATAGTCCTAGGCTAATCCTAGCTTCACTATCTAAACAGTTGTAGAACAGGTAGAATTGCTGTTGTTCAATTGCTTGAACACTTGGTCCTTGAAGGGTTACATATGCCTCTTCACCGGCTACCACCAAAACACACGATCTACCCGATAGCTTTGTGACAACTTGTCCTTGGCAAAACCTTCCCGGTTTGCTTCACAGTCTAAACCTTTGATGTAGAATCATAGTTGGGCTGAGAATCAATTGATTCTCGTTTGTGGGTCTTCAAAGTGTCTGAATCTGGATAAATTCTGTGTAATTTGAACACTTGAAAAATTTCTTGATCTGATCTGGTTATAGCGCAGAGATGATAGCAATTCGAATAAAATGACTAATGCACAAAATGCCTGTTGATCTTGATAATTATGTTGTTTTTCTTTGGTGCAAGGTTCTCTATTTATAGTGTGAGGTCCGACGTACATCTTGTTTGAATTCGAATTGTATCAACGTCTATCTTGTAACGGCTATATTTTGTGACCGTTCTGATGTGTCAGTATTTCATCCAATAGAATTGCATCCTTTATAATGTTCGACTGTTCTATCAGTTTGTTGGATGACTGACATATAAAACTGAGTTTCCTGAGCAGTTTTATAATGTGTTTATCAAATGTTAGTTTCTTGACTGGCTTGGAGTGTTAACTGAGATTTTACTCTTCTTCAAATATCAGTACTCCAGTTTTCATCTGATTATAATTAACTTAATCAGAGTACACCATATACAATTATCTTCTAAGAATTCATTGTCCTTATGATTCTTAGGTCTTCATACAAGATCCATAAAATCAGTTCACGTCACCACAAACTTGCCTGAAGTCTAACTTTATAGTCTCGGCTTGTGATCTTCATAACTGAGTTTGATCCCTCAGTTCTTCAATCTTCAATAACTGAGTCTGTGACCCTCAGTTCTTCTGTCTTCTAGATAAGCCAACTGAGTCTGTGTCCGTCAGTGAACTTACCTTCTTCAGTTCCATATTGGTGTAGTCTGAGTCAGTTTGTTTGTCTTGACGATTTGCAGTTGTCTAAGTGACTTTCAGTTTTCAGTTTCACGACACACTAACTATTACAGTGCTTGTCTGATGTGACCTATACAAATATCAGACTCTAGTAAAACCTATACATTCAGTTCTAGACATCTTTTAGCTTTTCACTATAACAGCTAGCTTCATCAATAAGGTTATGACAATACTTTGAATAAATATGATGAATTATCATCAAAACATAAATTTTATTTCCAACATGTTCAGTTGTTCGTTTTTGAGATTTGTTGAATACAAAACTAATTTTCAGGCACTTGTTGCTGAAACTCAAGAAAAGCTGATTGAGAAATTCATTGATGAACCATCCCTTACAAACAATGAAGATAATGTTGAAATGCTACCCGTAAGCTTTGGAGGAAATGATCATGGTGAAAGTGATGAAGAAATCATACTCCTTGGGACTGGCCTGACAAACAACAATGCTGGATTAGATAAAGGAAAATAGATAATAGAAGATGAAGAGGCTAGAACTGAAAATATATCTATCAGACATCATGAGGTAAGTGCTTCTACATCCAACTGTCACACTTCCATAAACAATCATCGAAATGAAGACTTCAACAAAGACTTAGACATACTCATAAAGGAATTTGAGGAAATTCAAAAGAATTATGAGAATGTTATAAAGGAAAAAGATTTGTTGAAAGCTGAAGTTCTAAGATTGAATGCTGAAGTCAACCTCATCAAGGCTAACAATGGAGCTAAGGAAAATTGCTCAACTGATGAACTGACGGAAGTAATAAACATCACAGAATCATCAGTTGACCCATCTTCCAGTGTTCAGTTCAAACCAGGTAAACCATTTGGACACAAAACTGTTTTAGGATTTGACAGACAGCAGAATTCTAAGTTCAGACCTACTACAACTGCACCTAAGTTTTTAGCTGTACATGAGTCAGGAACTCAGAAAACTGACAATATTGTTAGAACTGACAATTACTCAACACAGCCTCGACCGAAAAATGACAAAACTGTAAAATCAGTCAGTGGCAAACAGCCAACTGAAAGATTTTATAGAAAGTATCAGAAGGCTGAAAATGACAGAACTGATCAAAGATCAGTTAAAAGAACATTCAAGTCTCATCCATCATGGAATAAACATCTTTCTTGGAATACCAAATTCAGGGGGAAAGGAAGACTTTTTACCATTGATGAAGACTGGAATAGACCTATGCTTACTCAGTTTCACAAAATCCTCAATAAAAAGTCATTCGAGTCAAGAAACCAGAATTTTCTAAAAACTGACCATACTCAGTCAAAACATCAAGAAAGGTATAAAGATAAAACTGATAAGTCATCTAAGACTGACAGAAATACAAAAACTAATCAAAAAGGACCCAGACAGATATGGGTACCAAAGACTTGTTAATTTTTTTTGCAGGAGGAAGTTAAATGAATTTTGGAACTAAAGGAACTGATTCAAATCTTTGGATAAGATCAAAAGCTGGACCTTCACGGCTGGAGTTATACCATATAAACTAATACTTGCTATGAATGAAAAGTCGTACCCTACACACATCTCAATCGTTCATCTCTTTCCACTCACCATATTTTCCATATCTCAACGCTTGACATGACTTATGACGATTTGTTTTAATACCTACTCATATTTTCTAACCACCAAATCTACCACTTAAAAATATCCTTGTGTTATACCAAAAATCCTTTACACTGAGTTTTCACTTCATATTTGTTGGTCCCTTAGAAAGGCTAACACGAGTTTAGAGGGGGGTGAATAAACTTGTCACCAAAAACCTAACTTAAAATTGAATCTTAAACCAGTTTTAGTTCAACTTAAACTTGTGCGGAGTTAAGCTAACATAGCCGAGAATAAGTCAAAACTGACTTATCCTTAACTGAGTTAACCGGCAGCAGATTAAATTAAGCCTTTGTAAAATATGAATTATCAGTTAATATACTGACTCAGTTTCTGGTGTGTGTTGAGTATGTGATCTGGATGAATATAACTACAATGCAGTAAATAAATGCGTAAGGTAAATAGACAAGAATTATAGAGGTTCCAGGTGGTGTAATCGTGTCAGTCCTCTCTTCTCCTGTTATGCGGAAGTCAAATCCACTATGTTCTTGTGGTTTACAGTTACAAGACACAAAGTAAATTCTAGACACTTGATTGTCCTTCACTAATCCCTAGCTTCACAATCTTCCAGCTTCAGTCTTCAACAGGTAGAATTGCTGTTTGAACTAAGCTTGCTACACTAGTCCTTAGAGGGTTGAATTGCCTCTTCACCAGCTCATCACAAACACAGTCTTCCTGACTGCAGCTCAATTGTCCTTCACACCTTTTTGGTGTTTCACAGTCTAACACCGTTTATAAAATCAAAGTTGAGACTTGAATCAATAACTATGATTCAACTTGTGATTTGAGCTTTCTCTTCTAGATATGTAAGTTGTGCACAGCTCTGTTCTTCAAATGAATGATCTTGATGTTTCTTTGAATGCTTATGAACACTTGAAGATATTTCTTGATCTTGCAAGAAAGTGCTTAGCAGGAATTCTTTTGATTTGCTTTCCCTCTTAGTATGATCTTTCTTGACTAGATTAAATCTTAGAATTCCATATCTCTTCTTGTTGTAAAAGTGATCTATTTATAGGGGTTTCTATAATGGTTAGATCATTTGAATTTGAATCCTTATAGCCGTTAGTTGCCCTGCTTTCCTTTTGTGTGTCAGTGTCCTTCCTGACATTTCTGTGTATCCAATAAGATTGCTTTTCTTATAACGGACTGATTTATCTTCAGTTTGCTCATCTTCAGTTGTTCTTAACTTCAATTAAAAACTGATTTAAACATGACGTAGTCAGTTTCCAGTTTTTAAGAGCATTAACTGAGTTTTTATTCTTCTTCAAAATCTCAGTACTATATCCTTCATCTGATTATAATTGACTAAATCAGAGTACACCATTCTCAATAGATCATCTAAGATATCATTGTCCTTATGATTCTTAGGCCTTTATACAAGATCCATAAAGTTAGTTCAGGTCATCACAATCTTGCCTGAAGTCTAACTTTACAGTCTCAAATTAGTCTTGTTGGTCCCTTGAAAAGGCTTTGGTTAAGTTTAGAGGGGGGTGAATAAACTTAACACTTAAAACTTTTGGAGTTAACAAACTTAGAAGGTTCAGTAGCCTGCTGACACTCATTAGTCTGCTGACTGTTGATTTTAATGAATTTGTTGCAGCGGAATATATTCAAGTTAAGCCTTATTACTTGTTGTTAAAATATGAAACTAAGTATTAGATACTCAGTAGTGTAAGTGTGTGATTCAGTTGTTAGTTTTAGTAGGTTGATTTTCTAAATATACTAAACGCAGAAAGTAAGTAGGCAGATTTTATAGTGGTTCCAGGTGGTGTAATTCAGTCAGTCCACTCTTCTCCTGTGATATTGGAGGTAATTCACTATAGATCTTTGAGGTTGCAGTTACAAAAATCCCTAAGTTGCTTGTCCTTCACCAATAACTATGGCTTCACAAACTGAACACTTTGAACAGGTATGATTGCTGCTCCAAAGTCTTCCACTAGTCCTTGAAGGGTAGGATTGCCTTTTCACCAACTCCACCACAAACAACAGTCCTTGACACCCAAAGATGCTTCACTGTCTTCAGCAGGTTTCTTGTAAAAGAAAGTTTGAATTAAGTAAGTGATTCAGCTTTCAGCAGCTTGATCAGGATGAAATGATCAGCAGCTTTAAGTCTTCAAGTGTGTAAACTTGATGTAACTTGATAACAGATTACACTTGAAGAATTTACAGGATCAGTAGCTTTAAGTTCAGTAGGGTCAGCAGGGTGATCTTCTTGATAATAAACTTGATAGCTTCAGGCAGATTATCTTGTTGTTCATCAATTTTCATCCACTGTTTTCATAATCTGATCTGTATCAGGGGTCTTCTATTTATATGTGAGAATCCTTGTCACTTATGTTTGAAATTCAAAACATAGCCGTTTCAGATTTGTCCCTTTCATGACTTGCATTATGTCCCTATACATAGTACTGACACTGTCAGTTTACTTTTTGACACTTTTCAGATTGTTCACCCTTTGACTTATATCCATTGAATAAACCTCTGTTTATTTCCAACGTTCTTTTAATCTTGACCATTGATTTGTTGACAAAATCAAAAGTTGTTATCTATCATTTTCCTTGTAATCTTCCAATGTAACCTTTGATTAATTCGAAATATATATCCAGCAGGTTCCTGTGTATATAAGTCGCTGAGATACACATCGTCGGTCGTTCGTTCCGGGGTTCTTGTGTTTATTAAACAAGACAAATGTGACTATCTTATACCTAACTTTTAATTGTGAAGTTAGATTACACCAATTTGAACATAACTAAGTTCCAATCACCACTTAACTTATAGAACTTAGACCTTGTACACAAGGTATATGTAATCAGTTTAGGTCATCACAGACATCCCTAAATTCTGATTCCATATCCTTGACTTTAAATACTAAGTTTGATCCCTTAGCCTTCAATAACTGAGTTTGAACCCTCAGCCTTCATTCTTTAGTAGGTTCCTAAACTAGTCTACTGACTCAGGTACCTTACTGACCTAGACAGGTCTACTGATGAAAGTCAGCTGACCATTTACAGTGCATGTTTGATCAAACCTATACAAAGATCAAACTCTAATAAGCCTATACATTTGATCTAGATATCTTTTTACCTATTCTATATAACAGCTAGTCTGGCACTCATCACTAAAACTTAAAATATGTCCATCAATTTCCCCTTTTTTGGTGATGATACCAATACACTCCTTACAGCAAAGCAAAAAGGATAAAAACAAAAACAGAACAAACTCAGTCATTTCTCATTGTAATCATGTTTGTTCAAAAGTTATTACAATCTAGATTCAGCAATAGTAAAAAGCAGGTGTATGTATGTTGATCTAGTTCCTCCTTTCTCTTTCTTGTCTTTCTTTCTCTTGCTGCTCTTGATATTCCCTTATGTCTCTGACCATTTCTCTCATCCATTGATATTCAATAAGGGAAAAATCAAAATGGGGATTTACTTCTTTCCACCATTTCCATACCTTAGGTAGAGTTAGATTTATCAGGTGTACTCTGAATCCTAGACGCATGTATAATTGCTTGAACTCCTCCAATGACTCTCTTGCTGATGTAGTAGGTAGACTTCTTCCATCTCTTCCACCTCTTCCACCTCTATGTGAAGCTCTTAAGGATTTCACTCTACCTTCCCAGAACTTAAGTCCCAAAAAGAATTTAGCCCTTCATGAAAGCCCTTGTCATGGTAAGGTCTCCTCTTATTGTAATATAGCTTCTTGTATTCTTTGAAGAGGTCATCAGTCAGTTGAAGTCTGCCAAGTGCAGCCTCTCTGAATGCATTGGTGTCAGCCTCTCATTTCTTTTGTGCAAAAATCCTTGCAGCCTCTTTTGCTACTGCTGTCTGGCTCTCTTCCCCCTTATTGACAACATCAACAAAACGGGACAATAGACCATGTACACTCTCCTGTGTGATCACTAAGTTGTTCAGTTGATCTTCCATAATTTCTGTTCTTGTGTCAACTGCTGTGATCCTTCCTTCCATTGTCTGTTCCAGTAAATTGATCCTCTCAGTAATTTTAGGATCCAATACAGCAGGTTGAGATGTATCAGCATGTTCAGCAGGTTTGTGTACTTCAGCAAGGTGGTCAAGCTTATTGTGAATAGAGGCAAACTAATCTTTTAGGAACTTTTCTTTAAGTGTATTGCCTTGTTTGATACCTCTCACATTTTTGTTAAGTCAAGCAATAGCATACTAAGTGGATGTGAAGTTGGAAGCAACTGTTTCAGTGGACCTTCAGTTATTGTCCACAGGATTCATCTAATCTTCAAATCTTTGCTCGTGTCTGTCAAGTTGAGTTCTTAACTGTGTAATTTCATGTCTGACTGCCCTCAACTCCTCCAAAACATGTGCTGGTACTGCACCAGCCATACCTCCATCCACATGTCCTGCAGCATCATCAGCAGGCTCTTCAACATTATAATTTGTCCTCTGTCTGCTGACAATCACAGCCCAACTCATATCCCCTCCAGCAGGGTCAGGACCTTCCTCAACTACATTTCCAAAAATTTCCTCTAAAATTGGATCTTGGGCAGGTTCCTCAAAAATTGGTACAAATGCCTATTGTGGTTCAGCAGCAATAGGTTCTTCCTCAAGCACTTGAAACTCTTCATCACTGAAGTCATAGTCCAGCAGCTGTTTATCTTCATCAACAGCAGTTTACTGACTATCCTTTCTTTCAGTAGCCTTTACTCCAGTAGGCTCTACTACAGCAGCCTGGTCTTCAAAAATTGCAGGGGTTTCCTCCAAAACCATTGTGAGTTCCAACCTTTGTCCAGGTGCTGTCTGATCCTCAGCAACCTGTACCTCCAGTTCCGACCTTTGTTCTGGTGCTGTTTGTTCCTCAGCAGTCTGAACCTCCTCAAAAGGTAGTGGTGATCCTTCAAAACCCATCACCATGTCCAATCTTTGTCCAATCACTGTTTGTTCCTCAGTGAGTAGGACCCTTTCTTCCACAAAAATGAAAGGAAAAATAGCCATAATTTCCTCAAGAAATCCATTAGCATCAGCAATTTGCTGTAGAGTGTCAGAAGTTTTAGACAAGGTGTCCTGAGTATCAATACACTCCTGATACTGAACCGAATCTTCAGAAGTGATATCAGGCTCACTATGATCAATAACCTTCTCCACATCCAAATTTTCAGTCTGCTTATCATCAGGATTCACATCAGATTCCACAACCAAAAATGCATTAGATGTACCAACCAGCCTATTGGCACCAAAATTTATACCATCATTGATTAGAGCCTCCAAATCATCTATAGTAAGATCTTCCAGATCGTCATCCATATGATCAGTTTGCTAACCCTCAGCAGATTTCACAGCACCAGTAGACTCTCTACTCTTGGTTCAGATGTCAATGTAGTTCCACTGGCTTCTCCTTGATGTGGAGGATGATCATCTTTAGAATCAGATGATGATGAATCATCACTATCTGGTCCATCTCTAGGATCCTTAAACATGATTCCTCCTTCTTTCTTTTCTTCATCAATGAGTTCCATCAGCCTCATTTCCAACAGTGAAGTATCAACCAGATTAAGTAGGTTTTCCACCCCTAACTTTTCAAAAGCCCATTCCTCAAAATCTGTCATTGGCTCAGCAGCTAGTTTTTTTCTTTTGTAATAACCAAACTTCAATTGGAAGTAATCAGCAACCAACTGGAGTTTAGGATCAACATACCCTTTCTTCTTTTTCTTCGCCTTCCTTTCAAAGGGCATTGATGGCTTTCTGGGAGCTGTTTGTTCACCTTGTTGACCTCCAAAGGTCTCAACAAGCAGATTCGATGTTTCTTCAACAGATGCAGCTAGGTCAGTAGGTTCTCCTGGTTGTAAATTTGTACCTACCACCTCCATCTATTCCACACTTGGTTCCCTCTGACTTACATGCTCATCAGCAGGGTTAGCACTATATTGCTCTTCCTCCTGAACTATTGCAGAAATGGTAGGGCCTTGTACCGTTGTATCAATTTCCACAGCAGGTGCAGATTCAGTTGTCTGCTGTGGCTCTTCAGTAAGTTGCTCAATAACAACTTCTGCAGCTTTAGTAGGCTCAGCAGCCTTTAGAGGTGAGGATTCAATAACTTCTACAGCTAGGCTCAAGTACAACAGTCTGCTGTGGTTCTTCAATGTGTTTCTCAACAACAACACCACCATCAGTAGTAGGCTCAACAACCTCTTCTTCTACTTCCCTTTGAGCCTCTAGAATCCTCAATTGTTTCCCTTTTCCATGTTTCCTTTTCATTGCAATTTCCTTCATTCTCTTGGAAAGTTGTACAGATTCAACTTCAGTGGCTTTCCTTTTTCTACTATCTTCCTTCTGTTGCTCTTTCAAAATTTCAACAGCAGATTTCTTCTTTGTAACTTCAGCAGGGTCAGTAACTTCAACTTCAACTGATCCCTCGTAGACTCAGCATTCTCTACCGATTTCTTCCTTGTTCTCTTAGGCTTTAGCATTTCAGTTAACTTTCTGGTGTCAGCAGCCTTTCTCTTCTCAGCAACTTTCTTAGGTGCAGCAGATTTAGCAACTTGCTTAACCTGCTCACAACCAGCATCATCATCTCCATCATTGTCACTCTCTGTTGCTTCATCATCTACATCTTCATCAACCCAGGAATAGGATAGCTGATCTCCTTCTTATATCTGGAGTTGTTGAGTTTTTCAGGTGCAACATCAGGTATCTGAAAATGATTCAGCAAGGTCTGAATCAGTAGACCTAGGGGCTTGTCTTTGGACTTCCTTATACTATCTCTATCTTCAGTAAACACTTTCTTTATATAATATATAAAGAATACAGCCCAATCAAACTTCATGCTTCTGCACATGATAATCAGTAGGTCTATCTTAGGTCCAGAAAGTGTATATAGACTCCCACTGAATCCTAAAATGTTCTTGGCAATTATCTTGCTAAGTAGATTATATTCATATCCAATGTGCCTCATATTAATGCCTAGAGATGATGGTATGGATTCATTTGTCTTTATTGCATCAACAAACATTAATCTTGGCAGGTTCATCATTTCTGGATTGGTAGGAGCACCATTTCCAGGTCGAAAATAAAATACTTCTCTCAATAGATCTGAAGTGATTTCAATCTCTCTGTCATTAACCGTTGTAGTGAAGGCTTCTCTACCTTCTTGTATGACCATGTTCTTCCAGAATTCTAAAACATTGATGTATAAAATTCTCACCAATCTTTTATTAATAACATTTTCCAAACCAGCAACTCTTCTGATTCTTCTCCCAGTGTTAATAGCTAACTCAGTGGTGTGTGACAGTCAGTAACGTACCCTCTCACACCTTTATCCGCCATTAGAAATGAAAAAGATGAAGAAGAAAATTTTCAAATCTCTGTTCACACAATGTATTTGCAGAGAAATATCAATCTGAGGGTTGTAAGTAACTTCTCTGTGTATATGTATGTATATATATATAGAGGGGTGGTTGAAACTGTCAGATAATGCACTGTACACGTACTGTAGCATTAACCACGATTAAATCTTGAATTAATGAGATCTTGCCACGTGTCCCATAACTGATCCATAAAAGTTGTAACCGTCCGATCGTGTGACTGCGGTTATAAAGATAAGATAAATTTCCCGGTCTTTTGCTTTTTGACTTTTGTTGAAGTTTGACTGTGTAACGTATGCTTCAGCAGCTTTTGCCATCAGTAGACTTGGCTCAGCAGCCTGCTGACAATGTTACACTGCTGATTTTTGTTTCTCCTTGTTTTGACCAACTGATAATACAAGATGAAGTTTAATACCAATGACTGATATGTCAAGTGATCTCACCCAACAGGACAAAGACCAATCACGTTGGCAACTTTATTTGCTCAATTGTCCAAACATAAATAAGTACATGGAATTGTTTATACCCATGACTAGTCTGCTAAGTGAGCTCACCAAACATAGCAAAGATTAATCCCCTAGGTGAATTCCAATACACTGCTGATCAAAGATGTATCAGTCAACTTTTGTAATTCCAAGTTCAGTCCTTAGTTTAGCAAATCTTTCACTATCCAAAGGTTTTGTGAAAATATCAGCAAGTTGATCTTAAGTATGGATGTAAAGAACCACCACATCTGTTGGTCCCAGAGAAGGGTAAAACTATAGTCAGAGGGGGGGTGAATGACTATAGTGGAGTTTCAAAAACTTTTTTTGTAATTAAAAGCTTTTGGGCAGCGGATAAGTCCCTTCTTACTAAGTTACTTCAAGGTAGTTTAAGCAATCAATAGTATGTGATATAATATAAGCAATTAAATGAATGCAGTAAGTTAAATTGCAGAAAGTAAATAGACACAAGGCTTATAGTGGTTCAGGGTGGAGTAATCCCTTAATCCACTATTCTCTTGTGATGATTGGAGGAATTCACTATTGTTTTCACAGATACAATAGTACGATTGTCCTTGACTTCCCAAGCTTTACAATCTACAAGACTATCACTCCTTGACTGCAACAGCTTCAGTGACTCAGTCTCTTTCACTGCTCATTGCGATCAAATCCTTCAGCAGCTATCACAGTCACAACTCCCTCTCAGATGGCTCTAATTCAGTTGCTTGATTTATGTGAATTGAATTCACCAACTTGTTGATCAATATCAATGCTTGATATTTGATTTGTAGTTCTTAGATTTAAGTTGATCACTAAATATTTCTTTTCAGCACAGATAGAGGACTTTTCAATTTGACAGAGTTTTTGCACAAATTTTTTTTGATCGTTTTTTCTCTTTTTCTTTTATGTCAGTGCCTTCTATTTATAGCCTTGATTACTCTTGATATGAACTTCCGCCCATTGGCTATATTAATGAGGGGAATAATCTTTGATTTTATTCTTGATTCCCCCTTAATTATATTCTTCTTGATTTTAGTCATCGGGTTTTTCTTCAAATGTTTACCAAAAAATCCGTCCTTGATTGATCCTCTATTAATTATGCATTTAATGCTTGATCTTCTATATCTTCTTCATATTTCAATAACCTGATTGAGTAAGGTTTACTTAGCCGTTCTTTGAACGGTCACGTGACCAATCTGACTTTGCCGCTTAGATCTTCCTTTCTGCTTTGTCTTCACTCAGCCGAAAGTCAGTTTACTTTGCCGATTCATTGTTTCCTTTATTCTTTAAGTTGAAGGAGAATCCTTGTACTTCACTGATCATTGATTTTGGTGAGATCAGTGTACACCATATTTAAGCTTTGAGCTTCATTACTTAAAACATGACTTAGACTTATCCAAGGTCATCACAGACTTCCTTGGTTATAAGTCAGACCTTATGTCTTCATTGCTTCACTGTTGGTGCTTGGCTGGCTTCACTCTGCCAAATGTCTGTTAATCTTTGCCGTCCTACCAACCAGTACAGTACTTGTCTGACTTAACTTATACAACATGTCGACTCTAAGTAAAGACTTATACAGAGAATTCTAACTTATTTCAGGCTTGCTATAGCAGCTAGTATGGCCATCATCAAAACATAATAAAATGTTCCTAACAATTTCCCTATTTTTGATGATGCCAAAACCCTCATAAGCCTGAACATAAGTATGCCAAATTTTTCATAATAATAATAAGCAGAATAGAACTCAAAAATTTTATTCATCCATTTAAGGGCATTCAGTTCAAAATTATTCAAGTGTTACAACTACATTTTGCTTAATTCAGCCTTGTACCTTTTGAACTTTATGGTTTGGACCTCTTCCATATCTTTCCAATCAATCTCAGGAAACTTCCACTTCCAATATGCCATAACAGTGTATTCAGATACTCCTTGGAATACTCTCTTGGCAAAGAGTCATTTAAAGTCAGACATTGTTTCATTTGCCCTGGGCTCCTCAAAGTACTTCTCAAGTCTCTCTCTGGCCTCTGCAATGTGTGAGTCAGCAAATTTTAGATTTTTGTACAGGCCCCATTGTTCTTATTTATTCATTTTTCACATAGGGCTGAAGAACTTTGCCATATAGTTGACGTCTTCTTGTTGGTCAGTTGGCAAGTCTTCTGGTCCTTTTGTGGAAAGTGGTACGCCTGAACTTGCTCTGCTAGTTCCACCACTTTGTTGGAGAGAGGCACGCTGTCTTTTCATGTCGAAGTATATTTTGGCCATGTCAACTATCCTCTGTTCATCCTAGTAGCTTAGCCAGTCTGCCCAAGCTTAATCTTGTGTTTGATTTGGATATAGTCCTTCATGGACTCTAAAAAATTCTCTCACATGATCTAGGATTTCAGCTTCATACTCTTGCATGTTTCTGTGAGTTGGGAAGTTCTTTTCTCTCTGCTGGAGCTGGATTTATGGTCTTTTGCTGACCTTCTTTGTTGACTAGATCCAGGTCTTTGCTGTCCAGGTCTTTGTTGTCCACCTGATCTATCTCTATCATCATCCCTACGTTGAAAAGGATGAGGAAATCCAATGCAGGGTTCATTTAGGGCCTTTTCTCTTTCTTCTCTAGCCCTCCTTTGCTGCTCTTCTGCCTCATTTCTGATCCTGATTTCTCTATCCCTTGCCCTCAGCTGTACTTCAGTGAAGTTTGAGGGTCTGATCGTAGAACCTTCAGGCTTATCTTTACTTTCCCTCTTTTTGGCAGCATCATCCATTTGCTAGAGTAAGATGCTATTTGTAGTCTCTGTTGTGCCAATCAGGGTGTCCAATTTTGATTCAATGGATGTGAATCTATTGTCATGATCAGTCAGTTTCTCAATGACACAACGGAATCTTGTACCAAATGCCACTGCCATAAAGTCATTTTCCTAAGAGATGTGTTGTCTGAGACCGACAAGGTTGTTTGTGATGTTGATGATGAGTTGTCTTATCAGATCTCCCTGGTGTTGCACAACAATGTTCTGTGCCTCAATATATTCATAAATGGCCTGAAATTTTCATTCAATGGAGTAGCTTTTGTCATTGAATGCCGAAGTCATGGATCTGAGGTGCATGGCTTGCTGCTCCAATTCTTCAGCCAGCAGATCTGCTGCTTTTTCAAAAGTCTCATTTGAGATGCCATTGGCCAGCTGAGAGAGTTTGTGCCATAGGTCAGCTGGTTCCGGATCTGTTTGCTATCCTTTGTCTTGATGTTGAGTAACATCTGCATTGACTTTCAAATCTTCAAGTATTTGGGTGAATGAGTATGCTAGTGTGGTTCTGGCTGCTATTCCCCTTGCTCTGTGCTGGGGATTTCCTTGACTGGAGTGGAAGCAGCTGAGCCAGTGTCCACTACCTTTGTGGGGTCAGCCGGAGTTTCAACAGATATTGGTTGAGTTGTTGTCTTAGCTGGTGTGGTTGACTTGTTTGATGCATGTGGCTGTAGAAAAGAGCTTAAGAGAGTGTTGTCATCAATTGCATCAGCTATTTGTGCGGCCTCTTTGTCTTGCCCATCATCATTGTTATCAGCAACATTATCATCATTTTGATTATCATCATCATCATCATCGTCATCGTCATCGGTATTGCTGGCATCAGTTGATTTATCACTGTCAGAGTGCAGATGTATCTTGGCTGTAGCTGCATCAACCATATCCCAGAGTGGTGATTCATCAAGTACACCAACCAGGGTTGTGATTCCTAGAAAATTGAAAAACCAGGCCTCCTCAAAAAGCATGCGTTCGGAGTCTTGTAGTTGAGTTCTGGAATCCCCTTCCTTCCATTCAAGATATTCTGCAATTCTATCATCAATGTCATTTGTGAACATTTGTGCAGGTTCTTGTGGAGTTTCTTCATTGTTATCTCCAGCATTACTTGCAGTCTCCTTGTGTGGAGGTGATGACGTAGATCAAGTGATAATAAAATACTTGACCACCATAAACCAATACTAGCAAGAGGACTAGGTCCATCGTAGTATAGCTATAGCGAATCAAGGTCGATCCCACAGGGAACCAATTGTGGATCATTTATATACAAACAATTAATTATTCATAACAAGGACATAAAGCGGTCTATGACCAACAAAAGACAAGAAAGGTAAAGGACATGACACAAACAACGTAATTAACCTCCCCAATTATTATGTTATCGTTTGGATCTAGAGATTCTATATAATTAAGCTAGAGATTCAATTATTATGTTATCGTTTGGATCCATATTTCTTTTATATTGGCTATGGTAGTCATCCCCTAAACAAGATCTACCTCCGGGTAGGCCATCTAGATCACTATGCTACATCACGTGACTTCGCTTTTTCGGCCTCCATCTCATATGACTCGCACGCTTACAAAACTAGGGATGCCAATATTAACCGTATTCCCACCTAGGCAACATTCATGTGATTAGGCGTACTTCCTAAGCGATCGCATCAGTCTCCGTCCCATTAACAATTACCTGCACGGTCTCATGTTAATCTACGATTTACGTATAACTAGGTGCTAGCAATTCCCAAATATAACACAGATCTAGATCTCGCTGAAAGTCCCGGAAGATCAATTCATGAGCCGACCTAGGAGCACTATATTGGTATTTCCTAATAATACGCTAATTAAAACGAGACGAGCAACGTAGCCGTAGCCATACCTACTAAGATAAGAAATTCTAGGTGGACAATCACACCATAAAGACGTGGCTAGATTGACGCGGCGAAAACCTAAATCTTAGCGTTTCTACATACGTAACGGATAAAATAGAGATTCATAAAGCAATTATATAG
Source organism: Gentiana straminea (assembly GCA_036785695.1). Taxonomy (NCBI): domain Eukaryota; kingdom Viridiplantae; phylum Streptophyta; class Magnoliopsida; order Gentianales; family Gentianaceae; genus Gentiana; species Gentiana straminea. The sequence goes on from JAVUPR010000060.1 coordinate 676,318, forward strand.
ATCTACTAAAAACACGGTTGTCGATCACACCAAAGTCATCTATAGGTCACCAGATAACAGATCTGGGCGTGTGGATCCTTATAGACAAGGAATCCCCACTGCCTCATATCGTATCCTTAGATCTACATCGTCCGGTGAAAAACGAACAACCTCAAACGATAAACAATAATTGGGGACTTAATTAAAAAAACTAAGAACAAATAAATACAATAACTTACATTATTGCAGAACTTGCATAAAAACTGGTCTAAGAAATACTGAGAATTTTATTATAAACTGAGAAGTGTATATGGTCGTGTAGAGTGTATATGGCGTGTATAACATGCCATTATTTATAGGGGTTCAAGATAATTAAGAGATATACTTCAAAATTTCAAAACAAATAAGAGATAACTCCCGGCCGATCTCCAAAAGATGAAGTGCGCCCCCCTTCATGCATATCCTCAAAGTTGGCGCCATCTTGGAGTCTTTTGTCATGCGTATCCGATCTTTTCGTGCTAATCCGATATTTATCTTGAATTTCCTTTGATTTATCTTGAGATTTAATTTTCCATTTGTAATTATCCTCCAAAATTATCCAAATCTGCAAAATAGATATTTATCCTAAAATAAATCATATTTAAATAAAACGGATAAATATAATAAAAACGGATAAATGCCGATTTATAAATAAAAACAGATAAATACCAATAAAAAATGGATAAATACCAAATTATATTTTATAAATCACAAAACATTAAATAATCCATATAAACATGTGATTTAATATAAAATACATATTATTAATCTCGATTTAAGGTCAACGTTGATGACATTTACGGGTATAATTTGACCGTCATCAGTAGGTTGTTCATTTTCACTGCTACTTTCTTCTTGTGGTTGTTCTGCTTCACTTTCAGAATCTTCTGCTTCTTCTTCATCAATTAACCGTCCAAAGGTTTCTTTGTCCAAGTTTCTTTGAACGTTTTGCTTCTTTCTTTGGCCGGAGGGATGTGTTGTTGTTTTCTTTCTCTTCCCTCCTTCTTCCTGCTTTTGACATAAATGAACATGACTTTGGACTCATGCAATTTGTGAAGTTGCTTCCTCGTCATTTCCGCATATTTTTAGGTAGTGTTCTTCTTGGAAGAACGATCCAGTGGCAATCGATTTTTCATACCCAGTTTGGGTGTTTGAGGAAGATGAAGCCATTGTTGGAAGTTAAGAGAATTTTTGAAAGAGAGCCTCGAATTTGCAATAGAATTTGTAACTTGCAACAGAGTGTAAAGATTTCTGAAAAGTCTCTAAGTATGGTTCATATAGGATAATTTTGGTAATGTGAACGTAGATTGAATGTGGAAGGATTTTATGACATAATGGTGTGATTTTGTTTATATAACTCACGATATTCAAGTGTAATGGGGGAGTGGATTGAGGTAAGTAATGATAAATCCCGGGAATAGAGGCGTTTGTAATTCGAAAGATAATATGGTTACCTACATGATTGTAAGTTGATCTCCACGTGTGTAATCATCCACAGAATAATCCTCCATAATTTCCTTATTCTCCACGTGTATAAAAGTTTATTTTGTTCACACTATAATTTGCCCATTACTCCATTCTTCACTTCGGTGGAGTGCCTTGGCTGGTCACTTAGCCAATTTAGTGAGTTTTTCACTGAGCTGCTTTATATTACCGTTCCTAACAATCAGTGAAGTTAACTTCGCCGAGTACCAGTGCCTTACCTGATACATCTCCTGTAATGGCAAAGGTTTAAACAGCTGATGAAGTCACTTGGCTGATTACTCCAGTTAGCCGCTCTTTGGTACTTAGTCAATTTCAATCATTCCCAACTCAGTTCTTAACATGCTAAATCTTTCATGACCGAGTGGTTCAGTGAAGATGTCAGCCAATTGATCTTCAGTGGATATGTATTTTAGGATGACATCTCCTTTTTCAACATGATCTCTGATAAAATGATGTCTCACATCAATGTGCTTTGTTCTTGAATGCAATACTGGATTTTCAGTGATAGATATGGCACTTGTGTTGTCACACATGATTGGGATAGTCTTTTCCTCCATTCCATAATCCCTTAGCTGTTGTCTAATCCAAAGTACTTATGCACAACAAGCGCCCTTTCTTTGCTATATATTCTCGCTTCGGTTGTTGATGTAGATATGGAGTTTTGCTTTTTCGAACCAAGAGACTAGCCTGGTGCCTAGCATCCGGCATGTTCCAGAGGTGCTTTTTCTATCTATCTTGCATCCAGCCTAGTCAGAGTCTGAATATGATATCAACTTGAATCCTCCATCTTTTGGATACCAAATTCCAACATTAATGGTGTTTTTCAGGTATTTAATTATTATTTTGGCTGCTAGGAGATGTGATTCTTTTGGTTGAGCTTCAGACCTTGCACATACTCCTACTGCAAATGCTATATCCGGTCTGCTTGCAGTTAGATAAAGCAGGGATCCAATGATTCCTCTATACATTTTCTGATCAACATCATTTCCAGCTTCATCTTTTCGAAGAATGACTCTTGCACACATTGGTGTATCTGCTGTCCCACTTGTATCCATACCATACTTGTGTATTAGGTCTTTTGTATACTTGGCTTGATTGATGAAAATCCCATCCTTCATTTTCTTTACTTGAAGATCAAGAAAATAATTTAATTCTCCCATCATGCTCATTTGAAATTTGCTCTTCATCAGGTTTGCAAATTTCTCACACAGCTTTTCATCCTCTGATCCCAAGATGATGTCATCAACATAGATTTGTACTAGCAATGTGCTTGTTCCTTCCTCTAATTTGAATAGAATCTTATCTATAGTTCCCTTGTTGAATCCATTCTTGATCAAAAATTGTGATAGTGTTTCATACCAAGCTCTGGGTGCCTGTTTGACTCCATAAAGAGCTTTCTTGAGTTTGTACACTTTTTCTTCTTTTCCATTGAGTGGGAAACCAGGAGGTTGTTCCACGTATACTTCTTCTTACAAAAGTCCATTCAGAAATGCACTCTTGACATCCATTTGATAGAATTTGAAGTCTTTGTGTGCAGCAAAAGCTAGAAAGAGTCTCATTGCCTTCAATCTTGCCACTGGTGCAAATGTTTCATCATAATCTATTCCTTCTGCTTGAGAATAGCCTTTTGCAACTAGCCTTGCTTTGTTTCTGACAACTTGTTCCTTGCTCATCCATCTTGTTTCGAATACCCATTTTGTTCCAATGATGTTGGCCATATCCGGTCCGTCAACAAGTTCCCGAGACTTCATTTCTTTCAAATTCATTTAGTTCTTCTTGCATGGTTTGTGATCCAATCTGCATCTTGAATTGCATCATCTATTGCCTTGGGTTCCACTTGTGATAGAAAACATGTTAGCATATGCTCCAGTTGTCTTCTGGTTCTAACTCCTGTGTGAATATTTCCAATGACTTGTTCTTCAGGATTATCTCTTAGCCAATTTAGGTCAGGTTGAAGTTGTTCTTCAATTGGTACTTCTGCAACTTCAGGTTCTGCATGAGCTTTAAGTTCTGGTGCTCCTTCTGTTGTAATGTCTTGTGGCTCATCTTGGTTTCCAAGATTGTGACTCAGAAAAGTGGCTGGCATTGTTGTATTCATATACACTTCCCCTTGTGCCGCTTCTTCTTCTTGTTCTTGAAGACTTTCACCATTTGTGTTTGGTTCATCAAATACTACATGTATAGATTCTTCAATCACCAATGTTCTTTTGTTGAGTACTCTGAATGATTTGCTGGTGTCTGAGTATCCCATAAAGATTGCTTCATCAGTCTTTTCATCAAAGGTATGCAGTTGATTCCTGTTCAAAACAAAACATTTTGATCCAAACATATGCAAATATGAGAGATTAGGTTTTTTACCATTCCATATTTCATATGGAGTCTTTCCATGATATTTGTTGATGATTGATCTGTTTTGTGTATGGCATGCTGTGTTTGCTGCTTCAGCCCAAAATCTCTTTGGTAAGCATGCTTCTGCAATCATTGTTTTGACTGCTTCTTTGAGGGTTCTGTTTCTTCTTTCTGCTACACCATTTTGTTGTGGAGTTCCTGCTGCAGATAATTGATGTAATAGTGCATTTTCTTCACAATAAGTTTTGATAACTTCATTTAGAAATTCTGTGCCTCTATCTGATCTGATCTTGATGATCTTCAGTTCTTTCTCATTTTGAATTCTTCCTAGCAAATCTGGAATCCTCTTCAGTGTTTCTCTCTTCTTGTTCATGAATATGGTCTAGGTGTATTTGGAGAAATCATCAACCACTACTAGAGTGTATTTCTTACCACTTACACTTACTGGTGTGACTAGTCCAAACAGGTCCATATGTAACAGATGTAGAATTCTTGTTGTTGATTGATAGGGCTTTGACTTAAAGGAACTTTTGATTTGTTTCCCTTTCTGACATGCATCACAGAGACTTTCTGTCTTGAATGTGATCTCAGGCAGGCCTTCAACTAACTTGTTCTTTGATAGTGTGTTGATGGTCTTGAAATTAAGATGATTTAATCTTCTATGCCAAATCCAGCTGGTTGATTGTTTATTTTTGACAAACAAACATGTTTCTACATTAGCTGTTTTCCAATTCACCATATACATGTTATCTTTTCTTCTTCCTGCAATAACTAATGTGTTGGTTTGGCTGTGAATTACTTTGCATCCTTCCTCGTTGAAGTGCATATTGTAGCCTTTGTCACAGAATTGACTGATGCTTAGTGGATTGAACTTAAGTCCCTTAACATGTGCCACATTTTGAATCATCAAATTGTTCTTGAGTATTGTGCCTTCCCCCTTAATCTTGCCAGGGTTTTCTTTGCCTCCAAATGTGACTTTGAGTCTATCAAAAGCTTTGAAATCAGTGAGCCATCCTTTGTTTCCTGTCATGTGTCTGGAACATCCACTGTCTATGTACCAGACATCGTACAAAACAAATTAATTATGTTTAGGTACCCAACACTGTTTTGGTCCATACCTGTTAGCAAACATGCCTCCTACTCCAAGTGTGTATCCAAATGATTTTCTTTTTGGATAATTGAAATCATCAACTTCATATGTGTAAGGCATGACAGAATAGCTTCTAATATTTCTATTAAAGATATTCTGATACTTTTCTCTACTTTTTGGTGCATTTGCATCCTTTTTCACCTTCCAGTATGCAATGGGAAGCCTTTGTTGCTTCATGTGTCCAGGAACATGTCTAGATTGACTTTTCTTAAACACATGATGCATATCATAGTATGGTTTCTTCTTGTATTTTAGAGGTGCAACATTCCAATCATCCTCTGAAGGATAAAGTCTTCCTTTACCTTTCAGTAGATCTTTGTTGTTGGTTGACTGGAATGATGATTTAGTCTACCGTTTCACTGCATTGGGTCTTGACTTCACCGGTGCAAGATGAGTGGTTGAGACTATGGTCTTTCCCTTTCTGAATTTTGGTCCACTGTGGGTCTTGTATTCAGAATTGTGTTGACCATTGTTTCTAATCTCATCCTGACTGTTGTAGCCAAGACCAGATCTGGATCCAAACCTTTTTGAGGGTTTGTAAGCTAGTGCATTTAGTGGTGCAGTGGTGTTTTTAGGCTCTTTGGGTGGATTTCCTCGAAATTTGATACGCGTTGAGTGGATGAGTTATCATCTGCCGCTTTTTGATTAGGTGAGTATATCTCCTTAGCAGCTTGTTCAGCTTTTAGTTTGTCCAGTTGTTCCTTCAATCTTTTATTTTCTTTTCTTATATCCTTACATTCCTTTTCCAGAATTTCATGATTCATCTCAATTTCATCAAATTTAGTCATGAGATTTTGGACTAAGGCTGCTGGATCTAGTGGGAGAATAGAAGATTGTGTAGTGTTAGATGTGGATGCATTTGATGAAGTGTAAGAGCTAGATGTTACCTCATTTTCATCAGATTCTTTGGCCATTAGATATAGACTTGCTTTCTCAATGTCTTAGTTGTCACTTTCTTCTTCATCTAATTCTCTGGTCATGAGGCACACATATGCTTTTTCATTGTCTGAGATGTCTTCTTCATCACTATTATCTGAGTCATTATCAGATGATTCTTCATTCTTTTCATTGCCGGATTCAGCCTTGAGTGCTTTCTTACCTCTCTTCTTTTCAGATGCTTTGTACTTCTTCTTTTCCTCATCTTTACTATTTTCTTCAGGACAATCAGCCTTGAAGTGACCTTTCTTGTTGCAATTGAAGCATATGTATTCATCATCCCTTTTTCTTCATGTATTTGTTTGAGCTTGACCTCTTGTTTGATGATGAGTTTCCTTTGAATGGCTTCTTTTTGCTAAACATGTCAAAACGTTTAACTAATAAAGCTACCTGTTCTTTAAGCTCTAGTGTCTATTTGCTGATACAATCAGCAAAGTTACTTTGATGTGGTGCTATCAGTCACTGGCTCTTTGTGTCTCTGCCGGAGCACCATCTTCACCGTTCAATTCGAATTCATGAGCTTTTAGTTGAGACATCAGGGTTAGGGTGTCAGTGTTTGCAAGATTTGTTGTTCCTCTGATTACTAATGATATGATCTTCCATCTTTCAGGTAAGCCTCTCAAGATCTTCAAACACACTTCTTTCTAAGGATATGTGTGTCCAAGCTGTTGCAGTTCACTGATGATGCTTGAGAATCTTTTGTCCATTTGATCAATGGATTCACTAGCCTTCATTTTGAAATTTTGAAATTTCTGTTTTGCAACAGATAATTTGTTTTCTTTGACTGCTTCAGATCCTTCATTTATCAGTGCCAGTTTGTCCCACATCTCCTTTGCTGTCTTGAAATCTTTAATTCTCTTGAACATGTTGTTATCTAGGGTCTTCAAAATCATATCTTTTGCAACAAAGTCAAGATTTGCTCTTCTCCTGTCATCCTTGGTCCAATCCTTCTTGGGTTTGTCCACTTCTTTTCCTTGATCTGCTCATGTGGATACCACAGTCATGATCATGATTGGGCCATCATTAATTACATCCAGCATCTCCCTATGAGTTGCCGCAAGATGGGACAACATTCTTATTTTATATTCATCAAAATTGTTAACATTAAAACCATGTACTTTTGACATAAAGTTTGAGGAATCCATAAGTACAAATAGGAGATATATATGTGTATATCTAGAAAGCACAGATTTGAAAACTACTTTGAAAATATGTGATCTCCTTGTTACCAGAAGTTAGATCTGAACAAGTTCTGATACTAGGAACACTGCTCCGATACCAATTGTAGGTCCCAGAGAAGGGTAAAACTATAGTCAGAGGGGGGGTGAATGACTATAGTGGAGTTTCAAAAACTTTTCTTGTAATTAAAAGTTTTTGGGCAGCGGATAAGTCCCTTCTTACTAAGTTACTTCAAGGTAGTTTAAGCAATCAATAGTATGTGATATAATATAAGCAATTAAATGAATGCGGTAAGGTAAATTGCAGAAAGTAAATTGACACAAGGCTTATAGTGGTTCAGGGTGGTGTAATCCCTTAATCCACTCTTCTCCTGTGATGATTGGAGGAATTCACTATTGTTTTCACAGATACAATAGTATGATTGTCCTTGACTTCCCAAGCTTCACAATCTACAAGACTATCACTTCTTGACTGCAACAGCTTCAGTGACTCAGTCTCTTTCACTGCTCCTAGGGATCAAATCCATCAGTAGCTATCACAGACACAACTCCCTCTCAGATGGCTATGATTCAGTTGCTTGATTTATGTGAATTGAATTCACCAACTTGTTGATCAATCTCAATGCTTGATATTTGATTTGTAGTTCTTAGATTTGAGTTGATCACTAGATATTTATTTTCAGCACAGATAGAAGACTTTTCAATTTGACAGAGTTTTTGCACAGATTTTTTTGATCGTTTTTTTATCTTTTTTTTCTTTTCTGTCAGTGCCTTCTATTTATAGCCTTGATTACTTTTGATTTGAACTTCCGTCCATTGGCTATATTAATGAGGGGAATAATCCTTGATTTTATTCTTGATTCCCCCTTAATTATATTCTCCTTGATTTTAGTGATCGGGTTTTTCTTCAAACGTTTACCAGAAAATCCGTCCTTGATTGATCCTCTATTAATTGTGCATTTAATGCTTGATCTTCTGTATCTTCTTCATATTTCAATAACCTGATTCAGTAAGGTTTACTCAGCCGTTCTTTGAACGGTCAAGTGACCAATCTGACTTTGCCGCTTAGATCTTCCTTTACCGCTTTGTCTTCACTCAGCCGAAAGTCAGTTTACTTTGCCGATTCATTGTTTCCGTTATTCTTTAAGTTGAAGGAGAATCCTTCAACTTCACTGATCCTTGATTTGGGTGAGATCAGTGTACACCATATTTAAGCTTTTTGCTTCATTACTTAAAACATGACTTAGACTTATCCAAGGTCATCACAGACTTCCTTGGTAATAAGTCAGACCTTATGTCTTCATTGCTTCTCTGTTGGTGCTTGGCTGGCTTCACTCTGCTGAAAGTCTGTTAATCTTTGCCGTCCTACCAACCAGTACATTACTTGTCTGACTTAACTTATACAACATGTCAGACTCTAAGTAAAGACTTATATAGAGAATTCTAACTTATTTCAGGCTTGCTATAACAGCTAGTATGGCCATCATCAAAACTTAATAAAATGTTCCTAACAACATCATTCTTTTCAACATGATCTCTTATAAAATGATGTCTCACATCAATATGCTTGGTTCTTGAGTTCCTAACATGATTTTTTGTGATTGCAATTGCACTTGTGTTGTCACACATTATAGAAATTTCTCTTTCTTCAATTCCATAATCCCTTAATGGTTGTCTTAACCAAAGTATTTGTGCACAGCAACTTCCAGAAGCAATGTATTCAGCTTCAGCAGTGGAAGTTGATATAGAATTCTGTTTCTTGCTAAACTAGGAAACCAGTCTATTTCCCATCAACTGACAGGTTCCTGTGGTGCTTTTTCTATCAATCTTGCATCCAGTATAATCAAAATCTGTGTAGGATATAACCTTGAAGCTTCCATCTTTTGAATACCATATCCCCACATCCAAAGTCTCTTTTAGATACTTGAGAACAATTTTGACTGCAGCTAAATGACTTTCCTTAGGTTTTGATTGAAATCTTGCACAAACACCGACAACAAAGGATATATCAGGTCTGCTGGCAGGAAGGTACAGCAAACTGCCTATCATCCTTCTGTATAAAGTCTTATCAACATCTTTGTCTTCCTCCAGTCTGATGTTTGTACTCATAGGAGTAGATACCGTGGTGCTGTTTTCCAAACCAAACTTCTTCAGCATCTCCTTGGTATACTTGGTTTGATGAATGAAGATTCCATCTTTCATTTGTTTGACTTGTAATCCCAAGAAATAGTTCATTTCTCCCATCATACTCATTTGGAATTTACTTTTCATCAGATTAGCAAACTTTTCACATAGTAATTCATTTTCAGAACCAAAAATTATGTCATCAACATAAATTTGTACCAGCAGGGTGCTGTCTCCTTCATTGATTCTGAAAAGAGTCTTGTCAATGGTACCTTTGGTAAAACCATTGTCCACCAAGAATTGAGATAGGGTCTCATTCCATGCTCTTGGTGCTTGTTTCAAAACATAAAGTGCTTTATTGAGTCTGTACACTTTATCTTCTTGATCTTTAACTTCAAAACCAGGAGGTTGCTGAACATAGACCTCCTCTTCCAGAATTCCATTCAAAAATGCACTCTTGACATCCATTTGGTATACTTTGAAGTTTTTGTAAGCAGTATATGCTAAGAAAAATCTTATAGCTTCCAATCTTGCAACTGGGGCATCTGTCTCATCAAAATCTATTCCTTCTGCTTGAAAATAGCCTTTTGCTACTAGTCTGGCCTTATTCCTCAAAATGGTACCAGATACATCCAATTTTTTCTGTATACCCATTTGGTTCCAATTATATTTTCATGATTAGGCCTTTCCACTAGTGTCCAAACTTGATTTCTTTCAAATTCATTCAATTCTTCATGCATAACAATTATCCAATCTGGATCTGATATTGCTTATTCAACAACTTTAGGTTCCATTTGAGATAGAAAACCAGTAAACATTGCTTCTAATTGTCTTCTAGTCCTCACACCTTGTTGTATTTTGCCAATAACTTGCTCAGCAGGGTGATCCCTTAACCATTGAGGATTTTGGTTAGATTGATTCTCTGGAACATCATCTTTAGTAGGGTCTGCTGTAGCTTCACCAGGGTGATCAGCAGATCCTTGAACTGCCTCAGTTGTTGCTTCAGTAGTATTACCGGCAGGGTGTTCATCAGGAACAGAGTCAGAAATATTTAAATCATTTATCCTTCTAAAATATCAACACATTCTGGATCAGAGACTTGTTGATTCTCATCAGGTTTTGAAGCTTCATCTTCCATTCAAGTGAACTTGGGTTCATCAAATACAACATGTATTGTTTCTTCATGTTTTAGTGTCCTTTTATTCAGTACCCTGAATGCCTTTCTGACAGAAGAATATCCCAAGAAAATTCCTTCATCTGATTTTGGTTGGAATGTCTTCAATTGCTCCATATAATTTAAGATAAAACATTTGCTTCCAAATGGATGGAAATAGGATATATTAGGTTTCCTTACTTTCCAAATCTCATAAGGTGTGTTCAGCAGCTTTTTGTTCACTGAGGTTCTATTTTGTGTATAGCAAGCTGTATTAACTGCTTCAGCCCAATATCTCTTAGGTAATAATGCTTCACAAATCATAGTTCTTCCTGCTTCTTTCAAAGTCATGTTTCTTCTCTCAGCAACCCCATTTTGCTGAGGTGTACCAGCAGCAGCTAGTTGATGTAGCACACCATTTTGCTCACAGTATTCTCTTATAACTTTTTGAGAAATTCGGTACCCTTGTACGATCCGATCTTCACTCTTGTCAAACTTTTCTCATTTTGCAATCTCTTCAAAAGTTCAGGCATCTTTTGAAGTGTTTCACTTTTCTTGTTCATGAATACTACCCAAGTGTATCTTGAATAATCATCCACAACTACTAGAGTGCACTTCTTTCCTGCCACACTTGTTGGTGTTACTGGTCCAAACAGATCCATGTGCATCAGCTCCAAAACTCTTTTTGTTGATTGCTTAGTCTTTGACTTGAAGCTTGATTTTGTTTGTTTACCTTGCTGACAGGCATCACATATAGCATCTTTTTTGAATATGATCTCAGGTAAACCAATCACAAGTTTCTTCTTCACTAACTGATTTATATCATCAAAGTTCAGATGGCTCAACTTCTTATGCCATAACCAATTAAGTTCTGACTTGGTATGCATAATCAGGCATGTTTCTGGAATAGCAGTAGACCAATCCACAACATACATGTTTTGTTGTCTCCTTCCAGCCAAAACAACTTGATCACCTCTTTCACTAATGACAATACATGTGCCTTTGTCCAAAGTGGCCTTGTAACCCATGTCACAAAACTGTCCAGTGCTCAGTAGGTTGTAGTCCAGTCCTTCCACAAATGCAACATTCCTGATGGTTAATCCATTTATCACAAGTGTGCCATATCCTCTTGTGTATCCTGGTGTATTCTTGTTGCCAAAATTCACTCTTGGACCATCCTTTTCCACATAATTTGACAAACAGTTCTTATTCTTTGTCATAGGTCTAGAACATCCACTATCAAAGTACCAGACACCATACAAAACAAAGTTAATGTGTTTTAGGTACCCAAAACTGTTTGGGTCCATAGTGGTCAGTGGTAAGCATGACCCTTGGTAAATTTCCATAAGGTCTTCTTTGAAAAGTGTTATGCTTTTGTTCATACATGTATTCTACACATCCATAAAGTCTAACTTTTGGTTGTGTAGGATTCACATATGCTTTCTGGCCTTTTGGTATGTAATGCTGTTTGGAGTGATTTCTATTGTTAGAAGCACTAGCATAACCATTGGTTTTCTGTTAGGAATAGCCCTGTAATATGGAGTCTACTGAGGTCCCTGTTGAGGTCTTGTATAAGTCCTCTGCTGAGTCCTTTGCGGAGTCCATTATTGAGGTTTTACCCTAGCATTATGGTTATACCTGTTGTTTCTAGCAGTAGGGGCAGGAATATTCCAATCATCATCAGTAGGGAACAATCTACCTTTCCCCCTGAGATAAGTATCCCTTGAATGATTGACATTTTTAGGTTTAGGATTCTTATCCTTGGAATATTTCTGATTTTTGCCCTTATATGGTCCAGCAGACTTGGTAGCAGGTCTGCTATCCGCAGGTCTAGAAGGTACAGCAGTCCTACTCTTAGATTTATTTTTTTTGTTAGGTGTTTTTGACCTTTCTGACTTCTAATTTTGCTTCCTTGAAGTCTTCTCAGTAGACTTCACTGCCTCAGCAACCCTTTTGGGAGTTGAATCTTGTGCTGGCACAAAATTAGGACCAATTCTGGTACTAGGTTCAGTAACCTTACTGGATCCACTCTTATTGGATTGTTGACTTCCAAATCCAAGGCATGTTCTATCATCATAAGGCTTTCCGTATTTGAATGCAGTGGAGGAACAAGATTTTTCAGCAGATTCAGCAGCTACTGAATGTACAGCAGGCTTATGTTGATTCTGTCCAAACTCATTTTTCTTACCCTTGAGAATTCTTAATTCAGCTTTTAACCTTTCAACTTTTGCTTGAAGAGCTTCTTTTTCAGCCTTCACAATCTCATAACCAGATTGTATTATCCTCAGTTGATTAAGGATGGCATCCAAAGTTTCTTCATTGTCAGAATATTTAGGATTTGAACCACAAGTTGATTCACAATCACTTTCAGCAGGAGTGTTTATAGGTACAGAATTGTATACCTCCTCTGTTTCATCCATATTTGGCATTAAAGCATAATCATCCATATCAGCAACAAGAGCAGTATCATCAGATTCATTTCCTTTTTCTGATTCAACTTCATATCGTGATTCATGTTCAGCAACCATAGCTTTCTTGCCAGTTCTTCTTTGTTAACTTTTGCTCTTCAGTAGGTCTGGACATTCAGGTTTGAAATATCTAGGCTTCTTGCAGTTGAAGCAAAGATAATCAGGCTCCTTCTTCAGTTTTAGTTCAGGACAGTCAGGTTTGAAGTGTCCTGGTTTCTTTCATTGATAGCATAGGTAATCATTGTCTTTCTTGGATTCTTCCTTCTTTTTTCACTAAACTTCTTTGTGAAATTCCTTGGAGAACCCCTTCCATTTTTCATCTTTCTGATTTTCTTGCTCAGTAGGGAAATCTGTTCTTGCATCTCATCCAGTAGATCATCTTGAGCTCCTGATGTTTCTTCTTGATGTGTAGCAGCCAATATAGTGGTCTTTGGTTCTTCCTTTTCAGTCTCAGGTACAAGTTTCTTACCGAATTCATAAGCCTTGAGATCTGAAAACAATTTGAAGGTGTCCTCCTCATGTAGACTTCTCATTTCTTCTATTGCAGTCACCTTCATTTCCCAAACTTCTTTTGCAGGTAATGCTTCTAGAATTTTTGAATTGATTTCTTCTTTTGAATACTTTACACTCAGTAGGGTGAGTTCATCCATGATGGCATTGAATCTTGATTCCATTTGTTCAATAGTTTCATTTGGTTTCATTTTGAAATCTTGGAAGTTCTTCTTTGCCACACTGATTTTGTTCTTCTTGATTGCATCAGTGCCTTCACAGATTAATTGTAACTTATCCCAAAGTTCTTTTGCAGTCTTGCAGTCTTTCACTTTCATGTACATATTGCTATCCGAAGTTCTGTATATGATATCAATAGCAATATTGTTGATGTTTGCTCTTTTTCTATCTTCAGCATTCTATTCTCTTTTTGGCTTTGGAATGTATTTGATTGTCTACAGTTATAGCTTTTGTGATTTCCAATGGACCATCAGTCAGCACATCCATCATCTCATCATGTGCTGCAGCTAGAAAAGCCTGCATACGACGTTTAAACTCATCAAAACGATCTAACGAACACATCAACATTGTTCTAGCATACTGGTTGTTATCCATGATGCAAAGATTTGAAAATCAGAAACTTGAAAAAGTTTTCAAAGTATTTTCACAAGCACAACAAGTAGGATTACTTCAGAATAGAAGCACTGCTCCGATACCAATTGTTGGTCCCTTGAAAAGGCTTTGGTTAAGTTTAGAGGGGGGGTGAATAAACTTAACACTTAAAACTTTTGGAGTTAACAAACTTAGCAAGTTCAGTAGCCTGACACTCAGTAGTCTGCTGATTGTTGATTTTACTGAATTTGTTGCAGAGGAATATATTCATGTTAAGCCTAAGTACTTGTTAAAATATGATACTAAGTATTAGATACTCAGTAGTGTAAGTGTGTGATTCAGTTGCTAGTTTCAGTAGGTTGATGTGCTAAATATACTAAATGCAGAATTTAAATGCAGAAAGTAAGTAGGCAGATTTTATAGTGGTTCCAGGTGGTGAAATCCTGTCAGTCCACTCTTCTCCTGTGATGTTGGAGGTAATTCACTAAAGATCTTTGAGGTTGCAGTTACAAAAATCCCTAAGTTGCTTGTCCTTCACCAACAACTATGACTTCACAAACTGAACACTTGGAACATGTAGGATTGCTGCTCCAAAGTATTCCACTAGTCCTTGAAGGGTAGGATTGCCTCTTCGCCAGCTCCACCATAAACAACAGTCCTTGACACCCAATGATGCTTCATTGTCTTCAGCAGGTTTCTTGTAAAAGAAAGTTTGAATCAAGTAAGTGATTCAGCTTTCAGCAGCTTGATCAGGATGAAATGATCAGCAGCTTGAAGTCTTCAAATGTGTAAACTTGATGTAACTTGATAACAGATTACACTTGAAGAATTTATTGGATCAGTAGCTTTAAGTTCAGTAGGGTCAGCAGGGTGATCTTCTTGATAATAAACTTGATAACTTCAGGCAGATTATCTTGTTGTTCATCAATTTTCATCCACTGTTTTCATCATCTGTTTATGTATTAGGGGTCTTCTATTTATATTTAAGAATCCTTGTGACTTATGTTTGAAATTCAAAACATAGCCATTTCAGATTTGTCCCTTTCATGACTTGCATTCTGTCCCTGTACATAGTACTGACACTGTCAGTTTTCTTTTTGTCAGTTTTCAGACTGTTCACCCTTTGACTTATATCCATTGGATAAACCTCTGTTTCTTTCCAACGTTCTTTTAATCATGACCATTGATTTGTTGACAAAATCAAAAGTTGTTATATGTCATTTTCCTTGTAATCTTCCAATGTAACCTTTCATTAATTCGAAATATATATCCAGCAGGTTCCTGTGTATATAAGTCTGCTGCGATACACATCAATCAGCTATTCCAGGGTTGCTGTGTTTATAAAACAATGCAGCTGACTATCTTATATCTAACTTTTAATTGTGAAGTTAGATTACACCAATTTGAACATAACTAAGTTCCAATCACCACTTAACTTATGGAACTTAGACCTTGTACACAAGGTATATGTAATCAGTTTAGGTCATCACAGACTTCCCTAAATTCTGATTCCATATCCTTGACTTTAAATACTAAGTTTGATCCCTTAGCCTTCAATAACTGAGTTTGAACCCTCAGCCTTCAGTCTTCAGCAGGTTCCTAAACTAGTCTACTGACTCAGGTACCTTACTGACCTAGATAGGTCTGCTGATGAAAGTTAGCTGACCATTTATAGTGCTTGTTTGATCAAACCTAAACAAAGATCAAACTCTAATAAGCCTATACATTTGATCTAGATATCTTTTTGCCTTTGCTCTATAACAGCTAGTCTGGCACTCATCACTAAAACTTAAAATATGTCCAACAATTTCCCCCTTTTTGGTGATGATGCTAATACCCTCCTTACGGCAAAGCAAAAGGATAAAAACAAAAACAGAACAAACTCAGTCATTTCTATCATGTAAGGTGACATGCCCAGAGGTGTCTTAAAGGCTGTCCTATGGGCCCACAAGGCATCATCTAACTTCAAAGACCAACTCTTGACATTCGTGTCTACCGTCCTCTCTAAGATACGCTTAATACCCCTATTCGTGACTTCGACTTGACCACTCGTTTGGGGATGGTAAGCGGTACCTAACTTGTGTTTCACTCCATACTTCTCTAAAAGTTTATCAAACGGCTTGTTAGCAAAATGGCTTCCGTTATCACTGATTATAGCACGAGGCACCCCAAACCTACAAAAGATGTTCTTTCTAAGAAAACGGATAACAACATTCCTATCATTGGTGGGTGAGGCTAAGGCTTCGACCCATTTGGACACATAATCACACGCGACTAGAATGTACTTGTTACCACACGAAGAGGGATAGGGGCCCATGAAATCAATGCCCCACACGTCAAAAATCTCACACACTATGATCGGCTTCGAGGCATCTCACTCCTTCTAGATATACGACCGGATCTTTGACAAGCATCGCAAGATTTCACATAAGCATGTGCGTCTCGAAATAGAGTGGGCCAATATAGCCCACTTTGCAATACTTTCAAAGCGGTTCTTTGCCCCGAGAAGTGGCCTCCGGCCTCTTTGTCGTGACAAAACGAAAGAGCACTCAAAATCTCACTTTCTCGGGATGCACCTCCTCGAATACCATCCGAACACAACCTATAAAGACAAGGATCTTCCCACACATACTTACCCACCTCACTAAGGAATTTACGCCTTTGGTTCGAGTCAAGGTCGGGGTCTACGAAACCGCACTCGTGGTAGTTGACAAAAGGAGCAAACCAAGGACTACCTTCCTTACCGACTTTTAGAAAGTTGCCTCTCTTAGCCGGAAGAAGGGTGTCAAGTGCATACAGTTGCTCGTGAGGGAAAGAGTCATTTATCTCGGTTTGTGCTTTAACCAACTCCTCACTAAGCTCCATACGACTTAAGTGGTCGGCTACGACATTCTCACAACCTTTCCTATCACGGATCTCTAAATCAAACTCTTGCAAGAGCAAGATCCACCTCAAGGCGGGGCTTGGCATCTTGCTTGGCAAAGAGATAACGCAAAGCGGCATGATCCGTGTGGACAACTACCCGAGAACCTACGAGATGAGACCGAAACTTATCAAACGCAAAGACGACCGCTAAAAGCTCTTTTTCAGTGGTGGTGTAGTTCTGTTGGGCCGAATTCAAGGTGTGACTTGCATAAGCAATAGGCTTGAAGATTTTGTCGATTTTTTGACCGAGTACCGCACCAACCGCGGTGTCACTCGCATCACACATGAGCTCAAATTCTTGATCCCATTTCGGGGCAACTAAGATGGGAGCGGATACTAGCGATTGCTTGAGCATCGAAAATGCTTCAACACAAGCTTTGTCAAAATCAAACGGGACGTCTTTTCCAAGGAGAAGAGTAAGAGGACGGGCTATTTTCGAGAAATCCTTGATGAACCTACGATAAAACCCCACGTGGCCTAGAAAACCCCTAAGAGTCTTTAGGTTGGTGGGCATAGGAAGCTTAGCTATCGCTTCAACCTTAGCCTTATCTACCTCTATACCTTTACTAGATATCTTATGCCCTAAGACTATCCCCTCTCGTAACCATCAAATGACACTTCTCCCAATTAAGCACCAAGTTTGTCTCCTCACATCTATCCAACACCTTTTCAAGATTATCTAGACATTGTTCAAAGGAATCACCAAACACGCTAAAATCATCCATAAAGACTTCTAAAAACTTTTCTATCATATCCGCAAATATGGCGACCATGCACCGTTGGAATGTCGCGGGTGCATTACACAACCCAAAAGGCATCCTACGGAAGGCAAAGGTACCATAGGGACAAGTGTAGGTAGTCTTTTCTTGGTCCTCTAAAGCCACATGTATTTGGTAATACCCACTAAACCCATCAAGGAAACAATAAAAGGCATGGCCACTCAATCTCTCCAACATTTGATCAATAAAAGGGAGGGGGAAATGATCTTTACGGGTTTGGTCATTTAGCTTACGATAATCAATGCAAATTCTATGACCACTTACCAAACGTTTAGGCACCTCCTCTCCTTTGTCATTGATCTCCACGGTCATACCTCCCTTCTTCGGCACCACTTGGGTGGGACTCACCCACTTGCTATCCGAGATGGCGTAGATAATCCCTAGCTTCAACATTGTGACCACATCCTTCCTCACAACCTCTTGGAGGTGGGGATTGAGTCTTCTTTGGGGTTGCCTTACCGGCTTTGCTCCATCTTCCGAGAATAATCTTGTGTTGGCAAATGGTGGGACTAATACCCTTAAGATCGCACATCTTCCACCCGAAAGCACGCTTATGCTTCTTAAGCATCCTCACTAACTCATCTTCTGCAAAGCCGTTAGTGTAGAAGAAATAATCAAAGGAAGTAAATCATCATTTTCAAGAAAAACATACTTCAAATGAGGTGGAAGCGGCTTCATTTTCAAATCTTTCGGAGGATCCTCAATTGATGGCTTTTCTAGCTCTCCTTCAAGCCCAAGATCAATCTTCTCGGTCCACCTCTCACCCACGAAAGCCGTCTCTTCGAGCTCTTTTGCTTCCTCTTCCAATTCTTCTTCTTCATCGGTTTCCATACTCACTTTTTCCATGCATTCATCGGATTCGTCTTTATATACCCTGCATGTCAACATGTTCCGAAACGCAAGGATATATAGCATCAATAGAAAAACAGTCCTCGGTGCTCTCCTTAGGATGTTTCATGGCTTTATAGACATTGACCGCGACTTTTTCATCTCCAACTCTCAATATTATCTCACCGCTCGCAACATCTATCAAAGTCCTCCCGGTATTTAAAAAGGGACGTCCTAACAACAAAGGTGTTTTGGAATCCATCTCCATGTCTAGTACAACAAAATCTACCGGGAAGGCAAACTTATCCACTTTCACTATGACATCCTCTATCACTCCCATAGGCTCCCGAATAGACCTATCCGCCATTTGAAGGGTCATCCCAGTTGGCTCCAACTCTCCTAGGTCAAGACTCTCATATATAGCACGGGGCATTAGGCTTACACTAGCCCCCAAATCACATAGAACACTAGGAAAATGAGTTGAACCAATAGTAACCGGAATAGTGAAACTACCCTTGTCTCTAACTTTCGGGGGAATCTTAGATTTTCCATTAAAAATAGCGGAACACTCTTCATTCAAACACACAACTTCTTGCATCTTACCCTTTTTAGTTAGCAACTCTTTTAAAAACTTACAATACGAGGGCATGTTTGCAAGTGCCTCAAGAAAAGGAATGTTCAAGTCAATTTTTCGCAAAATCTCAATGAATCGAGTTTGTGCCTTATTCAAGCAACTTTGTCTATGATTCCTAGGGGGATAAGGGAGAGTACTCAAATCAAAATCTTTAGAAGGAGGAGGGATCATACCTTTCTTACCTTTGGTGCGTGGGGAAGACGGCTCTTTCATTGGTTCTTTCCCTTCTCTTCTAGTTGGTTCCTCATCTTTCACATCGATGACCACATAATCTCCCCTAGCTTGAGCTTCTTTCCTTTCTACTTCCTTCTTCTTGACATACTCCCCATGATCTTCATCATCTTCAATCCCATCTATATCACCATCCATAGCTCCCGCTTCGGTCTCAATGGAAGTTTTTCTAGCCTTGTCCTCCCACAAGACTTTCTTCTCTCCATTAGTTCTCAACACTTTACCACTTCGAGTTAAGATGGCGTTCACACTTCTCGGATTTTTTCGGTGTTACTCGGTAAACCGCCCTTCAACTGAACATGTTCCACCACTTGACCAAATTGTGTCTCAAGATTTTTTATGGCGGACCCATGTTTGTAGTTCATCTCAACCATGTCCTTCTTTATCTCCGCAAAGTTTTTGTTCATTTGTTCCAAGATGACATCGGTTGAACTCTTTTGAGGTATAGGAGCTAAAGGAGGAGGGTTTTGATGATTGGTAGAACCCTGTTGATTATACCCTCCTTGTTGCCTTTGGTGTGGAGGTTGATAGACATGCCCTTGTGAAGATTGGCTTTGATTTTGGCCTTGTCTATAACCTTGGTTTAGTCCTTGGTTTTGATTCCGGTTCCAACCTTGATTGTTGTTATTCCTCCAAGAACCATCACCTTGATTTCCATAGTTCCCTCCTTGACCTTGTCCCACATAGTTCACATCTTGGGATTCTTCATACGGTTGCCCACCTTGTTGTTCCCCCATATATTGGCCTTGATAGGGGCTTTGCGACGATTTTGATATTGGGACCCCGTATTCCATTGCTCCATAGAACAAATACTCATCATCCGCTTAGCCAACTCATTCATGCTATCTTGAGATGGGGTACTAGCTTGCCCTTGAGTCGAGGATTGAGGATAAGCCATATTTTGAGCTTTGGTCGTCATCCTACAATCCTTTGCCGAGTGTGATCCACTACAAATTTGGCAAAGCTTAGCACTCTCATTCTCCTTTTGCAATCTCCCTAACTGTTGCTCCATCGCTTGTACTTGAGCATGATATTGATCGCTTGCTTCAACTTCTTTAACTTCAACCAAACCGGGCTTCTTACTTCTTGTCCCCTTTCTACTCGAAGATATATATTGCCTCGAAGTCTCGGAAATCTTCTCAATTTGGTTCATAGCCACTTCGGGTACCATACTCATAATATCTCCATTACACGAAGCATGTAACGTACTTTGATGAACTTGATCCAAACCCCGGAAGAAAGCATGAACTACCTCGTACGATCTCAATCCGTGCCCCGGGCACTCCCTCAACAAAGCCTTAAACCGATCCCAGCTCTTCTCCTTCATATGCATTGAATGACATGATAGCTTCTTTCATATCCATGGTCTTCGACGGGGGGTAATATTTGAGCAGAAAAGTCTTTACCACTTCTTCCCATGTGTGTAAAGAGTCATTAGGCAACGAATCATACCACCTCTTAGCTTGCTCTTTCAAGGCGAACGGGAAAAGCATAAGTTTGAGCGCCTCATCACTCACTCCATTGATCTTTGTCGAGTTTACTATTTGGATAAAGTGATCAATGAATAAGTGAGGATTTTCTAAAGCGGTTCCCTTGAATATAGCATTGTCTCCCAACAAATGTATGATGTTCCTATTCAATTCCAAGTTGTTGGCGGCTACCGGTGGCATTCGGATTGGACTATGCCCCATGTTTGCCGTAGGAGCTAGCACAAAATCTCTACAAGTCAAACCACCTTGGTTTTGCTCTTGTTGACCGTTAAACCAATTTGGCATCGCGTTTGCACCTTGATTGTGAGCTTGGTTCGATTTTGTTGAAACCGATTCAACATCCATGCATTGAACTGTTGCATAAGAGCGGGATCCATTTGATTCCTTTGGGCCTCTTGTTGAACATTCTGAGGAATAGGCCCATTCGCATTCACAACGTTGTGTCCTTGTCCATTCCCATCTCCTTGTGCATTGTTGTTGACAAGAGGCGGGTTTGGAACTCGGGATTCCATTATTATTCACCAAATTTCCTTCCAAACCTTGTCCACCTTGTTGTGCCATGTCGGATCCTTCTCCCAACTCACCCAAACTATCCTCTTCTATGACCGGAATCAACTCCTCTACTTGACGACCTCTTCTTCGTTGACTGTTTCTACGCCTTGCGTAAGCTTCAATCCCGTCTATGTAAGGTTCGAGTGGTGTTTGAGACCTCCGGGTCATGCACTACAAAAAGCAAACAACAAGAAAACAGTAAAATAGAACCTAGGCCCAAGCCTTCGGTTCACTTACAAGATATCACAAATAGCACACAACTCCCCGGCAACGGCGCCATTTTGATGAGCGTTATTTTCACCAAACAAATTCATAAAATACTCAAGACAACGGTGATTAAACAAGCTCTCTAACCGGCAGTGGACCGGGTCGATTGCGAGTAAAGCTACAGGAGTCCGAGGTCGAACCCAAAGGAATCGTGCTTGCAAGTACCAAAGTGAACGTAATGCTTAGTCTAAGTGATCAAAGTTCTTAAGGTTTTGTTTACTACAACGGCACTAAGTGAATCTAACTAACGAGTCTAAAGATAAAAAGAGAGAAAGAAGATTAAACTACTTGGTTTTAAAGATAATTAAAGAGACATAGCCGAACCATGATCAAAATAGCTAATATCACCCAAAGGAAAGACAAAACCGGGAGTGTGCAATAACGACGAACTCTTGCATTCAATTTCACGGGTACGTGCTCCTAATCCCGGTGCTAAGGTCTGAACAACTCTTCCCCAACACCTTATGTCAAGTCAACTAACCTATCCTAAGAGAAATTCCTCCACAAGACAATCATGCACAAGAGCCGTGTAAACGTTGAAAACGAGTAGCCTCGCACTACAATGCGATCCTAGAACCCTTTTCCCACACCCTCTCTCTCGAACAACTCTCAAGAGTGATGTGTGTGATTTTTGACCTAGGTGATCAATCTAGCCCAAATCCGTTATAACGAGTTCTAAGACGTGAAATACGCAAGGAACAACAATAAAAAGCACTACCCACTCCCAATTTCATCACCCAAAGGGTGATTTCACTAAATTTCACATGATTTGGCTATGAACATGTTTAGCTACACATTATATTAATCAAAACATGCATAAAACAAGTAAATAAGAGCCATAACAAGTAAAAGAGAAGAGAGATATACCATAAAATTGCGAGAAATTCGAGATTAGATCCAAAAAGTACAAAATAGAGAAGTAATTAAAAGGTGGTCTCTTAGTGTTTGGAATGAAAATCTAAGCTAAGAAATGGAAAGATTATGCTAAGATATTGTTGATTTACACTAAGAGAGAGTATTCTAAGCTATTACAAAATTCGAGCAAAAGATGGGTAGAGTGTTGCTAAGAAAAGCTTGATATCTAAGAAAATGTCTAAGGGGGTATTTATAGGTGAAGGGAAAATCTCGCAAAAATGGTCCAAACGCGCGTTTAGAGGGTTGGAACGGGCGTTTGGCATCTTCAAACGCGCGTTTCGCTTGGCTGAAACGTGCGTTACACATAATTTCTGGGCAGGGTGTTCGGTAAAAACGAGTTTTACAATTTATAACCGAAACACCCCAAGTATAAGGATCGTAGTATAGGGTGTTTACGGGTCGTCCTAAGGGAGTGGAATGTTTATCGGATTCAAATATAAATCTATATCAATTATGTCACAATTATCTATCTAAACTAAAGCTGAAACTAACTAAAACCTAAACCTAAGAATTAAAACTAAAACAAGAGTAAAAACAAGCAAGAAAAATAAGAAAACAGAAAGCCAGACGAGCGTTCACTTTGGTGAACGAGCGTCTGAAAACGGAATCTAACGGACGGGCGTCTGCTATTGCGGACGAGCGTCCAAATACGAACTGAAACAGAAACGTGCAGAAAACTTGCAGAAAACCAGGGTTTATCAAACTAGAACTTAACTAAACTTAATCTAAACGATTTAATTAAAACAATTAAAGGAAAACACAGCAAGGCGACTAGATTCCACCTATCAACCAACAATCCCAACTAGATGGTGATTAAAAAGACATAGTTTTTAGTAGTGATTTATTCACGAATTCAATTAAATATCTTCAATCAAATTCTAGGGTTTCGTTTATCTTTTCAAACAAACTAAACATGCAATCAACACGAAATCACGAGATCGTTTCCAAGCTCTTACTCAACTAATCATGCATAATCTCTTAAAACACAATTAGATGCATTACTTTGAATAAAAGAGAACTCAAACAAACAAACTTTCATAAATTTATTCAAGCATAAATTAAACATAGATCGTTTCATCAAATCTTAATTCAATAAAACATAACAATGCAAAACAGATCCAAAGTAATGAAAAACTAAATCTTTTACTCACTAAACATAGGCATAAAATCTCTAGTTGGTTTGGTCGTTGATAGACTTCCTCCGTCGACTCTCACCGCAGATGTTTAGCCAACAATCATGATGAACACGATTGTTGAAGGGGAGATTTGCATCTCGTGTAAAAACGGCTCCTTAGGGTTCTAGGGCGCAGCTATGTGTATATGAGTAAATAGTGTGTAAAAGATTCGGGTTTTAGGCTTCATAATGCGGTGCTTTTATAGAGTTTTAAGTCGGCTGGAAGTAAGTCGGCTGTGGACGCCCGTATGCCCATCCGGACGCCCGTCCAGAATGCCTGGACGCTGAGTAAACGCTCGTTCATCCTCCGTCCGAACTCTCTGAATGTAAAATACAATTCCGGACGCTCGTTCACTTTATCAAACGCCCGTCTGGAATGGACGCTGCACGAACGCTCGTCCAAGATCAGTAGACGCCCGTTTGAACTGCTGAGGATCGGATCTCTTCATCTTTATCCAATTTCTTCAAGCCAATTCCAACTCTATCTCTTATAATTCGACTTGAGCTTCTTTATGCACTCGAAATTAAGCTCCTATAAGATAAATAAACATTGCAAAAATGTAATAAAATCCAAATAATAATAATTCCATTAAATCAACACTTAAAATCATCAATTTTGCATACAATCATCTTAAAATCATCTTTATTAAATATTTACACTTAAACCCTTAATTCTCATGTAAATTACGCAAATGTGGGGAAAATAATAATGAAATAACCCTTAAATAATCATATAAATATGGCCTTAACAACACCCCCACACTTAGCTTTTTGTACGTCCTCGGACAAAACAATCAAAACTATAGCTCAACTTTATAAATAATCCACATAGATCTCTAACTCACGTAACGAAAGATACAACAACTATAGCAAATGATACCAACACAGAGATAGATTCGGTGTAAGTGTGACAAGCCGTTCTCAATCTTAACAAGCCTTTCAAAGAATTATCCTCTCAAAAATTCAAATGACTATCCTAGGTATAGACAGTAATAGCTCCACTCAAAGCCTTCCCACGCACTCAGTAGGATAATCCCTACAGCATATCATGCGGTTCTACTGGGTATAAGATCCATGATAACAAAGACTTCACTTTATTTTTACTCATCATTTCCAAAATTTTCAAATTTGACGCATATCGAATGAGCTCTTACCCATCATAGTAGAATAGGATGTTTCGTGATAACACCCTACCTTACTCAAATCATAAGGTAGCTTCTTCTAACCTGTCGTGAGCTTTTGGTCATCATAGTGGTATAGGACATACGAGGTATACCCTACCGCACTCAAATCATAAACCAAAGCCTTCCGACAAACGTATTTATTAATAATTGCTCACTCACTTTATTCATTCACTTTTCACAGTCATAAGTTACATCTCACTTATCACATTCAAACTTTATGATATTCACAAGACACGGTCTAACTCGGGTGTAACTATACCGACCTTCCTAAGATAAATCATTAAAAATAATGAAAGGATATAATTCAAAAGTCATGCTTCAAAATCAAAGGCTTCCGTGAGTGAAAAATGAATACCATCTCCATGAAAGTAAAGACATGCTATAATTATCTCACTAAGTCACATACTATCATCGTTAGAAAACTACAACTAGCAAGCATCTAGTTCCAATTATAGGCTCGAGACTCACAAAAATTTTAAATTCATGAAATTTAACATTCACTCATATTTCAAAGGATATAGCATAAAAACATACCCAAACACCCCCACACTTAAATCACATTATGTCCTCGAATGTGCGTAATAAAAGAAAAAGAAAACTTAGTTGGTTTCAACAAAGTGGTTGTCGGATGAAAGTTGGCGAGAGGTCGGGCCGGAGCATGAGTATACCGCAACAACTCGAATAGACAACACTGGACATAAAAGCTCGTGAACCTGCTCAAAAGTATCTGCAACACTCGACATACCATATAATCTCGGGGTACACGGGGTATATGAGCAACACATAACACAAAACACTTACAATGAATGTAGGAGGAATAACCATCAACACAAAATCAACTAAAGTATTATTTCTAAACAATAAAACAAAACCACCTAAGAAAAGGAAACGAACAAAGAAAACTAGGTTGCCTCCTAGGAGCGCTCTTTTAATGTCAATAGCTTGACACAAAGTTCAAGAATCAACCCGGATCGGGCCACTTTGGTTTAACTGCCGCCACCTCAGTATCGGAATTAGAATTACTAAGGCGGAAGTGATTTTCACCACAACAACAAGTCAAGTGCGCAATAAGTTCATTAAACTTTTCTCTCCAAACTACACTGACTCTCTTCTTCTTGTTCTTGCGGATGACAGCGTAGGTGTGCTAACATGCTCGGGAGTC
Source organism: Gentiana straminea (assembly GCA_036785695.1). Lineage (NCBI taxonomy): Eukaryota > Viridiplantae > Streptophyta > Magnoliopsida > Gentianales > Gentianaceae > Gentiana > Gentiana straminea. The sequence goes on from JAVUPR010000060.1 coordinate 702,421, forward strand.
CCGAAGAAGGTTCCTCACTGTGGTAGAGGTAGGAATGTCATCATCCGACTCAAAGAAATAAGATGGAATCTCCTCACAAATCGGGACATCCGTACTCTCATCTCTTCTTTGGAAATAAAGAGTCTCGGGCTTTTCCTTTGGTTGCCCAAAATATTTCTTAAGTCTATGACCATTCACTTTGAAAGCTTGATTACCATACCCGTTCGCAGTAATTACTCCACTTGGATTAACCTCGAGAATCTCAAATGGACCAGACCATCTAGACTTTAGCTTACCAGGAAACAAATGAAGTCTGGTATTATAGAGTAAAGCCATTTCACCAACCTTAAATTCTCGGTCCTTGATCTTAGCGTCATGGAGCATCTTCGTTCTCTCCTTGCTGAGTTTAGCATTCTCGTATGCTCGGAGTCTGAATTCGTCGAGCTCGTTCAACTGTAACAACCTTTTCTCCCCACGAGTTGGCTATCAAAATTTAAGAATTTAATTGCCCGTAAAGCTCGTGTTCAAGTTCGATTGGTAAATGACAAGCTTTGCCATAGACCATTTGGAAGGGTGACGTGCCCATCGGGGTCTTGAATGCGTACGATAAGCCCACAACGCGTCATCCAACTTAAGACTCCAATTAGATCGATTATTGTTCACGGTCTTCTCTAAAATTCTTTTCAAGCTCTGGTTGCTTACCTCGACTTGGCCACTGGTCTGAGGATGATATGGTGTACCAACTTTGTGTTTGACACCATACTTCTCAAGGATCTTGTCAAGCGGCGCATTGCAAAAGTGAGTACCTTCATCACTAATGAGTGCTCTCGGACAGCCGAATCTAGTAAAGATATTCTTTTGCAAGAATTTCTTCACGACTTTATGATCATTAGTATGAGTAGCTATGGCCTCGACCCACTTTGAAACATAATCCACACAGACGAGGATATACTTATTACCACATGAGGATGGGAAGGGTCCCATAAAATCTATGCCCCATACGTCGAAAACTTCACATTCAAGAATGGGCTTAAGTGGCATTTCCATCCGACTACTCGCCGTCCGCCTTCCGGCACCTATCACAACCTTTACAAAAGGCTTCGCATCCTTAAACAGGTCGGCCGGTAGAATCCAGCTTGAAGGATCTTTGCAACCGTCTTTGGTGTTCCATCTTTAAATGGCCTTCGATCTCACAGGAGATTGAAGGTCTGCCAGGGTCACCTCGCTTAACTGCAATTTTCTGTGAAACCATCGCGCAATCCTCGCGAAGCACTTCTTCGCCCATCCCCCGAAGTTTTCTCTTACTCCCACAGAATTCTTTAAGATACTTAGAACATTTAGGGCATTTCGACAATACCTCAGCTAAGGGCATACTCACTTTAGTGTCCCTAAGTATCCTCCTCACCCCATCATACTGCTTGTCTTTGGCGAGGGTTTTCTCTTTCCTTTTTGGTGGATAAGGAAGGGCTTTATCATTCTTCGTGGCCTGGATTCTTTATCGCCTCATCCTCCTTATCCTTCCATCTCACAAACTTTTCTTCCTTTTTCTTAGTCAGGGGTATCGCCCCTTGACTTTCCTTTCTTTCCTCGTCATCAGAATTATTTTCATCCTCCGAAGAATTGTCACTAAGCTCCTCATCGTTGCTTTCTTCGGCATGTGGTTTCTGATTTTCCCCTCCCGAACTCATGGCGTCGTCGGAGGGGCTACTCGTTTCCCGACATCTTGCCGGGTCCACCTTCTTACCACTTCTCAAAGTTACTTCGTTCAACTCCTCTTCTTGCCCATACTCCCATTGTGGTGTAATGGCAGTGCAAACATTCACATCAGCTTTTGGGTTTTTCTCGGTATAACTCGGGAGTTTACCGTGAGGTCTGCTTGCTTGCTGGTCTGCCATTTGACCAACTTGTCTCTCAATTGCTTTAACACTAGTAGACAGAGTCTTCACCATGTCTACCAGCTCATCGAATTTGTGTTGAGGGACACATGAGGTGGTATGATTGTTGTTCTGAGTTTGATTCCAGCCACCTTGAGGCCTTTGGGAGTTTTGAACTGGCCTTTGATAGTTCGAGTTGAAAGAATTTGAATTTGAAGGGCCAGGTGGTAACTTGGCTTGATTGAAGTTTTGTCTTTGAAATCCTGAATAGTTCTGGTTCTGGTTGAAGTTTCGGAAGGGTTGGTTTTGATTATCCATTAAGTTTACCTCCTCCGTCATCTCAGTCCCTGCCTGTGTCCCAAGATAATTCACCTCGAAAGGCCGCATCCGAAGATTGGCCACCGCTTGCTTATCGATTCCATCCGAGCAACCAACATGTTTGTGTATCGGGATTGCTTGCGTACCTTCTTTCTTAACAATATTGGTCTTCTTAGGAGTCGACCACATGTTGTTCTTGGCAATTGTCTCGGCTACTCGTAAGCGGCCTCATCACCTCCCCTAAGAAGGATCCATGAGCTGTGGAGTCAAGATAGTCTCTATTAGGTTGAGAGACACCTCTGTAAAACAGTTCCAACAACTCATGTCTGTCATATCCGTGATTGGGGCATTTCCTCATCAACAGATTTAATCTCTCCCAAGCCTTGCCAACAGTCTCATCCTCCATCTGCTCAAACGTAGCTATTTCCCGTTTCATTTCCATAATCTTGCCTGGTGAAACCCACTTAAGAGCGAAGGCTCTTTTGACATCATTCCATGTATGGAGGGAATGATGTGCTAACGATTTAAACCACCTACTTGCTTCACCTTTCAAAGCAAAAGGAAATAGCTTTAACTTTACGATCTCAGAATCAACACTAGGATAATGGCCTGCTTCACAGATTTGTACGAATGTGGACAAGAAGTCGTGCGGGTCTTCTTGAGCAGTACCATGGAAAGAGCTATTCTGAACTAGAGCAACTACTCCGTTCTTTAGATCAAAGTTCACTCCTCCCATGTCGGGAGGACGAATAGGTCTATGCCCTTCGAGAAAATCTTGATTAAGATATGGAGTGTAGGGGTCCTGGTTCAACTGATTAAGCTGGTTTTGGCGGAATTGTTGAAGTTGTTGATTTATGCCAGCTTGCTGATTCTGCTGTGTTGCCGCAGCTTGCATTTGTTGAAGGAGTAAATTTAACTGAGCTTGGGGGTCAGGATTTGGAATTGGTGGATCTTGATCCGCCATTTTGTCCAAATCGGGAGAAGCCTTCTTCTAAGGATAGATCGTTCGGTGCTCGGGATCAAAGATCGAGGTCCCTTCTTACTTCTCGTTTGCATAAACCGAAGAAAGGAAAAGGAAGAAATCAACCCTTTGGGGTTGATTAGAACAGTTTAGAAACGATTAGATGGTTTAGAGGGAGAAAAGAGAAGAAAAGAGAAGAAAGAAAAGAAGTGATGATTGAACAGATCGAATCAAGGCGTCCAAGTGTTAGTGGACGTTCGTTCGAATCGAACGCTCGTTCGGTTGAATGAACGTTCGTTCGAGGACGAATTGAGGTGGACGGGCGTTCAAGTTGTTGAACGCTCGTTCGATACGAAAACCTAAAAACTAAGGTTACCGTAAATTAAAAACGAGATAAAAAATAAAAACGAGAAAAGACTTATGGAAATAAAATCAAACAAATCTATAATTACGGAAACAGATCTAAGCTATATATATAAAAAAAAAAAAGTAAGGAAAATAATTGAAAGAAAATCAAATAAAATAAAACAGTAAGTTTAAAAACAAGAAAAACAAGAAACTGGAAAAGGAACCTACCTACGAAAAGTTTAAAAACAAGAAAAACACTAAGACGGGAAAAAAAAAACGTGTTGAAATCTTCTAGGGCCAAAATGGAGGGGAAAACAGTGGATTTTGACCTTGAAAACGCACTGAATGGCCTACGGCGGTTCACCACGTCGTCGGCGTCGGAACGAGCTTTCCGAATTGGGGTCCTGCGTTCCAAACGGACACTCGAGCCGAAAGTTACGGCCAAAATACTACTGCGTGCTAAAAACGACCCTTTTGACTCAGAAAATTATCCTAAATAGAATCCGACAACCGTTACCGACTCCCCGGCAACGGCGCCAAAAACTTGTTCGGTAAAAACGAGTTTTACAATTTATAACCGAAACACCCCAAGTATAAGGATCGTAGTATAGGGTGTTTACGGGTCGTCCTAAGGGAGTGGAATGTTTATCGGATTCAAATATAAATCTATATCAATTATGTCACAATTATCTATCTAAACTAAAGCTGAAACTAACTAAAACCTAAACCTAAGAATTAAAACTAAAACAAGAGTAAAAACAAGCAAGAAAAATAAGAAAACAGAAAGCCAGACGAGCGTTCACTTTGGTGAACGAGCGTCTGAAAACGGAATCTAACGGACGGGCGTCTGCTATTACGGACGAGCGTCCAAATACGAACTGAAACGAAACGTGCCAAAAACTTGCCAGAAAACCAGGGTTTATCAAACTAGAACTTAACTAAACTTAATCTAAACGATTTAATTAAAACAATTAAAGGAAAACACAAAGAAGGCGACTAGATTCCACCTATCAACCAACAATCCCAACTAGATGGTGATTAAAAAGACATAGTTTTTAGTAGTGATTTATTCACGAATTCAATTAAATATCTTCAATCAAATTCTAGGGTTTCGTTTATCTTTTCAAACAAACTAAACATGCAATCAACACGAAATCACGAGATCGTTTCCAAGCTCTTACTCAACTAATCATGCATAATCTCTTAAAACACAATTAGATGCATTACTTTGAATAAAAGAGAACTCAAACAAACAAACTTTCATAAATTTATTCAAGCATAAATTAAACATAGATCGTTTCATCAAATCTTAATTCAATAAAACATAACAATGCAAAACAGATCCAAAGTAATGAAAAACTAAATCTTTTACTCACTAAACATAGGCATAAAATCTCTAGTTGGTTTGGTCGTTGATAGACTTCCTCCGTCGACTCACTGCAGGATGTTTAGCCAACAATCATGATGAACACGATTGTTGAAGGGGAGATTTGCATCTCTCGTGTAAAAACGGCTCCTTAGGGTTCTAGTGGCGCGGCTATGTGTATATGAGTAAATAGTGTGTAAAAGATTCGGGTTTTAGGCTTCATAATGCGGTGCTTTTATAGAGTTTTAAGTCGGCCGGAAGTAAGTCGGCCGTGGACGCCCGTCCGCCCATCCGGACGCCCGTCCGTAATGCCCGGACGCTCGAGTAAACGCTCGTTCATCCTCCGTCCGAACTCTCTGAATGTAAAATACAATTCCGGACGCTCGTTCACTTTATCAAACGCCCGTCTGGAATGGACGCTGCACGAATGCTCGTCCAAGATCAGTAGACGCCCGTTTGAACTGCTGAGGATCGGATCTCTTCATCTTTATCCAATTTCTTCAAGCCAATTCCAACTCTATCTCTTATAATTCGACTTGAGCTTCTTTATGCACTCGAAATTAAGCTCCTATAAGATAAATAAACATTGCAAAAATGTAATAAAATCCAAATAATAATAATTCCATTAAATCAACACTTAAAATCATCAATTTTGCATACAATCATCTTAAAATCATCTTTATTAAATATTTACACTTAAACCCTTAATTCTCATGTAAATTACGCAAATGTGGGGAAAATAATAATGAAATAACCCTTAAATAATCATATAAATATGGCCTTAACAACACCCCCACACTTAGCTTTTTGTACGTCCTCGGACAAAACAATCAAAACTATAGCTCAACTTTATAAATAATCCACATAGATCTCTAACTCACGTAACGAAAGATACAACAACTATAGCAAATGATACCAACACAGAGATAGATTCGGTGTAAGTGTGACAAGCCGTTCTCAATCTTAACAAGCCTTTCAAAGAATTATCCTCTCAAAAATTCCAATGACTATCCTAGGTATAGTACAAGTAATAGCTCCACTCAAAGCCTTCCCACGCACTCGCAGGATAATCCCTACAAAGATATCATGCGGTTCTACCGGGTATAAGATCCATGATAACAAAGACTTCACTTTATTTTTACTCATCATTTCCAAAATTTTCAAATTTGACGCATATCGAATGAGCTCTTACCCATCATAGTAGAATAGGATGTTTCGTGATAACACCCTACCTTACTCAAATCATAAGGTAGCTTCTTCTAACTGTCGTGAGCTTTTGGTCATCATAGTGGTATAGGACATACGAGGTATACCCTACCGCACTCAAATCATAAACCAGCTTCCGACAAACGTATTTATTAATAATTGCTCACTCACTTTATTCATTCACTTTTCACAGTCATAAGTTACATCTCACTTATCACATTCAAACTTTATGATATTCACAGCACACGGTCTAACTCAGGTGTAACTATACTGACCTTCCTAAGATAAATCATTAAAAATAATGAAAGGATATAATTCAAAAGTCATGCTTCAAAATCAAAGGCTTCCGTGAGTGAAAAATGAATACCATCTCCATGAAAGTAAAGACATGCTATAATTATCTCACTAAGTCACATACTATCATCGTTAGAAAACTACAACTAGCAAGCATCTAGTTCCAATTATATGCTCGAGACTCACAAAAAATTTTAAATTCCGCAGAAATTTAACATTCACTCATATTTCAAAGGATATAGCATAAAAACATACCCAAACACCCCCCCACACTTAAATCACATTATGTCCTCAGAATGTGCAGAATAAAAGAAAAAGAAAACTTAGCTGGTTTCAACAGTGGTTGTCGGATGAAAGTTGGCAGAGGTCAGGCCGGAGCATGAGTATACCGCAACAACTCGAATAGACAACACTGGACATAAAAGCTCGTGAACCTGCTCAAAAGTATCTGCAACACTCGACATACCATATAATCTCGGGGTACACGGGGTATATGAGCAACACATAACACAAAACACTTACAATGAATGTAGGAGGAATAACCATCAACACAAAATCAACTAAAGTATTATTTCTAAACAATAAAACAAAACCACCTAAGAAAAGGAAACGAACAAAGAAAACTAGGTTGCCTCCAGAGCGCTCTTTTAATGTCAATAGCTTGACACAAAGTTCAAGAATCAACCCGGATCGGGCCACTTTGGTTTAACCGCCGCCACCTCGCATCGGAATTAGAATTACTAAGGCGGAAGTGATTTTCACCACAACAACAAGTCAAGTGCGCAATAAGTTCATTAAACTTTTCTCTCCAAACTACACCGACTCTCTTCTTCTTGTTCTTGCGGATGACGGGCGTAGGTGTGCTAACATGCTCGGGAGTCCCGGAAGAAGGTTCCTCACAGTAGAGGTAGGAATGTCATCATCCGACTCAAAGAAATAAGATGGAATCTCCTCACAAATCGGGACATCCGTACTCTCATCTCTTCTTTGGAAATAAAGAGTCTCGGCTTTTCCTTTGGTTGCCCAAAATATTTCTTAAGTCTATGACCATTCACTTTGAAAGCTTGATTACCATACCCGTTCAGAGTAATTACTCCACTTGGATTAACCTCGAGAATCTCAAATGGACCAGACCATCTAGACTTTAGCTTACCAGGAAACAAATGAAGTCTGGTATTATAGAGTAAAGCCATTTCACCAACCTTAAATTCTCGGTCCTTGATCTTAGCGTCATGGAGCATCTTCATTCTCTCCTTGCTGAGTTTAGCATTCTCGTATGCTCGGAGTCTGAATTCGTCGAGCTCGTTCAACCGTAACAACCTTTTCTCCCACACGAGTTGGCTATCAAAATTTAAGAATTTAATTGCCCGTAAAGCTCGTGTTCAAGTTCGACAGGTAAATGACAAGCTTTGCCATAGACCATTTGGAAGGGTGACGTGCCCATCGGGGTCTTGAATGCGTACGATAAGCCCACAACGCGTCATCCAACTTAAGACTCCAATTAGATCGATTATTGTTCACGGTCTTCTCTAAAATTCTTTTCAAGCTCGGTTGCTTACCTCGACTTGGCCACCGGTTCGAGGATGATATGGTGTACCAACTTTGTGTTTGACACCATACTTCTCAAGGATCTTGTCAAGCGGCGCATTGCAAAAGTGAGTACCTTCATCACTAATGAGTGCTCTCGGACAGCTCGAATCTAGTAAAGATATTCTTTTGCAAGAATTTCTTCACGACTTTATGATCATTAGTTTGAGTAGCTATGGCCTCGACCCACTTTGAAACATAATCCACACAGACGAGGATATACTTATTACCACATGAGGATGGGAAGGGTCCCATAAAATCTATGCCCCATACGTCGAAAACTTCACATTCAAGAATGGGCTTAAGTGGCATTTCCATCCGACTACTCTGCCGTCCAGTTCTCTGGCACCTATCACAACCTTTACAAAAGGCTTCTGCATCCTTAAACAGGGTCGGCCAGTAGAATCCAGCTTGAAGGATCTTTGCAACCGTCTTTGGTGTTCCATCTTTAAATGGCCTTCGATCTCACAGGAGATTGAAGGTCTGCCAGGGTCACCTCGCTTAACAGCAATTTTCTGTGAAACCATCGCGCAATCCTCGCGAAGCACTTCTTCAGCCATCCCCTGAAGTTTTCTCTTACTCCCACAGAATTCTTTAAGATACTTAGAGCATTTAGGCATTTCGACAATACCTCGCCTAAGGGCATACTCACTTTAGTGTCCCTAAGTATCCTCCTCACCCCATCATACTGCTTGTCTTTGGCGAGGGTTTTCTCTTTCCTTTTTGGTGGATAAGGAAGGGCTTTATCATTCTTCGTGGCCTGATTCTTTATCGCCTCATCCTCCTTATCCTTCCATCTCACAAACTTTTCTTCCTTTTTCTTAGTCAGGGGTATCGCCCCTTGACTTTCCTTTCTTTCCTCGTCATCAGAATTATTTTCATCCTCCGAAGAATTGTCACTAAGCTCCTCATCGTTGCTTTCTTCGGCATGTGGTTTTCGATTTTCCCTCCCGAACTCATGGCGTCGGGAGGGGCTACTCGTTTCCCGACATCTTGCCGGGTCCGGCCTTCTTACCACTTCTCAAAGTTACTTCGTTCAACTCCTCTTCTTGCCCATACTCCCATTGTGGTGTAATGGCAAGTGCAAACATTCACATCGCTTTTGGGTTTTTCTCGGTATAACTCGGGAGTTTACCGTGAGGTCTCGCTTGCTTGCCGGTCCGCCATTTGACCAACTTGTCTCTCAATTGCTTTAACACTAGTAGACGAGTCTTCACCATGTCTACCGGCTCATCGAATTTGTGTTGGGGGACACATGAGGTGGTATGATTGTTGTTCGAGTTTGATTCCAGCCACCTTGAGGCCTTTGGGAGTTTTGAACCGGCCTTTGATAGTTCGAGTTGAAAGAATTTGAATTTGAAGGGCCGGTGGTAACTTGGCTTGATTGAAGTTTTGTCTTTGAAATCCCGAATAGTTCGTTCCGTTGAAGTTTCGGAAGGGTTGGTTTTGATTATCCATTAAGTTTACCTCCTCCGTCATCTCGGTCCCCGCTCGTGTCCCAAGATAATTCACCTCGAAGGCCGCATCCGAAGATTGGCCACCGCTTGCTTATCGATTCCATCCGAGCAACCAACACCGTGTATCGGGATTGCTTGCGTACCTTCTTTCTTAACAATATTGGTCTTCTTAGGAGTCGACCACATGTTGTTCTTGGCAATTGTCTCGGCTACTCGTAAGCAAGCCTCATCACCTCCCCCTAAGAAGGATCCATGAGCCGTGGAGTCAAGATAGTCTCTATTAGGTTGAGAGACACCTCTCGTAAAACAGTTCCAACAACTCATGTCCGTCATATCCGTGATTGGGGCATTTCCTCATCACCGATTTAATCTCTCCCAAGCCTTGCCAACAGCCTCATCCTCCATCTCGCTCAAACGTAGCTATTTCCCGTTTCATTTCCATAATCTTGCCTCGGTGAAACCCACTTAAGAGCGAAGGCTCTTTTGACATCATTCCATGTATGGAGGGAATGATGTGCTAACGATTTAAACCACCTACTTGCTTCACCTTTCAAAGCAAAAGGAAATAGCTTTAACTTTACGATCTCGAATCAACACTAGGATAATGGCTCGCTTCACGTGATTTGTACGAATGTGGACAAGAAGTCGTGCGGGTCTTCTTGAGCAAGACCATGGAAAGAGCTATTCTCGAACTAGAGCAACTACTCCGTTCTTTAGATCAAAGTTCACTCCTCCCATGTCGGGAGGACGAATAGGTCTATGCCCTTCGAGAAAATCTTGATTAAGATATGGAGTGTAGGGGTCCCGGTTCAACCGATTAAGCCGGTTTTGGCGGAATTGTTGAAGTTGTTGATTTATGCCGCCTTGCGATTCTCGCCGTTGCCGCGAGCTTGCATTTGTTGAAGGAGTAAATTTAATCGAGCTTGGGGGTCGGGATTTGGAATTGGTGGATCTTGATCCGCCATTTTGTCCAAATCGGGAGAAGCCTTCTTCTAAGGATAGATCGTTCGTGCTCGGGATCAAAGATCAGAGGTCCCTTCTTACTTCTCGTTTGCATAAACCAGAAGAAAGGAAAAGGAAGAAATCAACCCTTTGGGGTTGATTAGAACAGGTTTAGAAACGATTAGATGGTTTAGAGGGAGAAAAGAGAAGAAAAGAGAAGAAAGAAAAGAAGTGATGATTGAACAGACTGAACTGGCGTCCAGTGTTAGTGGACGTTCGTTCAGAACTGAACGCTCGTTCAGTTGAATGAACGTTCGTTCAGAGGACAGAATTGAGGTGGACGGGCGTTCAAGTTGTTGAACGCTCGTTCAGATACGAAAACCTAAAAACTAAGGTTACCAGAAATTAAAAACGAGATAAAAAATAAAAACAGAAAAGACTTATGGAAATAAAATCAAACAAATCTATAATTACGGAAACAGATCTAAGCTATATATATATAAAAAAAAAAGTAAGGAAAATAATTGAAAGAAAATCAAATAAAATAAAACAGTAAGTTTAAAAACAAGAAAAACAAGAAACTGGAAAAGGAACCTACCTACGAAAAGTTTAAAAACAAGAAAAACACTAAGACGGGAAAAAAAAAACGTGTTGAAATCTTCTAGGGCCAAAATGGAGGGGAAAACAGTGGATTTTGACCTTGAAAACGCACTGAACGGCCTACGGCGGTTCACCACGTCGTCGGCGTCGGAACGAGCTTTCCGAATTGGGGTCCTGCGTTCCAAACGGACACTCGAGCCGAAAGTTACGGCCAAAATACTACTGCGTGCTAAAAACGACCCTTTTGACTCAGAAAATTATCCTAAATAGAATCCGACAACCGTTACCGACTCCCCGGCAACGGCGCCAAAACTTGTTCGGTAAAAACGAGTTTTACAATTTATAACCGAAACACCCCAAGTATAAGGATCGTAGTATAGGGTGTTTACGGGTCGTCCTAAGGGAGTGGAATGTTTATCGGATTCAAATATAAATCTATATCAATTATGTCACAATTATCTATCTAAACTAAAGCTGAAACTAACTAAAACCTAAACCTAAGAATTAAAACTAAAACAAGAGTAAAAACAAGCAAGAAAAATAAGAAAACAGAAAGCCAGACGAGCGTTCACTTTGGTGAACGAGCGTCTGAAAACGGAATCTAACGGACGGGCGTCTGCTATTGCGGACGAGCGTCCAAATACGAACTGAAACGTAAACGTGCGTAAAACTTGCGTAAAACCAGGGTTTATCAAACTAGAACTTAACTAAACTTAATCTAAACGATTTAATTAAAACAATTAAAGGAAAACACAAAGAAGGCGACTAGATTCCACCTATCAACCAACAATCCCAACTAGATGGTGATTAAAAAGACATAGTTTTTAGTAGTGATTTATTCACGAATTCAATTAAATATCTTCAATCAAATTCTAGGGTTTCGTTTATCTTTTCAAACAAACTAAACATGCAATCAACACGAAATCACGAGATCGTTTCCAAGCTCTTACTCAACTAATCATGCATAATCTCTTAAAACACAATTAGATGCATTACTTTGAATAAAAGAGAACTCAAACAAACAAACTTTCATAAATTTATTCAAGCATAAATTAAACATAGATCGTTTCATCAAATCTTAATTCAATAAAACATAACAATGCAAAACAGATCCAAAGTAATGAAAAACTAAATCTTTTACTCACTAAACATAGGCATAAAATCTCTAGTTGGTTTGGTCGTTGATAGACTTCCTCCGTCGACTCACTGCATGATGTTTAGCCAACAATCATGATGAACACGATTGTTGAAGGGGAGATTTGCATCTCTGTGTAAAAACGGCTCCTTAGGGTTCTAGGGCGCAGCTATGTGTATATGAGTAAATAGTGTGTAAAAGATTCGGGTTTTAGGCTTCATAATGCGGTGCTTTTATAGAGTTTTAAGTCGGCTGGAAGTAAGTCGGCTGTGGACGCCCGTCTGCCCATCCGGACGCCCGTCCAGAATGCCTGGACGCTGAGTAAACGCTCGTTCATCCTCCGTCCGAACTCTCTGAATGTAAAATACAATTCCGGACGCTCGTTCACTTTATCAAACGCCCGTCTGGAATGGACGCTGCACGAACGCTCGTCCAAGATCAGTAGACGCCCGTTTGAACTGCTGAGGATCGGATCTCTTCATCTTTATCCAATTTCTTCAAGCCAATTCCAACTCTATCTCTTATAATTCGACTTGAGCTTCTTTATGCACTCGAAATTAAGCTCCTATAAGATAAATAAACATTGCAAAAATGTAATAAAATCCAAATAATAATAATTCCATTAAATCAACACTTAAAATCATCAATTTTGCATACAATCATCTTAAAATCATCTTTATTAAATATTTACACTTAAACCCTTAATTCTCATGTAAATTACGCAAATGTGGGGAAAATAATAATGAAATAACCCTTAAATAATCATATAAATATGGCCTTAACACAGGGCTTGACTGTTCTTCATCTGGAACGCGCGTTTAGGAAGGTTCAAACGCGCGTTTAGGATCTTGGAACGCGCGGTTGGCCTGGTTTCCAAACGTGCGTTTAGAGGGCTTCAACTCTGAACCAAATCTGAACTTCTGGAACGCGCGTTTAGGGGTTCAAACGCGCGTTTGGTGTGTGGAACGTGCGTTTGGAGGGTTCAAACGCGCGTTTGAACCCCCGTTTCCCCGTCTTCACTTTTCTCCCTTTTTGACCCTCGTCTTGCCTCGGTTATGCTTTTTCACCACAAATTGTCATCTTCCGGGTCCTCGAGACACCAATACCCTTCAATGTCATAAACAACCACAAACATCCAAACAATTCCGGAGGGTAAAAGTGCTCGGGAATGGGGTTAATAATAACAAAAAGGGGTATGAATTCATCAAAGTGACGGATTCGTTCCCCGTGCCATAAGCTCACGATATCACCCCGAAAATGGTCTAATTTACCCAAAATTGTGCTGAAAGTGTGATAAGCGGGGGTAATTAATGCACCGGAGTCACGTAAAGTTGACTCCCATCACTTATATCCATTGGATAAACCTCTGTTTCTTTCCAACGTTCTTTTAATCATGACCATTGATTTGTTGACAAAATCAAAAGTTGTTATATGTCCTTTTCCTTGTAATCTTCCAATGTAACCTTTCATTAATTCGAAATATATATCCAGCAGGTTCCTGTGTATATAAGTCTGCTGCGATACACATCAATCGCCTATTCCGGGGTTGCCGTGTTTATAAAACAATGCGGTGACTATCTTATATCTAACTTTTAATTGTGAAGTTAGATTACACCAATTTGAACATAACTAAGTTCCAATCACCACTTAACTTATGGAACTTAGACCTTGTACACAAGGTATATGTAATCGGTTTAGGTCATCACAGACTTCCCTAAATTCTGATTCCATATCCTTGACTTTAAATACTAAGTTTGATCCCTTAGCCTTCAATAACTGAGTTTGAACCCTCAGCCTTCGCCTTCAAGCAGGTTCCTAAACTAGTCTACCGACTCGTGTACCTTACTGACCTAGATAGGTCCGTCGATGAAAGTTAGTCGACCATTTATAGTGCTTGTTTGATCAAACCTAAACAAAGATCAAACTCTAATAAGCCTATACATTTGATCTAGATATCTTTTTGCCTTTGCTCTATAACAGCTAGTCTGGCACTCATCACTAAAACTTAAAATATGTCCAACAATTTCCCCCTTTTTGGTGATGATGCTAATACCCTCCTTACGGCAAAGCAAAAGGATAAAAACAAAAACAGAACAAACTCAGTCATTTCTAATTATAATCATGTTTGTTCAAAAGTTATTACAATCTAGATTCAACAATAATAAAAAGCAGGTGTAAGTATGCTGATCTAGTTCCTCATTTCTCTTTCTTGTCTTTCTTTCTCTTGCTGCTCTTGATATTCCCTTATGTCTCTGACCATTTCTCTCATCCATTTATTTTCAATAAGGGAAAAATCAATATGGGGATTTACTTCTTTCCACCATTTCCATGCCTCAGGTAGAGTTAGATTTATCTGGTGTACTCTGAATCCTAGAAACATGTATAATTGGTTAAACTCCTCCAATGACTCTCTTGCCGATGTAGTAGGTAGACTTCTTCCACCTCTTCCACCTCTATATGAAGCTCTTAAGGATTTCACTCTAGCTTCCCAGAACTTAAGTCCGAAAAAGGAATTTAGCCCTTCATGAAAGTCCTTGTCATGGTAAGGTCTCCTTTTATTGTAATATAGCTTCTTGTATTCTTTGAAAAGGTCATCAGTCAGTTGAAGTCTGCCAAGTGCAGCCTCTCTAACTGCATTGGTGTCATCCTCCCATTTATTTTGTGCAAAATTCTTGCAGCCTCTTTTCCTACTGCTGTCTGGCTCTCTTCCCCCTTATTGACATCATCAACAAAACGGGACAACAGACCATGTACACTCTCATGTGTGATCACTAAGTTGTTCAGTTGACCTTCCATAATTAGTGGCGGATGCAGGATCTCCATTAAGGAGGGGCAATAAAAATTTTAACGAGACAAACAAAAAATTAAGGGGGGGTAATAGACACACATACTGCATATATTAGTAGTTTTTTTTGGATTAAGGGGGGCAGTTGCCCCCCTTAGCTCTATGTAGGTCCGCCACTGTCCATAATTTCTATTCTTGTGTCAACTGCTATGATCCTTCCTTCCATTGTCTGTTCCAGTAAATTGATCCTCTCAGTAATTTTAGGATCCAATACAGCAGGTTGAGGTGTATCAGCATGTTCAGCAGGTTTGTGTACTTCAGCAAGGTTGTCAAGCTTCTTGTGAATAGAGGCAAACTGATCTTTTAGGAACTTTTCTTTAAATGTATTGCCTTGTTTGATACGTCTCACATCTTTTGTTAAGTCAGCAATAGCATACTGAGTGGATATGAAGTTGGAATCAACTGTTTCAGTGGACCTTCTGTTATTTTCCACAGGATTCATCAAATCTTCAAATCTTTGCTCTTGTCTGTCAAGTTGAGTTCTTAACTGTGTAATGTCATGTCTGACTGCCCTCAACTCCTCCAAAACATGTGCTGGTACTGCACCAGCCATACCTCCATCCACATGTCCAGCAGCATCATCAGCAGGCTCTTCAACATTGTAATTTGTCCTCTGTCTACTGACAATCATAGCCCAACTCATATCCATTACAGCAGGGTCAAGACCTTCCTCAACTACATTTCCAAAAATTTCCTCTAGAATTGGGTCTTGGGCAGGTTACTCAAAAATTGGTACAAATGCCTGTTGTGGTTTAGCAGCAATAGGTTCTTCCTCAAGCACTTGAAACTTTTCATAACTGAAGTCATAGTCCAGCAGCTGTTCATCTTCATCAACAGTAGTCTGCTAACTATCCTTTCCTTCAGTAGCCTTTACTCCAGTAGGCTCTACTACAGCATCCTGGTCTTCAACAATTGCAGGGGTTTCCTCCAAAACCATTGTGAGTTCCAACCTTTGTCCAGGTGCTGTCTGATCCTCAGCAACATGTACCTCCAGTTCCGACCTTTGTTCAGGTGCTGTTTGTTCCTCAGCAGCCTGAACCTCCTTAAAAGGTAGTGGTGATCCTTCAAAACCCATCACCATGTCCAATCATTGTTTGTTCCTCAGTGAGTAGGACCCCTTCTTCCACAAAAATGAAAGGAAAAATAGCCATATTTTATTCAAGAAATCCATTACCATCAGTAATTTGTTGTAGAGTGTCAGCAGTTTTAGACAAGATGTCCTGAGTATCAATCCACTCCTGATACTGAACTGAATCTTCAGAAGTGATATCAGGCCCGCTATGATCAATAACCTTCTCCGCATCCAAATTTTCAGTCTGCTGATCATCAGGATTCACATCAGATTCCACAACCAAGAATGTATTAGATGTACCAACCAGCCTGTTGGCACCAGAATTTATACCATCATTGATTAGAGCCTCCAAATCATCTATAGTAAGATCTTCCAGATCGTCATCCATATGATCAATTTGCTGACCCTCAGCAGATTTTGCAGCACCAGGAGACTGCTCTACTCTTGGTTCAGATGTCAATGTAGTTACACTGGCTTCTGCTTGATGTGGAGGATGATCATCATTAGAATCAGATGATGATGAATCATCACTATCTGGTCCATCTCTAGGATCCTTAAACATGATACCTCCTTCTTTTTTTTCTACATCAATGAGTTCCATCAGCCTCATTTCCAACAGTTAAGTATCAACCAGATTAAGTAGGTTTTCCACCCCTAACTTTTCAAAAGCCCATTCCTCAAAATCTGTCATTGGCTCAGCAGCTGGTTTTTTTCTTTTGTAATAAACAAACTTCCATTGGAAGTAATCAGCAACCAGCTGGAGTTTAGGATCAACATACCTTTCCTTCTTTTTCTTCTCATTCCTTTCAAAGGACATTGATGGCTTTCTGGGAGCTGTTTGTTCACTTTGTTGACCTCCAAAGGTCTCAACAAGCTGATTCAATGTTTCTTCAACAGATGCAGCTAGGTCAGTAGGTTCTCCTGGTAAATTTGTACCTACCACATCCATCTGTTCCACACTTGGTTCCTTCTGACTTACATGCTCATCAGCAGGGTTAGCAACAGATTTCTCTTCCCCCGAACTATTGCAGAAATGGCAGGGTCTTGTACCGTTGTATCAATTTCCACAGCAGGTGCAGATTCAGTAGTCTGTTGTGGCTATTCAGTAAGTTGCTCAACAACTTCTGCAGCTTCAATAGGCTCAACAGCCTTTAGAGTTGAGGGTTCAATAACTTCTACAGCAGGCTCAAGTACAGCAGTCTGCTGTGGTTCTTCAATGTGTTGCTCAACAACAACACCACCATCAGTAGTAGGCTCAACAGCCTCTTCTTTTACTTCCCTTTGAGCCTCTAGAATCCTCAACTATTTTCCTTTTCCATGTTTCCTTTTCTTTGCAATTTCCTTCATTCTCTTGGAAAGTTGTTCAGATTCAACTTCAGTGGCATTCCTTTTTCTACTATCTTCCTTCTATTGCTTTTTCAAAATTTCAGCAGCAGATTTCTTCTTTGTAACTTCAGCAGGGTCAGTAACTTCAACTTCAACTGATCCCTCAGTAGACTCAGCAGTCTCTACTGATTGCTTCCTTGTTCTCTTAGGCTTTAGCATTTCAGTTATCTTTCTGGTGTCAGCAGCCTTTCTCTTCTCAGCAAATTTCTTAGGTGCAGCAGATTTAGCAACTTGCTTAACCTGCTCACCACCAGGATCATCATCTCCATCATTGTCACTCTCTGTTGCTTCATCGTCTACATCTTCATCTTCATCTAACCCAGGAATAGGATAGCTGATCTCCTTCTTATATCTGGACTTGTTGAGTTTTTCAGGTGCAACATCAGGTATCTGAAAATGATTCAGCAAGGTCTGAATCAGTAAACCTAGGGGCTTGGCATTGGACTTCCTTATACCATCTCTATCTTCAGTAAACACTTTCTTTATATAATGTATAAAGAATCCAGCCCAATCAAACTTCATGCTTCTGCAGATGATAATCAGTAGGTCTATCTTAGGTCCAGAAAGTGTATCTAGATTCCCACTGAATCCCAGAATGTTCTTGGCAATTATCTTGCTAAGTAGATTATATTCATATCCAATGTGCCTCACATTAATGCCTAGAGATGATGGTATGGATTCATTTGTTGTTATTGCATCAACAAACTTCAATCTTGGCAAGTTCATCATTTCTGGATTGGTAGGAGCACCATTTTCAGGTCCAAAATGAAATACTTCTCTCAGTAGATCTGAAGTGATTTCAATCTCTCTGTCATTAACCGTTGTAGTGAAGGCTTCTCTACCTTCATGTATGACCATGTTCTTCCAGAATTCCAAAACATTGATGTATGAAATTCTCTCCAATCTTCTATTAATAACATTTTCCAAACCAGCAACTCTTCTGATTCTTCTTCTAGTGTTAATAGCTAACTCAGTGATGTGACAGTCAGTAACGTACCCTCTCACACTTTGAATTGTTCCAATATGAACATCACCTTTATCCGCCATTAGAAATGAAAAAGATGAAGAAGAAAACTTTCAAATCTGTGTTCACACAATGTATTTGCAGAGAAATATCAATATGAGGGTTGTAAGTAACTTCTATGTGTACATGTCTATATATATTGAGAGAGAGGTGGTTGAAACTATTAGATAATGCATTGTACACGTACTGTAGCATTAACCACGATTAAATCTTGAATTAATGAGATCTTGCCATGTGTCCCATAACTAATCCAAAAAGAGTTGTAACCGTCCGATCGTGTGACTGCCGTTATAAAGATAAGATAAATATCCCGGTCTATTGCTTTTTGACTTTTGTTGAAGTTTGACTGTGTAACGTATGCTTCAGAAGCTTTTGCCATCAGTAGACCGGGATATCTATCTTATGCTTCAGCAGCTTTTGCCATCAGTAGACCGGGATATTTAACGTATGCTTCAGCAGCTTTTGCCATCAGTAGACTTGGCTCAGCAGCCTGCTGACAAAGGTGCATAGTAGCCTGCTAACAATGTTACACTGCTGATTTTTGTTTCTCCTTGTTTTGTCCAACTGATAATACAAGATCATGTTTAATACCAATGACTGATCTGTCAAGTGAGCTCACCCAACAGGACAAAGACCAATCCCCTTGGCAACTTCATTTGCTCAATTGTCCAAACATAAATAAGTACATGGAATTGTTGATACCAATGACTAGTCTGCTAAGTGAGCTCACCCAACATAGCAAAGACTAATCCCCTTGGTGAATTCCAGTACACTGCTGATTAAAGATCTGTCAGTCAACTTTTATAATTCCAAGTTCATTCCTTAGTTTAGCAAAGCTTTCACTATCCAAAGGTTTTGTGAAAATATCAGCAAGTTGATCTTCAGTAGGGATGTAAAGAACCACCACATCTTTCTTTTCAACATGATCTCTTATAAAATAATGTCTCACATCAATATGCTTGGTTCTTCAGTGCAAAACAGGATTTTATATGATTGCAATTGCACTATAACAGCTAGTTATGACACTTCATCAATAGGGTCTAAAAACAATAACTGAAGAAGTGATGAATTATCATCAAAACATAAATTTTATTTCCAACAATTTCCCCATTTTTGATGATGTCAATACTCTCCTTAAAAGCAATGCAAAAATATAGACAAAATAAACAAAAACAAGATGAACTGAGAAATTGATATTTTATTAAAGAGACTGAGTTACAATACAGGGTATTAAAATACAATACATGAAAAGAACTAAGTGTCAGCTTCTTTTCCTTTCACTTGATAGCGTCACTGAGTTAACTGTCATAATCTTCAGCAAACTTCTTCATTGCTTCATTTGTTGTCGTGCTTTCAATTCCATGAATATTTGCATAGATATTCCATGAGTTGGACATATTGTGTTTATTGAAAAATTTTACTCTTGAAAAGTACAGCAAACACAAACACGATTTGTCTCAGTTTTTCGCTCGTGCCAGTTCTCAGCAATTCCAATATGAACTCAGGTTCCTCTTTTTCAACTTTTTCTGAGACTTTCTCCAAAGTGCCATTTCTCTCCCATTTGCCTAGTTTGTGCCAGAAATGCATGATAACCTTTTGCATATTCAGAAAAGTTGATAGGCTTGTTCTCTTGATTCTCCTTCTTTCAAGGGTAAGTCTTTGAAAATATTGTAAAGACGAGAATCTAGACCAAGTCTTTTCTCAGTTGGTTCAGCAAAATTTTCAATTAGCTCCATTTCTTCATCTGTAAAGTCTCCTCTAGCTTTCTTCTTTTCGACCAGTTTAGTATCAATGTTCTCCAGAACTTTTGGCATATGTATCGCATTGACTTTTAACATAACACATCCAAACTTTCCCCCTTATTTAAATCATTCTTATCGATTAAGCTCTTGATGTAGGAGTTGAGATGTTGCAGGTTTGATGCCAATATGGTTTGAGCTACAACTGAGTCCTTCATTCCATTCTCCATTATGGCCATTCTGTCAACCAAGTTATTGAGAATGCCTTCCCATCTCTCTGTAGTTTTAGCTTTTCTTGAATCATTCTCAATAGTTGTTTTGCAAATTTCAATCAAGGTGTTCTGACAGTCGCTTCTGACATTATCCAATCTTTTCTTCATGTTTGTCCTTTCAGTCTTGCTTTATTCCAAGGACTTTAAAACTTTACCAAATAAACTGATATCATCTTTCTGAATGCGGATCAGTTCATTGTGATAAAACTTGATAATATCGACTTGTGTCGGAATGTCTTTTCCAGTTTTAGCTTTTTGCACTTCAGTTGTATCTGCTCCAGTTTCAGTCACTTTTGTTTCTTTGATAGGAGTAGGAACAATCTTCTTGAGTTTTTCTTTGTATTCCACAGACTTTCTCCTTTCCTCATTGTCTCATTATTTCTTCCATATTTGACTAGTCAATCTCTCTGACTGGTGATATTTCCACATTGAAATCATCATCAGATTCTTCACAAATTTTAGCAGCCTCAGTTTTGCTATCTCACATATAGTTTGGTCAGTTGGGGACAGATAGCCAGTTGGAGACTGATAACCTTCCTTTTCTTCATTTTCAGAATCTGACTGAGTTTCAGAGTCTGAATCTTCACTGGTTTCTTTAGAGTTATCTTCATCATCAGCTTTCTTATCATCTCCAATTTTCATTTCTTGAATTGATGCGAGAATTCCTCTTTGCAAATTAGGGTCTCCCTATGAATCATTATCATCGTCATCATTGTCGTCTTTCATAGAACTTCCTTCAGCTGCAGTTTTATTCCAATGACTGTCTCTGATCAACGCATATCCATTGCTAAAAAATTCATCAGTGTTGATCAGTTCGGACAAATGAGTGATGTTAAAAAGTTCAAACACCCATTTCTCTGTGATTTCCATTTCTGCTAACTGACTTCTTTGATCTGATATAGAGCTGAGTTTCCAATTTTTATAATCGTGCAGTCTCTTACAATCAGCTACTATTAGTTCTCCAACATTAACAGATGATTCAGGTGGAGTTGAGATTGCTTCACTTGGAATCTCCATATTATATTCCACAGGAGCCTCAATTCTTTCAGTTTCTTAAAGATCAATTTTGCTGGTATCTCCTTCAGCAACAACTGGACTAACCTGGTTTCAGTTTCAATTATGGGAACTGAGATGGTAGGCTCAGTTTCCAAATTCTCTTCAGCAAAAACAAGTTCTTCTACATGCTCAGTAACTTGTTCTTTTGCTGACTCAAGTCCAGTTCAACAACTAGTTCCTCTTCAGGTGTTGGTTCATCAGCCTAAACATTTGTTGGTTCTACATCTTCTTCAGCAACACATTCTTCTACTTTCTTGTCTTCCGGAACTATTCATGTTTCACTGACAAGCTCATCCAGGGTGATGACTTGTAAAGGTCTTGATTCAATTTCAGTAGGATCTTTTTCATCAGGTTGAGAAGTTTCAAAATTCTTGAATGACTCCTCATACTCAATTATAGATGATTATTTTTGCGGTGTGGATCTAGACTTGGAGAGTAGCTTGAGCATGGCCATTGTCTCTAAGTCAATCAGCCTTTCCTCACTGTCAGTTTCTTCATCATCAAACTCATCTCTCAGGGTCTGTTCCCCCTAAGTGTCAGTTTCCTTCTGAATTTTAGTTACTAGCAGTGAAAGAACAATTTCTTCTCTAACTGGGGTTTCTTTTTCAGTAAGGACTTTCTTAGTTTGGATTGGTTCGGTGGGGGTTTCTTTAGTTCTCAGTTTCTTTGCTGAGCTTTCAGCAACTGAAGTGGCGGATTTTGTTGGAGAAGGCTCCAAAACCTTCTTTGCAGTTTTAGCAACCATTGCTTGAATTGAAGCTTCCAGCTTCCTCTTCCTTTATATCAGTTCATCAACTTGTTCAAAAACTTCAACACTGGTTCGTGGTTTCTTTGATCTTCTGCTCTTCCTCTTTGGTTCAATTTCAGAACCCTGCACTTTCCTTTTTCCAGATTTTTCCTTTTTGATAGCAATTTTCCCATTTACAATTGCAGTTTCCTTCTTTTTTGCAATTTTAAAGTGGTCAAGAATTCTTTGAACTAAAATCTCCAGAGTCTTCTTGTGATAAAATCTGCCTTTCTTCACATATGTCTTCTTCTTGGGTACATCGAAAGATTGTGCCATTACTTGATCCAGAATGTACCTTTGCCAGTTGAAATATTTTTTGAACCAAATAACGTACAATAGATGTAGTTTGGTACCAGACAAATTGCTAAAGTTTCATGCGTTTCCAATCACGCAATTTGCCAACATTTTTGTAAGAAAATTAAATTCAGGTTTGAGTAGGCTTGTGCTTCCAGTCTGCAATACTGGGGAATCTGAATTTACGGCGATAACTTTCCATAATTTTTCTTTTTGTTCTTTGCTTAATTTGACAGCTACTGAGCCTCCAGATTTGTCGAGGCAAAAAATATCTGCTAATAGATATTCAATAACTTGAATTTCCTTTCCATTAACAGTGGTTGTGAGAGTATGAACATCTTCTCCCTCAATAGATGTCTTTCTAAATTCATAGAAATCTCCAATGCAATCCAGACAAACGCTTTGCAGATTAATGTTGAACACTTGCTCCAAACTCTTGATTTCTCGAATTTTTGTAGCGATTTCCTTGGCTAGGGTCTGATCAGTGTATTTAGCAATGAATTGATAAAGTGAAATGATCATTCCAGGTTCAACTCGGACGAAGGCCATTATTTCCAGAAAATTGAGTTGGATCGAGATTTTTGAGAGAAAGAACTTCAAAGGATGATTAGAATAAAAATTGAGTGTAAAGAATTAATGGGAAAAATATGATGGTATTTATAAGTGGTAAAAAAAGTGGTTGATAGATCTGAGTGGGATTGAAAACGTCCTATCAAAGAATCGTTGAGATTGTGAAAAGGGTGATGAGTGGGAAAGATGGACGGTTAAGATTAAAGTAGGTCACATCTGTTCTGTCATCTGTAGCTTGTATTAGTAAATACGGTAGATGCAGTGTATCTCCAGCTGTCCATATTCAGTTTTGTCCTTATCCAGAACTTGTAGGAAATTCAAAAACTCAGTTGTGAGTACAACTCAGTTTTATGAATTGCAACTTCTCAGTTTTAAGCTATTGATCTTTTCCTGCAAAACAGATGAGAGATTTTTGGTACCCATACATGTTTGGGTCCTTTTTGATTAGTTTTTATGTTCTTTTAAGTCTTATTAATTTTATGCTTATACCTCTCTCAATTTTTCAGCTGAGTATAGTCAGTTTTCACAGAACTTTGCTGTTTAGATCTAACAGTCTTTTGTTCATTTGTTTTGTGAAACTGATATGATCTTTAGAGAATACAGGTGCATTCAAGTCTTCATTAGGAATTGGATCAACTGATGATTGTGTAATGTTTATTACCTCTGTTAGTTCATATGTTGAGCAAATATCTTTAGTTCCATTATTAGCCTTGATAAGATTGATCTCAGCTTTCAATCTTAGAACTTCAGTTTTCAATAGATCTTTTTCCTTTTTGACATTCTCGTAATTCTTTTGAATTACCTCTAATTACCTTATGAGTATGTCCAATGTTTCATTGAAATCTTCACTTCTATTATTGTTCATGGGAGTGTGAGTGTTGAATGTGTAAGTACTTGCCTCATAATGTTTGACTGATAGGTTTTCAGTTTCATCCACATATTCCAATATCTGCTTGCCTTTACTAGTTTTGACAGAGTTGTTCATCAGACTGGTTCCAAATAGTATAATTTCTTCATCATTCTCTCTATAGTCATTTCCTCCAAATCTTATGGGTAGAGTCTCATCATTTTCTTCAGACTTTGAGAAGGATGGATCTTCAATGAATGTTTCAATCAATTTTCTTGAGTATCAGCCACCTGAGCCTGTAATTTACTTTTGTATTTACTTAAAAATGAACAGTTTATCAAATTTCTAAATTGTTGCTGTGTATCCATGATGCAGTTTTTGAAAATTGTTAAGCAAACAATTGATTATGAGATTCAGTTGTGGATCACTTCGGTACAGAAGCACTGCTCCGATACCAATTGTTGGTATCAGAAACAACTGATGCCTAAATTAAGCAGTAATCGATTTGGATCACCTCCAAAAGGAAGAACTGCTCCGATACCAATTGTTGGTCCCTTAGAAAGGCTAACACAAGTTTAGAGGGGGGGTGAATAAACTTGTCACCAAAAACCTAACTTAAAACTAAATCTTAAACCAGTTTTTGTTCAACTTAAACTTGTGCAGAGTTAAGCTAACTTACATGGGTATGAGTCAAAACTAACTTATCCTTAACTGAGTTAACTGGCAGTGGATTAAATTAAGCCTTTGTAAAATATGAATTATTAGTTAATATGCTGACTCAGTTTCTGGTGTTTGCAGAGTATGTGATCTGGGTGAATAAAACTACAATGCAGTAAATAAATGCGTAAGGTAAATAGACAAGAATTATAGTGGTTCCAGGTGGTATAATCCTGTCAATCCTCTCTTCTCCTATGATGCGGTGGTCAAATCCATTATGTTCTTGATGTTTACAGTTACAAGACACAAATTAAATTCTAGACACTTGATTGTCCTTCACTAATCCCTAGCTTCACAATCTTCCAGCTTCAGTCTTCAACAGGTAGAATTGCTATTTGAACTAAGCTTGCTACACTGGTCATTAGAGGGTTGAATTGCCTCTTCACCAGCTCATCACAAACACAGTCTTCCTGACTGCAGCTCAACTATTCTTCACACCTTCTTGGTGTTTCACAGTCTAACACCTTTGATAAAATCAAAGTTGAGACTTGAATCAATAACTATGATTCAACTTGTGATTTGAGCTTTCTCTTCTAGATATGTAAGTTATGCACAGCTATGTTCTTCAAATGAATGATCTTGATGTTTCTTTGAATGCTTATGAACACTTGAAGATATTTCTTGATCTTGCAACAAAGTGCTTAGCAGGACTTCTTTTGATTTGCTTTCCCCCTTAGTATGATCTTTCTTGACTAGATTAAATCTTAGAATTCCGCATCTCTTCTTGTTGTAGAAGTGATCTATTTATAGGGGTTTCTCTAACGGTTAGATCATTTGAATTTGAATCCTTATAGCCATTAATGGTCCTCCTTTCCTTTTGTGTGTCGGTGTCCTTCCGGACATTTCTCTGTATCCAATAAGATTTCTTTTCTTATAACGGTTTGATTTATCTTCAGTTTGTCTCATCTTCAGTTGTTCTTAACTTCAGTTAAAAACTTATTTAAACATGACGTAGTCAGTTTCCAGTTTTTAAGAGCATTAACTGAGTTTTTATTCTTCTTCCAAAATCTCAGTACTCTATCCTTCATCTGATTATAATTGACTAAAGCAGAGTACACCATTCTCAATAGATCATCTAAGATATCATTGTCGTTATGATTCTTAGGCCTTTATACAAGATCCATAAAATCAGTTCAAGTCATCACAATCTTGCCTGAAGTCTAACTTTACAGTCTCGACTTAGTCTTCATAAACTGATTTTGAACCCTCAGTTCTTCAGTCTTCAATAATTGAGTCTGATCCCTCAGCCTTCAGTTCTAGATAAGTCAACCGAGTCTGTGTCCCTCGGCCGAACTTACCTTCTTCAGTCTCTGTTGGTGTGCTCTTATGTCAGTTTTCCAGTATCTCTTTTGGATCTCAGTTTTCTCAGTTAATTACTCAATTTCTCAGTTCTAAACCTAGACCTATTACAGTGCTTGTCTGATTAACTTATACATACATCAGACTCTATTAAATCCTATACATTGATTTCTAGACATCTTTTTTCTTTGCACTATAACAGCTCGTTATGACACTTCATCAATGGGGTCTAAAAACAATAACTGAATAAGTGATGAATCATCATCAAAACATAAATTTTATTTCCAACAATATCCATCTGTTGAAAGTGTTGGAAAAAAAATTTATGTTTTGATCATGATTCATCGCTTAATCAGTTATTATTCTTAACCTCATTGATGAAGTGTCATAACAAACGGTTATAGTGCAAAGCAAAAAGATGTCTAGATATTAATGTATAGGATTTTACAGAGTCTGATATTTGTATAGGTTAAATAAGACAAGCACTGTAATAGTTCAAGGCTGTGAACTGAGAAAATAAGAAACTGAGATTTAGGTAAACTGAGATTCAATGAGAAACTGAAAAACAGAGCACACCAACATGAAAACTGAAGAAGATAAGTTCGCTGAGGGACACGGACTCAGTTGGCTTATCTAGAAGATGAAGAACTGAGGGTCACAGACTCAGTTATTGAAGATTGAAGAACTGAGGATTCAAACTCTGTTATGAAGACTATGTCGAGACTGTAAAGTTAGACTTCAGGTAAGATTATGGTGACCTGAACTGACTTTATGGATCTTGTATGAAGACCTAAGAATCATAAGGACAATGATTTCTTAGATGATATTAAGTCATGGTGTACTCTGATTAAATCAATTATAATCAGATGAAAAACTGGAGTACTGATATTTGAAAAAGAGTAAAATCTCAGTTAACGCTCCAAGTCAGTCAAGAAACTAACAAGTGATAAACTTAGTATAAAACTGATAAGGATACTCAGTTTTACATGTCAGTCATCCAACAAGCTGATAGTACAGTCGAACGTTATAAAGGAAGGAATTCTATTGGATGAAATACTGACAGAGCAGAACGGTCACAAAATATAGCCGTTACAATATTCAAGCAGGATGAACGTTTGATAAACCCCTATAAATAGACTACTTCTACAACAACAAGAAGAGCAGGAGAAATTAAAACAGATTTATTTAAGAAAGATCTAATTAAGAGGGAAAGCCAAGTTCAAAAGAATTCCTGCTAAGTGCTTAATTGCGAGATCAAGTAGTTCTTCAAGTGTTCAAGCATATTTAAGCAAAATCAAGATCTATCATTTGAAGAAATACAGAGCCGAGCATAATTTACTTATCTAGTTGAAAAGCTCAAATCACAATTGAATCATAGTTATTGATTCAAGTCTCAACTTTGATTTCATCAAAGGTTTAGACTGTGAAACACCAAAGAAGGTGTGAAGGACAGTTGAGTGCAGTCAGGAAGACTGTGGTTGTGATAAGCTGGTGAAGAGGCAATTCTACCCTCAAGGACCAGTGTTTCAAATAATTGAAGAGCAGCAATCCCACCT
The DNA here is from genome assembly GCA_036785695.1 of Gentiana straminea. Lineage (NCBI taxonomy): Eukaryota > Viridiplantae > Streptophyta > Magnoliopsida > Gentianales > Gentianaceae > Gentiana > Gentiana straminea. Next base: position 729,952 of record JAVUPR010000060.1, read on the forward strand.
GTTCTACAAGTGTTTAGATAGTGAAGCTAGGGATTAGTCAAGGACTATCAGTTTAGAACTTTTTGTAATCGGGCCATCTCAAAGAAGTTCTAGTGGAATTTTCCTCCGCATCACAGGGGAAGAGAGGACGTACAAGATTACACCACCTGGAAGCTCTATAATTCTTGTTTATTTAGTTTATGCATTTACTTACTTCTTATTAAGATTATCTAGTTCTCGCGATTAAAAACAAGTCAACAAACTGTTTGTTATATTATGGCTAAATATATCCGTCGCCGGTTGACTCGGTTTTGGTTAAGTCAGTTTGACTTAAACTCAACTTAGTCAGCTTAACTCCACACAAGTTTTTAACTGAACCATAATTTGTTTAAAATTTAGTTTTAGGAAAGTTTTTAGTGCCAAGTTTATTCACCCCCCCCCCTCTCTAAACTTGTGTTAGCCTTTCCAAGGGACCAACAATTGGTATCGGAGCAGTTCTTCCATTTGGAAGTGATTCAAAGATATATTACAAACCAGTTGTTGAAGACCCCTTACCGTATTAGTCATAGAAATACTTTAGTAAAATTAATTGGATACATCTAGAATTAGAAGCTGGCTGAATAACCCCCTGACTGACTATTTGCAAAATGTTGTTTATGATATTTAGGATCAATTATTTGAAAGATTCAGTACTACAAGCTCTCACACAAATCCGGAACCTCATTTTAGTTATGAAGAAGATATTGACTTCAAAGCATATAAAGATGAATCAAGAGGATTTCCTTCCCTAAGTGATCTTTCAGAAGAAGCAGAAAAAGAATAGCTACGAGTAGCTGATTATATAGAAGAAAAGTTGACTGAAAAAATTACTGAATATTCATCCATCGCAAAGGCCAAAGATGTTGTTCTACCCATGAGTTATGGAGGTGAAAGTGATGAGGAAATCATACTGCTAGGAGCAGCTCAGGCAAATGCTAATGAAAAAGGGAAGCAAGTCTTAATTGATGATGATCCCCCGGCAGAAAATTTATTCATTAAAAATCACAAGGTAATTTCATCCACATCAAACACTCACACTGCCTTGAACAATCGGAGAAATGAAAATTTCAATGAAACCTTGGACATACTCATAAAGGAATTAGAGTTGATTCAAAAGAATTATGAGATGTCAAAAAGGATAAAAGTCATTGAAAACTGAAATTTCGAGATTGAATGCTGAGATCAATTTAATCAAGACTACTAATAAAACCAAGGTAATTCGACCAACTGATGAACTGACAGAAGTAATAAATGTCACAGAATCATCAGTTGATCCAATTTCCAGTGTTCAGTTCAAACCTGGAAAACCTTTTGAAGACAGATCTGGTTTAGGGTTTGTTAATCAGAATAATTCTAAGATCAGACCAAGTTCAGTTGCATTAAAATTTGTGACTGCACAATGGTCAGGAACACAGAAAACTGATAAATTTATTAGAATTGACAATTACTCAGCACAGCCATTTGCACAAACTGATAAAACTGAAAAATCAGTTGGTAAAATGCACCAAGCCAACAGATTTTACAGAAAGACTCAGAAGGCTGAAAAAGGTAGAATGGATCAAAGATCAGTAAGAAAAATCTTCAAGCCATATCCATTCAAAAATGAAGATCATTCATGGAATGATAAACTCAGAAGGAAAGGAAGATTATTTCCCACTGAAGAAGATTGGAATGAACCTTCACATCAGTTTCACAAACTGAACAAACCAAAAACTGTCTGGACAAAACAGGAAAAGCTTGTGAAAACTGACTTTACTCCGTCAAAATATCAAGAGAGGTATAAAATCAGAAATAAAATTATATCATCGAAAACTAATCAGTTAGGACTCAAACAGATATGGGTACCAAAAATTTCTAAATTTGTTTTGCAGGAAAATATCGGTAACTGAAAGCCAAAAAACTGATTTTTGCTCACAACTGAGTTTTTGAATTCAGTATAAGGACAAGACTGAACGTATACAGCTGTAGATACACCTCATCTACCCTATTCACTGCAGTCTAGCTACAGATGTCAAGAAAAGACATGGTCCTTCTCAATCTAAACCGTCAATATTTTCCACTCATCTACCTTTTCGCAATCTCAAAACATTTATGACAAGACGTTTTGAGTCCCACCCAATTCATAACTACCCTTCCTACAAATTATAAATAACCCAGAATTTTCTTTTATAATTCTTTACACTCGAATTTTGAATTTGTTCTCTGAACCTTCAAATTTTCAAATTCCCAACCAAATCCAGAAAAAAATGACTTCCACTCGTGTTGAACCTGGAATGATCATATCTCTTGACCAATTCATTGCAAAATATACTGATCAAACTTTAGCCAAAACAATTGCAGCAAAAATTAAACAAATCAAAGGATTGGATGATGTATTCAACATCGATCTGAAAAGTGTATGTCTAGAAAGCATTGGATACTTCTATGAATTTGGAAGTACAACTATAGAAGGAGAAGACACACACACCTATACCACTACTGTCAATAATAAGCAGATCAAGGTCACCGAAGATCTAGTTGCAGAAATCTTTGGGTTTGATAAATCCGGAGGAACAGCAGCCATCAAGTTGACCAAAGAACAAAAAGAAAAACTATGGAAAGATATAGCAATTGATACAGAATCCGCAGTTTCACAAACCTGGAGCACAAGTTTACTCAAACCAGAATTCAATTGTCTCTCAAAGATGTTGGCAAATTGCATAATTGGAAATGCAGGAAACTTTAGCAATCTATCTGGAGCAAAGTTGGACTTACTTTATGTAATTTGGTTTGGAGAAAGTTTTAATTGGCAAAGATATCTATTTGATCAATTAGTGGCACAATCTATTGACTACCCAAGAAGAAGACCGATGTTAAGAAAGGTCGTTTCTATCACAATAAAACTCTTGCATTAGTTTCCAAAGAATACTCGACCATTTCGGAATCGCAAAGAGGAAAGAAACATCAGATGCCGATGGGAATATTGTTATTAAGGAAGAAAAAGCTGGAAAAAGGAAAGATGAGGGTTCTGTAAGTGAACCTAAAAAGAAGAAAAGCAGGAAATCAAAGAAACCTGTAACTGGAGAGGAAGTCTTGGAACAGATTGAAGAATTAAGCAAAAGAAGAAAACAATTGGAAGATTTAGAGAAAAATAAATCTGATCTTGTTTCATCAACACTTGGTATCGTTACATTAGTTGCTGAAGGATCAGCACCGATAAAAGGAACTGAGAATATTCCTTCTGAAACTACCCCAACTCCAATAACTGAAGCTTTACCAATTCAAGAACCAGTTTCACATCCACAAGAAATTGAAATGGTAAAGGAAACTGAAGTTGTCAACAAAGAATAGAATGTTGAAACTGAATTGCAGAAGGAAGCTGAGACTCAGGGGGAACAGACCCTGAGAGTTGAACATGTTGATGAAGATTCTGACTGTGATGAAAGATTGATCGATAAAACAACGTTCGAAATGCTTTCGTTACTTTCAAAATCCAGATCTACCCCCCAGAGATCCTTTTCCAGATTAGAATTTGAAGAATCAGCCAAAGGATTTTCAGCTTCTCAATCTGTGGAAAAAGGAGTCGAAGCAGACTCAAGATCAACCAAAGTAATTAACTTGGATGAGCAAGTCAAAGAAGAAGAACTCGTTGAACCAACCATGAAAGAAGTTCCAGTTACCGAATTGGAACTTGAGCCTACTGAAAAACAAGCTGCTGAAGAAATTGTAAGTGAAAAAGTTTTGAAAACTGAGCCGACAATCTGTCCCAGTCATTGAAAAAGAGTTGTCAGAAATCCCAATCCCTACTGAGGGAGGAATCAGCAGAAATGATCTTTTGCAAACTGAAGATGTTGCAAGAACTGACCCTATGCAAACTGAAGATGTTGTTTTAGAAAGTGGTCAGGAAGTCACAAGAGAATCAAGTGAGTTTGTCACTCATTCAAAATCATTAACTGATCATGGAGAGTTAATGTCATCTGATTATGAATGATTGCGCAAATATCAAGCCTGGAAATTCAGTTCCATTGCCAATCAAAGGAGTCAGCTAGTAGAAATAGAAGCTACTAAAAAATGGGTATTTGATTTATACAACATTACAAGTCTATCAGATATAATCAATACCGTAGAATTTATGAATCAAGGATAAGCACTAATAAGAAATAGTTACTGGGAGGAAGCCACAGCTAGTGGAAATTTCAAAAAGAATGATGATGATGATGATGATGATGATGATGATTCTCAGGGAGATGCCAATCTGCAGGAAGGTATTCTAGCCTCCTTACAAGAAAAGAGAACTGAAACTGATCAAACTACTGATGATGAGTCTAGTAGTTCTGAAGAATCCAGTGAAAGTTCTAGTTCTAAAAATGTGTCTGATGCACAACAAGAAGAAAAAGAAGGTTATAAATCTCCTACAGACAAGTATTTGCTGGAAATAGCGAGAACAGTGGCAAAAATGGCTGGAGAAAATTCAGATGAAGAATTAAATGTTCAGTTATCACCTGCAAGAAATATTGATCAAGAAAACTTGGAAGAAATTAGGAAACAATCTGAAGAAAGAAGAAGGTCGGCAGAATACAAAGAGAAACTGAAACAAGTCATCTCACCACCCAAGCAAGCCAAATCAACTGGAATTGAGACAGAGAAAAACAATGTCCAACAAGCAGGAAGCTCACAAGATGTTCCTAATCAGGTTGATCTCATTAAGTATTATCACAATGAGATAATCAGAATTCAATAGGATGACAACATCTTATTTGGAAAAGTCCTAAAATCCTTAGAAGCTAGTCAAGATGAAAGAACCAAACTTGAAAAGAAGATGGATACTGTCACTGAAAACTGTCAAAACACTTTGATTGAACTTCGGAAGACAACTATTGAGAATGACGCAAGAAGAGATGAAAATCAAGACAGATAGGAAGGCATTCTCAATAATATGGTTGATAGAATGATATTAATTGAAAGTGGCATGAAAGACTCAGTTGTAGCTCAAACTATTTTGGCATCAACTCAACAAAATCTGAATGCTTACATCAGAAGCCTGATTCATAAAGATGATGTCAATAAGGGGGAAGTTTGGACATCCTAAAAGTCAATGCAACTGAGATACCGCAAGTCCTTGCAAATGCTGATGATAAATTGAATGAACTAAAGAAAGCTAGAGGAGATTTTACTAATGAAGAAATGGAGCTAATTGTCAAATATTCAGAGCCTACTGACAAAAGAGTTGGTTTTGATTCTCGCCTATATAGTCTATTCAGAGATTTACCAGCAAGAGAAGGAGTATCAAGGGAAGAATCTCTAGAATCATTCCTACATATGCAGAAGTTGCTCATGCACTACTTCAATAAACTTAAGAAATGGGAAGCAGATGGTATTATGGATAAGGAATCAGAGAAAATTGAAAAGGCTGAACCTGAATTTGGTCAAAATCTACTAAGAACAGCCATCAATGAAAGACTAAGGGCAACAGTCTTCACTTTCGCAGTTCTTTTCAAAAGCAAATTCTTCAGGAAGCACAATTTATCTGAATCATGGAACATTTGGGCAAGCATCCATGGGATTGAAAGCTCAGCTACAAATGATGCTATGGGAACTGTTGTAGAAAATTATGATAATCAATTTATTCTAACTGCCAATTAAAAAGAAACTATCTTTTAGTTCTTTTTATTATGTTGTATTTTATTACTCAGCTTTGTAACTCAGTTATCAAATAAATTCTCAGTTTCTCAGTTCATTGTATTATTTACTGTATTTTGTTTTATCTTTTTGCATTGCTTTTAAGGAGGGTATTGACATCATCAAAAAGGGGGAAATTGTTGGAAATAAAATTTATGTTTTGATGATGATTCATCGCTTAATCAGTTATTATTCTTAACCCCATTGATGAACTGTCATAACTAGCTGTTATAGTGCAAAGCAAAAAGATGTCTAGATATTAATGTATAGGATTTTACAGAGTCTGATATTTGTATAGGTTAAATCAGACAAGCACTGTAATAGTTCTAAGCTATGAACTGAGAAAATTAGAAACTGAGATTTAGGTAAACTGAGATTCAATGAGAAACTGAAAAACAGAGCACACCAACATGAAAACTGAAGAAGATAAGTTCGCTGAGGGACACAGACTCAGTTGGCTTATCTAGAAGATGAAGAACTGAGGGTCACAGACTCAGTTATTGAAGATTGAAGAACTGAGGGTTCAAACTCAGTTATGAAGACTATGTCGAGACTGTAAAGTTAGACTTCAGGCAAGATTGTGGTGACCTGAACTGACTTTATGGATCTTGTATTAAGACCTAAGAATCATAAGGACAATGAATTCTTAAATGATATTCAGTCATGGTGTACTCTGATTAAATCAATTATAATCAGATGAAAAACTGGAGTACTGATATTTGAAGCAGAGTAAAATCTCAGTTAACGCTCCAAGTCAGTCAAGAAACTGACAAGTGATAAACTCAGGATAAAACTGATAAGGAAACTCAGTTTTACATGTCAGTCATCCAACAAGCTGATAGTACAGTCGAACGTTATAAAGGAAGCAATTCTATTGGATGAAATACTGACAGAGCAGAACGGTCACAAAATATAGCCGTTACAATGTTCAAGCAGGATGAACGTTTTATAAACCCCTATAAATAGACTACTTCTACAATAACAAGAAGAGCAGGAGAAATTAAAACAGATCTAATTAAGGGGGAAAGCCAATTTCAAAAGAATTCCCGCTAAGTGCATAATTGCGAGAACAAGTAGTTTCTTCAAGTGTTCAAGCATATTCAAGCAAAATCAAGATCTATCATTTGAAGAAATACAGAGCCGTGCATAATTTACTTATCTAGTTGAAAATCTCAAATCACAATTGAACCATAGTTATTGATTCAAGTCTCAACTTTGATTTCATCAAAGGTTTAGACTGTGAAACACCAAAGAAGGTGTGAAGGACAGTTGAGTGCAGTCAGGAAGACTGTGGTTGTGATGAGCTGGTGAAGAGGCAATTCTACCCTCCAAGGACCAGTGTTTCAAACAATTGAAGAGCAGCAATCCCACCTATTCTACAAGTGTTTAGATAGTGAAGCTAGGGATTAGTCAAGGACTATCAGTTTAGAACTTTTTGTAACCGGACCATCTCAATGAAGTTCTAGTGGAATTTTCCTCTGCATCACAGGGGAGAGAGGACGTACATGATTACACCACCTAGAACCTCTATAATTCTTGTTTATTTAGTTTATGCATTTACTTACTTCTTATTAAGATTATCTAGTTCTCGCGATTCAAAACAAGTCAACAAACTGTTTGTTATATTAAGGCTAAATATATCCGTTGTCGGTTTACTCAGTTTTGGTTAAGTCAGTTTGACTTAAACTCAACTTAGTCAGCTTAACTCCACACAAGTTTTTAACTGAACCATAATTTTTTTAAAATTTAGTTTTGGGAAATTTTTTAGTGACAAGTTTATTCACCCCCCCCCTTCTAAACTTGTGTTAGCCTTTCCAAGGGACCAACAAAAAGAATTTTCTCTATCTTCAAATTCTCCAACAATCTGAAATAATTGCTTTTACTAAAGTGGAACCCGGTATGATCATCACACTCGATCAATACATCACAAGATATACAGATCAAACACTAGCCAAGCAGATAGCAGAGAAAATCCGGAAAATCAAAGGTCTGGAGCAAGTGTTCATCATAAATTTGAAGAGTGTGTGCCTGGATAGCATTGGTGACTTCTATGAGTTTGGAAGAACAGACATAGAAGAAGAAGATGTTCACACTTATATCATTCGAGTCAAAGGAAAGGAGATTAAGGTTACAGAGAACCTAATTGCAGACATTTTTTGTTTTGAAAAATCTGGATGTACCTCTGTTCTTAAAATATCAAAAGAACAGAAAGAGAATCTTTGGAAAGATATAGCAATCATAGGAGATTCAAATGTATCACTGTCTGGATCAACATGCCTACTCAAACCAGAATTCAATTTCTTGACCAAAATGCTAGCGAATTGCATGATTGGAAAAGCAGGCAAGTTCAGTAATCTCTCTGGCACAAAGTTAGACCTGTTTTATGTTATTTGGTTCTAGAAGATTTCAATTGGCAGAGACATATCTTTGATCAACTGGTCGCACAATCTTCTGATGTGCCCAAGAAGAAAAATGCAGAGAAGAAGACCCTTGTTGGCCCAAGAGAGATTCTATCTCAAGAAGACCCTTGCTCTCCTAGCTAAAAGGATTATTGATCATTTTGGAATTGCAAGGAGAAAGGAAACTACAATTGTTGATGGTAAAATTGCGGCCAAAGAAGATAAATCCAAGAAAAGGAAAACTGAAGGTTCTGAAGCTGAACCTAAGAAGAAGAGAAAAAAAGTCTACCAAGAAAGTTGAAACTATAGCTGAGGCACTACAACATCCTGAGCAATTAAGAGAAAAGAAGAGGAAACAGAATGAATTGGAAAAAGGGAGTACTAAGGCTTTAGCTGAAAAAGCTTTGGAGGCTTCACCAGCAAAATCTGCAACTTGAGTTGCTGAAAGCCAAGAAAAGAAATACAGAACTGAGGAAACCCCTACCAATCAAGTTTTTGATGATACAAAATATGTTGCTGAGGAAGTGCCCATTCGAGAATCAGCAAAGGAATTTCAAGAAGATGTCCCATCACCACCAGAAACTGATACTCAGGGGGAACAAACCCTGAGAGGTGAAGTTGATAATGAGGAAACTGATAGTGATAAGGAACTGGTTGGACCTGGTGCAATCGCAATGCTTAATCTGATATCTTTATCAAGATCAACACCACAAAAATTAGCATCCAGAATCGAATATGAAGAATCTATCAAAGAACTGGAAGCTTCTCAGTCACAAGAAAGAGAAGCTGTTGAAGTTGAATCAAGACCGGCACAAGTCATCACTCTGGATGAGCTTGTCAATGAAGGAGAAGTTGAAAAGAAATTTGATGATGCTGCAAAAAAGAGAGAACCGGATACTGAACTGGAAACAGAACATCAATGAACATGTTTCTGTTGAGACTCTAGCTGAATCAAGTGTGGAGATTCCTAAAGAAACTAAAGATGTTAACTGAAGTATCAACATTGGAAAACTGATTGAAGCTGACTGCAGAAGACTTGATGATTATTAGTAGTGGAAGTTCAGCTCTATTCCAAATCAAAGAAGTCAACTTGCGGAAATGGAAAGAACTGAAAATTGGGGTTTTGAGCTATTCGACATTACTCATCTATCCCAACTATTTAGATCTGATGAATTTTTGAGTACTGGTTACTCACTCATAAGAAATAGATATTGGAAGAGATATGCCAAAATGTGAGACTCAAAGACCAAGAAAGATGATAATGATGATGATGATGATTCTTAGAGAGATCCTGATCTAAAGAAAGCGATTCTCGCCTCTCTACAAAAAAATAAGAAGCAAAGGAAGTTGTTGAAGAATGATCATCTGAAGGGAGTTCAGATGAAAGTGAAGAAACTAAAACTGACTCAGATGGTTAGTCTGAAGATCAAGAGAAGGAAGGTTATCAGTTCCCGACTAATAAAAGTGTTTTGGAAATAGCATAAGCTGAAGCTGACCAAGCTAAAGCTTATCTGACTAAAGAAAAGGCTATTTCGGAAGAAGAAAGAAAGAAGGCATCCTCTCCACTCAAAGAATTAAAGACATTTGAGAATGTTGTGAGCAAATCTCAGACTGAAGTTACCGAAACACTTGGAGCTGACAAAGGAAAATCTGAAGAAAAGAAAACTGAAACTAAAGATCAAGTACCTACACAAGCTGACACTATCAGATTTTACTTCAATGAGCTTGTGAGAATTCAGAAGGACGGCTTAAGTGTATTCGGGAAACTTTTGAAGTCAATGGAAGAAAGCAAAACTGAATGAAATAACATGGAGAAGAAGCTAAACAGTGTCAAGACGGGCTGTCATGATACTCTTATCGCCATCAGAAAAACAACCATTGAATCAGAGGCAAGAAAAATTGAGACACAAGAAAAATGGGAAGGCATTCTCAATAATGTGGTTGATAGATTCATCTTACTGGAGAATGTGATGAAGGACTCAGTTGTAGCTCAAACCATATTGGCATCAAATCAGCAACATCTGAATTCTTACATCAGGAGCTTGATCAACAAACATGATGTCAATAAGGGGGAAAGTTTGGAAATGCTAAAAGTCAATGCAATTGATATGCCTCAATTTCTTGAATGTATTGATGAGAAACTGATTGAACGGAAGAGGAGAGTTCACTAATGAAGAAATGGAACTGATAGCAAAGTTCTTAGAGCCAACTGAGAAAAGACTCGCTCTAGACTCTCAAATGTATAATGCATTCAAATATCTACCTATTGAAGAAGGAGTATCAAGGGAACAAGCCCTAGAGACATTTCTGCACATGCAAAAGGTTCTTTTGCACTATTGGACCAAGCTGGAAAAATGGGAGAAAGATGGCACTATAGACAAAGTTTCAGATGAAGTTGAAAAGACTCAACCTGAGTTTGTTCAGAACTTACTGAAGATGGCCACAAGTGAAAGATTAAGGAGAGCTATTTTCGTGTTTGATGTGTTATTCAAAAGCAAGTTTTTCAACAAACACAGTATGACAGATTCATGGAACATTTGGGCGAACATCCATGGAATCGAGAACACTGAAACTAACTTGGCCATGAGAGAAGCAGTTGAAATCTTCAACATCAAAACAAGTGAAGCTGGTAAAGGAACTGGAAAAGAAGTTGGAACTTAAATTCTTTTCATGTATTTGTATTTTGATACCCTGTAACTCAGTTCAATTCAATCTCATTTTCTCAGTTTTTCGTGTTCTTTACTTTGTTTTTTCCTTATCTTTTTGCATTGCTTTTAATGAGGGAATTGACATCATCAAAAAGGGGGAAATTGTTGAAAATAAAATTTATATTTTGATGATGATTCATCAGTTATTTTAATTATCTTATTTAACACCATTGATGAAGTGTCATAACTAGCTGTTATAGTGCAAAACAAGAAGATGTCTAGAAGTCAATGTATAGGATTTAATAGAGTCTGATAATAGCTCCAGGTTCAGAACTGAGAAAATGAGAAACTGGCTTATTGAACTGAGTTCATATCTGAAGATTAATCAACTAATAGAAACTGACTAGGAGCACCAACTGAAGGCTGAGGGATCAGACTCGGTTATAGAAGAAGAAATGAAGAAGGTAAGTTCGCTGAGGGACACAGACTCGGTTGACCTATCTAGAACTGAAGAACTGAGGGTTCAGACTTAGTTATTAAAGATTGAAGAACTGAGGGTTCAAACTCAGTTTTGAACACTTAAACTGAGACTGTAAAGTTAGAATTCAGGAAAGTCTGTGATGACCTGAACTGACTTTATGGATCTTGACAGGAAGGACTGAGTATTATAAGGACAATGATACATTAGCTAAAATGCAATTTATGGTGTACTCTGATTAAATCAATTATAATCAGATAAAAATGGAGTACTGGGTTTTAAAGAAGAGTAAAAACTTAGTTAATACTCTTGAGTTGAAAGCTGACCGGGATAATCTTTCATGCTGAGGTCAAGGGAAGCTGAAGGAAAATCGACCATTATAAAGCAGCCAATAAAATTAGCGGAACATAATTGTCAGAAACGACACTGACACTCATCATAATAAGCCGGACCACCAACGGATACAAGAATTCTAAGAAAAACTTTCAAATACAATTAACCGTTGAAGAAACCCCTATAAATAGACTACTTCTACCACTAGAAGAAGTGTGGAATTCTAAGAATTAATCTAGTCAAGAAAGATTATACAAAGGAGGAAAGTAAATCAAAAGAATTCCGGCTAAGTACTTTATTGCAAGATCAATAAATCTTCAAGTGTTCATAAGCATTCATGAAAGATCAAGATCAAACATTTGAAGAAAGACAGAGATGAACGTATCATATATATCTAGAAGAAGAATCTCAAAACACAATTGAATCATAGTTATTGATTCAAGCATCAACTTTGATTCCATCAAAGGTTTGGACTGTGAAACACCAAGAAGGTGTGAAGGACAATTGAGTGCAGTCAGGAAGACTATGTTTGTGTTGAGCTAGTGAAGAGGCAATTCTACCCTTTAAGGACCAGCATAGCAAGCTTAGTTCAAACATCATTTCTTCCTGTTGAAGACTGAAGCTGGGAGATTGTGAAGCTAGGGATTAGTGAAGGACAATCAAGTGTTTAGAATTTACTTTGTGTCTTGTAACTGTAAACCTCAAGAACATAGTGGATTTGGCCTCCTACATCACAGGGGAAGAGAGGACTCACAGGATTACACCACCTGGGACCTCTATAATTCTTGTCTTATTTACTTACTTACTTTACGCATTTATTTAGTGCATCTAAGTTTATATTGCACCTGATCACAGACTCAGCAAACTTAAGAAAAACACGGCATTATATTTAGACGAACTGATAAACTTAAGTTTTCATAATGGCTTAACTTAAACCGCTGCCGGTTAACTCAGTTAAGGATAAGTCAATACTGACTTATACTTACCTAAGTTAGCTTAACTCCACACAAGTTCAAAGCTGAACTCAATCTTCACAAGATTCAATTCTCAGTTAGGTTTTTGGGACAAGTTTATTCACCCCCCTTCTAAACTTGTGTCAGCCTTTCCAATGGACCAACAATTGGAATCGGAGAAGTGCTTCTGTTCCGAAGAGATACTCCGAAGAGATCCATACATGTATCTCTATATCAGTTTTTTGCTCGAATTAACTGGGCTTCACTTATTTAAGATACCAACAATTGGTATCCGAGAGGTTCTTCCTTTGGAGGAGATCCAAAGTTACTACTACTTCGAGTCTGAGTTTTTCTATTTAAAAGTCCCTTCAATTTTCTCTTTCAAAGTTTTCAAAACCAACACGTGGAGTCACACAATCATTTTAGAAATATGTTCAGTTGTTCATTTTTGAGATCTGATGAATAAAAACTAAATTTCAGGCACTTGTTGCTGAAACTCAAGAAAAGCTAATTGAGAAATTCATTGATGAACCATCCCTTACAAACAATGAAGATAATGCTTAAATGCTACCCATAAGCTTTGGAGGAAATGATCATGGTGAAAGTGATGAAGAAATCATACTCTTTCGGACTTGACCGACAAACAACAATGTTGGATTAGATAAAGGAAAACAGATAATAGAAGATGAAGAAGCTAGAACTGAAAATTTATCTATCAGACATCATGAGGTAAGTGCTTCTACATCCAACTATCACACTGCCATAAACAATCATCGAAATGAAGACTTCAACAAAGACTTAGACATAATCATAAAGGAATTAGAGGAAATTCAAAAGAATTATGAGAATGTTAAAAAGAAAAAGATTTGTTGAAATCTAAAGTTCTAAGATTGAATGCTGAAATCAACCTTATCAAGGTTAACAATGGAGCTAAGGAAAATTGCTCAACTGATGAACTGACTGAAGTAATAAACATCACAGAATCATCAGTTGACCCGTCTTCTAGTGTTCAGTTCAAAACAAGTAAACCATTTTGAGACAGAACTGGTTTAGGATTTGATAGACAACAGAATTCTAAGTTCAGACCTTCTACAACTGCACTTAAGTTTGTAGCTGCACATAAGTCGGAACTCGGAAAACTGACAATATTGTTGAACTGACAATTACTCAACACAGCCTCGACCGAAAACTGACAAAAATGTAAAATCGGTCAGTGGCAAAAAGGCAACTAAAGATTTTATAGAAAGTATCAGAAGGTTGAAAAAGACAAAACGATCAAAGATCAGTTAAAAGAACATTCAAGTCTCATCCATCAAGGAATAAATATCATTCATGGAATACCAAATTCAGGGGGAAAGAAAGACTTTTTCCCACTGATGAAGACTGGAATGGACCTATGATTACTCAGTTTCACAAAATCCTCAATTAAAAAGTCGTTCAAGTCAAGAAAGCAAATTTTTGTGAAAACTGACCATACTTAGTCAAAACATCAAGAAAGGTATAAAGATAAAATTGATAAGTCATCTAAGACTTACAAAAATACAAAAACTAATCAAAAAGGACCCAAACAGACATGGGTACAAAGACTTGTTAATTTGTTTTGCAGGAGGAAGTTAAATGAATTTTGGAACTAAAGGACAACTGATTCAAATCTTTGGATAAGATCAAAAGCTGGACCTTCACAGTTGGAGATATACCGTATCAACTAATATTAGCTACGAATGAAAAGTTGTACCCTACACATATCTCAACCGTTCATCTCTTTCCACTCACCACATTTTCCGTATCTAAACGCTTGACATGACTTATGACGAGACGTTTTAATACCCACTCAGATTTTCTAACCACCAAATCTACCATTTATAAATATCTTGTGTTATACCTAAAATCCTTTACACTCAGTTTTCTCTTCATATCCATTTGTTGAAAGAATTTTCTCTATCTTCAAATTCTCCAACAATCTAAAATAATGGATTTACTAAAGTTGAACCCGGTATGATCATCTCACTCGATCAATACATCGCAAGATATACGTATCAAACACTAGCCAAGCAGATAACAGAGAAAATCCGGAAAATCAAAGGTCTGGAGCAAGTGTTCAACATAAATTTGAAGAGTGTGTGCCTGGATAGAATTGGTGACATCTATGAGTTTGGAAGAACAAACATAGAAGAAGAAGACGTTCACACTTATATCACTCGAGTCAATGGAAAGAAGATTAAGGTTACGGAGAACCAAATTGCAGAAATTTTTGGTTTTGAAAAATTTGGATGTACCTCCGTTCTTAAAATATCAAAAGAACAGAAAGAGAAACTTTGGAAAGATATAGCAATCATAGGAGATTCAAATGTATCATTGTCTGGATCAACAGGCCTACTAAAACAAGAATTCAATTTATTGACCAAAATGCTAGCGAATTGCGTGATTGGAAACGCAGGAAACTTCAGAAATCTCTCCGGCACAAAGTTAGACATGCTTTATGTTATTTGGTTCGGAGAAGATTTCAATTGGCAGAGATATATCTTTGATCAACTGGTCGCACAATCTTCTGATGTGCCCAAGAAGAAAAACACAGAGAAGAAAGGAGATTCTATCTCAAGAAGACCCTTGCTCTCCTTGCTCAAATGATTATCGATCATTTTGGAATTACAAGGAGAAAGGAAACTGCAATTGTTGATGGTAAAATTGCGGCCAAAGAAGAGAAATCCAAGAAAAGGAAAACTAAAGGTTCTGAAGCTGAACCTAAAGAATAAAAAAAGGTCTACCAAGAAAGTTGAAACTACAGCTGAGGCACTGCAACATCTTGAGAAATTAAGAGAAAAGAAGAGAAAACTGGATGAATTGGAAAAATGAAGTACTAAGGCTTTAGTTGAAAAAGATTTGGAGGCTTCACCAGTAAAATCTGCCACCTCAGTTGCTGAAAGCCAAGAAAAGAAATCCAGAACTGAGGAAACCCCCACCAAACAAGTTGTTGTTGATACAAAATCTTTTGTTGAGGAAGTGCCCATTCGAGAATCAGCAAAGGAATTTCAAGAAGCTGTCCCATCACTACCAGGAACTGATACTCGGGGGGAACAAACCCTGAGAGCTAAAGTTGATAATGAGGAAACTGATAGTGATGAGGAACTTGTTGGACCTGGTGTAATCGCAATGCTTAATCTGATATCTTTATCAAGATCAACACCACAAAAATCAGCATCCAGAATCGAATATGAAGAATCTATCAAAGAACTGGAAGCTTCTCAGGCACAAGAAAGAGAAGCTGTTGAAGTTGAATCAAGACCCGCACAAGTCATCACTCTGGATGAGCTTGTCAATGAAGGAGAAGTTGAAAAGAAAGTTGATGATGCTGAAAAAGAGAGAGAACTAGTTACTGAACTGGGAACAAAACCAATCAATGAATTTGTTATTGTTGAGCCCCATGAAACCGAATCAAAGAGGGATTCTGAACAAGTTGTTAAACCTGCAGCTAAAGCTGAACCTATCACTATGATAGAATCTCTACTAGAAGAAGTTGTAGCCAAGGAAAAACTGGAAACTGAACAAGCTGCCTCAGTTCTAGAAATTGTCATTGAATCGTCAATCATCCCAGTTGTTGCTGAGGGGGAAGCAAGCAAAACTGAAGCTAAAAGATCTGCAGCTAAAAATGTGTTAGGACAAGTTGGAGACTCTAGCTAAATCAAGTGTGGAGATTCAAAAAAACTGAAGATGTTGATTCAAGTATCAACATTGGAAAACTGATCGAAGCTAACTACAGAAGACTTGATGATTATCAGTATTGAAAGTTCAACTCTATTCCAAATCAAAGAAGTCAACTTGCGGAAATGGAAAGAACTGAAAAATGGGTTTTTGATCTATTCGACATTACTCATCTATCCCAACTGTTAAGATCTGATGAATTTCTGAGACTGGTTACTCACTCATAAGAAACAGATATTGGGAGAGATATGCCAAAAGGGGAGACTCAAAGACCAAGAAAGATGATGATGATGATTCTCAGGGAGATCCTGATCTACAGAAAGGGATTCTCGCCTCTCTACAAGAAAAAGAAGAAGCAAAGGATGTTGTTGAAGAAGGATCATCTGAAGGGAGTTTAGATGAAAGTGAAGAAACTAAAACTGACTCAGACGGTCATTCTGAAGATCAAGAGAAGGAAGGTTATCAGTCCCCGACTGATAAAAGTGTTTTGGAAATAGCATTAGCAGAAGCTGGCCAAGCTAAAGCTGATCTGATTAAAGAGAAGGTTGTTTCGGAAGAAGAAAGAAAGAAGGCATCCTCTCCACTCAAAGAATTAAAGACATCTGAGAATGTTGTAAGCAAATCTCAGACTGAAGTTACCGAAACACTTTGAGCTGACAAAGGAAAATATGAAGAAAATAAAACTTAAACTAAAGTTAAAGTACCTACAAAAGCTGACACTATCATATTTTACGTTCAATGAGCTTGTGAGAATTAAGAAAGACAACTTAAGTGTATTCGGGAAAGTTTTGAAGTCAATGGAAGAAAGAAAAACTGAAAGAAATAACATGGAGAAGAAGATAAACAGTGTCAAGACGGACTGTCATGATACTCTTATCGCCATCAAAAAAACAACCATTGAATCAGAGGCAAGAAAAACCGAGACACAAGAAAATGGGAAGGCATTCTCAATAATGTACGTGGTTGATAGATTGATCTTACTAGAGAATGCGATGAAGGACTCAGTTGTAGCTCAAACCATATTGGCATCAAATCAGCAGCACCTGAATTCTTACATCAGGAGCTTGATCAACAAAGATGATGTCAATAAGGGGGAAGTTTGGACATGCTAAAAGTCAATGCAATTGATATGCCTCAAGTTCTTGAATGTATTGATGAGAAAGGTTCTTTTGCCGATTGAAGCAAAAAGAAAGCTAGATGAGAGTTCACCGATGAAGAAATGGATTAAGGAGAGATTTTCGTGTTTGTCGTGCAAAGTTCGAGAGCCGAGGCTCGAGAAGAGACTCGCTCTAGACTCTTAAATGTATAATGCTTTCAACGATCTACCTATTCAAGAATGAGTATCATCCGAAGGGAACAAGCCCTTGGGACATTTCGCACATGCAAAAGGTTCTTTTGCACTATTGGAACTAAGGCTTGGCAACACTTAGATATGTTAGAAACTCACTCGGCAAAATGGGAGAAAGATGGCACTCTAGACAAAGTTTCGGATGAAGTTGAAAAGTTGAAAAGAACTACCGAGTTTGTTCTATATGCCTTGTCACCAAATTCATAACATTAAAACCGCTCGATGGATCTAACTTACTTAGACTCGCAAAGACTCACTAAAGATTTGAATTGGACCGTTGTTTTTAAGGAAAACCACAAGTGAAAGATTGGGAGAGTTGTATGGGGTTGCCGAGAGAAAGAACAGCACCCGCCGGAAATGGCCGATCAATCATGTTCACCACACATGTTTTCATGTTTTTGTGTTATTCAAAAGCAAGTTTTTCGAAGGGCCGAACTCGTGGCACTTGTTTTAGGCATTTGTGAAGCTCTTTGGCTCAAAAGAGTTCTTACCGAACTTCAAACAACCTATTCAAAGAACCTATCACACTCGTTGTGATAATAACTCAAAGACTATGCATGGCAGAGGATCCACTCCATCATGACAAAACAAAAATGTGGACATTGACAGACACTTTCGAAGGAGAAGATTGATGCCAAAACGTTCGAGCAGAGACTAAGTAGCAAACTTGGCCGCATCAATATATACAAATCGGCCCCGAGTTTGAGGGGGTGTGGAAATATATCACTCGCCAGTCCGCCGAGGCTCACAGGTGATCGGCGACCGCTCGATCCTCATGATCACAAAGCAGACTTTGTCGTGCATAACTTTATTTGTACACTTTATTTATTTGTAAAAGACATATTAATTGTGATACATATAAACAATTAATATGTCAAACTCTAGTTTACTTTATGTCATAGACATAGACATAGATTGTACTTTTACACATACTCAAGAGTCTCTTTCCAAATTGTATCTATTTATACTCCTTCATTATCAATGAATAAAAGATAAGTTGAAGTTTACTCTTGTGTTAACACATTCTCAAACTCTCTTCAGATAGATTCATGGAACATTTGGGCGAACATCCATGGAATCGAGAACACTGAAACTAACTTGGCCATGAAAGAAGCTGCTGAAATCTTCGACATCAAAACAAGTGAAGTTGGTAAAGGAATTGGAAAAGAAGTTGGAACTTAATTTCTTTTCATGTATTTGTATTTTAATACCCTGTAACTGAGTTATCAATAAAATCTCAATTTCTCAATTCTTCGTGTTCTTTACTTTGTTTTGTCCTTATCTTTTGCATTGCTTTTAAGGAGGGTATTGACATCATCAAAAAAGGGGAAATTGTTGGAAATAAAATTTATGTTTTGATGATGATTCATCAGTTAGTTTAATTATCTTATTTAACCCCATTGATGAAGTGTCATAACTAGCTGTTATAGTGCAAAGCAAAAAGATGTCAAGAAATCAATGTATAGGATTTAATAGAGTCTTATATATATATGTATAAGTTAAATCACACAAGAACTGTAATAGCTCTAGGTTCAAAATGGAGAAAATGAGAAACTGGCTTATTGAACTAAGTTCATAACTGAAGATTAATCAACTAATAGAAACTGACTAGGAGCACACCAACTGAAGGCTGAGGGATTAGACTCGGTTATAGAAGAAGAACTAAAGAAGGTAAGTTCGCTGAGGGACACAGACTCGGTTGACTTATCTAGAACTGAAGAACTGAGGGTTCAGACTCAGTTATTGAAGATTGAAGAACTGATGGTTCAAACTCAGTTTTGAAGACTTAAACCGAGACGGTAAAGTTAGAATTCAGGAAAGTCTGTGATGACCTGAACTGGCTTTATGGATCTTGACAGGAAGGACTAAGTATCATAAGGACAATGATACATTAGCGAAAATGCAAGTTATGGTGTACTCTGATTAAATCAATTATAATCAGATAAAAATGGAGCACTGGGTTTTAAAGAAGAGTAAAAACTCAGTTAATACTCTTGAGCTGAATGTTGACCAGGATAAGCTTTCATGCCGAGGTCAAGGGAAGCTGAAGGAAAATCTGACCGTTATAAAGCAGCAAATAAAATTAGCTGAACAGAATTGTGAGAAAGGACACTGACATTCATCAGAATAATCAGGACCACCAACGGATATAAGAATTCAAATACAAACATTCAAATTCAACTAACCGCTGAAGAAACCCCTGTAAATATACTACTTCTACCACTAAAAGAAGTGCGGAATTCTAAGAATTAATCTAGTCAAGATAAATTATACAAAGGGGGAAAGTAAATCAAAAGAATTCCTGCTAAGTAATTTATTGCAAGATCAAGAAATCTTCAAGTGTTCATAAGCATTCGTGAAAGATCAAGACCAAACATTTGAAGAAAGACAAAGATGAACGTATCATATATATCTTGAAGAAGAAGCTCAAAACACAATTGAATCATAGTTATTGATTCAAGCCTCAACTTTGATTCCATCAAAGGTTTGGACTGTGAAACACCAATAAGTGTGAAGGACGGTTGAGTGCAGTCAGGAAGACTGTGTTTGTGTTGAGCTGGTGAAGAGGCAATTCTACCCTCTAAGGACCAGTGTAGCAAGCTTAGTTCAAACAGCAATTCTACTTGTTGAAGATTGAAGTTGGGAGATTGTGAAGCTAGGGATTAGTGAAGGAAATCAAGTGTTTAGAATTTACTTTCTGTCTTGTAACTATAAACCTTAAGAACATAGTGGATTTGGCCTCCTACATCACAGGGGAAGAGAGGGCTGACATGATTACATCACCTGGAACCTCTATAATTCTTGTCTTATTTACTTACTTTACGCATTTATTTACTGCATCTAAGTTTATATTGCACCTGATCACAGACTCAGCAAACTTAAGAAACCGAGTCAGCACAACATTACACTGCATTATATTTAAACGAACTGATAAACTCAAGTTTTCATAAAGGCTTAACTTAATCCGCTGCCGGTTAACTCAGTTAAGGATAAGTCAATACTGACTTATACTCAACTAAGTTAGCTTAACTCCACACAAGTTTAAAGTTGAACTCAATCTGCACAAGATTCAGTTCTCAGTTAGGTTTTTGGGGACAAGTTTATTCACCCCCCTCCAAACTTGTGTTAGCCTTTCCAAGGGACCAACAGATGCACTGAGTGAACTTCGACAGTGAATCTCATGAAAAACGATGTAATGATATCGAACCAAGTCTCAAAACGAAGAGCATCAAAAAATAAAAAATATAGCAAAATTTATCGCGTTTGGATCTCTAGATCAAAAGATATAAGTATTTGAAAATGGGAGAGGAACGAGGAAAAAAAAATCCTAGCAGGCGTGAAATTATTTTCCTTTTTTTTGGCTTTGTGCTTTAGGCTATAAAAAATATGGAAATTGTCATTCTCCCTATAAAAATTATATCGGTCATGGTACTTAAAAATATTCTAAACTGTGTCATTATCCCTAATTCTCTTTGAAATGTATTATCAAACACCACTTATTTTAATCATCACTTAATCTTGTAATAATAAGTACTTAATGATGTTATCAAACGAGCCCTTAGATACTATACCGGATAAAAAAATGTTACTCCCTCCGTTTTTTTTAACGGTGACATTTAAAGAAAAAAATAACTGCCATTTTTTAGATAAACCTGGTCACTTTTAGCTTATGTTTAGTCATTTTTTAGATGAACAAGGTCAATTATTTTTTCATCCAAATCTAACTACTAAAAAACAGAGGGAGTATTTAAAGGGATCTAAAGAACCAACTTAAGCAGCCTTAAATACAGCAGTTTTGCACCAATTAAGCTAAATAAGTTTCACTGACAATTGAGAATGAGGGCAAAAAAGCTAACGTACCAGATTCTGTTACAAATTAGTGTAATAATGGAGGCAATTGTAGGAGAATGAATTGCAGCAACACATTCCCTCCCTACATCTCTTCTTCTCTTCTCATTAGATGATGTAGTTATCATTTCATATTTATTTAGTCACACTAGAGTTTCATTACTTGAGCTAATAATGTTCTCGGCTCGGCTCGGATCGGATCGGACGGGATATGAAAGAGTTGATGATTTTGTATATACAATTAAACAAACATCAGTGAAATGAGCGTGTCAAAACAAAACAAAACAAACATGAAGAAAATAGGAGAAATAATAAGATGGAATGCCAATTGCCAAAGAGCAAAAAGAAGACTAGGAAAATCATCATGGTTTAGGAAATTCTTGTGAAAATCTTGGTAGTTGAACCAAAGAATTGACCCGTGTAACTCCCTCGAGACCCGACCAATCTAAATCTTCAGCATCAGCAGCAGCGACATTGCCTTGTGATGATCGCACTGTAAAATTTCTCTGCAGAGAACAAGCCGACTCTGTAATATTCTGTCCATCATCATCATCATCATCATCGGATTCATTGCCGCCAGCAGAATTGTGACGACGACGACTCTGTAATATTATTCTCGTCGCAGAAGCAGAAGAGAAACCTCCACCCCCTTGTTGTTCTTGTTGTTGTTCATAATCAGATGAGTCTGAATCCATCTTCCCATCTAAAAACATGCAGACCACTGCACAATCATCCATCTTTGATGTCGGGTACTTGGATTTCCATTCACGCGCGGCTGACTCAACAACAATCCTGGCGGCTGATGACCGTGTTGGAGCGGATGACACTATCTCAACCACTTCCTTGTTGCTCAATACATCCCATACCTGGAATTAATTAATTATCATCACCCGTCAATTATTATTATCATCCCCCAGTTATTATGTAAAAAAAGAAAAAAAAAACATGTTCATGTTACTGTCAGTTGGAAAGGCTGAAAGATACATAAGAAAATTCCAGATCCAAGAAAAAGAAGCCAAGGTTGATGATGCACACTTCACCATTTAGGTGACTGTCCCCCCTGGAGGGAGAATGAAGCTACAGTTTATGTTGTTTTTGAACTGATGAACGTAAAGAAATCACAGCATAATCCTCTAAATAATATTCATCCATGTCTTCAAACATTTGCTTAAGCCGTTTTTCTACTAATGAAAGAGCTCATGTTATTCATTATTTGAATGGGCGCTTGAAAAAGCATGGCGTGAATATAATTTCACGTGCATTGTCTTTTAGGCTCTTAAACCTGTAACGACCTGTTTGCTGGACGATTGTGTAATTCCTCTGTCCCAACAACTTTTTTCCTAGGAATAAAGAGGTAATGTTTCCTAGGTGCTTACCGGAAAATGTCTTACGCACACATTGTTGCTTCAATTTTTCGAAAAAATACTACAAATAACAATTTCACTAGAAAGGCAACATTTTCTTCAAAAATTGCTTGGATAATTTCAGGCTGAAATGCCCTTCAATTTTCTCCCCTCCCCACTTTCCCCTTTCCCATCCCTTGGGGCCATTTAAACATAATAAAACAAAAAAACCTAAAAGAAAGATAAGACAGAATGGAAGCAGGTCCAAATAACATACATACCCCATCGGAAGCAAGGACAATGAACTTATCCCTCTCCGAAAGAACCCTGTGAGTAAACTCGGGAACAGAGATGACCCCGTAATCCTTTAAGCAAAAATCCCCAAATGCTCTAGCCATAGCCAATCCAGGGGCATCATCAAATGGCAACCACACTCGCGGCACTTCTGGCTCATCTTGTAATGCAAAGACTCGACCTTTGCACCGCTTTATTCTTTCTGCTTCCTCTAATAATTATTATACCCAACTCTAGAATATGAGTGTGCCCAAAAAAAAAAATCTTCCAGTAAAACAATACACGTCCCCGGAAAAAGAAAAAAAATTTACATGACATACTTGGCAAATCAGGCTTAAGATCAACAGTCAACTGGTTTGCCACAAGTGAATCACTCTCATCTTTTGAAGCCAATATTGCACGAGAATCACCTATGTTGCCCATGAAGAGGTTTGACCCCTGTCGGTTCCAGAATAGACCCAAAGGAAAAATATTAGCAAAACTTAATTATCTAAACAAATGAAACATCAGGACATACGACGAAAGAATAATATATAATCTACCTGCTTCACTATACTAACTGCAGTGCTACCACTGCAAAAGCAATCTAAGTTAGGGTAGGATCTGAGCTCTTTATCCATGGCCTTGTAAGATTTCAGAAAAGCTTCTCTCCACAGAGCTTTTTCTTGATCCTCTACAGAAACTTTCTTTTCTGGGTCCACCACATCAGATTTTGGATCCTCGTTACAACAAATTATAACAGATCCGTTGTGCTTTGATTTGCAGGATTGTACAAATGACAGTAACTTCAATGGAAGAGCATCCCTCACTCTACGAGCAACTAGATGTCCGTAAGGACCATGACCATCGAATACACCACAAAAGGTCACATCATCTTCTGCTATGAAATCCTGGAGAGGATGCAAAACAATGGCTTCATAAAACACATAATAACTTATAAAAACTAACACCACAAATAATGAGACACTTGCTTACCTCCCACACAATCATGGCATCCTGGTTAATCCCTTTGCGCCCTTGCTGAGTAAATATACAAGAACCACGACTCCTCCCATTTGAGAAAATTCGATTGGGAATCGAGGACAAATGTTGCAGGGAAGTATTGCTATAAGAATATGCTCTTCTTGATAATTTTCTCCTAAACAAAGACATCTCAAAACAAGAGTGTGGTGAAACATTCTCTCCATTGCTGCTTGATGAGATACAGCCCCCCATTTACTCAAACCGGAATAAAGATCTCATCGATTTAAACCAAAGAATAGGGATCTTACACATCAAAGAACTAATGCCACCCCACAATTCAAAGGCTCTAAACTTTACTCCCTCTTTTTCGAGTAATTTAGTATGGTGTCTGTACTCTGTGCACTTGACATAAGAATCTGAAACTAAAAAGATTTCCAATTAGCTTGTATTGGTCAAATCACCATGACTTTTGTCAACTGACAACGAACCTAGATAAGCATGATAAAGAAGATGCCAGTTAATTTAATAGTAAATTGAACAGCTAACAACATAGAAAAATCCTTTCGGTAAGATTAGATCAATCTAAACAAAGGAAAATATGATATCTTTTTAAACTGTGCATGTGATGGGAACTGCAAAACATAACATAATGTGTCTTGACTATTTGCCCTCGGAATGGCATGTGCATTCACACTGATGAATCGAGATAGAAAAGAGGTTTCATACAAAACCCCCTTTTTTTTTTCCTACAACAAATCTCAACCTTACTGCATCTACCGGAACATATTTCATTTTATAAAAAAAAAACATATTCACAAAAACAACAACCCATGTTATGCAATCCGGGTTTGAACATATCATTTCTTAAAAGGCTTCAGAGATTAAACAGAAATGCGTCAGAACTAAATCTTCGACATCTTTCAGCAAAAATGCAAGAACTAGCACCAGGTTAGGGGTAGGTTAAGTACTAGACGAGTAAAAAAAAAAAAGTACAGATCACAATGTTACATGCCAAAATCAAAATCCCGAAAAGAGGGAAAGATTCGAACAAGAGAAAGAGTAGAGAATACTTTACCATCTGGGATTTCCAGAAAAATCAAGATAAAAAATTGGTTCGGAAATCGGATGGAAGGCACGACAGAATCAACATTTATCACAAAAAAATAGATTTTTTTTTTATTTGTTGTTGTTGAGAAAAATATATCTTTTCCTTATTTAGTAGACTAGAGAACAAGGAGCTGGGATCTGTGTTGGTGATATAAAAGAGAAATGCATGGGAAATTCTAACCCGGGAGTATTCGTGTGTACCGTTCCGTTGTATGTAAAGGGAATACTTGTTTGGAGAGGGGATTTTGAGGTGAAATGACGGGTGAAACGATCAGAACCACACAGTTTAAATACAGAATGAAACTGTGTGGTTTATATTAAACCACACGGTGTCTCTGCACGTGTGGAGACACCACACAAGTATTTCCCGTAAGTGCGACATGTGCGTAAGAAGACAAATTAGTATTTGTCTTCTTGCGTACATGATCAGTGCGCACGAAGAGAGTACGGGTTAGAATTTCCCGAAATGCATTAATCGTAAGAGTAATGACCATGGCTCAATATATCACTCTGTGAAAAGCCCTTTTTGTCGGTAAATTAAAATTTTACTCCACAACCAAGGAACTTGCCTCAAGTGGTAGGTGACTTGAGAATGCCTAGGGAGCTCGCCGGTTCGATTCTCCTCTAATGAGCCTTGTTGAAAGATCTCTTGGCCAGGCCGTTGAAAGATGCCTTATACATATGAGGATGATGATTTCAACTATCCAAGAAGAAGATCTTTTAGATTTACACTTGGGGTAGGAGGCATGACTGCTAACAAGCATGGATCCAAACAGTGTTGGGTACCTAAAAATAATTAGTTTGTTTTGTTGGATGTCCGGTACATAGATAGTGGATGTTCCAGACACATGACTGGTAATAAAGATTGGTTGACTAATTTCAAGGCTTTTTATGGCCTTAAAGTCACCTTTGGAGGCAAAGAAAAACTTGGCAAGATTAAGGGGGAAGGCATAATGTTGAAGAACAAATTGAAGATTCAGAATATGGCATATGAAAAGGGATTGAGTTTCAATCTCTTGAGCATTAGTCAATTTTGTGACAAATGCTACAATGTGCACTTCTGCAAAAAAGGATGCACGGTGATTCACAAACAAACCAACATAGTTGTACTTGCAAGAAAGAGAGAAGACAACATGTATGTGATGGATTGGAAGACTATTAAAGCATAAACCTGCATACTAGTCAAACAGAAGCAATCACCTAGTTGAATTTGGCACAGAAGACTAAACCATCTGAATTTCAAGACAATCAACAAGCTATGTAGATGCAAACTTGTGGAAGGTCTACCTGAAATCACATTCAAGAACGAAATTCTATGTGATGCATGCCAGAGGGGTAAATAGATCAAGAGCTTATTCAAATCAAAACCACACCAGTTAACAACAAGAAATCATCAACTATTGCATATGGATCTATTTGGACCAGTCACACCAGTAAGTGTAAGTGGCAAAAAGTAAACTCTAGGGGTGGTTGATAACTTTTCCAAATTTACATGTACTATATACATGAACAAGAAGAGAGAAAACACTCAAGAAACTACCTGATCTACTCAGAAGATTGCAAAATGAGAAAGAGTTAAAGATCATCAAGATCAGATCAGATAGAGGGACTAAATTCTTAACTGAAGCAATCAGAACGTATTGTGAAAAAAATGAAGTGTTGCATCAACTTTCTACAGCAGGAACCCCACAGAAAAATAAAGTAGCAGAAAGAAGGAACAGAACTCTAAAAGTGGCTGTCAGAACAATGATAGCTGAAGCATGATTACCAAAAAACTTTTGGGTAGAAGCAGCAAATACATCATGCTATACACAGAATAGATCAATCATCAACAAGCATCATGGAAAAACACCCTATGAAGTGTGGAATGGAAGAAGACCTAACATATCTCACTTGCACTTGTTTGGAGCTAAATGTTTTGTCTTAAACAGGAATCAACTACACACCTTTGATGAAAAAGCTAATGAAGTAATATTCATAGGATATTCATATACAAGAAAAGATTTCAAAGTATTGAACAAAAGAACCTTGGTGATTGAAGAATCCATTCATGTAGTTTTTGATGAACCTAACAGTAGCTGTGAAGACTTACACACTCCAGAAGAAGAAGAGACAAGAAAACAAGATTCTGGACCAGCATATATAGAAGCAGAGACACCAATTGCACTACTGGAGGAAGCAGCTGATGAACAAGAGGATATACCAACTGATACACCAGCAGAAGCAGTAGAACAACCACAACTCCAACCAGATATCAACTGGCTTAGAGATCATCCAGCTGAGCAAGTCATTGGAGATGTACTCATAGGTTCCAGAACTAGAAGGAAACTAGAAAGAATGCTAACTTGTTTTCTGTAACAGGTTGAACCTAAACCGATAGATGATGCAATTCAAGATGCTGATTGGATAACAACAATGCGAGAAGAACTCAATGAGTTTGAAAAAATGAAGTTTGGGAACTGGTAGACAGACCAGACCTATCAAACATCATTGGAACTAAATGGATATTCAAAAACAAGATGGATGAACAAGAGGCAGTTGTCAAAAACAAGGCAAGACTGGTAGCATAAGGATACTCCCAAGAATAAGGCATAGACAATGATGAAACTTTTGCAATAGCGGAAAGATTGGAAGCAATCAGGCTATTCCTGGAATTTGCAGCTCATAATGATTTCAATATCTATCAGATGGATGTCAATAGTGCATTTCTGAATGGACTATTGGAAGAAGAAGTATATGTGGAGCAACACCCTGGATTTAAAAAAATGGACACAAGTGGCACATTAGAAACACCAATGTGTGCAAGAGTCATTCTTGGTAAAGATGAAAATGGAAATGATGTTGATCAAAAGACGTACAGAGGCATAATCGGTTCACTACTTTACTTAACTGCTAGCAGAAAAACATTGCATTTGTAGTGGGAGTATGTGCAAGATTCCAATCACAACCAAATGAATCTCACTTACTAGCAGCTAAGTGAATCATCAAATATCTGAAGCATACAGTGAATGTTGGGATTTGGTATCCGAAAGATGGTGGATTCAAGTTAATATCCTACTCAGAATCAGATTATGATGGATGCAGTTAGAAATAAAATTTGAGTTTTGATAATGATTCGACTATATTTATTAATTGTTTATTTGCACCCCATTGATGAAGTGTTGAAGCTAGCTGTTATAGTGAAAAGCTAAAAGTTTTCTAGAACTAAATGTATATGATTTATTAGAGTCTTATAATTATATAGATTATATCAGACAAGCACTGTAATAGTTAGAGACTCGTAAAACTGAGAACTTGAAATCGTCTAGAAAACTAGATACTGATTTAAACTGAAAATGTCACTCAGAGCCTAGAACTGAAGTTCACTCAAAACTGAAGAAGGTAAGTTCACTGAGGGACACAGACTCGGTTGACTTCTAGAAGCTGAAGGCTAGGGGGACAAACTCAGTAAAAGAAGGCTGAGGGACACATACTCTGTTATTGAAGAATGAAGAACCGAGGGATCAAACTCAGTAATGAAGATTAAAGCCGATACTGTAAAGTTAGAATTCAGGTAAGTCTGTGATGTCCTGAACTGACTTTATGGATCTTGTATGAAGACCTAAGATACATAAGGACAATTATATCTTAGATGATTTATAAAATATGGTGTACTGTGATTAAGTAAGTTTTTGTCAGATGTAAATAAGAGTACTAAGTTTTTAAGAAGAGTAAAAACTCAGTTAACGCTCTTAAATTGAACCACTCAGCTGGAAACTTACAAAACTCAGTTGACTCAGTTTCAAGCTGAAGTTAAACAGAAGAAGCTGAATGAGAATTGGAACGTTATAATTTAAGCATTCTCATTGGATGAAGGACTATCATGTCAGAACGGTCACTGATATCTGACAATACAACCGTTGATAGAAACAAAGATTCAAATTCAAACAAGATGAACGTTGGACCTCTCACTATAAATAAAGGACTTGGCATCAAGGATAAAACACAACACGAGAACATAAATTTACAAGTATTATTGTGCTCAAGTCTTGTTCATCTGAATTGCTATCAATCTTTGTGCTTACAAGAATACATCTAGATTTCTTCCAAGTGTTCAAGCTACAAAGAATACATCAAGAATCCGACACTTTGAAGAACCACAAGCAAGAATTAATTTTTGATTCTGAGTCTAACTTTGATTTCAATTTTCAATCAAAGGTTTAGACTGTGATGCAATCCAGTTTAGGATTTTCCAAGGACAGTTGTTGTCACAGCAGTCGGGTAGACTATGTTTGTGGTGGAGCTGGTGAAGAGGCAATACAACCCTTCAAGGACTAGTGATTCAAGCAGTTGCAGAGTAGCAATCACACATGTTCTACAGTTGTTTAGATAATGAAGCTAAGGATTAGTCAAAGACTATCATTTAGGACATTTTGTAACCGGCTACCTCAAAGAGTTCTAGTGGAATTTTCCTCCAACATCACAAGGGAAGAGTGGAGTGACAGGATTACACCACCTGGAACCACTATAATTCTTGCCTAACTTACTTTACGCATTTTACTTATTGTCAATTTTATTATAGTTTGTGTGATTGTTTTCATATAAGTTTTTCATACAGCATAACTGAACAAACTGATTGCTATTCACTCACAGCTCACAATTTGACATTCTCCAGAATTCAGTTTTGATTACTCATAAGCTTTTTCAAAGATACAACAAGATAAGTTAAAGGCTAAAACTTATATCCGCTGCCGGTTGACTCAGTTTCAGCATAATCATCTTGACTTATACTCAGCTCAATCAGCTCAACTCCACACAAGTTTAAAATTGAACTCAATCAGACTTAAGATCTAGTTTTTGGTCACAAGTTTATACACCCCCCTCTAAACTTGTGTCAGCCTTTTCACGGGACCAACAGATGCAAAGTGGATATAAAAAACACTTCTGGAACTTGTCAGATACTAGGCAACATGCTAGTATCATGGTTCGGTAAGAAGCAAAATTCCATATCTACTTCAATAGCTAAAGCAGAATATATAGCAGATGGTAGCTATTGTGCACAAGTTCTTTGGATTAGACAGCAACTAAGAGACTATGGAGTGGAAGATAAGACAATTCCTATCATGTGTGATAATGCAAGTTCCATTTCGATCACAAAAAATCCAGTACTTCACTTAAGAACAAAGCATATTGATGAGAGACATCATTTCATCAGAGATCATGTTGAAAAAGAGATGTAATTCTGAAGTACATATCCACTGAAGATCAATTGGCTGATATATTCACTAAGCCACTCAGTCATGAAAGGTTTTGTAAATTAAGAATTGAGTTGGGAATGATTGAAATTGACTAAGTTAAATGGAGCATCTAACTGGAGTAACTAGCTAAGTGACTTCACCAGTTGACTGAACCTTTTTCATTTCGGGTGAGCTCACTTGGCAGGTAAAGCACTTGTACCAGCAAAGTCCACTTAACTGGTTGTTAGGAACAGTTGTTTTGATAAAGACAACTTGACACACCTCAAGACTGTACAGCGGTGTGTAGCAACAAAGCAAAAGCAACACAGTGGACCGGCGATGGCACTCAGCCAGATGATAGATCCACCAGCTGATAGAGCAAGGGCAAACTCACCAAATATTTCTAGAAGCACTCCCAGCACAGAGAAAGGGGGAATGGCAGATAGTCCACCACCTACTAACTATAACACAGTGGACTTCATGATTGATGATCTTGGGAAGAAGGCACTCTATGTTACAGATCTTCAAACTACAATCCAAGATAAAGGAACTTCCTTAGAGAAGAAAATTGATGTTGTTTCCACCATGGCAGAAACATTGCATGAACGGATGAAAGGATGAATCTGATTGAGAACTATCTGGAAAATGCCTCTGAGACATTAGACTGCATTCTCTCAGTGTCTACAGCCACAAACAAATGCTTGGAAAAACGATCTACTATTGCCAAAAAGGGGGAAAGCAGTAACCCTGAAAGAAGGTCAGGAGGCACAAGGGGTACAAAAAGTGGCTGGACATCTGAAAGAAGGTTAGGAGGCACAAAGGGTACACAAAGTGGTTGAACATCTTGTAATAAATGTTATGACAAGTCTAGAACATTTGACCCTTTATGGATGAATAAAAGTTCTGAATTTCACTCTTATTTATTAAATGTTGTACTTATGTTCACGCTTATAAGGGTTTTGGCATCATCAAAAAGAGGGAATTGTTAGGAACATTTTATTGTTTTGATGATGGCCAGACTAGCTATTATAGAAAGTTTGAAATAAGTTAGAAATGCTTGTATAGCTTTACTTAGAAGTCTGACATGTTGTATAATTTTAGTCATACAAGAACTGTACTAGACTGGTAGGCAATTTCAGTAAAGACTATAGACCAGCTCAGTGAAGACAGCCAAGGCACCAGCACAGTGAAGTGAAGACCTATAGACTGACTTACAACCAAGGAAGTCTGTGATGACCTTGGGTAAGTCTAAGTATTATTACAAGTGATAAAAAAAATCTATAATATGGTGTACACTGATCTCACCCAAAATTAAGGATCACTTTAGTAAATAACTATCGGCTGACAAACACAGCAACAACAGAGTAAAAGATCAAGTAGCCGAGTAAAGCAGTCACTTGACCGGTAAAGTAACTAAGGGAGTAGTCAAGTGAAGGAATCACTGAACCAGTAAAGTGAAGGAAAAGCATCTAAGTCAACTAAGTTGTTTTTATCTATTCAAAACATGGAAAATATGGAAGATCAAGCAATTAATGCAGAATCAATCAAGGAATGATTCTAAGATGAACGTTTGAAGAATATCAGGATCACTTAAATCAAGGAGGATTAAATCAAGCCAGCATCAAGGATGATTATGAGCATTAAATATCCAACGGACGAAAATTCAAAATCAAGGGATTTACGGCTATAAATAGAAGGCATTGACATGAAAAAAGAAGAACAACTACGAATTTTACAAGTGCCAAAACTCTATCAAATTCATAAGCCTTTTCTTAATCTTCAAAGAAATATCCAGAAAAAGGTTAATCTCATAAAACAAAGCATAAGAGAAATATGAAGTCTAAGATTGATCAAACTTGTGAATCTGAATTCACAACAACCTAAGGATCTTTCAGATCAGGAATTGAATCTGTCTAACTGAGAAGGAATTGCAGAAGTGTGATAGCTACTGAAGGATTTGTTCCAAGGAGCAGTGTGTGAAGACTTAGTCACTGAAGATTTGGTATCCAAGGAGTGATAGTCTGTAGATTGTAAAGCTTTTGTAGCCAAGTACAATCATAACTATTGTATTGGTGAAAAACAATAGTGAATTCATCCAATCATCACATGAGAATAGTGGATTAAGGGATTACACCACCCTGAACCACTCTAAGTCTTTGTATTCATTCATATCCTGCACTCTAATTTACAGTATTTACATTCATCACTTTACTTTATTTGTGCGTGTGTTTAAATTACTTTGAAGTAACTATTAGAAAGGGTTTTAATATTCCACTGCACAAAATCTTTTCATCAAGAAAAGTCTTAAAACTCCATATATAGTCATTCACCCCCTCTGACTATATATTCACCCTTCTTTGGGACCGACACACCCAAAGTAAACACATACCCATTTATAGATCTCCTGCTGTCCACATCAGCAGCATAATCAAAATCACAGTACTTGTGACAAAACATTGTGTACCACCTCCATAAATGTGTCCAATATCAGATGTACCCCTAAGATACCTAAATATCCTCTTCACTACTTTTTAGTGTTCCTTTCCAGGTTGAGCCATAAACCTGCTGACAACACTGTCTGCCTGAGCCAAATCAGGCCTAGTAAAGACCAAGGCATACATTAAACGGCCCACTGCACTAGCATATGGAACCCTTTACATGTATTCTTCCTCCTCAGCTGAGTGTGGAGCAAACACAACAGACATATGTAGATTTGGTGCCATTGGAGTATCTATAGGTTTGGTTGCTGACATGCCAAACTTGGATAATATCTTCTCAATATACCCCTGCTGAGACAAGAACAACTTCCCCTGCTTCCTATCTCTATAGATATCCATCCCTAGAATTTTCCTTGCATTCCCCAAATCCTTCATCTCAAATTCAGCCTTGAGCAGACTCTTCATATCTTGAATGTTAGACTTGTTCACAGTAGCTATCAGCATATCATCCACATACAGAACCAGATTGATGACTTAACCATCCTTTAGCTTGTTGTGATAAACACATCAATCATATGGACTCCTGCTATAGCCTAGATGAATCATATAATTGGAAAACTTCTTGCACCATTGCCTTGGGGCCTGTTTAAGTCCATACAAGGACTTCTTCAACTTGCAAACAAACCCTTCCTGACCAGTAACTTGGAAACTTTCTGGATGAGTCATATATATTTCCATATCTACATCTCCATGTAGAAAAGATGTCTTAACATCTAATTGCTCAAGTTCAAGACTCTAATTTACCACTATTGCTAACAGCACCCTGATGGATGTGTGTCTGACTACTAGTGAGAATATCTCTTCAAATTCTACCCCTCTTTCTGACTGAACCCTCTTGCAACAAAACGTGCCTTATATTTGATGCCATCAGCAGATGTCATTCCTTCTTTTTTCTTGAAGATGCATTTGTAGCTGACCACCCTTCTATCGTGTGTTTGTTTGACTAGATCCCAAGTCTCATTCTTCTAAAGTTATTCCATTTCATCTCCCATAGCAGCAAGCCATTGAGATGCCTCGTCACAGCTTCCCTGTAAGTATTTGGTTCAAAACCATCCACTTCTTCAGCTACCTGAAGTGCATATCCAATCATATATTCCTCAAAACCATACCTTCTGGGAGGTCTGATATTGGTCCTTCTAGCTCTGCTGAGAGCTATACCCTGCTGACCAACTTTAGTTGTTTGAGTATCTGCTGACTCCTGTTCAACAGAATTCTTTGGATTCAACTCTGGATCTGCTAAGTGCCGACTATCTTCTGTTGATTCATTCACTTTAGCAGTTTCCAAAGGAAGCTTCACCTGCTTGTCAACCTTCTCAGTTTCAGATCAAATTTCAGATTTAGATGTGGCCTTCAAAAATGAGTTAAGCATAGAGTTTTCATGAAAGACTACACTCCTGCTGAGTATAAACCTATTTTCTACTGATGACCAGATTCTATACACCATAACTCCATCTCCATACCCTACAAAATCTCCCTTCTTAGCTCTTGGTTCTAGTTTACCTTCACTGACATGATAGTAGATTGTGCTTCCAAAAATCCTTAGCCCTGAGTAATCTACAGGTTTTCCTGACCAAACCTCAAGTGGTGTTTTGAGTTTGATCCCAGTGTGAGGCCCCCTATTGATTAAGTAGCATGCTCTGCTGACAACCTCTTCAAAAAATCTTCTTTCCAGACTAAAATTAAAGAGCATGGACCTTGCCCTCTCCTGAAGAATTTGATTCATCCTTAATACAACACCATTCTGCTGTGGAGTATTTATGACAGTATGGTGTCTGGAAATGCCTTCATTATTGCAGAATTCATCAAACTCAGACCAACTGAATTCCAGTCAATTATCAGTTCTAAGTCGCTTGATCTTCTTCCCTATCTGATTCTCAACCAGTGCCTTCCATTGCTTGAAGTGCTTGAATGCTCCACTCTTGTGCTTCATCATAATTACACAAACCATCCTTGAATAATCATCTATAAAAGACACAAAATACCTGTGACCACCCCATGACTCCACCCTTGAAGTTCCCCAACAATAAGAATGAACATAATCAAGTGTCCCTTTTGTGATGTGGATTGCTTTTGGGAACTTGCTCCTATGTAGCTTTCCAAACACACAGTGTTGACAAAATTCCAACTCATTGACCTTATGTCCCCTAAGTAGATCAGACTTACACGGAATTTGCATCCCTCTTTCACACATAATGACCTAATCTCATATGCCACACCTTAGTCAACTGTGACTGGTGAACCTCTGATTATTCAACAGTAGCAGAACCTGATACAGTAGACCCTTGTAGTATGTACAATGTCCTCTACCTGATACCTTTCAGAATCATAGCTTCACCACTCCACCTTCACCTCTGAACTTGAACCATTTGCTGTCTAAAAGACAAAGTGTACCAAATTCTTGGTCATTTGTAGAATGATCCTAACCTCTTTCAGTGTGCAGAATTTACCATCGTGTGTC
This sequence comes from Gentiana straminea, assembly GCA_036785695.1. Taxonomy (NCBI): domain Eukaryota; kingdom Viridiplantae; phylum Streptophyta; class Magnoliopsida; order Gentianales; family Gentianaceae; genus Gentiana; species Gentiana straminea. The sequence goes on from JAVUPR010000060.1 coordinate 765,214, forward strand.
CTCAGCTGAACTGATCCAATCCCAAATATTTTGCAGACCTTGTTTTTAGCCATAGCAATATGACCTCCATCCACCCGTTGATAAGTTGAAAACCATGCCCTATTATGACACAAATGATAATATGCCCTAGTGTCCAGAATCCACACATCCCTGTGCCCTGCTGACTCTGAAACTGCTAAGGCCAGATCTTCTTCAAAGTTGGTGTCTTGTTCTTCCAAAGCAATAGTACCATGTTGAGTACCCTGCTGCATTTTCTTCTTTGGTCATTCATTTTTTCAATGTCTCTGCTCTTTGTAGTAATTACAGACATCCTTAGCCTTAGAACCTCTAGAACCCTTCTTGGATTTCTTCTTTCTAGGATTGTCTGATCCTCTGCTGACTCCACTGGCCACCAACCCAGTAGACTAATTGTCTATACCAGAACCAGATGCCTTATGGCGTAGCTCTCGAGCATGAAGTGATGATCTCAAATCCTTCAATGACACTGAGTCCTTCCCAACAATAAAGTACTGCAGAAAATTCTCATATGATGCAGACAATGATACAAGTAAGATCAGTGTTGCATCCTTATCTTCAATCTTCATATCAATATTCCTTAAATCCTGCAATATTGTGTTCAGCTGATCTAGATAATCCCTCAGCTGAGTGCCCTCATGCGTCCTTAAACTAAACAGACGTTGTTTAAATAAAAACTCATTGGTTAAAGGCTTTGTCAAATATAGACTTTCAAACTTGGACCACAACTTCTCTGATGTGACATATTTAGCAACCTCTATGATAATACCGTCTGACAAGCACAACATAAATTTTGAATAAGCTTTCTCCTATAGACTTTCTTTTTTAGTAGTACTTTCTTTTGTTGATTTAGATAGAGGACCCCATAATCCCTTATGTTTCAACAAAGAACGCATCTTGATCTTCCACAAACTAAAACTATTCCTTCCTGTAAACTTGTCAATCTTGACGTTTAAAGCAGACATCTTTCTCTCCAGAAAAGCTTGCGTAGATCCTAAATCCTAGCGTCAATTATGAACTTGGTGCTAATCTACCTTGCTTCAAACAAATAAACGAATTTCTTGATAACCTGGACGCTCCAATACCAGTTTGTGGTTATGGATCGATCAAGAAGTGATGGTGATTGTGAGTAAGGATAAGCAATTAACAAGCAAACAAACAATGAAACAAGAAGAACACATATTTAATGTGGTTTCCGTCAATGTGCCGACTACTCCACGGACAAATGAAAATTATTTTACTATCACGAGAAAGTTACAATTACATGCAATAACAGATGGTATTTATAGTCTTGGGAACCAAACCCTAACCGACTTAACAGTCAACCCAGTAAATGACTGAAATACCCCAGAAGTAACCTTTACCCATACGGAAAACCAGGCAAATGTATTCCCCAAGTACAACTGAGAACCAACTCAGTAAACCCAAACTTAGCAGGTTGATCCAACCTGCTGATGTCCCAGCTGAACACAGATTCCGCAGAAGCTTCATGCATTGCTGACCAAACTAGGTTTCCACACAGACTCAGCAACATAGTTTAAGTCACCATTACATTCTTACTTTCGCCGGTGTATATATTTTCTCACCCCAGTTTTTTCTCTTCCTATCTGTGAAGCAAATCAACATTGTAGTTCAACCAAGTGATAATATGTGCAGTTTTCATAGTGTTAATGATAACAACGTCATTTTACTTGTTTTCTTACTGGAATGTTGCTACTTGGAGTAGTGTAATTAAGGGGTTTAATCGTTAGTATTGTTAGCTAGTTATATCTAAAATTAATGATTCATTCTAGTTGCTAGATTTACTCGTTTGTTTTTGATTGCTTAGAACCGTGGATATTGTTTTTTATGCTAAATTTTTTCTTTTATGTATGCATTAACCAATGATTAAAATTTACTGTAACTTCTTGTTAGATTGATTCCGATTTGAATATTATTGTGTTATGTATGTTTGTTGATTTTCCATGACTATTTATGTTAATTTGGTGTATGTTCATTTTTTTTTCGGAGGTTAAATGTAAATATATATAACCAAGGTATACAAAATACAAGAAATTACATCCTAAACAATAAAGGAACTAGGCTAAAACCTACACAGTGTTACAAAGAGGTTAGATTTGTTGATTCCAAGCAGCATAAGACCCCTGAGGTTATATGCTACAAGAAACAACAGCCACTAAACACTTTACAACACCCAAAAACTACAAAAATGGGTCATATGAGAGCATAACTCACAGAGCCTATCCCAAGGGGTGTAGAGAAACAAAGTAATCTCATACAACCACCAACAAGCACCAAAAGAAATCACAAAAGATGTACAAAACCCTAACCATCATGGGGTAAAAGTGTACAAAGGGAAAGCAGCCTGCATTATATATAAGATATGTGTTTTAATACAATGCAGAACATCAGAAATCTTCATAGCAACACCATCAAACCTCTTCCTGTTTCTCATGTGCCAAAGCCAGTAAACAACAACAGAAACAGAAGCAGATCTGGCCATATTCCTATGGGAAGTACCCTACACTTCCTACTAATCCATCTAGCTGAACTGGCCACAGTTTCCAGCCTCCTGCTGATGCCTAACCACAATCTAATCTTGCCACAAACCAAACAAGAAACAGGACACTGAAAGAATAAATGGGAAGCAGATTCATTTACCAAACCACATAGTGAACACAACTTATCATCAAAATGCAATCTGTCAGTAGTGAGCAGGCACTCCTTCATAGCCATCCAAAGCAAAAAAAACAATTTTTAGGGGTTGCCCTAGGGTTCCAGACAGAACTGTACCACCAAACCCTAGAACTATGCACCCCAAAGAAATTATAAGCCTTTCTAGGGCATAACTTAGGGCCAATAGACCAGGACTGCAGGAGAGCCGCATAAGCATTTGCAGAACCAATACTATCCAAAATTATGTCCTTGATTCTGAACACAGATTTAACCAGAGCAGAATCACCATGCTTATACTGATAAGACCATAGATCCACATTCTTCAAATACTCTTCACTGATTCATTTCACCTAAAGGCTATCTTTTTTACACTTAAAATTCCAGAGAATTCTACACAAGAGTGACAGATTCCAGGCATCAAGCTGAAAAATCCCCAAACCTCCCTCAGATTTTGGTAAACAGACCTCCTCCCAACCAACTAAAGATTTCTTGTGGGAATCACAAGATCCCCCCATAAAACCTCCTGCAAATTTGATCCATCTTCAACTTTACACTACCAATATTAGGATATATACCAAGCCAGAAACAGTACACCCCTTGGATGACAGAAAGAATAAGCTGTAGTCTTCCAGTATAAGACAGGGTGACACCCTTCCAGTTAAAAAAATAATTCCGCAAATAAGCAAACAAGGGATCATAATGCATTACATTTAGCCTTAAAGCACACAAAGGAATACCAAGATACCTTATAAGCAACACCCTTTCATTCAATCTAGTAATATCAAGTAATTCAGCTTTGCTATAATCATTTAAACCAACACAAAACATCTCAGACTTCTGTAAATTAGCAACAAGACCTGAGCATTCTCCAAAAACAGTTAAACATTTCATCAAAAGAGTGACATATATAGGATCACCTCTTGCAACAACATCAAATCATCAGCAAAATCCAGGTGATTGATCTTTAAATTCTGGCAACCAGCATGATAATTGAACTCAGAATCCTTCCCCATAATCCTCAACATTCTTGAGAAGTATTCCATACCAATAACAAAAAGAAAAGGAGAAAGAGGATCCCCTTGCCTCAAACCCCTCATACCAGGAAAGAACCCCTTCAATTCACCATTAATAGACAGGGAAAAAGGTGCAGTGGAAACACACAACATGATCCACTGCACAAACCTGTCAGGAAATCCAAAGCCCCTCATAACAGCTTCCAAAAAAGACCAATGAACAGAATTAAATGCCTTTTTGATATCCACCTTGATCATACATCTTGGAGGCCCTCATTTGACACCATAGTGTCTAATCAACTCTTGACAGAGAAAGATTTTGTCTGTCATGGCCCTACCCTCAACAAAACCAGTCTGAGCTTCATCAATAAGATCAGGCAAGCAAGCAGAAAGTCTTGTAGCCAAAATATTAGAAATCACTTTATAAGTAACATTACAACACGAGATAGGTCTATAATCTCCCACAGTTGTAGCATGTGTGGTCTTAGGGATCAAAGAAATAACAACATGATTGATCTGTTTCAGCATTGCATCATTGTTGAAAAACTCCAAAACTGCATTAGTGAAATCAGTGTCTATAATCTCCCCAGATTTCTTGAAAAAACCAGCAGAATAGCCATCAGGACCGGGAGATTTATCATCAGAAAAGGAAAAGAGGGCCTCCTTACATCCACATCAGTAACATCTATAATCAGTTTTTCCATTTGATCACTAGAAACAGAAAGGCCAGCATTAACCACATCCACATCAATAGGGGTAGCCAAAACTCAGTACCCAATAAATCAGAATATAAACCAACAAATGCATCTCCAATCTGACCATAAGAAGTAGTAAAGGTGCCATCAGCCAACATTATAGATGAAATGTGCTTTCTAACATTGTTCCTCTTCACCAAAGAATGGAAAAACCTGGAACCCCTATCACTAAGCTTCATATAATGCCCCTTTTGCTTTTTGAGATAGAGAACTAGCCTCAGCTTTTTCTAAACATCCACAGACTTTTTTCTGTTCCACAATTGGGATGCCGAAGACTCAATAGGCACCAGATTATACTGAGATTGTAGTTCACCAAGCACCAATTGAGCATTTTCAGGCCTGACAGAAATAAGTGCATAGTGCCTCTTCTTCTAATCTTTCAAAGGTTGCTTAAGCCTTTTAAGTTTTTTACAAAGTTGGTACATGGCGGTACCAGAAACACCTTGACTCCAATTCCGAGCAATAACATATTTATAGCTATCATGTTGCATCCACGTATTAAAGAACTTGAAGGGTTTAATTCTGACCACAGAATCAGTAGAAATGGTGATTCTACAAGGAGAATGATCAGAATGTAGTCCTGCAGGTTCAAAAAAGGCCAAGGCATTCAGATTCCAGTCATACCAATGTGCATTGACCATAACTCTATCAATTCTAGTAAGAACACCACCAGAGGACCAAGTGAAGTATTCACCAGAAGAATTCATATCAGACAAATTAGCATCCAAACAGCAGCCCACCCTATCCTGCATTTCATAATTAGTAGGGACATTCTCATTCAACTAATCATCAACATAAACAATAGAATTTAAATCCCCCAAGACCATCCAAGGAAGAAAGGAACAAACATTCAATTCCCTAATACTGTCCCACAAACATCTTCTATGACCAACAGTGTTGAGGCCATACACAAAAGTAACCAAGAAACACTCCCATATGACATACAGCTTCACCTTACAATGAATCTGAACATCCACTTCCAAAACCTCCACAAAAATAAAGGTAGTGTTGGTCCCTTGAAAAGGCTTTGGTTAAGTTTAAGGGGGGTGAATAAACTTAACACTTAAAACTTTTTGGAGTTAACAAACTCAGTAAGGTCAGTAGCATGCTGACTGCTCAGTAGTCTACTGACCACTCAGTAGTCTGCTGACAATAGATATTACTGAATTTGTTGCAGTGGAATATATTCAAATTAAGCCTTATTACTTGTTGTTAAAAAGATGATACTAAGTATTTGATACTCAGTAGTGTAAGTGTGTGATTCAGTTGCTAGTTTCAGTAAGTTGATGTGATCAGTATACTAAATGCGGAAAGTAAATGCAGAAAGTAAGTAGGCAATTTTTATAGTTGTTCCAGGTGGTGTAATCCTGTCAGTCCACTCTTCTCCTGTGATGTTGGAGGAAATTCACTAGAGATCTTTGAGGTTGCAGTTACAAAAGACCCTAAGCTGTCCGTCCTTCACCAATAACTATGTCTTCACAAACTGAATATTTGAAACAAGTAGGATTGCATCTTCACCAGCTCCACCACAAACAACAGTTCTTGACATCTAAGTGCTTCTCTGTCTTCAGCAGGTGTCTTCTAAAAGAAAGTTTGAATCAAGTAAATGATTCAACAGTCAGCAGCTTGATCGGGATGAAATGATCAGCAGCATGATGTCTTCAAGTGTGTGAACTTGATGTAACTTGATAGCAGGATACAGTTGAAGAGTTTTCTAGATCAGTAGTTTTAAGCTCAGTGATGTCAGTAAGGTGATTTTCTTAATAAGAAACTTGATGGCTTGAGTTGAGTATTTGTTTTCATCACTTTTTCATCCCTTGTATCTGAATCATGAGTCTTCTATTTATAGGTGAGAATCCTGTGACTTATGTTTGAAATTCAAACATAGCCGTTTTAGTTTTGTCCCCATCTTGACTTGCTTTCTGTCCCTGTACATAGTACTAATATTGTCAGTTTGCTTTTGGACAGTTTTCAGTCTGTCCACCCTTTGACTTATGTCTATTGGTTAATCCTCTGATTCTTTCCAACGTTCAATTCATCTTGGCCATTGATTTGTTGACAATGTAATCCATCCTTATCTTTGTAATCTTCTTATGTAACCTTTAATTAAATCGAGATTTGTACTTAACAGATGCCTGTGTATATTGGTCTGCTGATGTTCATGTCAGTCAGCTATTTTAAGTCTGCTGTGTTTATGAAACACTTCAGCAGACTGTCTTTTCTTCTAAATTTTTATTATTAAGTTAGAGTACAACATTTTAAACATAACTAAGTTACAATCACCACTTAACATACCATGCTCTTGATGCTTGTTTCAAACCATAAAGTGCTTTGTTGAGTCTGTACACTTTATCTTCTTGATCTTTAACTTCAAAACCAGGAGGTTGCTGAACATAAACTTCTTCCTCTAGAATGCCATTCAAAAATGCACTCTTGGCATCCATCTGTTATACTTTGAAGTTTTTGTAAGAAGCATATGCCAAGAATATTCTTATAGCTTCCAATCTTGCAACTGGGGCATATGTCTCATCAAAATCTATTCCTTCAGCTGGAGAATAGCCTTTTGCGACTAGTCTGGCCTTATTCCTTACAATGGTACCAGATTCATCCAGTTTGTTTCTGTATACCCATTTAGTTCCAATTATATTTGCATGAGTAGGCATTTCCACTAGTGTCCAAACTTGGTTTCTTTCAAACTCATTCAATTCTTCTTGCATAGCAATTATCCAATCTTGATCAGATATAGCTTCTTCAACAACTTTAGGCTCCATTTGAGATAGAAAACAAGTAAACATTGCTTCCAATTGTCTTCTAGTCCTCACACCTAGCTGTATGTTCCCAATAACTTGCTCAGCAGGGTGATCCCTCAGCCATTATGGATTTTGGTTAGTTTGGTTCCCAGGAACCTCATCTTCAGTAGGGTCTGATGTTGCTTCAGTAGGGGGTTCAGCAGATCCTTGAACTGCTTCAGTTGTTGCATCAGTAGTGTTACCAGCAGGTTCTTCAGCAGGGGCAGAGTCATAAAATTTTAAGTCATTTATCCATTCCAAAACATCAACACATTATGCATCAGTGACCTGGAGATTCTCAACAGGTTCTGAAACTTCATCTTCCATTCCAGTGAACTTTGGTTCATCAAATACAACATGTATTGATTCTTCATGTTTCAATGTCCTTTTATTCAGTACTCTGATTGCCTTGCTGACAGAAGAATATCCCAAAAAGATTCCTTCATCTGATTTATGTTGGAATGTCTTCAATTGTTCCTTATGATTCAAAATAAAACATTTGTTTCCAAATGGATGGAAATAAGATATATTTGGTTTTCTTCCATTCTATATCTCATAAGGTGTCATCAGCAGCTTCTTGTTCACTAAGGTCCTATTTTGTGTATAGCATGCTGTATTGAATTCTTCAACCCAATATCTTTCAGGTAATAATGCTTCACAAGTCATAGTCCTTCAAAACTCTTTTTGTTGATTGCTTAGTCTTTGACTTGAAGCTTGACTTGGTTTGTTTACCATGCTGACATGCATCACATATATCATCCTTTTTGAATGTAATCTCAGGCAAACCAATCACCAATTTCTTTTTCACCAACTGATTGATAACATCAAAGTTAAGATGATTCAGCTTCTTATGCCACAACCAATTCAGTTCTGACTTAGTATGCACAATCAGGCATGTCTCGGAATAGCCAGTAGACCAATCCACAACATACATGTTTTGTTGTCTTCTACCAGCCAACACAACTTGTTCACCTCTTTCACTAATGACAACACAGTAGCCTTTGTCAAAAGTGACCTTGTAACCCATGTCACAAAACTGTCCAGTGCTCAGTAGGTTGTAGCCCAGTTCTTCCACAAATGCAACATTCCTGATAGTTAATCCATTCCTCACAAGTGTACCATATCCTCTTGTGTATCCTGGGGTATTCTTGTTTCCAAAATTCGCTCTTGGACCATCATTTGCCACATAATTTTTCAAACAATGCTTATTCTTTGTCATATGTCTGGAACATCCACTGTCAAAGTACCAGACACCCTACAAAACAAAGTTAATGTATTTTAGGTACCCAAAACTGTTTGGGTCCATAGTGGTCAGTGGTAAGCATGACCCTTGGCAAATTACCATAAGGTCTTCTTTGAAAAGCATTATACTTTTGTTCATATGTGTATTCCACACTTCTATAAGATCTAACATTTGGTTGTGTAGGATTCACATATGCTTTCTGGCCTTTTGGTACATAATGCTGTTTGAAGTGATTTCTATTGTTAGAAGCACTAGCATAACCATAGGTTTGTTGTCTGTTAGGAGCAGCCATGTGATGTGGAGTCTACTGAGGTCTTGGATAAGTCCTCTGCGAGAGTTGTTGGTCCCTTGAAAAGGCTTTGGTTAAGTTTAGGGGGGGGGGGGGGGGTGAATAAACTTAACACTTAAAACTTTGGAGTTAACAAATTACGCAACTTCGGCGGTCGCGATACTTCGATAGTCGCGATGCCTCGATAACTGCGATAAACGTAGTCTGCGATAGTTGAGTTTTGAATTTGTGCAGCGGAATTATATCAAAATTAAGCCTTAATACTTGTTGTTAAATATGATACTAAGTATTAGATACTCAGTAGTGCAAGTGTGTGATTTCAGTTGCTAGATTCAGTAGGTTGATGTGTAAAGTAAACTAAGTGCAGAAAGTAAATGCTGAAAGTAAGTAGGCAGATTTTATAGTGGTTCCAGGTGGTGTAATCCTGTCAGTCCACTCTTCTCTGTGATGTTGGAGGAAATTCACTAGAGATCTTTGATGTAGCTTTTACAAAGATTCCTAAGGTTGCTTGTCCTTCACCAATAACTATGGCTTCACTGGCGAAAGCGGGAACGGTAGGATTCTTTGCTCGAGTCTTCCCTTGGTCCTTGAAGGGTAGGATTGCCTCTTCACCGGCTCCACCACAAACAACGAGTCTTTCACACAAGTTTGTGCTTCTTGTCTTCGGCGGGTTCTTTATAAAATAAAGATTGAATCAAATAAATGATTCGGTTGCAGCAACTTGATTAGGATGATATAATCAGCAGCTTGCAGACTTCAAGTGTGTATACTTGATGTAGCTTGAATGCAGAATACACTTGAAGAATTTCTCTGGATCAGTAGCTTTAAGTTCAGTAAGTTCAGCAGGGTGTTTTTCAGCTCAGTAAAATATCTCTTCAAAGTTTATCGAGTTTTCATCATCTTGTTTCGAGTTGAAAGTCCTCTATTTATAGGCAAGAATGCATGTGACTTGTATTTGAAATTCAAATGTAACCGTTCCTTGTTTTTGTCCCATCGATTTGCATTCTGTCCTTGTTCATGGGGACCGACAACTTTGTCGAAATTCCTTTTTGACGGTGCGGTCATCCACCCTTTGACTTATAACCATTGGATAAAGATCTGAATCATCCCAACGTTCTTTTAATCTCAGCCTTTGATTTCTTTGATAAGTCAGAGGTAGTTGGCTGTCCTTATCCATGTAATCTTCCAATATAATCTTGAATTAACCGAGGTATTTTATCGGCGGGTTCATCGGTCTTTGAGATACTATCGATCTATTTGAGCGCAATTTCTTGTGTATAAAATACAATGCGGTGACTTCTTTTATCTAACTTTTATTTGTGAAGTTAGATTACACCTTTTAATTATAACCAAGTTCCAAACATCATCCAACTTATGGAACTTAGACCTTCTTCACAAGGTATATGTAATCGGTTTAGGTCATCACGGACTTGCCTAAATTCGATTCCATATCCTTGACTTAAATTACTAAGTTTGATCCCTTAGCCTTACGCAAGCGAGTTTGAGCCCTCGGCCCTTCGATAGCGAGTTTGAGCCCTCGGCCTTCGGTCTTCGGCGGGTTCCGGACTAGTCTGCGACCTATCTACCCTGCGATATGGATCGGTCTGCGATATGAATCGGCGACCCTTTACGGATGCTTGTTTGATCAAACCTATTCATAAATCAAACTCTAATAAACCTATACATTTGATCTAGACATCTTTTTGCCTTTGCACTATAACGACTAGTCGGCACTCATCATCAAAACATAGAAATAGGTCCAACAATTTCCCCCTTTTTGGTGATGATGCCCTACCCTCACTAACGACAAAGCAAAAAGATAAAAACAAAAATAGAACAAATATAGTCATCTTTCATTATAATCATTTGTTCAAAGATATTACGATCTAGAATCGGCAAAAACATAATGCGGTTAAAGTATCTTGATCTCTTGTCTTCTTTCTCTTTCTTGTACGGCCTTCTCCACTTGTTCTTGGTAGGCCACGATTTCTTCTATCATGTCCCTCATCCATTCATTTTCAATCGGTGTAAAATCAATGTAGGGATTGACCTCTTTCCACCACTTCCATGCTTCGGGCGGGGAGAAGATTAATTTGATTCACTACTGAATCCAAACTTCATGTACGAGTTCCTTGAATTCATCAAGTGAGTCCTTTGCTTTTGTGATAGGCAAAGTCCTATCACCTCGCCACTTCTTCCACCTCTTCCACCTCTTCCACCTACGTAAGTTGCCCTTAAGGCTTTGACTCTTGCTTCCCAAAATTTTAATCCCAAGAAAGAGTTTAGACCTTCATGATATCCCTTGTCATGATAAGGTTTCCTTTGTTATAGTATTCTTTCTTGTATTGTACGAGGAGATCATCGGTAAGTTGAAACGCGGTGCGGGTTGTACGTAAGCATTAGTCTCATCCTCCCATCTTTTCTTTGCAAAGAGTCTTGCGGCCTCTTTTGCTGCTCTTTGTTTGGCCCTCTTCCCCCTTAGTGACATCATCAACAAACCGGGACATTAGGCCATGAACACCCCTGCGAGAGATTACCAGATTATTTAGTTGTCCTTCCATAATCTCGGTTACGGTATCAATTGCGGTAATCCTTGATTGCAGGGTCTCTTCCAGTAGATTGATCCTTTCAGTAACTTTAGGATCCAATCCAGCAAGTTGGGATGTTCCAGCAGCCTCAGCAGGCTTAGGTGTATCAGCAAGCTTGTCAAGTTTCTGATGGATGGAAATAAGTTGGTCTTTCAGAAACTTCTCTTTTGCTGTGTTTCCTACCTTGATTCCCTTCACATCTAGTATCAGATTATTCACAGCATTTTGAGTAGATGTGAAGTTTGATGCAACTGTATCAGTAGATTGTCTGTTTTCATTCACCAGTGTCATCAGTTCTTCAAATCTCTCTTCTGTCTATCCGGTTGAGTTCTTAAGCTGTTGCATATCATGCCTCACGGTCCTTAACTCATTCAAAACTTCTCTACGGTATCTCACCGGTCATTCTTCCACCGGTAGCCTCGTCGGCGGGCTCCTCGACATTGTATTGTGGCCTCGATTGCTCACAACCAATGCCCAACTCTATCTAATCCGGCGGGATTAGGTCCTTGATATTCTTCCAAGATAGGATCAAGGGCTGGTTCTTCAAAAATGGGTACAAATGCACTGTGGGGGATCAACATCAACATTTTCTTCTTCGGGCATTTGGAACTCCTCATCACTAAAGTCATAGTCCAGCAGCTGCTCATCCATATTAACAGCTGTCTGCTGACCATCTTTCCCTTCGGTGGTCTTGTCTCGGTAGGCTCCACTACGGCGGCCTCTTGAACGGCGGGGGTTTCCTCCAAACCCAAAGCTGGTTCCAACCTTTGTCCGAGTCTTGTTTGTAACTCGGCTACACTGTACCTCTGTTCCAACCTGTGTCCGAGTCTTGTTTGTAACTCGGCAACTTTGTACCTCCTCTTGACTCTTTGTGGATTGAATATAGCCTCATTATCCACTTGGAATCCTTGACATGACCAATCTTGTTCGGGATAATGGCGAGTTTTAGTAAGAATGCCCTCAAAGTCAAATCCATCTTGATATTCAATAGATTCTTCGAGTGGCACTAGGTTCACTATAATCGGTAACCTTCTCTTCATCCAAATCCTCACTCTGTTCGGCTTCGGTTGTGCGGTAGGCTCTACAACATGGAATGTAAAAGATTCATCGGCTAGCCTACCGGCACTTAAATTAACTCCTTCATTGATCAATGCCTCCGGATCATCCATGGTGAGATCCTGTAGATCCTCGTCCATCTCTCCGGTCTGGCCCTCGACGGACTTACCGTATCGGTGGGTTGTTGTGCGGGTGGTTCTATTAATATTGCGGTCCCCTTTGGTTCCTCCTGGTCCGAGAGGGAAAATCACCTCAGAATCGATGATGAGGATGAATCATCATTGTCATCTCTTGGATCCACTAAACTTGATACCCTCCTCTTTTGTTGTTCATCAAATAAGTCCATCAATGCGGATTGCGGCGAGTGGTATCAACTAGGTCCAACAAATTCTCTACTCCCAACTTGTCAAAAGCCCATTCTTCAAAGTCTGTCATAGGTTCAGCAGCTGGCTTTTGTCTCTTGTAGAAACCAAACTTCCATTGGAAATAGTCAGCAACTTGCTGAAGTTTGGGATCTACATACTCTTCTGTTTTCTTCTTTTCTTTCACATGCCTTTCAAAGGGCATGAAAGATCTTACGGGAGCAACTTCGGTGCCTTGTTGACCTCCAAAGGTTCCAACAAGTAGATTCATTGTTTCTTCAACGGATGTTTGAAAGTCGGTAGGTTCTTTGAGGTGGTATATTTGTACCTACTACTTCCATCGTACAACACTTGGTTCCCACGACTTACATGCTCATCGGCGGGGTTAGCGACGACGGTACTCTTCCCCACGAGTTCTTGCAACTCTTGCGGGGTCTTCAACCAATTCTTCAATTACCACGGCGGGTTCGGGTTCGGTGGTTTTTTGTGGGTCTTCGATAGATACTACGGCGGGCTCGGGGTCGGTAGGCTGCTTTGTATATCTCCAACGGATTGCTCAACAACAACCTGTGCAGCTTCAGTAAAACTTAACAACCTCTTCGGTGAGGAGTCAGTAATTTCCACAGGCTTGATGATAGTTAAGGGCTCAGCCTCAATAGCCTCTTCTTCCTCTTCTACTGATGCTTCTTCTTGGACTCTTTGTGCCTCCAAAATTTTCAATTCTTTCCCCTTTCCATGTTTCTTTTTGTGGATAATTTCTTTTCTTCTCTTGGAAAGTGGTTCATCATCTTCAGTTCTAGTAGACTTTCTCTTTCTACTAGCTTCCTTCTGTTGTTCCCTCAGAATCTCAACAACAGTTCTTCTTGCAGCAACAGCAGGGTCAGTACCTTCAAGTTCAGCTGGACCCTCAGCAGACTCAACAGTCTGTGCTGTTTGCTTCTTTGTCTTCTTAGGCTTTAAGATCTCAGTGATCTTCCTTGTATCTACAGCCTTTCTTTTCTCAGTGGTCTTCTTTGGTGCAGCAGGTTTAGTAGATTTCTTCTTAGTTTGCTGGACCTGCTCACCACCAGCATCACCATCATCTCCATTACTGTCATCATCAGCAACAGGGTCAGCAACATCTTCATCATCATCTAGACCAGGAATAGCATAATCAATTTCCTTCTTGTATCTAGACTGATTAATCTTCTCAGGTTCAATATCAGGAACCTTCAAGTGATTCAGCAGGGTCTGAACCATTAATCCTAAGGGCAAGGCCTTGGATTTCCTTTTTCCCTCTTTTTCTTCCTTGGCTACCTTCTTCATGTAATGAATGAAGTAACCTTGACCCAATCAAATCTCATGCTCCTGCAAATAATCATCATCAACTCTATCTTAGGTCCGGATAGAGTGTCCATACTTCCAACCGGTCCAAGTATGTTCTTTGCAATGAGTTTGCTCATCGGAGGCTTGTACTCATTCCCAATATGTACGCAATTGATGCACTAGAATGGATTTGGTGGCTGCATTTGTTTTGATTTGATCAACAAAAGCCATCTTGGATAGTCCCGTTGCTTCGGGAGTTCTTGGACCATCCACTACTTCTTCAAATCCAAACACTTCCCTCGGTAGACTAGGGGAAACTTCAATCTCCTCGGCATTCACGGTTGTCTTGAATGCTTCACTTCTTCTTCAACAACCATGTTTTTCCAGAAATCAATAACATTTGTGTATGAAATTGTTTCCAACCTTATATTGAGTATATTTTCCAATCCTGCAAACCTCCTTATTCTTCTACCAATATTGATGGCCAATTATGTTTTGTTTGCATCAACAACAAAGCCTCTAACACTTTGGCTTGATTCAATCTGGACATCAATCTTTTCCGCCATTGTTATGAGAAAAATGAGATGAAGAAGATGGATTGTAAATCTGTGTTCACACAGTGTAAAAACAGAGATATAAATCTGAGATTTTGCAAGTAGAGAAGATCTGCTGTGTGTAGGTCTGTATAAATAGACAGACGGTAGTTGTAACTGTCAGTGCACGTACATCCATGTCAACCACGATTAATCTGAGTAAATGTTGTCTTGACACGTGGCCCATAACTCCTCCATAACGTTTGTAACCGTTGGATCGTGTTAACTATGGTAGTAAAGGGTAGGATAAATATCCCGCCAAATTGCTTTTTGACTTTAGTAAAGTTTGACTGAATAACGTTCCATTCAGCAGGGTTGTCCTCAGCAGGGTTGGCTCAGCAGTCTGCTGATAAAGGTGCTTCAGCAGCCTGCTGACAAAGTGACTCTGCTGATCCTTGATTTCTTCTAGTTTTGTTCAATTGATAATACAAGATGAAGTTTAATACCAATGACTGATCTGTCAAGTGAGCTCACCCAACATGACAAAGACCAATCCCCTTGGCAACCTCATTTGCTCAATTGTCCAAACATAAGTACATGGAATTGTTGATACCAATGACTAATCTGCTAAGTGAGCTCACCCAACATAGCAAAGACTAATCCCCTTGGTGAATTCCAGTACATTGCTGAATATCGGTCAACTTTTATAATTCCAAGTTCAGTCCTTAATTTGGCAAATCTTTCACTATCAAGTGGTTTAGTGAAAATATCAGCAAGTTGATTTTCAGTAGGGATATATAGAACCACCACATCTTTCTTTTCAACATGATCTCTTATAAAATGATGTCTCACATCAATGTGCTTGGTTCTTGAGTGCAAAACAGGATTTTCTGTGATTGCAATTGCACTTGTGTTGTCACACATGATTGGAATTTCCTTTTCTTCAATTCCATAATCCCTTAATTGTTGTCTTAGCCATAGTACTTGTGCACAACAACTTCCAGCAGCTATATATTCAGCTTCAGCAGTGGAAGTTGATATTGAATTTTGTTTCTTCTTGAACCGGGAGACCGTCTACTTCCCGTTAGCGACAAGTTCTGTAGTGCTTTTTCTATCAATTTTGCATCCGGCATAATCGAGAATACGAGTAGGATATAACTTTGAAGCTTCCATCCTTGGAATACCATATCCCTACTCCCAAAGTCTCCTTTAGATACTTGAGAACTCTCTTGATTTGCACCTAAATGACTTTCTTTAGGTTTAGATTGAAATCTTGCACAAACACCTACTGACAAAGGATATATCGAGTCTCTGGCGCGAAGGTACAACGGTGCCTATCATCCTTACGTATAAGGTCTGATCAACATCTTTGCCTTCTTTATCTTCATCCAATCTGATGTTTGTACTCATTGGAGTTGATATCTTAGTGCTGTTTTCCATACCAAACTTCTTCAACAACTCCTTGGTGTACTTGGTTTGATGAATGAAGATTCCATCTTTCATCTGTTTAACTTGCAATCCCAAAAAGTAGTTCATCTCTCCCATCATACTCATTTGGAATTTACTTTTCATTAGATTTGCAAACTTTTCACAAAGTAAATCATTTTCAGAACCAAATGTTATGTCATCCACATAAATACTGTACCGACGGGGTCTTTGTTCCCTTCAACGATTACGAAAAGTGTCTTGTCAATGGTGCCTTTTGTAAAACCATTGTCCACCAAGAATTGAGATAGAGTCTCATACCATGCTCTTGGTGCTTGTTTCAATCCATAAAGTGCTTTGTTGAGTCTATACACTTTATCTTCTTGATCTTTAACTTCAAATCCGGGAGGTTCTTTGTACATACACTTCCTCTTCTAGAATGCCATTCGAAATGCACTTTTGACATCCATTTGATATACTTTAAAGTTCTTATATGCGGCATGTGCCAAGAATAATCGATAGCTTCCAATCTTGCAACGGGTGCATAAGTTTCATCAAAATCTATTCATACGCTTGAGAATAGCCTTTTGCAACTAGTACGGCCTTATTCCTTACAATGGTACCGGATTCATCAAGTTTATTTACGTATACCCACTTAGTACCAATGATATTTGCATGACATGGCCTTTCAACTAGTGTCCAAACTTGATTTCTTTCAAATTCATTCAATTCTTCTTGCATAGCAATTATCCAATCTGGATGCGAAATTGCTTCTTCAACAACTTTAGGTTCCATTTGAGATAGAAAACAAGTAAACATAGCTTCCGGTTGTCTTTAGTCCTTACACCTTCTTGTACATTGCCAATAACTTGTTCGGCGGGGATGATTCCTTAACATTGTGGATTACGGTTAGTTTGGTTATCGGGAACCTCATCTTCGGTGGGGGTCTGCTGTTGTAGCTTCTTCAACAACGGGGGTTCGACGGATCCTTGAATAGCTTCGGTTGTTGCATCGGTAATGTCACCGGCGGGGTGTTCGGCGAGGGCGTATCGAAACTTTTAAGTCATTGAATCTTTCCAAAACTTCAACACAATCTGGATCGGTGACTTGTTGATTCTCGGCGGAGTTCACAATCTTCATCTTCCATACCGGTGAACTTAGGTTCATCAAACACAACATGGATTGTTTCTTCATGTTTCGGTGATCTCTTGTTCGGTACCACTGAATGCCTTACTTGGCGAAGAATATCCCAAGAAAATTCCTTCATCGATTTTGGTTGGAATGTCTTCAAATGAACCTTGTGATTTAGTATAAAACACTTGCTTCCAAATGGATGGAAATAGGATATATTTGGTTTCCTTCCATTCCAAATCTCATAAGGTGTCTTCGGCGGCTTCTTCTTGTTCAACGATGTTGTTTTGTGTATAGCATCTTGTATTGACTTGCTTGACCCAATATCTTTCGGGTAGCAAAGCTTCACATATCATTGTCCTTCTGCTTCCTTTAAAGTCTGTTTCTTCTTTCGGCAACCCCATTTCTTTGAGGTGTACCGACGATGACAAGTTGATGTAGTACACCATTACATTTCTTGTATTCTCTTATAACTTTGTTGAGAAATTCGGTACCACGATCGATCTTATTTTTATTCTTGTCAAACTTTTCTCATTTTGTAATCTCTTTAAAAGATTAGGCATGCTTTTGAGTGTTTCACTTTTCTTGTTCATAAATATCACCCAAGTGTACCTTGAATAATCATCCACAACCACTAAGGTGTATTTCTTTCCAGTTACACTTGTTGGAGTTATTGGTCCAAAAAGATCCATATGCATAAGCTCCAACACTCTATTAGTTGATTGTTTAGTTTTTGACTTGAAGCTTGACTTTATCTGTTTACCCTGATGACATGCATCACATATAGCATCCTTCTTGAATGTGATCTCGGGTAAACCAATCACCGACTTCTTCTTCACCAAGCTGATTGATATCATCAAAGTTTAAATGATTCAACTTCTTGTGCCATAACCAATTGAGTTCGGACTTGGTATGCACAATCGGGCGAGTTCGGAGGCTGCGGTAGACCAATCCACAACATACATGTTTTGTTGTCTTCTACCGACAAGTACAACTTGATCACCTCTTTCACTAATGACAATACGGTTGTTTTTGTCAAAAGTGACCTTGTATCCCATGTCACGAAATTGTCCGGTGCTCGGCAAGTTGTAGTCCGAGTCCTTCCACATATGCAACATTCTTGATTGTAAGTCCATTTCTCACAAGTGTGCCATATCCTCTTGTATATCCGGGTGTATTCTTGTTGCCAAAATTCACCCTTGGACCATCTTTTGCCACAAAGTTTGATAAACGAGTGCTTATTCTTTGTCATATGTACGGAACATCCTTTGTCAAAGTACCGGACACCCTACAAAACAAAGTTAATACATTTTAGGTACCCAAACTGTTTGGGTCCATAGTGGTCGTAGTAAGCATGACTTTTGGTAAGTTTCCATAAGGTCTTCTCTAAAAGTGTCATACTTTGGTTCATACATGTATTCCACACATCCATAAGTTCTAACGGTAGGTTGTGTAGGATTCACATATGTTTTACGGCCTTTTGGTTTATAATCTTGTTTGAAGTGACTTTTGATGTTAGAAGCATTAGTATAACCATTTGTTTTTGTCGGTAGGAACGGCCACTGTAATATGGAGTCTGCTTTGAGGTCCTGCTTGAGGCCTTTTATAAGTCCTCTCTTGAGTCCTTTCTTGATTCCATTGCTTAGGTTTTACCACTAGCGGCATGGTTATCTTGGTTGTTTCTATCGGCGGAGTGCGGGAATATTCCAATCATCATCGGTAGGGAACAGTCTACCTTTCCCCACGAGATAAGTATCCCTTGAATGATTAACATTTTAGATTTTGGGATTCTTATCTTTGGAATATTTCGACCTTTACCTTTTTGTGGTCCGGCGGACTTGGTAGCGGGTACGCTATCGTAGGTCTAGAAGGTCCGGCGGTCCTATTTTTAGATTTGTTCTTTTTGTTAGGAGTTTGTTGACTTCTTTGACTTCGATTTTGCTTCCTTGAAGTATTCTCGGTAGGGTTTCTTGCCTCGGCAACCTTACTTGGAGTTGGATCTTGTCTTTGGTACAAACTTAGGACCAATTCTGGTGCTAGGTTCAGTAACCTTACTGGATCCACTCTTTTTGGATTGTTGAGTTCCAAATCCAAGCCCTGTTTTATCACCATAAGGCTTTCCAGATTTGTATGCAGTAGTGGAGCAAGATGGTTCAGCAGATTCAGGGGCTGCTGGATGATCAGCAGGCTTACACTGATTCTGTCCAACATCTTTTTCCTTACCTTTGAGAACTCTTAATTCAGCTTTCAATCTTCCAACTTCTAATTCAAGAGCTTCTTTTCGGCCTTCACAATCTCGTAACCAGATTGTATTATCCTCGGTTGATTAAGGATGGCATCCAAAGTCTCATTATTGTCGAATTTCTAGGATTTGAACCACAAGTTGATTCACAATCACTTCCCGGCGGGAGTATTGATGGATACGGTATTGTATACCTCCTCGGTTTCATCCATATTGGCCATCAAAGCATAATCTTCCATATCGGCAACCGGTCTTTGTGTCATCGATTCATTTTCTTTTTGATTCCACTTCATACCATGATTCATCTTCGGCAACCATAGCCTTCTTGCCATGTCTTCTTTGTTGACTCTTGGTCTTCGGTAGGTACGGACAATCGGAGTCTAAAGTGTCCGGGCTTCTTGCGGTTGAAGCAAAGATAATCGGGTTCCTTACTTTGTTTTAACTCGGGACGGTCGGAGTTTGAAGTGTCCTGGTTTCTTGCAATGAAAGCACGGATAGTCATTATCTTTCTTTGATTCTTCTTTCTTTCTTTCGGTAGGCCTTTTTGTGAAGTTCCTTGCGGGGGCCTTTCTGTCTTCATCATCACGATTTTCTTGCTCGGGAGGGCAATGCGATTTCTGCATCTCATCCAACGGATCATCTTGTCCTCCGGATGTTTCTTCTTGATGTGAAGCGACCAATGCGTGGTCTTTGGCTCTTCTTTTTCGGTTTCGGTACAAGCTTTTTGCTAAATTCATAAGCCTTGAGATGCGAAAACAACTTGAAGGTGTCTTCTTCATGCAACTTTCTCATTTCTTCTATTGCGGTCACCTTCATTTTCCAAACATCTTTTGCGGGTAGAGCCTCCAAGATTTTGGTGTTTATTTCTTCTTTTGAATAACTTACACTCGGCGGGGTAAGTTCATCAGGATTGCATTAAATCTTGATTCCATTTGCTCAATGGTTTCATTTGGTAGCATCTTGAACTTTTGAAACCTCTTTTTGACCACAACGATTTTATTCTTCTTTATTGCATCGGTGCCTTCACGGATCAAGCTTGTATCTTGTCCCAAAGTTCCTTTGCGTTTTGCAATCTTTAACCTTCATGTACATATTGCTATCCAAGGTTCTATAAATGATGTCAATAGCAATATTGTTGAGGTTTGCTCTTTTTTTAAATTACGCATTCCATTCTCTTTTTGGTTTAGGAATGTACTCGGTTGTATCACCCCTTGTTATTGCCTTGGTAATCTCCGGTGGTCCATCGGTTAGTACATCCATCATCTCATCATGAGTTGCGGCAAGGTAAGCTGCATTCGACGTTTATACTCATCAAATCTATCTAGAGAACACATCGGCATAGTTCTAGCATGCGAGTGTTATCCATGATGCAAGTCTTTGAAAATCGGTAACTTGAAAGAAAGTTTCAAAGAATTTTCACAAGCACAACAAGTAGGATTTCTTGAACGGAAGCCTTTGCTCCGATACCAATTGTTGGTCCCTTGAAAAGGCTTTGGTTAAGTTTAGAGGGGGGGGGGGGGTGAATAAACTTAACACTTAAAACTTTGGAGTTAACAAATTCGCAACTTCGGCGGTCTGCGATACTTCGATAGTCTCGCGATGCCTCGGTAACTGGCGATAAACGGTAGTCTGCGATAGTTGAGTTTCTTTGAATTTGTGCGGCGGAATTATATCAAAATTAAGCCTTAATACTTGTTGTTAAATATGATACTAAGTATTAGATACTCAGTAGTGCAAGTGTGTGATTTCAGTTGCTAGATTCAGTAGGTTGATGTGTAAAGTAAACTAAGTGCGAAAGTAAATGCGAAAGTAAGTAGGTAGATTTTATAGTGGTTCCGGGTGGTGTAATCTGTCGGTCCACTCTTCTCTTGTGATGTTGGAGGAAATTCACTAGAGATCTTTGATGTAGCTTTTACAAAGATTCCTAAGGTTGCTTGTCCTTCACCAATAACTATGGCTTCACAAGCGAAAGCGGGAACGGGTAGGATTGTTGCTCACGAGTCTTCCTTGGTCCTTGAAGGGTAGGATTGCCTCTTCACCGGCTCCACCACAAACAACGAGTCTTTCACACAAGCGTGCTTTCTTGTCTTCGGCGGGTTCTTTATAAAATAAAGATTGAATCAAATTAATGATTCGGTTTGCGGCGACTTGATTAGGATGATATAATCAGCAGCTTGCAGGCTTCAAGTGTGTATACTTGATGTAGCTTGAATGTAGAATACACTTGAAGAATTTCTCTGGATCAGTAGCTTTAAGTTCAGTAAGTTCAGCAGGGTGTTTTTCAGCTCAGTAAAATATCTCTTCAAAGTTTATCAGTTTTCATCATCTTGTTTCGAGTTGAAAGTCCTCTATTTATAGGCAAGAATGCATGTGACTTGTATTTGAAATTCAAATGTAACCGTTCCTTGTTTTTGTCCCATCGATTTGCATTCATGTCTTGTTCATGGGGCCCGACAACATCGTCGAATTCCTTTTTGATGTGCGATCTGTCCACCCTTTGACTTATAACCATTGGATAAAGATCTGAATCATCCCAACGTTCTTTTAATCTCAGCCTTTGATTTCTTTGATAAGTCAGAGGTAGTTGGTTGTCCTTATCCATGTAATCTTCCAATATAATCTTGAATTAACCGAGGTATTTTATCAGCAGGTTCATCGATCTGTTGAGATACTATCGTCTATTTGAGCGCAATTTCTTGTGTATAAAATACAATGCGGTGACTTCTTTTATCTAACTTTTATTTGTGAAGTTAGATTACACCTTTTAATTATAACCAAGTTCCAAACATCATCCAACTTATGGAACTTAGACCTTTTCACAAGGTATATGTAATCGGTTTAGGTCATCACGGACTTGCCTAAATTCGATTCCATATCCTTGACTTAAATTACTAAGTTTGATCCCTTAGCCTTCGGTAGCGAGTTTGAGCCCTCGGCCATCGAATCGAGTTTGAGCCCTCAGCCTTCAGTCTTCAGCAGGTTCCAGACTAGTCTACTGACCTATCTACCCCTGCGATATGGATCGGTCTGCGATATGAATCGGCGGCCCTTTACGGTGCTTGTTTGATCAAACCTATTCATAAATCAAACTCTAATAAACCTATACATACATTTGATCTAGACATCTTTTTGCCTTTGCACTCTTATATTGTTGAGTTCTATATCAAGGCACTCATCATCAAAACATAGAAATAGGTCCAACAACCATTGCTTTCTTGCCAGGTCTTCTTTGCTGATTCTTATTCTTTAGTAGGTCTGGACAATCAGGTCTGAAATATCCAGGCTTCTTGCAGTTGAAGCAAAGATAATCAGGTTCCTTTTTCTGTTTTAGATCAGGACAGTCAGGTTTGAAGTGTCCTAGTTTCTTGCAATGAAAACACAAGTAATCATTCTCTTTCTTGGATTCTTCCTTCCTCATTTCACTTGATTTCTTTGTGAAATTCCTTGGAGAACCCCTTCCTATTTTCATCATTCTGATTTTCATGCTTAGTAGGGCAATTTGCTCCTGCATCTCATCCAGTAGATCATCTTGACCACCTGATGATTCTTCTTTGAGTGCAGCAGCCAATGCAGTAGTCTTTGGTTCTTCTTTTTCAGACTCAGGAATAAGTTTCTTACTGAATTCATATTCTTTGAGATCCAAAAACAGTTTGAAGGTGTCTTCTTCATGTAGACTCCTGGATTCTTCTATGGCTGTAACCTTCATCTCCCAAACCTCTTTTGCAGGTAGGGCTTCTAAGATTCTTGTATTGATATCTTCTTTTGTATAGATCACATTCAGCAGGGTGAGTTCATCCATGATAGCATTGAATCTTGACTCTATTTGCTCAATGGTTTCATTTGATTTCATTTTGAAATCTTGGAACTTCTTTTTGGCTACACTGACCTTGTTTTTCTTGATAGCATCAGTGCCTTCACAGATTAGTTGTAACTTATCCCAAAGTTCCTTTGCTGTCTTGTAATCCTTCACTTTTATGTACATATTGCTATCCAAGGTTCTGTATTGGATATCAATAGCAATATTGTTGAGTTTTTCTCTTTTTCTATCTTCAGCATTCCACTCTCTTTTTGGCTTTGGAACATACTGAGTTTCACATTCCACAGTTACTGACTTAGTGATCTCCAGTGGTCCATCAGTTAGCACATCCATCATTTCATCATGTGTTGCAGCTAGAAAATCCTTCATACGATGTTTATGTTCATCAAAACGATCTAAGGAACACATCAACATAGTTCTAGCATACTGATTGTTATCCATGATGCAAAGCTTTGAAAATCAGAAACTTGAAAAAGTTTTCAAAGTATTTTCACAAGCACAACAAGTAGGATTACTTCAGAACAGAAGCACCACTCCGATACCAATTGTTGGTCCCTTGAAAAGGCTTTGGTTAAGTTTAGAGGGGGTGTGAATAAACTTAACACTTAAAACTTTTTGGAGTTAACAAACTCAGCAAGGTCTGTAGCCTGCTGACTACTCCGTAGTCTGCTGACCACTCAGTAGTCTACTGACAATAGATATTACTGAATTTGTTGCAGCGGAATATATTCAAATTAAGCCTTATTACTTGTTGTTAAAAATATGATACTAAGTATTTGATACTCAGTAGTGTAAGTGCGTGATTCAGTTTCTAGTTTCAGTAATTTGATGTGATCAGTATACTAAATGCAGAAAGTAAGTAGGTAATTTTTATAGTGGTTACAAGTGGTGTAATCCTGTCAGTCCACTCTTCTCCTGTGATGTTGGAGGAAATTCACTAAAGATCTTTGAGGTTGCAGTTACAAAAATCCCTAAGCTGTCTGTCCTTCACCAATAACTATGGCTTCACAAACTGAATATTTGAAACAGGTAGGATTGCTGCTCCAAAATATTCCACTGGTCCTTGAAGTGTAGGATTGCCTCTTCACCTGCTCCACCACAAACAACAGTTCTTGACACCTAAGTGCTTCTCTGCCTTCAGCGGGTTTCTTGTAAAAAAAAGTTTGAATCAAGTAAATGATTCAACAATCAGCAGCTTGATCAGGATGAAATGATCAGCAGCTTGATGTCTTCAACTGTGTGAACTTGATGTAACTTGATAGCATGTTATGGTTGAAGAGTTTTCTGGATCAGTAGCTTTAAGCTCAGTGATGTCAGTAGGGTGATTTTCTTGATAAGAAACTTGATGGCTTGAGTTGATTATTTGTTTTTCATCACTTTTTCTTCCCTTGTATCTGAATCATGAGTCTTCTATTTATAGGTGAGAATCTTGTGACTTATGTTTAAAATTCAAACATAGCCATTTCAGTTTTGTCCCCATCTTGACTTGCTTTCTGTCCCTGTACATAGTACTGACACTGTCAGTGTGCTTTTTGACAGTTTTTAGTCTGTCCACCCTTTGACTTATGTCCATTTGTTAATCCTCTGAATCTTTCCAATGTTCAATTCATCATGGCCATTGATTTGTTGACAATAACAAGGCTTGTAATCCATCATTATCCCTGTTTTCTGGCCTTTTGGTTTATAATGCTGTTTGAAGTGACTTTTGATGTTAGAAGCATTAGTATAACCATTTGTTTGTCGTGCGTTAGGAATGTACTCGTAATATGGAGTCTGCTGAGGTCCCTGCTGAGGCCTTTTATAAGTCCTTTGCTGAGTCCTTTGCTAATTCCACTGCTTAGGTTTTACCCTAGCAGCATGGTTATACTGGTTGTTTCTCTCTTTTACAAGTGTGGTGGTCGAATTTTTCATTGCCCATTACCCTTGGAATAACTCTCCTTTTATAGGAGAGTAAATCCTTGGTCTCCAAGTTTTAATTAATTAAATAAATAATTAATTAAACAAAATAAAAAGATATTTTCCTTAATGACTAATTGTGACATTTATTGACCAATAGGAAATCAAATAACAAGTCATCCAATCATATAACAAGAATATCTTTTATTTTCCATAACACAAGAAAATTAATTCTTGTGTTAAATGAAGACTAAAATGGCGCCACACTTAGGGTTAATAAGCCCACACAAAATGTCTTTTATGTGTATTATATTATTTAGCCCAACAAAATAATATCCATGCATATCAATTAATTAGCCCAGCCAATTAATTATCACTGAGGCCCAAATAACAAGATTATTAGTCCGAATTACAGAAGCCACATCGGGGACCATGGACCTATAACAAGGCTTGTAATCCATCATTATCCCTGTTTTCTGGCCTTTTGGTTTATAATGCTGTTTGAAGTGACTTTTGATGGTAGAAGCATTAGTATAACCATTTGTTTGCTGTCTGTTAGGAACAACCCTGTAATATGGAGTCTGCTGAGGTCCCTGCTGAGGCCTTTTATAAGTCCTTTGCTGAGTCCTTTGCTAATTCCATTGCTTAGGTTTTACCCTAGCAGCATGGTTATACTGGTTGTTTCTATCAGTAGGGAACAGTCTACCTTTCCCCCTGAGATAAGTATCCCTTAAATGATTAACATTTTTGGGTTTAGGATTCTTATCCTTGGAATATTTCTCTTTCTTACCCTTCTGTGGTCCAGCAGACTTGGTAGCAGGTCTGCTATCAGCAGGCTTAGAAGGCACAGCAGTCCTATTTTTGGATTCGTTCTTTTTGTTAGGAGCTGTTGACTTCTTTGACTTCTGATTTTTCTTCCTTGAAGTATTCTCAGTAGGTTTTACTGCCTCAGCAACCTTACTTGGAGTTGGATCTTGTGCTGGTACAAACTTAAGACCAATTCTGGTGCTAGGTTCAGTAACCTTACCGGATTCACTCTTATTGGATTGTTGAGTTCCAAATCCAAGCCCTGTTTTATCACCATAAGGCTTTCCAGATTTGTATGCAGTAGTGGAGCATGATGGTTCAGCAGATTCAGGGGCTACTGAATGATCAGGAGGCTGATGCTGATTCTGTCCAACATCTTTTCCTTTACCTTTGAGAACCCTTAATTTAGCTTTCAATCTTCCAACTTCCAATTCAAGAGCTTCTTTTTCAGCCTTCACAATCTCATAACCAGATTGTATTATCCTCAGTTGATTAAGGATGGCATCCAAAGTCTCATTATTGTCAGAATTTCTTGGATTTGAACCACAAGTTGATTCACAATCACTTCCAGTAGGAGTATTGATGGATACAGTATTGTATACCTCCTCAGTTTCATCCATGTTGGCCATCAAAGCATAATCTTCCATGTCAGCAACCAGTGCTGTGTCATCTGATTCATTTCCTTTTTCAGATTCCACTTCATACCCTGATTCATCTTCCGCAACCATAGCCTTCTTGCCATATCTTCTTTGTTGACTCTTGGTCTTCAGTAGGTCTGGACAATCAGGTCTAAAGTGTCCAGGCTTCTTGCAGTTGAAGCAAAGATAATCGGGTTCCTTACTTTGTTTTAACTCGGGACGTCAGTTTGAAGTGTCCTGGCTTCTTGCAATGAAAGCACGGATAGTCATTATATTTCTTTGATTCTTCTTTCTTTCTTTCGGTAGGCCTTTTTGTGAAGTTCCTTGCGGGGGCCTTTCCGTCTTCATCATCCCGATTTTCTTGCTCGGGAGGGCAACCGCTCCAAAGCATCTCATCCGAGATCATCTTGTCCTCCAGATGTTTCTTCCTGATGTGAAGCAGCCAATGTCTCAGGTACAAGCTTTTTGCTAAATTCATAAGCCTTGAGATCTGAAAACAACTTGAAGGTGTCTTCTTCATGCAACTTTCTCATTTCTTCTATTGCAGTCACCTACATTTTCCAAACATCTTTTGCAGGTAATGCTTCCAAGATTTTTGTGTTTATTTCTTCTTTTGAATAACTTACACTTAGCAGGGTAAGTTCATCCAGGATTGCATTAAATCTTGATTCCATTTGCTCAATGGTTTCATTTGGCAGCATCTTGAACTTTTGGAACCTCTTTCTGGCCACACTGATTTTATTCTTCTTTATTGCATCAGTGCCTTCACAGATCAAATGTATCTTGTCCCAAAGTTCCCTTGCAGTTTTGCAATCTTTAACCCTCATGTACATATTGCTATCCAAGGTTCTGTAAATGATATCAATAGCGTTGAGGTTTGCTCTCTTTCTATCTTCTGCATTCCATTCTCTTTTTGGTTTTGGAATGTACTCAGTTGTATCACCCACTGTAATTGCCTTGGTAATCTCCAGTGGTCCATCAGTTAGTACATCCATCATCTCATCATGAGTTGCAGCAAAGTATGCCTGCATTCGACGTTTATACTCATCAAATCTATCAAGAGAACACATCAGCATAGTTCTAGCATACTGG
Source organism: Gentiana straminea (assembly GCA_036785695.1). Lineage (NCBI taxonomy): Eukaryota > Viridiplantae > Streptophyta > Magnoliopsida > Gentianales > Gentianaceae > Gentiana > Gentiana straminea. The sequence goes on from JAVUPR010000060.1 coordinate 792,886, forward strand.
GTGTTATCCATGATGCAAGTCTTTGAAAATCAGTAACTTGAAAAAGTTTCAAAGTATTTTCACAAGCACAACAAGTAGGATTACTTCGAACGTGAATCGCTTTCCGATACCAATTGTTGGTCCCTTGAAAAGGCTTTTTAAGTTTAGAGGGGGGGGTGAATAAACTTAACACTTAAAACTTTGGAGTTAACAAATTCTGCAACTTCAAGACCCCGCTGGCGATACTTTAGTCGTCGTCGAGACTTCGCAGCTCCGTCGATAAACGATAGTCTACCGACGAGTTGAGTTTGCTTTGAATTTGTGCGGCGGAATTATATCAAAATTAAGCCTTAATACTTGTTGTTAAATATGATACTAAGTATTAGATACTCAGTAGTGCAAGTGTGTGATTTCAGTTGCTAGATTCAGTAGGTTGATGTGTATAATAAGCTAAGTGCAGAATTTAAATGCTGAAAGTAAGTAGGCAGTTTTTATAGTGGTTCCAGGTGGTGTAATCCTGTCAGTCCACTCTTCTCCTATGATGTTGGAGGAAATTCACTAGAGATCTTTGATGTAGCTGTTACAAAGATTCCGAAGTTGCTTGTCCTTCACCAATAACTATGGCTTCACAACCGAAAAGGCGGGAACGGTAGGATTCTTTGCTCCCGAGTCTTCCACTGGTCCTTGAAGGGTAGGATTGCCTCTTCACCAGCTCCACCACAAACAACAGTCTTTCACACCAAAGTGCTTCATTGTCTTCAGCAGGTTCTTTATAAAATAAAGATTGAATCAAGTAAATGATTCAGTTGCAGCAGCTTGATTAGGATGATATAATCAGCAGCTTGCAGTCTTCAAGTGTGTATGCTTGATGTAGCTTGAATGTAGAATACACTTGAAGAATTTCTCTGGATCAGTAGCTTTAAGTTCAGTAAGTTCAACAGGGTGTTTTTCAGCTCAGAATAATATCTCATCAAAGTTTTTCAAAATTCATCCATGTTGTTTCTGAGTTGAAAGGCCTCTATTTATAGACAAGAATGCATGTGACTTGTATTTGAAATTCAAATTAACCGTTCCTTATTTTTGTCCCATCTGATTTGTATTCTGTCACTATTCATAGGACTGACACTGTCAGAATTCCTTTTTGACAGTGCAGTCTGTCAACCCTTTGACTTGTATCCATTGGATAATAATCTGAATCATCCCAACGTCTGTTTAATCTCAGCCCTTGATTTGTTTGATAAGTCGAGGTAGTTGGTTTGTCATTTTCAATGTAATCTTCCAATGTAAACTTGAATTACCCGAGGTATTTCATTAGCGAGTTCATCGATCTATTTGTGATACATGTCGATCTCGTTGAACTCCAATTTCTTGTGTATAAAATACAATGCGGTGACTTCTTTTATCTAACTTTTATTTGTGAAATTAGATTACACCTTTTTGAATATAACCAAGTTCCAAACATCATTCAACTTATGGAACTTAGACCTTGTACACAAGGTATATGTAATCGATTTAGGTCATCACGGACTTGCCTAAATTTCGATTCCATATCCTTGACTTTAATTACTAAGTTTGATCCCTTAGCCTTCAGAAGCGAGTTTGAGCCCTCGGCCTTCAGTCTTCAGCAGGTTTCTGACTAGTCTACTGACCTATCTACCCTACTGATATTGACTAGTCTACTGATAAAGCTCAGCTGACCATTACAGTGCTTGTTTGAACAAACCTATTTATGAATCAAACTCTAATAAACCTATACATTTGATCTAGACATCTTTTTGCCTTTGCATTATAACAGCTAGTCTGGCACTCATCATCAAAACTAAAAAATAAGTCCAACAATTGGAGCTACTGGTTATAGGTCCATGGTCCCCGATGTGGCTTCTGTAATTCGGACTAATAATCTTGTTATTTGGGCCTCAGTGATAATTAATTGGCTGGGCTAATTAATTGATATGCATGGATATTATTTTGTTGAGCTAAATAATATAATACACATAAAAGACATTTTGTGTGGGCTTATTAACCCTAAGTGTGGCGCCATTTTAGTCTTCATTTAGCACAAGAATTAATTTTCTTGTGTTATGGAAAATAAAAGATATTCTTGATTGGTTGGATGACTTGTTATTTGATTTCCTATTGGTCAATAAATGTCACAATTAGTCATTAAGGAAAATATCTTTTTATTTTGTTTAATTAATTATTTATTTAATTAATTAAAACTTGGAGACCAAGGATTTACTCTCCTATAAAAGGAGAGTTATTCCAAGGGTAATGGGCAATGAAAAATTCGACCACCACACTTGTAAAAGAGAGAAAAAATTGTTTTTCTTGTCTAGGGTTTTTAGAAGAAGAAAAAATCTAAGTTTTTCTTGGTGTTGCATATCAAGGAGATTCGTGTATCAAGAAGGGTGTCCACCAACCGCAGTTTGGAGAACACATCGGAAGATCTTGGCTTCTCTTCCTTGTCAAGTGCAAGAGAGAAAGTATTGTTTGTTGCTTGTGTACTTTGAAGGTTGTGGGGAAGAACCTCTATCCGGAATATCTTCAAATCCTTGAACTTAAAGGTGTTGGTGTTGATGATCTTATATAACTCAGTTGAATGAACCATATGTTATTCACACTCCTAGAACTTTATACAACCGAAAGAAATTATGTCCTCATTTTTGGGTCTTAGGTAGAGCAAAACAGGACATGTTCTTGTTGCAATCAACCCTTCCAAGGATTTTCATATGGATGGGGATAAGTATGTGCAAAACATAAACTTGTGGCCAGCCCTCATGAATTCATGATTGATATTGCTGATGATGCAGACACTAAAATGATGATTGTTACAACAGTATCGCAATTTAGAATGTACAAATTGTTTTTCCATTTTATGTTTCTTATAAGAACTCATTTCTAATCTTCTTTTACTAAATCTTTGCCTTTGTTTTTGTTTAACCATTCATTCACCGTTTTGTTTTAGTTCAACCATTCCTTCTCCGCTTGTACTGGATTGTCTTGTTGGTGCTCATCTAAATCTTTTAATTGTTGTATATCATCGACTCCTCATGTAGTTTATGTTTGCCGAATGTTACCTTTTTGTTAAAAGTTTAATTTATTTTCTCCTTGTAGTTGGGTTCAGGTGTCGTAGGATGGTTAAAGGTCATGTCCATTGTTGTCTTTAATTTTCTTTGGGAACAATTCAAAATGACATTTTTTGGCATGCATCCTTGTATTAGTTAGAATGTTCCTGAGACAAGCCATTGTTTAAAAATAAGAATGGAGTCCGTCTTTAATGGTGTGTCTTCTTTTTCTTAAACAGCAGATTAAAAAAGGTTAGTGTTACTAATCCAATAATATACTAGATGACGATGCCGGAAATCGTCTATCAATAATTCCGGGCCGTATACATTTTGTGACAATCGATCCAAGAGAAAACAATAATGGGGATGGTTTTTGTGAGGAACATTTTATTATGTTTTGATGATGGCCATACTAGCTGTTATAGCAAGCCTAAAATAAGTTAGGAATCTCTGTATAAGTCTTTACTTAGAGTCTGACATGTTGTATAAGTTGAGTCAGACAAGTATTGTACTAGTTGGTAGGATGGCGAAGTAAAACAGAAATCCGGCAGAGTGAAGCCAACCAAGTACCAGCAGAGAAGCATGAAGATATATGGTCTGACTTATAACCAGGGAAGTCTGTGATGACCCTTGATAAGTCTATGTGATGAAATTCATTGATAAATATGGTGTACACTGATCTCACCCAAGTTAAGGATCAGTGAAAGTACAAGGACTCTTGTAAACTCAAAGAAATCAAGAAAGCAGTGAACCGGCAAAGTGAACTGACTATCGGCTGAGTAAAGACAAAGCAGTGAAGGAAGATCTGAATAGCAAAGTCAGAAGGATCACTTAACCGTTCATGGAACGGCCAAGTAAACTTTACTTGATCAGATTTTTAAGAATGAAGAAGATTTAGAGGATCAAGAATTAAATGCACAATCAATTGAGGATCAATCAAGGACGGATTTTATGATATACGTTTGAAGAAAATCTGATCACTAAAATCAAGGAGAATATAATTGAGGGGGAATTATGAGTTAAATCAAGGATTATTCCCCATATTAAATAGCCAACAGATGGAAATTCAAATCAGGGATTATCAAGGCTACAAATAGAAGGCATTGACCGACATAAAAAGAGAATAAGAATAACAATTAAATCTGAGAAGAAACAAGCAAAAACTCTGTCAATTTGAAAAGCCCTCTATATGTACTTAAAAGAAACATCTAGAGATCAACTCATAAATCAGAGCTCAAATTCCACATCAAGCACTGAGATTGATCACAAGTCTGTGAATCCAATTCACATCAACTGAAGCAATTGAATTAGAGGAATCTGAGAAGTTGTGATAGCTGCTGAAAGATTTGTTTTCAAGGAGCAGTGATAGAGACTGAGTCACTGAAGCTTTTGTAGCCAGGGAGTGATAGTCTTGAACATTGTGAAGCTTGTGTAGTCAAGGAAAATCTGACTATTGTATCTGTGAAAACAATAGTGAATTCCTCCAATCATCACAGGAGAAGAGTGGATTAAGGGATTACACCACCCTAAACCACTATAAACCTTTGTGTCTATTTACTTTCAGCAATTTACTTTACCGAACTTCATTTCATTGCATACTATATCTGTGATTGCATAATCTACTTTGAACCAACAGTTAAAGAAGGGACATATCCGCTGCCCAAAAGCTTTTAAATATAAGAAAAGTTTTTGAAACTCCACTATAGTCATTCACCCCCTCAGACTATTTTTACCCTTCTCTGGGACCAAAAATTGGTATCGGAGCAGTGTTCCTAGTATCAGAACCTATTCATATCTAATTTGTGGTAACAAGGAGATCACATATTTTCAAAGTAGTTTTCAAATTTGTGCTTTCTAAATTATTATCTTATTGGTACTTATGGATTCCTCAAATTTCATGTCAAAGGTACCTGTATTTAATGTTAACAATTTTGATGAATAGAAAATAAGGATGTTGTCTCATCTTGCCGCAACTCATGAGGAGATGCTGGATGTAATTAATGATGGCCCAATCAAGATCACAACTGTGATAACCACAGGAGTAGATCAAGGAAAAGAAATAGATAAACTCAAGAAAGATTGGACCAAGGTTGACAGGAGAAGAGCAAATCTCGACTTTGTTGCAAAAGACATGATCTTGAAGACTCTGGACAGTAATATGTTCATGAGGATCAAAGATTGCAAAATAGCAAAGGAGATGTGGGACAAATTAGCATTGATTAATGAAGGATCAGAAGCAGTTAAAGAAAACAAATTATCTGTTGCAAAACATAAATTTGAGAATTTCAAAATGAAGACTGGTGAATCCATTGACAAATAGACAATAGATTTTCAAGCATCATCAGTGAACTGCCGCAGCTTGGACATACATATCCACAGAAAGAAGTCTGTCTAAAAATCTTAAGAGGCTTACCTGAGAGATGGAAGATCATCACATCAGGAATCAGAGGGACAAAAAATCTTGCAAACACTGACACCTTGACTTTGATGTCTCAATTAAAGGCTCATGAATTTGAGTTGAACGGTGAAGACAGAAATCCAGCAGAGGCACACAGTGCCAGTGCACTGGTAGCACCACAGCAAAGCAAAACAGCTGATGCAAACGACAAAGAGACACATGAGCTGAAGGAACAGGTAGGCTTACTGGCTAAATGTTTTGACAGGTTTATCAAGAAGAAGCAATTCAAAAGAGGTTCATCATCATGCAAGAAGTCAAACACAAGCAAACACATGAAGAAAAAGGATGATGAATACAGATGCTTCAATTGCAAAAATAAAGGACACTTCAAGGCTGATTTCTGGAAGAAACAGATAAAGATGAGGAAAAGAAGAAGTACAAAACAACAGATAAGAGAAAAAAGATGAAGGCACTTAAAGCTGAAACCAGTAGTGAAAATGATGAAGACTTATCTGAAAATGATTCATATGAAGATGAGTCCAACAAACTAAGACAATGAAAAGGCATGTCTATATTATGGATAAGGAAAGGGATGAAACAGAGGTAACTTCTAGTTCATACTCATCATCAAGTGCATCCACATCTGACACTGCACAATCTTCTATTCTCCCATTAGATTCTCCAAACCTAATCCAAAATCTCATGAGTAAATTTGAAAAAATTGAGATGAATCATGAAATTCTGGAACATGAGTGAGAATCTAAGAGAGGAAAATAAAAGACTAAAGAAAGAACTGGATGGACTAAAAGCTGAACAAACAACTAAGGAAGTAAACTCACATGATCAACAAACAGCAGATGTACTTACATCAGGTGTTGACAGACCAGCTGAGAAAACCTCCCTACCAGTTAAGATCACCACTGCACCACTTAGTACACCAGCTTACAACCCCCCAAAAAGATTTGGATCCAGATTTGGTCTTGGCTATAATAGTCAGGATGAGAATAGAAACAATGGACAACACAATTCTGAATCTAGGACCAAGACTGGACCAAAATTCAGAAAAGGACAGACCATAGTTTCAACCACTCATCTTGTACTGGTGAAGTCAAACCCAGTGTAGTGAAACAACAGACTAAATCATCAAACCAGCTCATTAAAGGCAAAGGTTTTCTGAAAGATAAGGGAAGACTTTACCCTTCAGAGGATGATTAGAATGTTACACCCCTAAAATACAAGAAGAAACCATTTCATAAAATGCAACTTGTATTTAGGAAAAGCCAACCAAGGCATGTTCCTGGATACAAGAAGCTACATGAAAATAAGCTTCCTCCTGCATATTGGAGAGTGAGAAAGGATGCAAATGCACCAAAAAGTAGAGAAAAGTATTAGAATACCTTTAGTTGAAATATTAGATGTTATTCTGCCATGCCTTATACATATGAAGTTGATGACTTCAATTTATCCAAAAATAAGACTCTTTGGATACGCACTTGGAGTATGAGGCATGACTGCTAACAGGTATGGACCCAAACAGTGTTGGGTACCTAAACTTGGTTAATTTGTTTTGTAGGATGTCTGACATAGACAGTGGATGTTCCAGACACATGACAGGAAAGAAAAGATGTATGACTGACTTTAAAGCTTTTGATGGACCTAAAGTCACTTTTGGAGGCAAGGAAAACCCCGGCAAAATTAAGGGGGAAGGCACAATGCTTAAGAACAACTTGAAGATTCAAAATGTGGCTTATGTCAAGAGATTGAAATTCAACCTCCTAACCATCAGTCAATTCTATGACAAAGATTACAATGTGCATTTCAACAAAGAATGATGCAAAGTGATCCACAGCCAAACGAATACAGTTGTACTTGCAAGAAAGAGAAAAGACAATATGTATGTGGTAGATTGGAAGACTGTAAAGGCAGAAACATGTCTGCTTGTCAAAAATAAGCAATCAACCAGCTGGATTTGGCATTGAAAACTGAACCATCTCAATTTCAAGACCATCAACAAATTATCAAAGAATAAGTTAGTTGAAGGTCGCCAGAGATCACTTTCAAAAAGGAAAACCTCTGTGATGTATGTCAAAAAGGGAAGCAAATCAAGAGCTGCTTCAAGTCAAAGCCCTATCAATCTACAACAAGAATATTACATCTCTTGCATATGGATCTCTTTGGACCAATCACACCAGTAAGTGTGAGCGGGAAGAAGTACACTCCAGTGGTGGTAGATGACTTTTCCAAATTTACCTGGACCATATTCATGAACAAGAAAAGAGAGACACTCAAAAAGCTTCCAGATTTGCTAAGAAGAATTCAAAATGAAAAAGAACTAAAGATCATCAAGATCATATCAGATAGAGGCACAGAATTTCTAAATGAAATTATCAGAACCTACTATGAAGAATTTAAGTGGAGTACTACATCAACTATCAGCCGCTGGCACTCCACAAAAAAATGGTGTAGCAGAAAGAAGAAACAGGACACTCAAAGAAGCACTAAGAACAATGATTACAGAAGCATGCCTACCAAAAAGATTTTGGGCTGAAGTAGGAAACACAACATGCTATACTCAAAACAGATCAATCATCAACAAACATCATGGAAAAACAATATATGAGATATGGAATGGAAGAAAACCTAACATTTCATATTTACATATGTTTGGTTCTAAATGCTTTGTTTTAAACAGGAATCAACTTGATGAAAAAGTTGATGAAGCAATCTTCATGGGATATTTAGACACAAGTAAAGCTTTTAGAGTCCTCAACAAGACAACCTTGGTGATTGAAGAAACAATTCATGTAGTTTTTGATGAATCAAACATAAATGGTGATAGCTTGCAAGATCATCAAGAAGAAACTGAACTAAGACAAGTCTACATGAACACAACAGTACCAGCCACTATTCTGGACCACACCTTTGGCAATCAAGATGATGCACAAGCCAACACAACACAAGAAGCACCAACACACGAGCATGAAGTTGAGGCACAAGCTGAAGCTATTGATGAACCAAATCAAGAACAACTTCAACCTGATTTGAACTGGCTGAGAGATCATCCTGAAGAACAAGTCATTGGAGATATTCATACAGGAGTCAGAACCAGAAGACAACTGGAGAACATGCTAACTTGTTTTCTATCACAGGTGGAACCAAAGACAATAGATGATGAAATTCAAGATGCTGAATGGATTACAACCATGCAAGAGGAGCTCAAAGAATTTGAGAGAAATGAAGTCTGGGAACTTGTTGACAGACCAGACATGGCAAACATCATTGGAACAAAATGGGTGTTCAGAAACAAGATGGATGAACAAGGAACAATTGTAAGAAATAAAGCCAGGCTTGTTGCAAAAGGCTATTCTCAAGTAGAAGGAATAGATTATAATGAAACATTTGCACCAGTAGTAAGATTGGAAGCAATCAGACTTTTTTTGGCCTTTGCAGCTCATAAAGACTTCAAATTTTATCAAATGGATGTCAAAAGTGCATTTCTGAATGGACTTTTGGAAGAAGAAGTATATGGTGAACAACCTCCTATTTTTCAACTAAAAGGAAAGAAAGACAAAATGTACAAACTCAAAAAGGCACTTTATGGACTCAAACGGGCACCTAGAGCCTGGTATGAGACACTATCACAATTCTTGATCAACAATGGATTCAACAAAGGGACTATTGACAAGACTCTCTTCAAGTTAGAGGAAGGAACAAGCACCTTGTTAGTTCAAATCTAGGTTGATGAAATCATCTTTGGATCAGAAGATGAGAAGCTGTGTGAGAAATTGGCAAACCTGATGAAAAGCAAATTTCAGATGAGCATGATGGGAGAACTAAACTACTTTCTTGGTCTACAAGTGAAGCAAATGAAGGATGGTATCTTCATCAATCAAGCTAAGTATACAAAAGACCTGATACACAAATACGGTATGGATACAAGTGGCACATCAGATACACCAATGTGTGCAAGAGTTATTCTTGGAAATATGAAAGTGGAAAGGATGTTGATCAGATGCTTTATAGAGGGATCATTGGGTCTCTATTATATCTAACTGCAAGCAGACCTGATATAGCATTTGCAGTAAGAGTATGTGTAGGATGTAATATCACTGGATGGATCAAAGATCCACCCGATTACACAGCGGAAAGTACAAGATCCAGATCTAAACAAACAAAATACACGAATAATAAATCTAACCTACGAGGGGGTTAGATTGCTTACCAGTTTATGGTGAATAAACTTCAAAAACAATCTTCAATCCAAGATCCAAGCTAGATAAGAAGCCACGGTCTTCCAACGTGTGTCTCCGAGCAACACCAGGTGGATGGTGTTTCAAGCCGCCGGACCTCCTCGATATGCCACCTTAGAAAAACCCGAAGTTTTTCTAAAACTCAAACCCAAGTACCTAGGCCGAAAATTCTAAGCCTAATACTTCTCAAATGTTGAAAATTATGTGTTGTGAAAAAGCTTGGAGAACTCTCTTTATATAGGAGAGAAATCCTTGTCCTCCAAGGATTTATTTAATTAATACAAAATCAATCAAATTAATCATTTTCCTTAAAAAGATAAATCTAGAATATTCCCAAATTAATAAGGATATATAAAAGATTTTCTTTTCCTTAAATTATTTAACAAATAAATAATTTAATCACATGTTAAATGATTATCCAAGAAAACTAATTTCCCAATAATTAAATAACTTACAAAATGCGCCCAACCCTAATTAAATAAAGGTCCATATGCATTTTTTGACATATTGGGCCAAGTATACGAAAAATGTCTTTTCCGTGTATTTAATTATCTAGTCCAAATAAACAATTAATCCACATATCAATTAAACAGTCCAATCTAACTATTTAATTATAATTGAGGTGAAATGACGAAAAAACGTATATGCTATATTAGGAGCCACGTCGGGGACCATGGACCCATATTCAGTAGCTACAATAAATTAAATAATATTATCCGTCAGACCGAACAATAATATTCAATCTATTAATTCCGGGATTACACCACCAAAAACCTGAAACTGAACTCTGCCGAATATAGATAATTTACACTCAACTATGAGTCGAAAAGCGTCCACTGATATAATCATTACATACGGATAAATCCTCCATAGACTGTTCGTTACGATTCGGGATATTTCCGTAAACCCTTCTCGAAACCTCTTATCCTTATTTACCATTTACCCCCTAGTGACCAAATAGTTCATAACTAATATAATATGAATTGCGCGCATCGGTCAGTTTCTAGGATTAACAAATAAGGGAACTGTCTGTCTACTTCCCGAGGGAAGGAATGGATTTCATATCTATGATAGCACAGACTACTCACTCATTCCAGAATAGAGCCAACGAGAAGTGTCGGACCATATACTTCGAAGTGATCCTTACTAACACATCAAACTCTACCCTAGTCTATGCAGTCGTCTGTGATCACCTCAGGATTGAGATTAATCCATATATGATCATCTTGTGATTCGATAAGACTTCTCGATCACGGAATTATATCGAGAACTCAAATCAAATCGGTCCAGCCCTATATGATTATCATCATATATAAATGCCCCACTAGGTACCCTATTACCGACAGTCCGGATAAGACTGTCACACCTAAAGTGTTCTGGGCGCATTATTAGAAAATTAATCTTGAGACCCGTACTCAGATTAATAAACGCTACTGTTAGGAACATTTTATTATGTTTTGATGATGGCCATACTAGCTGTTATAGCAAGCCTGAAATAAGTTAGAATTCTCTGTATAAGTCTTTACTTAGATACTGACATATTGTATAAGTTAAGTCAGACCAGTATTGTACTATTTGGTAGGACGGCAAAGTAAAACAGACATTTGGCAAAGTGAAGCCAGCCAAGTACATGCAGAGAAGCAATGAAGACTTAATGGTATGACTTATAACCAAAGAAGTCTGTGATGACCTTGGATAAGTCTAAGTTATGGTTCAAGTGATGAAACTTAATGTTCAAATATGGTGTACACTGATCTCACCCAAACCAATGATCAGGGAAGTACAAAGATTCTCCTTAAACTGAAGTAATGAAGGAAACAGTGAATCGGCAGAGTAAACTGACTTTCGGCTAAGTGAAGGCAAAAACAGTGAAGGAAGATCTAAATGGCAAAGTCAGATGGATCACTCGACCGTTCAGAGAACGGCGAAGTAATCCTTATCAGAACAAAATTGAAATATGATGAAGATTCAGAGGATCATGCATTTAATGCACAATCAATAGAGGATCAATCAAGGACGGATTTTCTGCTATACATTTGAAAAAAAATCAGATCACTGAAATCAAGGAGAATGTAATTAAGAGGGAATCAAGAATAAAATCAAGGATTATTCCCCTCATTAATATAGCCAACGGACAGAATTTCAAATCAAGGATACTCAAGGCTATAAATAGAAGGCATTGACAGACAGATAAAAACAACGATCAAGAATAAGAAAACCAAGCAGAAACTATGTCAATTTGAAAAGCCTTCTCTCTGAACTTACAAGGATTCATCTAGAGATCAACTTAGACATCAGAACTACAATTTTATATTTAGCACTGAGATTGATCAATCAAGCTTATGAATCTCATTCACAATAAACTGAAGCAACTGAATCAGAAGTCATCTGAGAAGGAGTTGTGTTTGTGATAGCTGCTGAAGGATTTGATCTCAAGGAGCAGTGAAAGAGACTGAATCACTGAAGCTGTTGCAACCAAGGAGTAATAGTCTTGTAGATTGTGAAGCTTGGGAAGTCAAGGACAATCTTACTATTGTATCTATGAAAACAATAGTGAATTCCTCCAATCATCACAGGAGAAGAGTGGATTAAGGGATTACACCACTCTGAACCACAATAAGCCTTGTGTCAATTTACTTTCTGCAATTTACTTTACTGCATTCATTTAAATTGCCTAGATTATAATCTATATCCGTGATTGTCTAAACTGCTTTGAACTAACATAGTAAGAATGGACTTATGCGCTGCCCAAAAGCTTTTAAACACAAGAAAAGTTTTTTAAACTCCACTATAGTCATTCACCCCCCCTCTGACTATAGTTTTACCCTTCTCTGGGACCAACAATTGGTATCGGAGCAGTGTTCCTAGTATCAGAACCTGTTCAGATCTAATTTCTGGTAACAAGGAGATCACATATTTTCAAAGTAGTTTTCAAATCTGAGTTTTCTATTCATTCACATATAGATCTCTTATTTGTACTTATGGATTCCTCAAACTTTATGTCAAAAGTACCTGTTTTCAATGTTAACAATTTCGATGAATATAAAATAAGAATGTTGTCTCATCTTGCAGCAACTCATGAGGAGATGCTGGACGTAATTAATGATGGCCCAATCACAATCATGACTGTAGTATCCACGGGTGCAGATCAAGGGAAGGAAGTAGACAAACCCAAGAAAGATTGGACCAAGGATGACAGGAGAAGAGCAAATCTACACTTTGTTGCAAAATATATGATTTTGAAGACTCTAGATAGCAACATGTTCATGAGAATCAAAGATTGCAAAACAGCTAAGGAGATGTGGGACAAGCTAGCATTGATAAATGAAGGATCTGAAGCAGTTAAAGAAAACAAATTATCTGTTGCAAAACAGAAATTTGAAAATTTCAAAATGAGCTGGTGAATCCATTGATCAAATGGACAACAAATTCTCAAGCATCATCAGTGAATTGCAATAGCTTGGTCACACAAACCCCCAGAAAGAAGTATGCTTAAAGATCTTGAGAGGCTTACCTGAAAGATGGAAGATCATAACATCAGTAATCAGAGGAACCACAAACCTTGCAAACACTGACACTCTGACACTGATGTCCCAACTTAAAGCTCATGAATTCGAACTAAACGGTGAAGATGGTGCTCCGGCAGAGACACAAAAAGCCACTGCACTGGTAGCACCCCAGCAAAGTGACTTTGCCGACTGCATCAGTAAAGAGACACATGAACTTAAAGAACAGGTAGCTTTATTAGTTAAACGTTTTGACAGGTTTAGCAGAAAGAAGCCATTCAATGGAAACTCATCATCCAACAAGAGGTCAAGCTCAACCAAAGACATAAAGAAGAAAGATGATGAATACAGGTGCTTCAATAGGTCACTTCAAGGCTGATTTTCTGAAGAAAATGATGAAGATGATGAAAAGAAGAAATACAAAGCATCTGAAAAAAAAAGAAAGGCAAGAAAGCACTCAAGGCTGAATCTAGCAGTGAAAAGAATGATGAATCATCTGATAATAACTCAGATAACAGTGATGAAGAAGACAGCTCAGACAATGAAAAAGCATGTCTATGCCTCATGACCAAAGAATTAGATGAAGATGAAGGTGATAGCTCAGACATTGAGAAAACAAGCCTATGTCTAATGGCCAAAGAATCGATGGCGAGGTAACATCTAGCTCTTACTCTTCATCAAATGCATCCACATCTAACACTGCACAATCTTCTATTCTCCCTTTAGATCCAGCAGACCTAGTCCAAAATCTCATGACTAAATTTGATTAAATTGAGATGAATCATGAAATTATGGAAAAGGAATGCAAGGATCTAAGAAAGGAAAATAAAAGATTAAAGAAAGAACTGGATAAAGCAAAAGCTGAACTAACTAGTAAGGAGACCTACTCAAATGACCAAGAAACAGCGATGTTCATACATCTGCTGTTGACAGATCAGTTGAGAAGATTCCTCTATCAGTTAAGACCACAAATGAACCAGCTTACAAACCCTCAAAAAGGTTTGGATCCAGATCTGGTCTTGGCTACAACAGCCAGGATGAGAGTAGAAACAATGGTCAACACAATAATTCAGGATTATCAATGAACCAAAATTCAGAAAGGGACAGACCATAGTTTCAACGATTCATCTTGTACCGGTGAAGTCGAAACCCAGTGCAGTAAAACAGCAGACTAAATCATCACTCAAGTCAACCAAAAGCAAGGACTTTCTGAAAGGTAAAGGAAGACTTTATCCTTCAGAGGATGATTGGAATGTTGCACCTCCAAAATACAAGAAGAAACCATTCCATAATATGCATCATGTGTTTAAGAAAAATCAATCTTGGTATGTTCCTAGACACATGAAGCAAGTTAGGTTTCCCACTGCATAATGGAAAGTGAAGAAGGATGCAAATGCACCAAAAAGTAGAGAAAAGTATTAGAATACCTTCAGTAAAAATACTAGAAGCTATTCTTCCATGCCTTATATATATGAAGTTGATGACTTTAACTATCCAAAAAGAAGATCATTTGGATATACACTTGGAGTAGGAGGCATGACTGCTAACGGGTATGGACCCAAACAGTGTTGGGTGCCTAAACTTAATTTATTTATTTTGTAGGATGTTTTGTACATAGACAGTGGATGTTCCAGACACATGACATGAAACAAGAGATGGCTCACTGAATTTAAAGCTTTTGATGGACTCAAAGTCACATTTGGAGGCAAAGAAAATCCTGGCAAGATTAAGGGGGAAGGCACAATGCTCAAGAACAATCTGAAGATTCAAAATGTGGCATATGTCAAGGGACGTAATTTCAATCTGATGAGCATTAGTCAATTTTATGACAAAGTCTACAATGTGCACTTTAACAAGAAAGGATGCAAAGTCATTCACAGCCAAACCAACACAGTAGTGCTTGCAGGAAGAAGAAAAGATAACATGTATGTGGTGGATTGGAAAACAGCCAAAGCAGAAGCATGTTTGTTTGTCAAAAACAAACAGTCAACTAGCTGGTTATGGCATAGAAGACTAAATCACCTAAATTTCAAGACCATCAACAAATTATCAAAGAACAACTTAGTTGAAGGCCTGCCAGAGATCACATTCAAGAAAGAAAGTCTATGTGATGCATGTCAGAAAGGGAAACAAATCAAAAGTTCCTTCAAGTCAAAACCCTATCAATCAACAACAAGATTTCTACATATGTTGCATATGGACCTATTTGGACCAGTCACACCAGTAAGTGTAAGTGGTAAGAAATATACCCTAGTAGTGGTGGATGACTACTCAAAATACACCTGGACCATCTTCATGAACAAGAAGAAAGAGACACTCAAAAAGCTACCAGATTTGTTAAGAAGACTCCAAAATGAGAAAGAACTAAAAATCATCAAGATCAGATCAGATAGAGGCACTGAATTTCTTAATGAAATTATCAGAACCTATTGTGAAGAAAATGGAGTACTGCATCAATTATCCGCAGCATTCCACCCCACGGCAAAATGGTTTGGCAGAAAGAAGAAACATAACTCTCAAAGAAGCAGTCAGAACAATGATTGCAGAAGCATGCATGCCAAAGAGATTTTGGGCTGAAGCAGCAAACACAGCATGCCATACACAAATTAGATCAATCATCAGCAAACATCATGGAAAGACTCCATATGAAATATGGAATGGTAGAAAACCTAATATCTCATATTTGCATATGTTTGGATCAAAATGCTTTGTTTTGAAAAGGAATCAACTGCATGCCTTTGATGAAAATGCTGATGAAGCAATCTTTATGGGATACTCAGACACCAGCAAAGCATTCAGAGTACTCAACAAAAGAACATTGGTGATTGAAGAATCAATACATGTAGTCTTTGATGAACCAAATACAAATGGTGAAAGTCTTCAAGAACAAGAAGAAGAAGCAGCACAAAGGCAAGTGTATATGAATACAATAGTACCAGCAACTATTCTGCATCACAATTTTGGAAATCAAGATGACCCACAAGTCAATACAACAGAAGAGGCACCAGAACTTGAAGCTCATGTACAACATGAAATTACAGAAGCACCAAATGAAGAACAACTTCAACCTGACCTAAATTGGCTAAGAGATCATCCTGAAGAACAAGTTATTGGAGACATTCACACAGGAGTGAGAACCAGAAGACAACTGGAGCATTTGTTAATGTTGGTCCCTTGAAAAGGCTTTGGTTAAGTTTAGGGGGGTGAATAAACTTAACACTTAAAACTTTTGGAGTTAACAAACTCAAAGCAACTTCGGCGAGACCGCCGATACTTCGATAGTCCGTCGACCTTCGATAGTCCGGCGACTATTGAACTTACTGAATTTGTGCAGCGGAATTATATCAAAAATTAAGCCTTATTACTTGTTGTAAAATATGATACAAAGTATTAGATACTCAGTAGTTTATGTGTGTGATTTCAGTTTCTAGATTCAGTAGGTTGATGTGTGTAATAAACTAAATGCAGAATGTAAGTGCAGAAAGTAAGTAGGCAGATTTTATAGTGGTTCCAGGTGGTGTAATCATGTCAGTCCACTCTTCTCCTGTGATGTTGGAGGTAATTCACTAGAGATCTTTGAGATAGCAGTTACAAAGATTCCTATGTTGCTTGTCCTTCACCAATAACTATGGCTTCACAAACTGAACACTTGGAACAGTAGGATCGTCTTTGCTCCAAAGTCTTCCACTGGTCCTTGAAGGGTAGGATTGCCTCTTCACCAGCTCCACCACAAACAACAGTCTTTCACACAGATGTGCTTCACTGTCCTCAGCAGATTTCTTGTAAAATAAAGATTGAATCAAGTAAATGATTCAGTTGCAGCAGCTTGATCAGGATGATATGATCAGCAGCTTGCAGTCTTCAAGTATGTAAACTTGATGTAGCTTGAATGCAGATTAAACTTGAAGATTTTCTCTAGATCAGTAGCTTTAAGCTCAGTAGGTTCAGCAGGGTGTTTTTCTTGATAAGAAAATGCAGCTCAGAATTATCTCTTGTATTTTCTTAATTTTCATCATCTTTTTCTGAGTTGGAAGTCCTCTATTTATAGGTAGGAGTCCTTGTGACTTGTATTTGAAATTCAAATATAGCCGTTCCCGATTTTGTCCCATTTGACTTGCTTTCTTGTCACTATTCATAGTACTGACACAGTCAGACTGCTTTTTGACAGTTTGCAGTCTGTCCACCCTTTGACTTGTAACCATTGGATAAAGTTCTGAATCATCCCAACGTCCTTTTAATCTCAACCATTGATTTGTTTGATAAATCAGAGGTTGTTAGCTGTCCTTATCCTTGTTTTCTTCCAATGTAATATTGAATAAATCGAGATATATGTATCGACGAGGTTCATGAGTCTATTTGGAGTACATATCAGTAAGCTGAACTATAGTTTGCTGTGTTTAAAACACAATGCAGCTTACTTCTTTTATCTAACTTTTATTTATGAAGTTAGATTACACCTTGTTGCATATAACTAAGTTCCAATCACCATCCAACTTGTGGAACTTAGACCTTGTACACAAGGTATATGTAATCAGTTTAGGTCATCACAGACTTCCCTAAATTCTGATTCCATATCCTTGAATTTAATCACTAAGTTTGATCCCTTAGTCTCCATTAACTGAGTTTGAGCCCTCAGCCTTCAGTCTTTAGCAGGTTCCTGACTAGTCTACTGACCTAGCTACCCTACTGATCTAGACCAGTCTGCTGATATAAGTCAGCTGACCATTACATTGCTTGTTGATCAAACCTATACAAAGATCAAACTCTAATAAACCTATACATTTGATCTAGACATCTTTTTGCCTTTGCACTATAACAGCTAGTCTGGCACTCATCACTAAAACTTAAAAATAAGTCCAACAATTTCCCCCTTTTTGGTGATGATGCCAATACCCTCTCCTAACAGCAAAGCAAAAAGATTGAAACAAAAACAGAACAAACTTGGTCATTTCTCAATATAATCATTTGTTCAAAGTATTATAGTCTAGAATCAGCAAATATAAAACAGTGTAAAGTATGTTGATCTACTGTCTTCTTTCCCTTTCTTCTCTTGCTTTTTCTGCTTGTTCCTGGTAAGCTCTTATTTCCATGATCATCTCTCTCATCCATTCATTTTCAATCAGAGAAAAGTTGATGTGAGGATTCACTTCTTTCCACCAATACCATGCTTCAGGTAGAGTAAGATTTATCTGATGTACTCTAAAGCCCAACCGCATGTATACTTCCTTGAATTCATTGAGTGACTCATTTGTATTTGTGGTAGGCAAACTCCTTTCACCTCTACCACCTCTTCCACCTCTTCCACCTTTCTTTGAAGCCCCCATGGCTTTAACTCTTGCCTCCCGAAATTTCAAGCTCAAGAATGAGTTAAGACCTTCATGAAAGCCCTTGTCATGATAAGGTCTTCTTCTGTTGTTGTATACATTCTTGTATTGTTTGAGAAGATCATCAGTAAGTGGAAGTGTGCCAGGTGCAGGTTCTCTAAATGCATTTGTATCAGCTTCCCATCTTTTCTTTGCAAAAATCCTAGCAGCCTCTTTTGCTTCTGATGTTTGCTCTTCCCCCTTATTGGCATCATCAACAAAACGGGATAGCAGGCCATGTACACTTTCCTGTGTGAGCACTAGGTTGTTCAGTTGACCTTCCATTATTTCAGTCCTAGTGTCCACAGTTGTGATCCTTCCTTGCAATGTTTGCTCCAGTAGATTTATCCATTCAGTGATCATAGGATCCAATTCAGTAGGTTGAAGTGTTCCAGCAGCCTCAGCAGGTTTAGGTGTCTCAGCAAGCTTATCAAGTTTTTGATGAATAGATGCAAATTGGTCTTTCAAAAACATGTCTTTCAGTGTATTACCTTGCCTAATCCCTCTTACATCTTGAGTAAGGTCAGCAAGAGCATATTGAGTGGAGGTAATATTAGAAGCAACAGTTTCAGTGGTTCTTCCTCTATTCTCCACTAAATTCATTAAATCTTCAAATCTCTGCTCTTGCCTGTCCAGTTGAGTTCTTAAGTTTGTTATGTCATTCCTGACTGCCCTCAACTCTTCCACAACATGTGCTGGTACCCCACCAGCCATTCCTATAGCAGCTCCTTCAGCAAGCTCTTCTACATTGTATTGTTGCCTCTGTCTGTTGACAACTAAAGCATAGCTCTTATCTCTTTCAGCAAGGTTAGGTCCTTGGAATTCTTCTAGAAAGGGATCAAGAGCAGGCTCTTCAAAAACTGGTACAAAAGCCTATTGAGGTTCTTCATCAATATGGTCTTCCTCAGGCACTTGAAACTCATCATCACTGTAGTCATAATCCAACAGTTGCTCCTCCTCATCAATAACAGCAGTCTGCTGACTATCTTTCCTTACAGTAGTCTTGTCTCTAGTAGGCTCCACTACAGCAGCCTGTTCTACAACAACAGCAAGGGTTTCCTCCAAACCCAAAGATTGTTCCAACCTTTGTCCAGGTGCTGTTTGAGACTCGGCAACCTGTACCTCCTGTTCCAACCTTTGCTCAGGTGTTGTTTGAACCTCAGCAGCCTGAACCACCTGTGCCACAATAACCTGATCAGGGAACACATCCATATTTTCTTTTTGAAACTCCCCCATATCAGGAATCCTTCTTATAAAATTTCCAGCCTTGGATAAAGTGTCCTCAGTGTCAATGCAGTCTTGATATTGAATTGAATTCTCTGAACTGGCACTAGGTTCACTATGATCAGTAGCCCTCTCATCATCCAAATCTACATTCTGTTGATCCTCAGGTTGTTAAATAGGTTCAACAACAAACAAATCATCTACCTCACCAACCAATCTGTTTGCACCAATATCTATTCCTTCGTTGATTTGTGCCTCCAGTTCATCTATGGTGAGATTTTCCAAATCCTCATCCATTTGTCCAGTTTGCTTTCTCTCAGTGGACTGATCAGCATCAGTGGGCTGCACCACTCTTGGTTTATTAATCATTGCAGTCCCACTAGTTTCTCCTGGACCTGATGGATGATCACCACCAGAATCAGATGATGATGATGAGTCATCACTGTCATCTATGGGGTCCCTAAACTTGGTACCCTCTTCTTTTTGTTGTTCATAAAAAATATCCATCAATCATGATTGCAGCAGAGAGGTATCACCTAGATCCAACAAATTTTCAACTCCCAACTTATCAAGCGCCCATTCTTCAAAATCTGTCATTGGTTGTGCATCAGGCTTTTGCCTCTTGTAATATCCAAATTTCCATTGGAAATAGTCAGCCACTTGTTGGAGTTTAGGATCAACAAACTCCTCTTTCTTCTTCTTCTCAAGCCTCTCAAATGGCATAGTTGGTTTCCTGGGAGCTGTTTGTTCACTCTGCTGACCCCCAAAGGTCGCAATTAGCAGAGTCAGAGTGTCTTCAACAGATGCATTTAGGTCAGTAGGTTGCTCAAGTTGTACATTTGTTCCTACTACCTCCATCTGTACCACACTTGGTTCCCCCTGACTTATATGCTCATCAGCAGGGTTAGCAGCAGACTGCTCTTCCCCTTGAACTATTGCAGGAATTGCAGGGTCTTGAACCAATGTTTCAGTTACCACAACAGGTGCAGACTCAGTTGTTTGTTGTGGTTCTTCTACAAGTTGCTCAACAACAACTTGTGCAGTTTCAGTAGGCTCAACAGCCTTTGCAGGGGAGGATTCAGTAGTTTTCACAGCAGGCTCAGGGTCAGTAGTGTGCTGTGATTCTCCAGCAGGTTGCTCAGAAACAACCTCTACATCCTCAGTAGGCTTGATAATAGTTAATGGCTCAGCATCAATAGCCTCACCTACTACTTCTACTTCTTCCTCTACTTCTTCTTCTTGTTCCCTTTGAGCCTCCAAGACTCTTAATTCCCTTTGCCATGTTTCTTCTTTTTGGCAATCTCTTTCATCCTTTTGAAAGTGGATCATCTTCAAGATCAATGACTTTCCTTTTTCTACTAGCTTCTTTCTGTGGCTCCTTCAAAACTTCAGCAACAGTCTATTTCTTAGCAACTACGGCGCAGGTCGGTAACCTCAATCTATCGGGCCCTCACGGACTCAAATACCGTGCTTTGTTTGCTTTCTTGTCTTTCTAGGCTTTACTAACTCTGTTATTTTTCTAGTATTTGCAGCCTTTCTTTTCTCAGTAACTTTCTTTGATGCAGCAGGTTTGACAGTTTGTTAACCTGCTCATCACCAGCATCACCATCATCTCCACCATTATCACTATCAGCAGCCTCATCAACACCTTCTTCATCATCATCCAGACCAGGGATAGGATAGTCAAACTCTTTCTTGTATCTGGATTTATTTACCTTTTCTGGTGCAACATCAGCAATTTCTAAATGATTCAGCAGGGCCTGAACCATTAATCTTAAGGGTAAGGCCTTGGATTTCCTTGTCCCTTATTTTTCTTCTTTTGCAACCTTCTTCATATAATGAATAAAGTATCCAGCCCAATCAAACTTCATACTTCTGCAAATAATCATCATCAGTTCGATTTTGGGTCCTGATAGTGTGACCATGCTTCCAATGAGTCCTAGGATGTTCTTTGCAATAATCTTGCTCAGCAGGTTGTACTCAAATCCAATGTGTTTCACATTAATGCCTGGAATTGATTTGATGGCATTATTGGTCTTGATTTTGTCAACAAAATCCATCTTTGACAATCCTATTTCCTCAGGATTTGTTGGAGCATCTATTACTTCTGCAAAGCCAAAAACTTCCCTCAGTAGATTTGAGGAAACTTCAATCTCCTGAGCATTTACTGTGGTGGTGAATGCTTCTCTTCCTTGTCTTGTTACAATATTTCTCCAGAAGCTAACAACATTTGTGTATGAGATTGTTTCCAGTCTTATGTTAAGCACATTTTCCAAACCTTCATAGCTCCTTATTATTCGACCAATATTGATAGCTAGTTTTGTTTGATTAGCATCAACAACAAAAACTCTTACACTTTGACTAGTTCCAATTTGAACATCATCCTTTTCGGCCATTGTTATAAGAAAAAGATGAAGAAAATAACTTCTCAAATCTGTGTTCACACAGTGTAAATGCAGAGAGATAGCAGATTGAGAGTAGAAGTATCTTCTATGTAATAGACTATGTATATATAGACAGTTGCAGTTGTAACTGTCAGAACATGTACAGTGCTATTAACCACGATTAAATCTGAGTGAATGCGGTCTTGACACGTGGTCCATTACTTTCTCCATAACGTTTGTAACCGTTAGATCGTGTTAACTATGTGAAGAGAGTTTGAGAAAGTAATAATACTTGAGTAAACTCCAACTTATTTATTCATGTTGAAAGAATGAGTATAAATAGATACAAGAGAGGATCCTTACAAGAGAGGATCCTAGCTAGTAAAGTAAAAGTAACTAGAGCCGGCTACAATAAATGCTAGAGTCGGCTATGTCAATGCTATTACATAATAGGACAAATGATAGTTACTTTATGACTATTAGGACATATTAATTGTTTATTCAATGCAATTAATATGTCCCTTGATAGAAAGTAACACGTTACATTGTAACATGTTATGAGTGTAATAATAATGTAATATTAACCATAGTATTTCCACACCCCCCTCAAACTGGGTTGTATATGTTTATACAGCCAAGTTTGCTACTCCATCGAACATAAGTGGTGGTATGGCCTTGGTGAGAATATCGCATTCGATCCGCCGAGGGAACATACCGGAGTTGAATAATCTTAGCATCAATCTTCTCCTTTAGGAAGTGTCCGTCAATGTCCACATGTTTGGTTTTATCATGATGGATGGATCCTCTCGCCATGCATAAGGCTGAATTATTGTCACAAAACAGAGTGTGATAGGTTGTCGAAGAGGTTGCTTTGAAGTTCGGTGAGTACCCTTTTTAGCCACGAGCTTCACAAATGCCAAGTACAAGTGCCCCGAGTTCGGCTTCAAAGATCGCTTCTTGACACGAAGAGGGTCGTTTCTTGCTTCTCCAAGTAACTAGGTTTCCCCATACATATGAGCAATAGCCCGTGGTAGATCTTTCGTCAATGTGACATCCACCCAATCGGCATCGGTGTAGACCTTGATTGATCTATCGGGAGACTTGGTGAAATGTAAGCCCGGCCGGGGAGTGGACTTCGGTGTACCTCGCATCCCGTTTACGCATCCCAATGTTGCTCGGTAGGGCAATGCATGAATCGGCTAACCGGATCGACGCCATATGCAATATCGGGTCTTGTATGGGACGGATAAATGAGTTTCCCTACAAGTCTTTGATATTGATCCTTTCGACAAGCAATGTCACCATGCAAACAGGTATTGCGGGGTCTACCTGGGGATACAGCAGGTTTGCATCCCAAAGATGCCGGTTTTCCTTCGGCGGAGTCCAAGACATACTTCCTCCGTGAAACAGATATACCCCGGTTGTTCCTAGCTATTTCCATACCAAGAAAGTACTTGAGGTAGCCCAAATCTTTAACTTGAAATACTTTTGCCGGCGGGGTCTTCAAGTGTTGGATCTCGACGGGGTCATCACCAAGAAGGATGATATCATCCACATAGACAATAAGAATGGACCTTTTATGGTTTGTTGTTTTGATAAACATTGTGTGATCCGAGTTGCATTGATGGTATCCAAGCAGCGGCTTTAACCACGTAGTGAGTTTGCCAAACCAGGCTCTAGGGACCGCTTTAGGCCATATAGAGATTTCCTCAATTTGCAAACTTTCCCTTGAGTGTGAGTGTTGGAAAAACCAGGAGGCACATTCATATAGACTTCCTCATTAAGGTCACCATTTAGGAAAGCATTCTTGATATCCAATTGGTGTAGAGGCTATCAAGTTGGACAAGAATTAAGATCGCACCACGACGGTGTTTAGTTTTGCCACAGTGCAAAGGTTTCCTTGTAGTCAAGGCCATATGTTTGAGTGAATCCCCTTGCAACCAGCCTAGCTTTGTATTTGTCAATAGTACCATCAAGCATTGTACTTGATAGTGAATGACCATTTGCGGCTTACCATCGTCTTCTTTCCATGTGGGAGAGTGGTGAGATCCCAAGTATGGTTGTCAAGGAGAGCGATCATTTCGGTTTTGACGGTACCGCCTTCCACTTATCATGTTGGAGAGCTTCCCGTATATTCTTAGGAATAGAGTGAGAATCCAAGTCCCGTGTAAACATGGCAAAAACGGTGATAACCGATCATAGGATAGATAATTATGAATAGAGTGATCGTAGTGCAAGATCTCTTTCCCTTCCCGATAGCAATAGGTCCGTCATCAACGTCGCGGGCCGCCGAGAGTCGGTGGGGTGCCGAGGTTCGGTCCGTTGTGACTCGCAGGTTGCCGAGTGTCGCAGTCTCCGGTTCGGCGGGCTCGGGTCGTAGACTCGGTTCGGGGAGGTTGCTGAGGATCAGTAGGATGCTGAGAGTCAGTGGGGTGCTGAGGTTCAAGAGTTTGCTGAGGGAAAGGATTTAGGTCAAGTTCAATCAGGTTTCCATCAGTGACTTCCTCAGTGGACTTGCTGTAGTAGGGAGTCCTTTCAAAGAACTTTACATCCATAGAATTGTAAAATCTCTTTTCAGAAGGAGAGTAACACTTGTAACCTTTCCTGTCCTTTGCATATCCTAGGAAAATGCACTTGTGAGCTTTGGGATCAAGTTTGCTTCGTGTTGGGCATGGATATAAACAAATACAAGACAACCAAAGATTTTTTGTGGTAATTGGGAAATAAGATGAGGGCGGGGAGTGTGTGGTTAGGAGGGTTTGGATAGGAGTTTTGAAGCCTAACACTCGTGGGAAGTCCGTTGATTAAGTATGTGGCGGTTAATATAGCTTCACCCCACATATACTTTGGGACATGGGTAGTGAACATGATTGATCGAGCCATCTCCGGTAGGTGCCTGTTCTTTCTCTCGGCAACCCCATTTTGTTGAGGTGTTTCCACACAACCGCCGATATGGACAATCCCCTTATTCATCAAGAAATTAACCGAGGTTAGACTCATAGTATTCAAGAGCATTATCAGTCTTTAAGATCTTGATCTTAGTGTCAAATTGAGTAGAGATCATGTTGTAGAATTCCTGAAAAACTGGTCCAACTTCAGATTTATCCTTCATTAAAAACAGCCATGTGTTCCTGGTATGATCATCAATGAAAGTGACAAACCACCTTTTTCCTGTTATACTTTTTACCCTTGAAGGTCCCCATACATCACTGTGAATTAAAGTGAAAGGTGTGGAAGGCAAATAAGGTAGTTTGGCATACACAGATTTGGTAAGTTTGGCAAATTGACAAATATCACATCGAAGATCATTGACATTACATCCCTTAAATAATTCAGGAATTACAGACTTCAAATAACCAAAACTTGGATGTCCTAGTCTATAATGCCATAACATGATATTATCTAAGGTTTGAGTGCAGGCTGCTGAGGCAGATTCAGTCTTCAGTCTTCTGTCTTCAGCAGGGTCGACCACATACAATCCTAAGCAGGGTTTAGCCCTCCCAATCACTTCCTGTGAAGAAGGGTCCTGGAAAGTGCACTGATTCTTATTAAAAACAACAGTCCAATTTAAATCTTTTGCAAGTCTACTGACAGATATGAGATTGCAGTCTAATTTTGGAACAAATAGGACATCCTTTAGACATATCTTATTAGTGAGTTTAACATTTCCAAAACCTTTTGCACGAGAGATAGATCCATCAGCAGTCTTAACATTGTGAATTTGTTGACATGGCATAAGGTGAGTTATGAGGTTTTTATTACCAGTCATATGGGAGGAGGCCCCGAAATCAACAATCCATGTTTCATTACTAATAGAAGAGTAGAATTTACCTGCACTAGCCTGAGTAGCCGTGTCAGTAGAGGTACTACCTTCTTTTTGTTGAGTGAGGAAAGCTTTGAATGCGAGAACCGAGCATTCAACTTGTTGTCATTCTCCTCTTCATGGACATGCCCGCCCGACTTTCCCGGTAGGTTTGAGGGATTTAGGCATGCCATGTAGCTTCCAAAGACAAGTGTCCTTGGTGTGATTTGTGCGTTTGCGTGCTCACGAACAAACTTTCCGGTTCTATCGCAGGCTTCCCGACGGTCTCGTAACCTCGGCGGGCTTCCCGATGGTCGGCAGGTAGCACTCTCACGGGGTTGTCGCGGGGAGTTCAGCAGCATCACTTTCCTCTTGCTTTCCTCATGTTTGACTTCAGCAAACATGGATTTGAGATTGGGGAGAGGTTTTGTGGCAAGGATTCTTCCTCTAACATCATCAAGAGCAGGATTCAGTCCAGTAAGAAACTTGAATACTCTCTTTTTCTCAATAATGTCCTTATAAAGGGTAGCATCTTTGACATCATTCCAGGGGTGAGTTTCCAGCATATCTAGGTGTTGCCATGCCCTAGACAGTTGGTTGAAGTATTGAGTTATAGACATATCTCCTTGCCTGCAGTTTTGAATCTGAGCTTCAAGTTCATACACTTCGAGGTATTGTCTTTCTTGGAGTAAAGATCCCCGGCATTATCCCGCATTTCCTTTGCGGTATCATACATCATAAAGTTCTCACTAATCTCTTTTGTCATTGATCTTGTGAGAATGGTCATGACTTGATTATTAGCAGTATCCCATGCTTCAAATCCTGGGTCATCTTCAGCAGGGGCAGGTTTAGAGCCGGACAGGTATCCCATCTTACCTTGTCCAGAGATGTACATTTTCATAGATCTTGACCATAGCAAATAGTTGTTGCCATCAAGTCTATGATTAGTATAAGATGAAGATTCAGTGACCCCAGTCTGCTGAGGCACTGGGACTCAACTGAAGGTGAGGAAGCTTCAGATAGTGAAGACATTCTTGATTCAGCAGGGTGCTGAGAGTTTGCAGCGGATTTCAGGAGTTTAAGGCTCCGATACCATGAAGAGAGTTTGAGAAAGTAATAATACTTGAGTAAACTCCAACTTATTTATTCATGTTGAAAGAATGAGTATAAATAGATACAAGAGAGGATCCTTACAAGAGAGGATCCTAGCTAGTAAAGTAAAAGTAACTAGAGCCGGCTACAATAAATGCTAGAGTCGTCTATGTCAATGCTATTACATAATAGGACAAAGGATAGTTACTTTATGACTATTAGGACATATTAATTGTTTATTCAATGCAATTAATATGTCCCTTGATAGAAAGTAACACGTTACATTGTAACATGTTATGAGTGTAATAATAATGTAATATTAACCATAGTATTTCCACACTATGGTTATAAAGGATTGAATAAATATCCCGCCATTTACTTTTTGACTTTTATAAGTTTGACTGAGTAACGTTTCATTCAGCAGCCTTGTCATCAGCAGGGTTGGCTCAGCAGCATGCTAACAAATATGCCTCAGCAACCTGCTGACAGTGTAACTCTGCTGATCTTTGATTCCTTCTTGTTTTGTTCAATTGATAATACAAGATGAATTTTAATACCAATGACTGATCTGTCAAGTGAGCTCACCCAACATGACAAAGACCAATCCCCTTGGAAACTTCATTTGCTCAATTGTTCAAAAATAAGTACATGGAATTGTTGATACCAATGACTAATCTGCTAAGTGAGCTCACCCAACAAAGCAAAGACTAATCCCCTTGGTGAATTCCAGTACATTGCTGATTATCAGTCAACTTTAATAACTCCAAGTTCAGTCCTTAGTTTAGCAAATCTTTCACTATCCAGTGGTTTAGTGAAAATATCAGCAAGTTGATTTTCAGTAGGGATATAAAGAACCAACACATCTTTCTTTTCAACATGATCTCTTATAAAATGATGTCTTACATCAATATGTTTGGTTCTTGAGTGCAAAACAGGATTTTCTGTGATTGCAATTGCACTTGTGTTGTCACACATGATTGGAATTTCTCTTTCTTCAATTCCATAATCCCTTAATTGTTGTCTTAACGACAGTATTTGTGCACAGCAGCTTCCAGCAGCAATGTATTCAGCTTCAACAGTGGAAGTTGATATTGAATTCTGTTTCTTGCTAAACTAGGAAACCGGTCTATTTCCCATTAACTGACAGGTTCCTGTTGTGCTTTTTCTATCAATCTTGCATCCAGCATAATCAGAATCTGAGTAGGATATAACTTTGAAGCTTCCATCCTTGGAATACCATATCCCTACTCCCAAAGTCTCCTTTAGATTTTTGAGAACTCTTTTGACTGCACCTAAATGACTTTCTTTAGGTTTAGATTGAAATCTTGCACAAACACCAACAGCAAAGGATATATCAGGTCTACTGGCAGTGAGGTACAACAGACTGCCTATCATCAATCTGTATAAGGTCTGATCAACATCTGTGCCTTCTTTGTCTTCATCCAACCTCATATTTGTACTCATAAGAGTTGATATCTTGGTGTTGTTTTCCATACCAAATTTCTTCAGTAACTCCTTGGTATACTTGGTTTGATGAATGAAGATTCCATCTTTCATCTGTTTGACTTGCAACCCAAAAAATAGTTCATTTCTCCCATCATACTCATTTTGAATTTACTCTTCATTATATTTGCAAACTTTTCAAATAGCAATTCAATTTCAGAACCAAAGATTATGTCATCAACATAAATTTGTACCAGCAGAGTGCTGTCCCCTTCATTGATTCTGAAAAGAGTCTTGTCAATGGTGCCTTTTGTAAAACCATTGTCCACCAAGAATTGGGATAGAGTCTCATACCATGCTCTTGGTGCTTGTTTCAAACCATAAAGTGCTTTATTGAGTCTATACACTTTATCTTATTGATCTTTAACTTCAAATCCAGGAGGTTGCTGAACATACACTTCCTCCTCTAGAATGCCATTCAAGAATGCACTTTTGACATCCATTTGATATACTTTGAAGTTTTTATACGCATCATGTGCCAAGAATAATATGATAGCTTCCAATCTTGCAACAGGGTCATATGTGTTATCAAAATCTATCCCTTCTGCTTGAGAATAGCCTTCTGCAACTAGTCTGGCCTTATTCCTTACAATGGTACCAGATTCATCAAGTTTGTTTCTGTATACCCATTTAGTGCCAATTATATTTTCATGATTAGGCCTATCCACTAGTGTCCAAACTTGATTTCTTTCAAATTCATTTAATTCTTCTTGCATAGAAATTATCCCATCTGCATCTGAAATTGCTTCTTCAACAACTTTAGGTTCAACTTGAGATAGAAAACAAGTAAACATTGCTTCTAATTGTCTTCTAGTCCTCACACCTTGATGTATATTGCCAATGACTTGTTCAGCAGGGTGATCTCTTAACCATTGTGGATTCTGGTTAGATTGATTCTCAGGAACCTCATTTTCAGTAGGGTCTAATGTTTATTCAATAGGGGGTTCAGCAGATCCTTGAATTGCTTCAGTTGTTGCATCAGTAGTATTACCAGCAGGTTGTTTAGCAGGGGCAGAATCAGAAACCTTTAAGTCATTGAACCTTTCCAGCACTTCAACTCAATCTGCAACAGTGACTTGTAGATTCTCAGCAGGGTCACAAGCTTGATCTTCCATACCAGTGAACTTAGGTTCATCAAACACAACATGGATTGTTTCTTCATGTTTTAATGACCTTTTGTTCAGTACCCTCGAATGCCTTGTTGACTGAAGAATATCCCAAGAAAATTCCTTCATCTGATTTAGGTTGGAATGTCTTCAAATGTACCTTATCATTCAAGATAAAACGCTTGCTTCCAAATGGATGGAAGTAGGATATGTTAGGTTTTCTTCCATTCCAAATCTCATAAGGTGTCTTCAGCATCTTCTTGTTCACTGAGGTTCTCGTTTTGTGTATAGCATCTCGTATTAAGCTGCTTGACCCAATATCTTTCAGGTAGAAATGCTTCACAAATCATATTTCTTCCTGCTTCTTTTAGAGTTCTATTTCTTCTTTCAAAGCAACCCCATTTTGTTGAGGTGTACCAGCAGCAGCAAGTTGATGTAGTACACCATTCTGTTCACAGTATTCTCTTATAACTTTATTGAGAAATTCAGTACCCTCGTCTGATCTTATTTTTAATACTGTCAAACTCTTCTCATTTTGTATTCTCTTCAAAAGTTCAGGCAACTTTTGAAGTGTCTCACTTTTCTTGTTCATAAATATCACCCAAGTGTACCTTGAATAATCATCCACAACTACCAAGGTGTACTTCTTTCCTGTAACACTTGTTGGTGTAACTGGTCTAAATAGATCCATATGCATCAGCTCCAGGACTCTATTAGTTGATTGCTTAGTCTTTGATTTGAAGCTTGACTTTGTCTGTTTACCTTGCTGACATGCATCACATATAGTATCCTTTTTGAATGTGATCTCAGGTAAACCAATCACCAGTTTCTTCTTCACCAACTGATTGATATCATCAAAATTTAGATGATTCAACTTCTTATGCCATAGCCAATTAAGTTATGATTTGGTATGCACAATCAGACAGGTTTCTGGAATTGCAGTAGACCAATCCACAATGTACATGTTTTGTTGTCTTCTTCCAGCTAACACAACTTGATCACCTCTTTCACTAATGACAGTACAAGTGTTTTTGTCAAAAGTGACCTTGTATCCCATGTCACATAATTGTCCAGTGCTCAGCAAGTTGTAGTCCAGTCCTTCCACATATGCAACATTTCCGATTGTTAGTCCATTCCTCACAAGTATGCCATATCCTCTTGTGTATCCAGGTGTATTCTTGTTGCCAAAATTCACCCTTGGACCATCCTTTGCCACATAGTTTGACAAACAGTGCTTATTCTTTGACATATGTTTGGAACATCCACTGTCAAAATACCAGACACCCTACAAAACAAAGTTAATGCATTTTAGCTACCCAAAACTGTTTGGGTCCATAATGGTCAGTGGTAAGCATGAACCCTGGCATGTTTCCATAAGGTCTTCTCCTAAATATGTCATACTTTGGTTCATACATGTATTCTACACATTCATAAGGTCTAACAATTGGTTGTGTAGGATTCACATATGCTTTCTGGCCTTTTGGTATGTAATGCTGCTTGAAGTGATTTCTATTGTTAGAAGCATTAGCATAACCATTGGATTGATGTCTGTTAGGAACAGCTCTGTAATATGGAGTCTGCTGAGGTCCCTGCTGAGGCCTTGTATAAGTCCTCTGCTAAGTCCTCTGCTGATTCCATTGCTTAGGTTTTACCCTAGCAGCATGATTATACTTGCTGTTTCTAGTAGTAGGTGCAGGAATATTTCAATCATCATCAGTAGGGAACAATCTACCTTTCCCCCTAAGATAAGTATCCCTTGAATGATTAACATTTTTGTGTTTAGGATTCTTATCCTTGGAATATTTCTGGTTTTTCCCTTTTTGTGGTCCTGCAGACTTGGTAGTAGGTCTGCTATCAGTAGGTCTAGAAGGTCCAGCAGTCCTACCTTTGGATTTACCCTTTTTGTTAGGTACTGATGTCCTTTTAGACTTTTGATTTTGCCTCTTTGAAGCATTCTCAATAGGCTTCACTGCCTCAACAACCCTTTTGGGAGTTGGATCTTGTGCAGGCACAAACTTAGGACCAATTCTGGTACTAGGTTCAGTGACCTTACTGGATCCACTCTTGTTGGATTGTTGAGTTCCAAATCCAAACCCTGTCCTATCACCATAAGGCTTTCCAGATTTGAATGCAGTGGATGAAAAAGATGGTTCAGCAGACTCAGTAGCTACTGAATGTTCAGCAGGTTTATGCCGATTCTGTCTAACCTCTTTTTCCTTACCATTACGAATTCTTAATTCAGCATTTAATCTTTCAACTTCTAATTGAAGAGCTTCTTTTTCAGCCTTCACAATCTCATAACCAGATTGTATTATCCTCAGTTGATTAAGGATGGCATCCAAAGTTTCATCATTGTCAGAATTTCTAGGATTTGAACCACAAGTTGATTCACAAGTCACTTCCAGCAGGAGTGTTTATTGATACAGTATTGTATACCTCCTCTGTTTCATCCATATTAGCCATTAAAGCATAATCTTCCATATCAACAACCAGTGTTGTGTCATCAGATTCATTTCCTTTTTCGGATTCCACTTCATAACCTGATTCATCTTCAGCAACCATAGCCTTCTTGCCATGTCTTCTTTGTTGACTCTTGGTCTTCAGTAGGTCTGGACAATCAGGTCCGAAATGTCCAGGATTTTTGCAGTTGAAGCAAAGATAATCATGTTCCTTACTTTGTTTTAACTCAAGACTGTCAGGTTTGAAGTGTCCTGGTTTCTTGCATTGAAAGCACAAGTAATCATTGTCTTTTCTGGAATCATCCTTCTTCTTTTCACTGAATTTCTTAGTGAAATTCCTTGGAGAACCCTTTCCAGATTTCGTCATCTTGATTCTCTTGCTCAGTAGGGCAATCAGCTCTTGCATCTCATCCAGTAGATCATCTTGAGCTCCTGATATTTCTTCTTGATGTTTGGCAGCCAAATCAGTTGTCTTTGGTTCTTCCTTTTCAGTGGTAGGAACCAATCTCTTGCTGAATTCATAAGCTTTAAGATCTGAGAATAATTTGAAGGTATCCTCTTCATGTAACTTCCCCATTTCTTCTATGGCAGTGACTTTCATCTCCCAAACTTCTTTGTCAGGTAATGCTTCCAAGATTTTTGAGTTGATTTCTTCTTTTGAATAACTTACACTCAGTAGGGTAAGTTCATCCAGGATTGCATTGAATCTTGATTCCATTTGCTCAATGGTTTCATTTGGTAGCATTTTGAACTTTTGAAACCTCTTTTTGGCCACACTGATTTTGTTCTTCTTGATAGCATCAGTGCCTTCACATATTAACTGTATCTTGTCCCAAAGTTCCTTTGCAGTTTTGCAATCTTTCACCTTCATGTACATATTGCTATCCAGAGTTCTGTATATGATATCAATAGCAATATTGTTAAGATTTGCTCTCTTTCTACCTTCAGCATTCCATCCTCTTTTTGGTTTTGGAATGTACTGTGTCTCATCTCCCACTGTTACTGCTTTGGTAATCTCCAGTGGCCCATCAATCAGTACATCCATCATTTCATCATGTGTTGCAGCTAGATAAGCCTGCATTCGATGTTTATACTCATCAAATCAGTCTAAAGAACACATCAGCATAGTTCTAGCATACTGGTTGTTATCCATGATGCAAAGTTTTGAAAATCAGTAACTTGAAAAAGTTTTCAAAAGATTTTCACAAGCACAACAAGTAGGATTACTTCAGGACAGAAGCACTGCTCCGATACCAATTGTTGGTCCCTTGAAAAGGCTTTGGTTAAGTTTAGAGGGGGGTGAATAAACTTAACACTTAAAACTTTTGGAGTTAACAAACTCAGCAACTTCAGCAGCCTGCTGATACTTCAATAGTCTGCTGACCTTCAGTAGTCTGCGACTATTGAACTTACTGAATTTGTGCAGCGGAATTATATCAAAAATTAAGCCTTATTACTTGTTTTAAAATATGATACTAAGTATTAGATACTCAGTAGTGTATGTGTGTGATTTCAGTTGCTAGATTCAGTAGGTTGATGTGTGTAATAAACTAAATGCAGAATGTAAGTGCAGAAAGTAAGTAGGCAGATTTTATAGTGGTTCCAGGTGGTGTAATCCTGTCAGTCCACTCTTCTCCTGTGATGTTGGAGGTAATTCACTAGAGATCTTTGAGATAGCAGTTACAAAGATTCCTATGTTGCTTGTCATTCACCAATAACTATGGCTTCACAAACTGAACACTTGGAACATGTAGGATTGCTGCTCCAAAGTCTTCCACTGGTCCTTGAAGGGTAGGATTGCCTTTTCACCAACTCCACCACAAACAACAGCCTTTCACACAGATGTGCTTCACTGTCCTCAGCAGATTTCTTGTAAAAGAAAGATTGAATCAAGGAAAAGTAAAACTAGTTCTAATTCTTCAAATCTCGATCTTCGATTTTGATCTTGAAACTTCCGGATCTCGAACCTTCGATCTTGACACGAATCACAAACGATGAGGAGAGGAGGCCGTAATATACCCAATATATTTAAAATATATCTATATTAAATTGTTTTATAAATTTTTTTTAATTAAAGCCCTCGGCTTTAGTTCCAAAAAAAAAAAAAAAATTTATTAAATAAAATAGTCACGGCAGAAATCAAACTTAATAATTTTTATTTTTTTTAATCAAACTTTTCGGCCAATCCATGCAAAAAAAAGGTTAATAACAATAAAATAAAAAAAGAAGACATTGCCGGCAACCCTAAAAGAATTGAAGCTGCCGCAAAAATTGAAAAAAAACATTTGTTCCGTGACCTAAAAAAAAAACAACAACAATCGGCCTCTTCCTGTTTTACATTCTTGATGATCTCCAACACCATGATCTTCGTCGTCTCGAACCTGGAAACATAAAATAAATATAAAAGGTGCTACCTTTTACATAATTTCGAATTGCATAAAATAAATTACAATTCATATGCTCAATTGATACTAATCAAGAGAGCTACAAAATAGATCTAAGGGTAAACAGTACCAACCTCAATCCATCTCTTCAACCACAACAATCACAAAGGCATTCATCATGAATATTTTCGAATTATATAAAAATAAAAACAAAAACAAAAAAACATCTAAAACATGCTTTTTCCAATCCTAGATCTAAAATTCACATACTTTGATTGATAGATCAAAGGCTCCGATACCACTTGTAGGATGTAATATCGCCGGATGGATCAATGATCCACCCGATTACGCAGCGGAAAATACAAGATCTAGATCAGAGTCAATCAAAATACATAAATAAAAGATCTAACCTACGATGGGGTTAGATTGCTTACCAGTTTATGGTGAATAAACTTCAAGAACAATCTTCAATCCAAGATCCAAGCTAGATGAGAAGCCACAGTCTTCCAACGTGTGTCTCCAAGCAACACCAGGTGGATGGTGTTTCAAGCCGCCGGACCTCCTCGATATGCTACCTTAGAAAAACCTGAAGTTTTTCTAAAACTCAAACCCAAGTACCTAGGGCGAAAATTCTAAGCCTAATACTTCTCAAATGTCGAAATTTATGTGTTGTGAAAAGTCTTGGGAGAACTCTCTTTATATAGGAGAGAAATCCTTGTCCTCCAAGGATTTATTTAATTAATACAAAATCAATCAAATTAATCATTTTCCTTAAAAAGATAAATCTAGAATATTCCCAAATTAATAAGGATATATAAAAGATTTTCTTTTCCATAAATTATTTAACAAATAAATAATTTAATCACATGTTAAATAATTATCCAAAAAAACTAATTTCCCAATAATTAAATAACTTACAAAATGCGCCCAACCCTAATTAAATAAAGGTCCATACGCATTTTTTGACATATTGGGCCAGTCCACGAAAAATGTCTTTTCCGTGTATTTAATTATCTAGTCCAACTAAACAATTAATCCACATATCAATTAAACAGTCCAATCCAACTATTTAATTATAATTGAGGTGAAATGACGAAAAAAAACGTATATGCTATATTAGGAGCCACGTCGGGGACCATAGACCCATATTCAGTAGCTACAATAAATTAAATAATATTATCCGTCAGACCGAACAATAATATTCAATCTATTAATTCCGGGATTACACCACCAAAAACCTGAAACTGAACTCTGCCGAATATAGATAATTTACACTCAACTATGAGTCGAAAAGCGTCCACTGATATAATCATTACATACGGATAAATCCTCCATAGACAGTTCATTACGATTCGGGATATTTCCGTATACCCTTCTCGAAACCTCTTATCCTTATTTACCATTAACCCGCTAGTGACCAAATAGTTCATAACTAATATAATATGAATTGCGCG
The DNA here is from genome assembly GCA_036785695.1 of Gentiana straminea. NCBI lineage: Eukaryota > Viridiplantae > Streptophyta > Magnoliopsida > Gentianales > Gentianaceae > Gentiana > Gentiana straminea. The sequence goes on from JAVUPR010000060.1 coordinate 828,855, forward strand.
CATCGGTCAGTTTCTAGGATTAACAAATAAGACAACTGTCTGTCTACTTCCCGAGGGAAGGAATGGATTCTATATATGTGATAGCACAGACTACTCACTCATTCCAGAATAAAGCCAACGAGAAGTGTCGGACCACATACTTCGAAGTGATCCTTACTAACACGTCAAACTCTACCCTAGTCTAAGCAGTCGTCTGTGATAACCTCAGGATTGAGATTAATCCATCTATGATCATCTTGTGATTCGATAAGACTTCTCGATCACGGAATTATATCGAGAACTCAAATCAAATCGGTCCAGCCATATATGATTATCATCATATATAAATGCCCCACTAGGTACCCTATAACCGACAGTCCGGATAAGACTGTCACACCTAAAGTGTTCTGGGCGCATTATTAGCAAATTAATTTTGGGACCCGTACTCAGATTAATAAACGCTATGGACTAGGTTAATTTTAAGTGCATCTCACTAACTCAATCCTCTTGGTATAGCTATACACTGAGTTATGTGATTACATAAACGAGGTACTTAGGGTTTTCAGTAGTGTCTTAATTATAAGCATACATGCATATAATAAGATGAATTATTAATTCTGTCCTAAAACAATTATATAATTGTCTTTCGGGCACTACACCTAATAGTATGTGCAAGATTCCAAGCTCAACCTAAGGAATCTCACTTACTAGCAGCTAAGAGAATCATCAAATGTCTAAAGAACACCATCAATGTTGGAATCTGGTATCCAAGAGATGGAGGATTCAAACTAATATCTTATTCAGATTCAGACAATGTTGGATGCAAGATAGATATAAAAAACACATCTGGAACTTGTCAAATGCTAGGAAGCAGACTAGTATCATGGTTTAGTAAAAAAGCAAAATTCTATATCCACATCAATAGCTGAAGCAGAATATATAGCAGCAGGTAGCTGTTGTGCACAAGTGTTGCGGATCAGACAACAACTGATCGACTATGGAATGGAGGAGAAGACAATTCCAATAATATGTGATAACACAAGTGCAATATCCATCACATAAAATCCAGTTTTACACTCAAGAACTAAACATATTTATGTGAGACATCATTTTATCAGAGATCATATAGAAAAAATGAGATGTTATTCTAAGATATATACCAACTGAAGACCAATTGGATGACATCTTCACAAAACCACTCAGTCATGAATGATTTAGCAAGTTGAGAACTAAATTGGGGATGATAGAAATTGATTAAGTCATAAGGAGCATCTAACTGGAGTAATCAGCCGAGTGACTCCACCAGCTGACTGAACCTTTGCCACTTTGGGTGCGCTCACTTGGCTGGTAAAGCACTGGTAATCAGCGGAGTTCACTTACCTGATTGTTAGGAATAGTTTTGTATAGCAGATCAGTGAAGAAGTCACTACACCGGCATAGTGACCAGTCAAGTTACTCCACCGGAATATATCTTTGAGAAAACAGCAAACAAGAGTGTGAACTAAATCAGTGTTACACACGTGGGAAATCAAAGGAGTTATGGAGGATTATTCTGTGGAAGATTACAAATGTGGAGATCAAATTATAATCGTGGAGATAACAATTTTTTAAATTGCCTCGATTCCCGGTATTTATTATTACATACCTCAAACCACTCCCTCACTACACTCAAATACCGTGATTATATACATAAAATCACGCCATTACGTCACAAAATCCTTTCATATTCAACCTCGTTCACACTACACCAAAATATTCCTATTTACACAACACTTTGAGAATTTCCAGAATTCTTTACACTCTCTTGCAAATCATAAATCCTATTTCTTTTTCGAAAAATCGAAGCTTTCTCCAACAAGTCTCAAACACTTCAAACAATGGCATCGTCTTCTACACTCTCTACAATAGAAAAGTAATATGAGAAATCGATCATCACAGGATCATTTTTCAGACCTGAACACTATCTCTTATTCTGTGAAAGAGATGCACAGGCTCAAAGATTAGTGGATGGCTGCACAAATCTGGGGTTGATGATATTTCTAAACCCCTCAATCAAAGGTATATGCTATGAAACCTTGATTGCTTTCAAGAAGAATGCGAATTTTGTACCCAGCAAGAAGAAAAGCGAGCCAAATTGTTTTGTAAGCACAATGTTTGGCAAATAAGTGGTTATCACTCCTAGACTCCTCAACAGATTCTTGAATCTATCCAACACTGGTCCCGTCGATGTGAAGAAGATGCAGATCAACATCAATGTATTATGGACCGAAATCGCCAAGAACCCTAGCAGGCACAGCAAGAAGTACAACCTCCCACGATCAGCACTCAAACGTCCTTTTGCTGAGTTCGCACCAGTAATCATTAGAAACATTGAAGGAAGAAAAGGATCAATGGAAAACTTGACCGAACTCAGAAACAAGTTAATGGCTATCATCTATCAAGGTATCTCTTTCAACTGGGCACAATTTATCTTCAATAGATTAAAGGTTTAAATTCAAAAGGAGATAGATCTTGCAATTACGGTACCTAGCAAGAACTTGCAGAATAAAGGTGAATTTTGGGAAAGGAAATTGTATGGGATTCCCCTCCAACATCTCTTTAATCAAATGAAAGTGAAACTCATATATGAGCATCCATGGCACATGGCCAAGGTATTGTATACATATGTAAAGGCCTCTCAGAAACCATAGCCATCAGTTGGACGCAAAAGGAAAGAGCTTGAAAGCAGCAAATCTAGAGTTGGAAGGAGAACCAGATCCCAAAAATCACAAGACCAACAAGGCCAACAATGAGGTATACCCAGAAACAAGGATACCCCTCTTGTAATCAGTGATGATACAGCCACTAAGGAGGAGAAACAAGAGGAAGTCACTTATTTGGAAGAAGGTGAAGAAGGATACCGTCTTACATCTTCTGATGAAGAAAAGATTGATGATGAAGAAGAGATGTCTGAGGATAAAGACGCTGAGAAAGAAAAGACAGAAGGAGATCATCCTATAGATGATCAAGAATAGATATACCTATGTGATGATGACCTGACAATCCAGGAAGTAATTCTCAGAAGCATTAGTAAAGTTGACAAACAGCCGAGTGAACCAGCTGATAAAGCTCACTCTACTGAACATGTCAACACCCCCAGCATTGATCAAAAGGGAACACCAGCAGAAGCAACTGAGTCTCTAGCACAAGAGGAGGACAGACAGTCCTCACAAGGACTAGGACATGCAAGTGTTTTTCAACAATCTCTCTCGTGATAATGAGATTACTGAAGAAGAAGAGGAAGAGGAAGAGAAAAATAAAGAAGACCAGGGTGCTGCATTTGCCCAAGCAGAAGATGCAAAATATTAGGCTAATGCATCTACACCAGCAGAGGAAGATCCAGATAGACTCTTTAATCTGGATATTCAACCCCTGATAGTGGATAAGGAGAGGCAGTACATCAGTAGGCAAAATCTTAAGTCCGCTTTAAGGAGTGATGCAACCTCCCTAAATCACAAAATTGAAGCCCTCATCAGTCACATTAAGGTTCAAAATGAGGTGATGGAGAGACAAGGCAACTTACTTTGCAACCTACAGCATCTCATTCCCTATCATGTCCAAACTAATCTTGAGTTTCTAGCTGGCAAAATGGATGGAAATCTCAAACCACTGGTGGATACTTTGAATGCTCATACTCAGCAAATCCAACATCTGGATGAGATTATAGAATACTCTAGACAACAGCTCAACACCCTACTCAATGTCACTAGAGCAACAAACAAAATTCTGGAGGAATGGTTTGGTCCTCTCCCAGAATCAGAGGCAGCCAACAAAATTCTAGAGGAAAGATTTGGTGATGCCATAAAGGGGAGAGGAAGTAGCAAGCCTGAAAGCTCAAGTGGAAAGAAGGAAAGCCCAACAGACAAGGGCAAGGGCATCAAAGGCAAGGGCATCAAGTTTGAAGAAAACAAAAGGTAGCCCTTTAATGAATCTTGTTGAGTTAATTCTATGCCTTTGATATATTTTGAAAAAGATGCAATATCTTATTACCCTTAAATGGATGAATAAAATTATTGAGTTTGATTTTGGTTTTATGTTGAAACTCTGCATACTTATGTTCAAGCTTATGAGGGTTTTGGCATCATCAAAAAAGGGGAAATTGTTAGGAACATTTTATTGTGTGTTGATGATGGTCATACTAGCTGTTATAGCAAGCCTGAAATAAGTTAGAAATCTCTGTATAAGTCTTTACTTAGAGTCTGACGTGTTGTATAAGTTGATTCAGACAATTATTGTACTAGTTGGTAGGATGGCGAAGTAAAATAGAAATCCAGCAGAGTGAAGCCAGCCAAGTACCAGCAGAGAAGCATGAATATATATAGTCTGACTTATACCTAGGGAAGTCTGTGATGACCCTGGATAAGTCTAAATGATGAAATTCATTGATAATATGGTGTACACTGATCTCACCCAAATTAAGGATCAGTGAAAGTACAAGGACTCTTGTAAACTCAAAGAAATCAAGAAAGCAGTGAACCGGCAAAGTGAACTGACTATCGGCTGAGTAAAGACAAAGTAGTGAAGGAAGATCTAAACTGCAAAGTCAGAAGGATCACTTAACCGTTCAGGGAACGGCCAAGTAAACTTTACTTGATCAGATTTTGAAGAATGAAGAAGATTCAAAGGATCAAACATTAAATGCACAATCAATTAAGGCACAATCAAAGACGGATTTTATGACATACGTTTGAAGAAAATCCGATCACTGAAATCTGATTTTATGACATACGTTTTTCATCATTCTGATCTTCTTGCTCAGTAGGGCAATTTGCTCTTGCATCTCATCCAGTAGATCATCTTGAGCTCCTGATGTTTCTTCTTGATGTGTGGCAGCCAAAGCAGTGGTCTTTGGCTCTTCCTTTTCAGTCTCAGGTACAAGTTTCTTACTGAATTCATAAGCCTTGAGATCTGAAAATAACTTGAAGGTATCCTCTTCATGTAGACTTCTCATTTCTTCTATTGCAGTCACCTTCATTTCCTAAACTTCTTCTGTAGGTAGAGCTTCTAAGATTTTTGAGTTGATTTCTTCTTTTGAGTAGTTTACACTCAGTAGGGTGAGTTCATCCATGATGGCATTGAATCTTGATTCCATTTGTTCAATGGTTTCATTTGGTTTCATTTTGAAATCTTGGAACTTTTTCTTTGCCACACTGATTTTGTTCTTCTTGATTGCATCAGTGCCTTCACAAATTAATTGTAACTTATCCCAAAGTTCCTTTGTAGTCTTGCAATCTTTCACTTTCATGTACATATTGCTATCCAAGGTTCTGTATATGATATCAATAGGAATATTGTTGAGGTTTGCTCTTTTTCTATCTTCAGCATTCCATTCTCTTTTTGGTTTTGGGATATACTGAGTTTCAGTTCCAACTGTTACTGACTTGGTGATCTCCAGTGGTCCATCAGTCAGCACATCCATCATCTCATCATGTGTTGCAGCTAGAAAAGCCTGCATACGACGTTTATACTCATCAAAATAATCTAAAGAACACATCAACATTGTTCTAGCATACTGGTTGTTATCCATGATGCAAAGCTTTGAAAATCAGAAACTTGAAAAAGTTTTCAAAGTATTTTCACAAGCACAACAAGTAGGATTACTTGAACGAAGCTAACCTTTGCTCCGATACCAATTGTTGGTCCCTTGAAAAGGCTTTGGTTAAGTTTAGAGGGGGTGAATAAACTTAACACTTAAAACTTTTGGAGTTAACAAACTCAGCAAGTTCGCAGCTCATTGATTGCGCTCGTAGTCTGCTAACCTTTCAGTAGTCTACTGACAGCTAAGTAGTCTGGTGACTATTGATTTTACTGACTTTGTTGCAGCAGAATATATTCAAGTTAAGCCTTATTACTTGTTGTCAAAATATGATACCAAGTATTAGATACTCAGTAGTGTAAGTGTGTGATTCAGTTGCTAGTTCAGTAGATTGATGTGCTTAATATACTAAATGCAGAAAGTAAGTAGGCAATTTTTATAGTGGTTCCAGGTGGTGTAATCCTATCAGTCCACTCTTCTCCTGTGATGTTGGAGGTAATTCACTAGAGATCTTTGAGGTTGCAATTAAAAAATCCCTAAGTTGTCTGTCCTTCACCAATAACTATGGCTTCACAAATTGAACACTTGAAACAGGTAGGATTGCTGCTCCAAATTATTCCACTGGTCCTTGAAGGGTAGGATTGCTTCTTCACCAGCTCCATCACAAACAACAGTCCTTGACACCCAAAGCTGCTTCACTGTCTTCAGCAGGTTTCTTGTAAAAGAAAGTTTGAATCAAGTAAGTGATTCAGCTTTCAGCAGCTTGATCGGGATGAAATGATCAGCAGCTTGGAATCTTCAAATGTGTATACTTGATGTAACGTGATAGCAGGTTACACTTGAAGAATTAACTAGATCAGTAGCTTTAAGCTCAGTAATGTCAGCAGGGTGATTTCTTGATAAGAATCTGATAGCTTAGGATTGATTGTTGTTTTTCATCAATTTTCATCCCATGTTTCTGTATCAGGGATCTTCTATTTATAGGTGAGAATCCTTGTGATTTATGTTTGAAATTCAAACATAGCCGTTTCAGATTTGTCCCCATCTTGACTTGCATTTTGTCCCTGTACAAAGTACTGACACTGTCAGTTGGCTTTTTGACTGTTTTCAGACTGTCCACCCTTTGACTTGTATCCATTGGATAAAGCTCTGAATCTTTCCAACGTCCCTGTAATTTTAACCATTGATTTGTTGACAAAATCAAGACTTGTTATCTGTCCTTATCCTTGTAATCTTCCAATTTTAACCTTTGATTAAATCGAAATATACATTCAGCAGGTTCCTGTGTATGTAAGTCTGTTGAAATACTTGTCAGTCAACTGACTGAAGTTTGTTGTGTTTGAAACACTTCAGCTGACTGTCTTTTATCTAACTTTTAATTATGAAGTTAGATTACACCAATTTGAACATAACTAAGTTCAATCACCACTTGACATGTGGAACTTAGACCTTATACACAAGGTATATGTAATCAGTTTAGGTCATCACAGACTTCCCTAAATTCTGATTCCATATCCTTGACTTTAAACACTAAGTTTGATCTCTTAGCCTTCAATAACTGAGTTTGAGCCCTCAACCTTCAGTCTTCAGCAGATTCCTAAACTAGTCTACTGACTCAGGTACCTTACTGACCTAGACAGGTCTGTTGATGAAAGTCAACTGACCTTTTACAATGCTTGTTTGATTAAAACTATACAAAGATCAAACTCTAATAAACCTATACATTTAATCTAGACATCTTTTTGCCTTTGCTCTATAACAGCTAGTTTGGTACTCATCACTAAAACTTAAAATATGTCCAACAATTTCCCCCTTTTTGGTGATGATGACAATACCCTTTTTACAACAAAGCAAAAAGGATAAAAACAAAAACAGAAAAAATTCAGTCAATTCTCATTATAATCATATGTGTTCAACAATATTACAAACTAGCTTCAGCAAAGGATAAAGAAATATGAAAGTCTGCTGATCTAGTTCCTCATTTCTCTTTCTTGTCTCTCTCTTTCTTGTTGTTCTTGATATTCTCTTATTTGTCTGACCATGTCTCTCATCCATTGATTTTCAACAAGAGAAAAATCAATATGAGGATTTACTTCCTTCCACCATTTCCATGCCTCAGGTAGAGTTAGATTGATTTGGTGTACTCTGAATCCTAGAGGCATGTACAAATGTTTGAACTCTTCCAGTGACTCTTTTGCTGATGTAGTAGGTAGACTTCTTCCACCTCTTCCACCTCTACAACCTCTGTGTGAAGCTCTTAAAGCCTTAACTCTAGCTTCCCAGAACTTAAGTCCCAAAAAGGAATTTAGTCCTTCATGGAAACCCTTGTCATGGTAAGGTCTCCACTTATTGTAGTATTGCTTCTTATATTCTTTGAAGAGGTCATCAGTCAACTGAAGTCTGACAGGTGCAGGTTCTTTGAAAGCATTTGTATCAGCCTCCCATCTCTTTTGAGCAAAAATTCTTGCAGCCTCTTTGGCTACTGCTGTTTGGCTCTCTTCCCCCTTATTGACATCATCAACAAAATGAGAAAGCAAGCCATGAACACTCTCATGTGTGATCACTAAGTTATTCAGTTGACCTTCCATAATTTATGTTCTTGTGTCAACTGCTGTGATCCTTCCTTGTAGTGTTTCCTCCAGCAAATTGATCCTTTCAGTGACTTTAGGATCCAATGCAACATATTGAAGTGTTTCAGCAGCGTCAGCCACAGCAGGTTTGTGTGCTTCAGCAAGGTTGTCAAGTTTCTTGTGAATGGAGGCAAAATGTTCTTTCAAGAACTGTTTCTTGAGTGTATTGCCTTGTTTTATACCTCTCACATCTTTGGTTAGATCAGCAAGAGAAAACTGAGTGGATGTGATGTTGGAAGCAACTGTTTCAGTAGTCCTCCCTCTATTTTCAACCAAGTTCATCAAATCTTCAAATCTTTGCTCTTGTCTATTAAGTTGAGTTCTGTTGGACTTATTTCTTAGTTTTGATGATGAGTGCCATACTAGCTGTTATAGTGCAAAGGCAAAAAGATGTCTAGATAAAATGTATAGGTTTATTAGAGTTTGATTCATAAATAGGTTTGATCAAACAAGCACTGTAAAGGGCTGCTGATTGATATCAGCAGACTGGTCTAGGTCAGTAGGGTAGATAGGTCAGTAGACTGGTCAGGAACCTGCTGAAGACTGAAGACCAAAGGCTGAGGGTTCAAACTCAGTTAATGAAGGCTAAGGGATCAAACTTAGTATTTAAAGTCAAGGATATGGAATCAGAATTTAGGCAAGTCTGTGATGACCTAAACTGATTACATATGCCTTGTGTAGAAGGTCTAAGTTCCACAAGTTGGATGATGTTTGGAACTTGGTTATAATTAAAATGATGTAATCTAACTTCACAAATAAAAGTTAGATAAAAGTAATCAGCTGCATTATATTTTACAGACAAAATTATGATGTTCGACGGATCGATTGGTATTACGACAGATCGATGAACCCGCCGATATATACCTCGATTAATTCAAGATTATTGGAAGATTACATGGATAAGAACAGCCAACTACCTCGACTTATCAAGCAAATCAAAGGCCGAGATTAAAAAGACGTTGGGATGATCCATATTTTTATCCATTGGATACCGAGTCAAAGGGGTGGACAGACCGCTTGTCAAAAAGTAATCTGACGTGTCGATCCTATGAATAGTGACGACGAATGCGAACGGATGGGACAAAAACAAGGAACGGTCACATTTGAATTTCAAATTCAAGTCACATGCATTCCTACCTATAAATAGAGGACTTTCAACTCGAAACAAGATGATGAATTTTGGGATAAACTTTAAGTGACAATACCGAGTGAAAAACACCCGTCGAACTTACCGAGCTTAAGGTCGCCGATCTAGTTATTTTCTTCAAGTGCATTCTGTGTTCAAGTTGCATCAAGCATACACACTTGAAGACTGCAAGCTGCTGATTACATCATCCCAATCAAGCTGCTGCAACTGAATCATCTATTTGATTCATTCTTTATTTTATAAAGAACCTGCTGAAGACAGTGAAGCATCTGTTAGGTGTGAAAGACTGTTGTTTGTGGTGGAGCTGGTGAAGAGGCAATCCTACCCTTCAAGGACCAGTGGAAGACTCAGGAGCAGCAATCCTACATGTTCCCAGTTTTCAGTTTGTGAAGCCATAGCTATTGGTGAAGGACAAACAACTTAGGAATCTTTGTAAAAGCTACATCAAAGATCTCTAGTGAATTTCCTCCAACATCACAGGAGAAAAGTGGACTGACGGGATTACATCACCTGGAACCACTATAAAATCGGGCTATTTACTTTCTACATTTACTTTCTGCACTTAGTTTATTTCACTCATCAATCTACTGAATCTAGCAACTGAAATCACACACATACACTACTGAGTATCAAATACTTAGTATCATATTTAACAACAAGTAACAAGGCTTAATTTTGATATTATTCCGCCGCACAAATTCAAGCAAGGCGAATCGTCGTAGACTATCGTTTATCGAGCGGAGCTGCGAGGTCTCGACAGACATCGAAGTATCGACGGACCGCCGAAGTTGCGAAATTTGTTAACTCCAAAGTTTTAAGTGTTAAGTTTATTCAACCCCCCCCCCCCCCTCTAAACTTAACCAAAGCCTTTTCAAGGGACCAACAATTGGTATCGGAGCAGTGCTTCTGTTCTGAAGGATTCCTACTTGTTGTGCTTGTGAAAATTCTTTAAAACTTTCTTTCAAGTTACTGATTTACAAGACTTGCATCATGGACAACACACAGTATGCTAGAACTATGTTGATGTGTTCTCTTGATAGATTTGATGAGTATAAACGTCGAATGCAGGCATATCTTGCTGCTACTCATGATGAGATGATGGATGTACTAGCGAAGGACCACCTGGAGATTACAAAGGCGTAACGAGTGGGTGACAGAACTGAGTACATTCCTAAACCAAAAAGAGAATGGAATGCAGAAGACAGAAAAAGAGCAAACCTCAACAACATTGCTATTGATATCATTTACAGAACCTTGGATAGCAATATGTATATGAAGGTTAAAGATTGCAAGACTGCAAAGGAACTTTGGGATAAGATCCACTTAATCTGTGAAGGCACTGATGCAATAAAGAAGAACAAAATCAGTGTGGCCAGAAAGAGGTTTCAAAAGTTCAAGATGCTACCTAATGAAACCATTGAGCAAATGGAATCAAGATTCAATGCAATCCTGGATGAACTTACCCTGCTGAGTGTAAGTTATTCAAAAGAGGAAATAAACACCAAAATCTTGGAAGCTCTACCTGCAAGAGATGTTTGGAAAATGAAGGTGACTGCAATTGAGGAAATGAGAAAGTTGCATGAAGAAGACACCTTCAAATTATTTTTAGATTTAAAGGCTTATGAATTTAGCAAAAAGCTTGTGCCTGAAATTGAAAAGGAAGAGCCAAAGACCACAACATTGGCTGCTTCACATCATGAAGAAACATCAGGAGGACAGGATGATATGCTGGATGAGATGCAAGAACAAATTACCCTACTGAGCAAGAAAATCAGGATGATGAAGACTGGAAAGGCTCCTGCAAGAAATTTTACAAAAAGGCCTACTGAAAGAAGGAAAGAAGAACCAAGAAAAGATAATGACTATCTGTGCTTTCATTGCAAGAAACCAGGACACTTCAAACCTGATTGTCCTGAGTTAAAACAAGGCAAGGAACCTGATTATCTTTGCTTCAACTGCAAGAAGCCTGGACATTTTAGACCTGATTGTCCTGACTTATTGAAGACCAAAAGTCAACAAAGAAGACTTGGCAAGAAGGCTATGGTTGCTGAAGATGAATCAGGCTATGAAGTTGAATCGAAAAGGGAAATGAATCGGATGACACGGCATTGGTTCTTTGAGATGGAAGATTATGCACCGATGGCCAATATGGATGGCGAGGAGGTATACAACACCGTATCTATAAACACTCCTGCTTGGAAGTGATTGTGAATCAACTTGTGGTTCAAATCCTAGAAATTCGACAACAATGAGACTTTGGATGCCATCCTTAATCAAGCGAGGATAATACAATCTGGTTATGAGGTTGTGAAGGTGAAAAAGAAACTCTTGAGTTAGAAGTTGGAATATTGAAAGTTGAATTAAGAGTTCTCAAGGGTAAGGTAAAAGATGTTGGACGAGAATCAAAATAAGTCCGTCGAACATCCAAGCCTACGAATCTATTTCGAACCATCTTGTTCCAATACTGCATACAAATCAGGAAAGCCTTATGGAGATAGAACAGGGCTTGGATTTGGAACTCAGCAATCTAACAAGAGTGGATCCAATAAGGTTACTGAACCTAGTACCAGAATTGGTCCTAAGTTTGTGCCTGCACTAGATCCAACTCCCAGCAAGGTTGTTGAAGCAGTAAAACCCATTGAGAATGCTTCAAGGAAGCAAAATCGAAGTCTAAGAAGTCAACGGCCTCTAGTAAAAAGAATAAATCTAAAAATAGGACTCGATGTGCCTTCTAAGCCGGCGATAGCGCAGACTCGCTACTAAGTCTCTTGGACCACAGAAGGGTAAGAAACAGAAATATTCCAAGGATAAGAATCCTAAACCCAAAAATGTTGATCATTCAAGGGATACTTATCTCAGGGGGAAAGGTAGATTGTTCCCTACTGATGATGATTGGAATATTCCTGCACTTACTATTAAAAATAGTAAGTATAACCATACTGCTAGGGTAAAACCTATGCATTGGAATCAGCAAAGGCCTCAGCAGAGACCTCAGCAGACTCCATATTATAGGGTTGTTCCTAACGAAGACACCTATGGTTATGCAAATGTTTTTAACAACAAGAATCATTTCAAACAGCACTATGTACCAAAAGGCCAGAAAACATATGTGATTCCTACACAACCTACTGTTAGAACTTATGGATGTGTGGAATACATGTATGAACCAAAGTATGAACCAAAGTATGACACATTCGGGAGAAGACCTTATGGAAACATACCAAGGGTCATGCTTGCTATCGACCACTATGGACCCAAACAGGTTTGGGTACCTAAAATGCATTAACTTTGTTTTGTAGGGTGTACGGTACTTTGACGGTGGATGTTCCGGACACATGACAAAGAATAAGCACTGTCTAACAAACTTTGTGGCAAAAGATGGTCCAAGGGTGAATTTTGGCAACAAAAATACACTGGATATACAAGAGGATATGGCACACTTATCGAAATGGACTCACAATCAAGAATGTTGCATATGTGGAAGGATTTGGACTATAACTTGCCGAGCCTTTGGACAATTCGTGACATGGGATACAAGGTCACTTTTGACAAAGACAAGCGTATTGTCATTAGTGAAAGAGGTGTCAAGTTGTACTTTGGTAGAAGACAACGAGAACATGTATGTTGTGGATTGGTCTACTGCAGTTCCGAAACACACTTTTGTTAGTGCATACCAAGTCCGAACTAAATTGGTTATGGCACAAGAAGTTGAATCACTTAAACTTTGATGATATTAATCGGTTGGTGAAGAAGAAAGCTGGTGATTGGTTTACCCGAGATCACATTCAAAAAGGATGCAATATGTGATGCACGTCGGCAAGGTAAACGAGATAAAATCAAGTTTCAAATCAAAGACCAAACAATCAACTAATAGAGTGTTGGAGTGATGCACATGGATCTTTTTGGACCAATAACTCCAACAAGTGTAACGGGAAAGAAGTATACCCTAGTGGTTGTGGATGATTATTCTAGATACACTTGGGTGATATTCATGAACAAGAAAAGTGAAACACTTCAAAGCATGCCTAATCTTTTGAAGAGATTACAAAATGAGAAAAGTTTAACGATCATAAAAATAAGATCGGATCGAGTACTTGAATTTCTCAACAAAGTTATAAGAGAATATTGTGAACGAATGGTGTACTACATCAACTTGTCATTCTTGGTACATCTCGGCAAAATGGGGTTCTTTGAAAGAAGAAACGGAACCTTAAAGGAAGCTAGAAGAACAATGATTTGTGAAGCATTGCTACCGAAAGATATTGGTTGAAGCGATAAATACGACATGCTATACACAAACGGAACATCGTAAACAAGAAGCTGCTGAAGACACCCTATGAGGTCTGGAATGGAAGGATACCCAATATATCCTATTTCCATCCATTTGGAAGTAAATGTTTCATTCTAAATCATAAAGTTCATTTGAAAACATTCCAACCAAAATCAGATGAAGGCATATTCTTGGGATATTCTTCAGTCAGCAGAGCATTCAGAGTACTGAACAAAAGGTCACTAAAACATGAAGAAACAATCCATGTTGTGTTTGATGAACCTAAGTTTACTGGTATGGAAGATGAAGATTGTGGACCTGCTGAGAATCAACAGGTCACTGATCCAGATTGTGTTGAAGTTTTGGAAAGATTCAATGACTTGAAAGTTTCGATATCGCCCTACCGAACACCCCTGGCGACAATATTACCGATGCAACAAGCGAAGCGGTTCAAGGATCCGCCGACCCCCTTGTAGAAGAAACTACAAGCAGACCTACCGAAGATGATGTTCCGAAAATCAAAATAACCAAAATCCACAATGGTTAAGGAATCACCCCTGTGAACAAGTTATTGGCAATGTACAGCAAGGTGTGAGGACTAGAAGACAACTGGAAGCTATGTTTACTTGCTTTCTATCTCAAATGGAACCTAAAGTTGTTGAAGAAGCAATTTCAGATCTAGATTGGATAATTGCCATGCAAGAAGAATTAAATGAATTTGAAAGAAATCATGTTTGGACACTAGTTGAAAGGCCAAGTTATGCAAATATCATTGGTACTAAGTGGGTATACAGAAATAAACTTGATGAATCAGGTACCATTGTAAGAAATAAGGCTAGACTAGTTGCAAAAGGCTATTCTCAAGCAGAAGGAATAGATTTTGATGAAACTTATGCACCTGTTGCAAGATTGGAAGCTATCAGATTATTCTTAGCACATGCTGCATATAAGAACTTCAAAGTATATCAAATGGATGTCAAGAGTGCATTTTTGAATGGTATCCTTGAGGAGGAAGTGTATGTTCAGCAACCTCCTGGATTTGAAGTTAAAGATCAAGAAGATAAAGTGTATAGACTCAACAAAGCTCTTTATGGATTGAAACAAGCACCAAGAGCATGGTATGAGACTCTATCTCAATTCTTGGTAGACAATGGTTTCACAAAAGGCACCATTGATAAGACACTTTTCAGAATCAGTGAAGGAAACAGCACCCTGCTGGTACAAATTTATGTGGATGACATAAAATTTGGTTCTGAGAATGATTTACTTTGTGAAAAGTTTTCAAATCTAATGAAGAGCAAATTCCAAATGAGTATGATGGGAGAAATGAATTACTTTTTGGGATTGCAAGTCAAACAAATGAAGGATGGAATCTTCATTCATCAAACCAAGTACACCAAGGAGTTCTTTGAAGAAGTTTGGTATGGAAAATAGCACTAAGAATTCAACTCCTATGAGTACAAACATCAGATTGGATGAAGATAAAGAAGGCAAAGATGTTGATCGACCTTATACGAAGGATGATAGGCGACTGTTGTACCGACGGCCACGGATTCGATATATCCTTTCTTTGTAGGTGTTTGTGCAAGATTTCAATCTAAACCTAAAGAAAGTCACTTAGGTGCGAGTTAAGAGAGTTCTCAAGTATCTCAAAGAGACATTGGGAGTAGGGATTTGGTACTCCAAGGAAGGAAGCTTCAAAGTTATATCCTACTCAGATTCTGATTATGCTGGATGCAAGATTGATAGAAAAAGCACAACAGGAACCTGTCAGTTAATGGGAAATAGACTGGTCTCCTGGTTTAGCAAAAAAAAGAATTCTATTTCAACTTCCACTGCTGAAGCTGAATACATTGCTGCTGGAAGTTGCCGTGCACAAGTACTATGGCTAAGACAACAATTAAGGGATTATGGAATTGAAGAAAAGGAAATTCCAATTATGTGTGATAACACAAGTGCAATTGCAATCACAGAAAATCCTGTTTTGCACTCAAGAACCAAACACATTGATGTGAGGCATCATTTTATAAGAGATCATGTTGAAAAGAAAGATGTGGTGGTTCTATACATCCCTACTGAAGATCAACTTGCTGATATTTTCACTAAGCCACTTGATAGTGAAAGATTTGCTAAGTTAAGGACAGAACTTGGAATCATAAAGGTTGATTGATATTCAGCAGTGTACTGGAATTCACCAAGGGGATTAGTCTTTGCTATGTTGGGTGAGCTCACTTAGCAGATTAGTCATTGGTATCAACAATTCCATGTACTTATGTTTGGACAATTGAGCAAATGAGGTTGCCAAGGGGATTGGTCTTTGTCATTTTGGGTGAGCTCACTTGACGGATCGGTCATTGGTATTAAACTTCATCTTGTATTATCAATTGAACAAAACAAGAAGAAAACAAGGATCGGCAGAGTACTTTTGTCGGCGGCCGCCGAAGCCTACTTATCGCAGAGGCCGAGCCCACCTGCCGAGGATTACCTATTTGGAGGGAACGTTACTCAGTCAAAGTAATTAAAGTCAAAAAGCATATTGGCGGGATATTTATTTTATCCATTATTACCACAGTCAAACCATCCAACGGTTACAAACATTATGGAGGAGTAATGGGCCACGTGTCAAGACAGCATTTATTCAGATTTAATCGTGGTTACCTCAATGTACGTGCAATGACAGTTTCAACCACTCACTGTCTATATAATCAGACTGTTATACAGCAGTTTCTCCACTTGCAATTTCTACTTTATCTCTGCAAATTCTACATCGTGTGAACACAGATTTGAGAGCAATTTTTCTTCATCTTTTTCTTATTTCAATGGCGGAAAAGATTGAGGTTCAAATCGAATCAAGCCAAAGTGTAAGAGGCTATGTTGTTGATGCAAACAGAACGGAACTGACCATTAATATAGGTCGAAGAATAAGGAGGTTTGCAGGCTTGGAGAACAAACTCAACATCAGATTAGAAACAATTTCATACACAAATGTTATTGATTTACGGAAGAATATAGTTGTAGAAGAAGGAAGCGAAGCATTCAAGACAAGCTTGTGAATCTTTGAGGAGCTTGTAATCTCCTCCAGGTCTCGAGAGAAGTGTTTGGTTTTGAAGAAGTTGTAGATGGTCCAGTCAATCCTGAAGCAATGGGATTGGACAAGATGACTTTTGTTAATCAGATCAAGACAGATGCAACTATCAAATCAGTCCCAGGCATCAATTGCAAACATATTGGACAAGAATACGGACCTGGCGAGCAAGCTCATTGCAAAGAACATACTTGGGCTAGTTGGCGGTATGGATACTCTATCGGGACCCAAGATAGAGGCGATGATAATCATCTCGTAGGAGCATGAAATTTGATTGGGCTGGTTATTTTATTCATTATATGAAGAAAGTAGCCAAGGAGGAGAAATTAGGGAAAAGGAAATCAAAGGCCTTACCCTTAGGTTTGATGATTCGGACCCTATTTGAATCATCCGCACGTTACGATCTTGAATCGAGAACATCAATCGATCTAGATTCAAGAAGGAGATTGATTATACTATTCTTGGTCTCGATGATGATGAAGAGATTGCTGGAGAGCCTGTTGGTGATGATAATGATGGAGATGATGGTGATGCTGGTGGTGAGCACGTTCAGCAAACTAAGAAGATATCTATTAAACCTGCTGCACCAAAGAAAGCTGCTGTTAAAAGAAAGAGTGGAGATAAAAAGAAAACAACTGAGGCATCAAAACCCTCAAAGAAAACAAGGAAGGAAACAAAGCACTGATCGTCGAGTCTGCGAGGGTCAAGTGGAGGTTACCGACCCGCCGTGGTGCAAGAAGAACTGTTGTTGAAATTCTGACAAAGCAACAGAAAGAAGATAGTAGAAAGAGAAAGTCTACTGGACATGATGATGATGATGATGAACCCCTATCCAAAAGGATGAAAGAGGTTGCCAAAAAGAAAAAGTATGGCAAAGGAAAAGAACTGAGAATCTTGGAAAAACAAAAAGTCCAAGAAGAGGCTTTAGTAGAAGAGGAAGAAGAGGTTGTTGAGGCTGAGCCCTTAACTATCATTCCACCAGTTGTAATCAGTGATTCCTCACCTGAAGAGGTTATCAAATCTACTGGAAGTGAACAGGTTGTTGCTGAGCAATCCGTTGAAGAATCACGAGCGGTCTGTTTGCAGCCGAGCTCTTGTAGAAAATATCATTGGTGAATCTACTGAAGCTGCACAGGTTGTTGTTGAGCAATCTGTTGAAGATATACGAGCGATCTCCGAACACGAGCTCGCCGTAGTATCAACTGAAGAACCACAGCGATCTACTGAACCTGCTGTGGTAGTTGAAGAGGTGATTGAAGACTTGGTTGAAGACCCTGCAAGTTTGGCAATAGTTCAGGGGGAAGAGCAGTCTCCTGCTAACCCTGCTGATGAGCATGTAAGTCAGGGGGAACCAAGTGTGATACAGATGGAAGTAGTAGGTACAATTACACAATCACAGCAACCTGCTGACTTTCAAACATCTGTAGAAGAGACCATGAGTCTGCTTGTTGGAACCTTTGGGGGTCAACAAGCTACTGGAGCTGCTCCCAGGAGATCTTTCATGCCCTTTGAAAGGCATGTGAGAGAGAGGAAGAAAACTGAAGAATATGTGGATCCCAAACTTCGAGAAAATTGCCGATTATTTTCAATGGAAGTTTGGTTTCTACAAGAGACAAAAGCCATTTCTTGAACCTATGGTGATTTTGAGGAATGGGCTTTTAACAAGTTGGGAGTGGAGAACTTGCTTGGATCGGTTGATACCACCTGTCGCAATCCGGACCGATGGATCTATTTGATGAGCAACGAAGGAGGAGGGTATTAAGTTTAGGGATCCAAGAGATGGAGATGATGATTCTTCCTCATCATCGACTCCGAAGGAGATTTCCCCTCCGGACCGGGAGAAACCGGTGGGACCGCATTGATAAATGAACCTCCCGCACAACGATCATCGATGCGGTAAGTCGCTAAGGGCCGGCGGATGGAGAAATGGATGAGGATCTACGGGATCTCACCATGGATGATCTTGAAGCACCGATCAATGAAGGAATCACTTTGAGTCTTTGGTAGGTGGTGATGAACCAAGTACATTTCATGTTGTAGAGCCCGCCGCACAAAATGAAGATGAACGAGTAAGGATTTGGATGGAGAAATAGTTCGATTTTAATGAACCTAGTGCCGGCTAGAAGAATCCATTGAATATCAAGATGGATTTGACATTGAAGGCACTCTTACTAAAATCGCCATCATCCCGCACAAGATTGGTCATGCGAAGGTTTTCAAGTGGATAATGAGGCTATATTCAATCCACGAGAAGGCGAAGAGGAGGTACGGAGTTCTTTGGGATACAAACAGAACCTGCACAAAGGTTGGAACAGGAGGTACAGGCTGCTGAGTCTCAAACAGCACCTGGACACAAGTTGGAACAAACTTTGGGTTTGGAGGAAACCCCTGTTATTGATGAGGCTGCTGTAGTGGAGCTGCTTGGAGCCAAGGCCACCTTTGTAGGGAAGGATAGTCGCAAGCCGCGTTGTTAATCAAGAAGAACAAATTTGTTGGACTATGACTACGGTGATGAAGAATTTCAAATTTTTGGAGAAGAAGAAGTTCTTTGAGGAACCCGCACAAGATCCGGTTATGGAAGACATTCTTGGTGCAATGGTTGAGGAAGGACCTCCCCCCGCCGGGAGAGATATGAGTAAAGCAATAGTCATCGGCGGACAATAGGCACAATATAGAGTTGAAGAGCACTCGTCGATGGACCTCGCTAGTAGAATGACCGGTGGAGTGCCGATATTGAAGTTTTCAATGAGTTAAGAAGCGTAAGAAATGATATGCAACGAGTTAAGAACTCAGCTGGACGAGCAAGAACGAGAGATTTGAAGAACTAATGAAGATGATAAATGATAACGGACAATCTGCGATATAGTTGCTTCAAATTTTGCATCCACTCAAAATGCTATGAATGACTTGATACTAGATGTCAAGGGTATCGGGGTTGGAAATCGCCAAAGACAAGTTTCTAAAAGACCAACTTATTTCTATCCATGAGAAACTTGACAAGCTTGCCGATACGCCTAAACCTGCTTGAGCCTCGTTGTTCTTTGCACAACAACTGCTATGCACGATCCCAAACTTACCGAAAGGATCAACGGTATTTGGAGGAGACATTGCAATCTAGGATCACTGCCATTGATACTAGAACTGGAACCATGGAAGGTCAATTGCATAGAGTGATTGTATCACAGGAGGGTATTCATGGCCTCATATCCCGTTTTGTTGATGATGTCACTAAGGGGGAAGAGGGCCAATCAGCTGCAGCAAAGGAGGATCCAAGACTCTTTGCACAGAAGAGATGGATTGATGATACCAATGCTTTCAGGAGACCTACACCTGGCAGAGTTCAACTCACTGATGATCTCCTGTCACAATACAAGAAAGAGTATTATAACAGAAGGAGACCTTATCATGACATGGGATTTCATGAAGGTCTAAACTCTTTCTTGGGATTAAAATTTTGGGAAGCAAGAGTCAAAGCTTTAAGGGCAACTTACGAGAGGAGGCGAGAGGTGGAAGAAGTGGCGAGAGGTGATAGAGTACGCCTATCACAAAAGCAAAAGACTCACTTAATGAATTCAAGGATCTTTATATGAGGTTTGGATTCGAGTGAATGACATCAATCTTGTCCTCGCTGAAGCATGGAAGCTGGTGGAAACAAGTCAATTCTTATATTGATTTTACACTAATTGAGAATGAATGGATGAGTCAAATGATAGAAGAGATCGAGCCTATCAAGAGCAAGTGAGAAGGCTAGACAAGAAAGAGAGAAGAGACAATAGATCGGCTACTTATCACTTTGTTTATCTTTGTTGTATCTAGTTGTAATAAGCGTGAACAAATATTTATAATGAAAATTGACCGAATCGATTCGTTTTGTTTTTATCTTTTTGCTTTTTGCCGATTAGGTGAGGGTAGTGGCATCATCACCAAAAAGGGGGAAATTGTTGGACTTATTTCTTAGTTTTGATGATGAGTGCCATACTAGTGTTATAGTGCAAAGGCAAAAAGATGTCTAGATAAAATGTATAGGTTTATTAGAGTTTGATTCATAAATAGGTTTGATCAAACAAGCCGTAAAGGGCTGGCCGATTGATATCACGTGACCGGTCTAGGTCGATAGGGTAGGTAGGTCGATGGGCGGTCGGGAACCCGCCGAAGACCGAAGACCGAAGGGCCGAGGGTTCAAACTCGGTTAATGAAGGCTAAGGGATCAAACTTAGTATTTAAAGTCAAGGATATGGAATCGAATTTAGGCAAGTCGTGATGACCTAAAGCGATTACATATGCCTTGTGTAGAAGGTCTAAGTTCCACAAGTTGGATGATGTTTGGAACTTGGTTATAATTAAAATGATGTAATCTAACTTCACAAATAAAAGTTAGATAAAAGTAATCATTGCATTATATTTTACGGACAAAATTATGATGTTCAACGGACGATTGGTATTACGACGGATCGATGAACCCGCCGATATATACCTCGATTAATTCAAGATTATTGGAAGATTACATGGATAAGAACGACCAACTACCTCGACTTATCAAGCAAATCAAAGGCCGAGATTAAAAAGACGTTGGGATGATCCATATTTTTATCCATTGGATACAAGTCAAAGGGTGGACGATACCTTGCTTGTCAAAAAGTAATCTGACGGTGTCGATCCTATGAATAGTGACAAAATGCAGAACAGATGGGACAAAAACAAGGAACGGTCACATTTGAATTTCAAATTCAAGTCACATGCATTCCTACCTATAAATAGAGGACTTTCAACTCAGAAACAAGATGATGAATTTTGGGATAAACTTTAAGTGACAATATGCGATTTGAAAAACACCGCCGAACTTACCGAGCTTAAGGCCGCTGGCGATCTAGTTATTTTCTTCAAGTGCATTCGTGTTCAATTTGCATCAAGCATACACACTTGAAGAGGCGCAAGCCGCCGATTACATCATCCCAATCAAGCTACCGCAACCGAATCATCTATTTGATTCATTCTTTATTTTATAAAGAACCCGCCGAAGAACGATGAAGCATACGTTAGGTGTGAAAGACTTGTTGTTTGTGGTGGAGGTGGTGAAGAGGCAATCCTACCCTTCAAGGACCCGTGGAAGACTCGGGAGCAAAGCAATCCTACTGTTCCCGTTTTCGGTTGTGAAGCCATAGCTATTGGTGAAGGACAAACAACTTAGGAATCTTTGTAAAAGCTACATCAAAGATCTCTAGTGAATTTCCTCCAACATCATAGGAGAAGAGTGGACCGACAGGATTACATCACCACGGAACCACTATAAAATCGGGCTATTTACTTTTCGCATTTACTTTACGCACTTAGTTTATTTCACTCATCAATCTACCGAATCTAGCAAGCGAAATCACACACAT
Source organism: Gentiana straminea (assembly GCA_036785695.1). Taxonomy (NCBI): domain Eukaryota; kingdom Viridiplantae; phylum Streptophyta; class Magnoliopsida; order Gentianales; family Gentianaceae; genus Gentiana; species Gentiana straminea. The sequence goes on from JAVUPR010000060.1 coordinate 850,922, forward strand.
ACACTGCGAGTATCAAATACTTAGTATCATATTTAACAACAAGTAACAAGGCTTAATTTTGATATTATTCCATTGCACAAATTTAGCAACCGCGTCGTCGGTAGACTACGTTTATCGCGGAGGCTGCGAGGTCTCGACGGACTGCGAAGTATCGCGAGACCGCCGAAGTTGCAGAATTTGTTAACTCCAAAGTTTTAAGTGTTAAGTTTATTCACCCCCCCCCCCCCCCCCCCCTCTAAACTTAACCAAAGCCTTTTCAAGGGACCAACAAGTTCTTAATTGTGTAATGTCATTTCTGACTGCCCTCAACTCATCCAAAACATGTGCTGGTACAGCACCAGCCATACCTCCATCCATTTGTCCAGCAGCATCATCAGCAGGTTCTTCAACATTGTATTGTGCCCTCTGTCTACTGACAACCATGGCCCAACTCCTATCTCTTCCATCAGGGTCAGGACCTCCTTCAACCATAGCACCAAAAATATCTTCTAAAATTGGATCTTGTGTAGGTTCCAAAACATGTTCCTCCAAACGATTGGTTCATGTGCCTGTTGAGGTTCAGCAGCAACAAGTTCTTCCTCGGGCACTTGGAACTCCTCATCACTAAAATCATAGTCCAGCAGTTGTTCATCCTCATCAACAGCAGCCTGCTGACTATCCTTTCCTTCAGTACCTTTTGCCACAGTAGACTGTACGACAGCAGCCTGTTCTTCAACAATTGCAGGGGATTCCTCCAATCCCATTGTAAGTTCCAACCTTTGTCCAGGTGCTGTCTGATCCTCGCAACCTGTACCTCCAGTTCCGACCATTGTTCAGATGTTGTTTGTTCCTCAGCAACCTGAACCTCCTCAAAATGTGTGGGTGATCCTTCCAACCCCATCACCAAATCCAATCTCTGTCCTATCACAGTTTGTTCCTCGGTGATCAAGACTCTCTGTACAAGAATTTCAGGAAATATTGCCATATTTTCTTCTAGAAATCCTCTAGCATTAGCAATCTTCAATAGAGTATCAGCAGTTTTAGATAGCGTGTCCTGAGTATCAATCCATAACCTGATATTGAGCTGAATCCTCAGAAGTGATGTCAGGCTCACTATATGCAATGACAGTCTCCTCATCCAAATTTTCAGACTATGTGTTGTCAGGATGTTCATCATATTCTACAACAAATAAAGCATCAGACGTACCAACCATCCTGTTATCTCCCAAATTTATTCCATCATTGATTAGAGCCTCCAAATCACATATGGTTAGATCTTCCAGATCTTCATCCATTTCGTCAATTTGCTGACCCTCAGCAGACTTGGCAGCACCAGTAGACTGTTCTACTCTTGGTTCAGTGGACAATGCAGTTCCACTGGCTTCTCCTTGATGTGTAGGATGATCATCATCAGAATCAGATGATGATGAATCATCACTATCTGGTGCATCCCTAGGGTCTTTAAACAAGATACTTCCCTTTTCTCCTTCAATAATTTCCATCAATCTCATTTCTAGCAAAGAAGTATTAACCAAATCAAGTAGATTTTCCACTTCTAACTTTTCAAAGGCCCATTCCTCAAAATCTTTCATTGGCTCAGCAGCTGGTTTTTGTTTCTTATAGTATCCAAACTTCCATTGAAAGTAATCAGCAACCAGCTTGAGTTTGGGATCAACATACCCTTCTTTCCTTTTCTTCTCCTTCCTCCCAAAGGGCATTGATGGCTTTCTAGGAGCTGTTTATTCAGCTTGTTGTCCTCCAAAGGTCTCAACAAGAAAATTCAGTGTTTCCTCAGCAGATGCCATCAGGTCAGTAGGCTCCTCAGATATTAAATTTGTCCCTACTACCTCCATCTACTCAACACTAGGTTCTCCCTGACTTACATGCTTATCAGCAGGGTTGGCAACAGATTGCCCTTCCCCCTAAATTATTGCAGAATTGGAAGGGTCTTGTACAATTGTATCAATTTCCACAGCAGGTGCTGATTCAGTAGTCTACTGCGGTTCTTCAGTAAGTTGCTCAACAAAACTTCTCCAGCCTCAGTAGGCTCAACAGCCTTTAGAGATGCAGATTCAATGACTGCCACAACAGGTTCTGGTTCAGCAGGTTTGTGTGGTGCTTCACCCTGTTGTTCAGTTGCAACCTCAGTAGTTTCCACAGTAGGGTCTGGAACAGTTTCCTCAGCATGGTGTTGTGATTCTTCAATGTGTTGTTCCACAACAACACCAGCATCAGCAATAGGCTCAACAGCCTCTTCTTCTATTTCCCATTGTTCCTCCAGAACCCTTAACTCTTTGCCTTTTCCATGCTTTTTCTTCTTAGCAATCTTTTTCATTCTTTTTGAAGGTCGTTTAGCTTCAATTTCAGCAGCTTTCCTCTTTCTTTTATCTTCCTTCTGTTGCTCGTTCAAGATTTCAATAGCAGAATTCTTCTTTACAACATCAGTAGGGTCAGTAACTTCAACTTCAACTGGACCCTCAGTAGACTCAGCAGCCTCTACTGGTTGCTTTCTTGTTTTCTTAGGCTTTAGCATTTTTGTTATCTTTCTTGTGTCAGCAGCCTTTCTCTTCTCAGTAACTTTCTTAGGTGCAGCAGATTTAGCAACTTGTTTAACCTACTCACCACCAGCATCATTATCTTTATCATTGTCAATCTATGTTTCCTCATCATCTACATCTTCATCATCATCCAATCCAGGGATGAGATAGCTGATCTCCTTCTTATATCTGGATTTGTTGATCTTTTCTGGTGCAACATCAGCAAACCTCAGATGAGTCAGCAGGGCCTGAATCATCAAACCCAAAGGCAGTGTTTTGGACTTTCTTGTCCCTTATCTTTCCTCAGTTATTACTTTCTTCATATATTGGACAAAGAATCCTGCCCAATCAAATTTCATACTCTTGCAGATGATGATTAGCAAGTCAATCTTGGGTCCTGACAAAGTGTCAAGACTTCCACTGAATCCCAAAATATTCCTGGGGATAATCTTACTCGCAGATTATACCCCATCCTTATATGCTTCACATTGATGCTCAATGATGATTTTATAGCATTATTGGTCTTTATTTTATCAACAAACTCTAATCTTGGCAACCACATATCTTCAGGACTGGTTGGTGCATCATTACCAGGTCCAAAACTAAACACTTCCCTCAGCAAGTTTGAGGAAATTTCAATCTCCTGGCCATTAACTGTGGTAGTAAATGCCTCTCTATTAACTCTTATCACAATGTTTCTCCAAAAAATTTGCAACATTCGTGTAGGAGATACTTTCCAACCAGAGATTTAGGACATCTTCAAATCCTTCAAATCTTCAGATTCTTCGACAATATTGATAGCCAACTCAGTTTTATTAGCATCAACAACAAACCATCTGACACTTAGGCTCGTTCCAATGTGAATATCATCCTTGTCCGATATTTGAGATGAAAATTGTTGGTCCCTTGGAAAGGCTAACACAAGTTTACAGGGGGGTGAATAAACTTGTCACCAAAAACTTTTTCCGAACTGGAAAAGCCCCTGGAACTGAGTTTTTGTCAAACTCAAACTGATGCTCAGCTCAGTTTTGTTCATGTCCTTTAACTTGTGCGGAGTTCAGCTAACTCAACTGAGTATAAGTCAATATTGACTTATATTTTGTCTTGTTAACTGGCAGCGGATATTTTAGCCTTTAACAACTAGTTAACTAAGTTTTAGAGTGAAAACCAGATACAAATAACTATAATAACGTAAATGAATGCGTAAAGTAAATAAACAAGAATTATAGAGGTTCCAGGTGGTGTAATCCTGTACGTCCTCTCTTCCCCTGTGATGCGGAGGAAAATTCCACTAGAACTTCTTTGAGATGGCCCGGTTACAAAGTGTCCTAAACTGATAGTCCTTGACTAATCCCTAGCTTCACTATCTAAACACTTGTAGAACAGGTAGGATTGCTGCTCTCCAACTGTTTGAAACACTGGTCCTTGGAGGGTAGAATTGCCTCTTCACTAGCTCATCACAATCACAGTCTTCCTGACTGCACTCAACTGTCCTTCACACCATCTTGGTGTTTCACAGTCTAACCCTTTGATAAAATCAAAGTTGAGACTTGAATCAATAACTATGATTCAATTGTGATTAGAGCTTTTCTTCTGGATAAATAAATTATGCTCGGCTCTGTATTTCTTCAAAATGAAATATCTTGATTTTGCTTGAATGTGCTTGGATACTTGAAGAAATTTTCTTGATCTTGCAATTTAGCACTGAGCAGGAATTCTTTCGAAAATGGCTTTCCCCCTTAATTAAATCTTTTCTTGACTTGATAGTTTCTTATTTAAATCCTCCGGCACTTTCACCACACCCTCTCTTTTTTTTTTACGTTGTAGAGGTAGTCTATTTATAGGGGTTCATTCAACGTTCATCCTGCTTGAATCTTGTAACGGCTATATTTATGACAGTTCTGATTTGTCAGTAGTACATACAATAAAATCACTACCTTTATAACGTTCGACTGTACGATCAGTTTAATGGATGAGTGACATATAAAACTGAGTTTCCTTATCATTTTTATACTGAGTTTATCACTTATCAGTTTCTTGACTGACTTGGAGCGTTAACTGAGATTTTACTCTTCTTCAAATATCAGTACTCCAGTTTTCATCTGATTATAATTGACTTAATCAGAGTACACCATGACTCATTATCATCTAAGAATTCATTTTCCTTATGATTCTTAGGTCTTCATACAAGATCCATAAAGTCAGTTCAGGTCACCACAATCTTGCCTGAATTATAACTTTAAAGTCTCGACTTGTAATCTTCATAACTGAGTTTGAACCCTCAGTTCTTCAATCTTCAGTAACTAAGTTTGTGACCCTCAGTTCTTCAGTCTTCATAGATAAGCCAACCGAGTCTGCATCCCTCAGCGAACTTACCTTCTTCAGTTTCTTTGTAAACTCAGTTTCCTAGTTATCTCAGTTTTCTAGTTTTTCTCAGTTCAAGATCTAGAACTATTACAGTGATAGTCTGATTTAACCTATACAAATATCAGACTCTAATAAATCCTATACATTGATATCTAGACATCTTTTTGCTTTGCACTATAACAGCTAGTTATGACACTTCATCAATGGGTTTAGAATAATAACTGATTAAGCGATGAATCATCATGAAAACGTAAATTTTATTTCCAACAATTTCCCCCTTTTTGATGATGTCAATACCCTCCTTAAAAGCAATGCAAAAAGATAAAATACAATACATTAAATAACGTAGTGAAGTGAGAAACTTAGAGTTTATTTGATAACTGAGTTACAAGATAGAGTAATAAAATACAACATAATAAAAGGAACTAGAAGATAGTTTCTTTTATTTGGCAGATTGATTATCATAATTTCCTGCAACAGATCTCATAGCATCATTTGTAGCTGAGCTTTCAATTCCATGGATGCTTGCCCAAATGTTCCATGATTCAGATAAGTTGTTCTTCTTGAAAATTTTGTTTTTGAAGAGGACTGCAAAAGTGAAGACAGTTGCCCTCAATCTTTCTTTGGTGGCTATTCTCAGTAGATTTTTAACAAATTCAGGTTCAGCCTTTTTAATTTTCTCTGATTCTCTATCTATAGTACCATCTGCTTCCCACTTCTTCAGTTTATTCCAATAGTGCATGAGCACCTTTTGCATGTGTATGAACGATTCTAGAGATTCTTTTTTTGATACTCCTTCCCTTTCTGGTAAGTTTCTGAATAAACTGTATAGTCGAGAATCCAAACCAACTCTCTTGTCAGTCGGTTATGAGTATTTAACAATCAGCTCCATTTCTTCATCAGTGAAATCTCCTCTTGCTTTCTTCAGTTCTTTCAACTTATCATCAACATTTGTAAGGATTTGTGGCATCTCAGCTGTATGGACTTTTAAGATATCCAAACTTTCCCCCTTATTGACATCATCTTTATGGATCAGGCTCTTGATGTAAGCGTTCAGTGTTTGTTGAGTTGATGCCAAAATGGTTTGAGCCACAACCGAGTCCTTCATGCCCTGTTCCATTAAGATCATTCTATCTACCAGATTATTCAAAATAATTTCCCATCTATCTTGAGTTTCATCTCTTCTTGTATCATGCTCGATGGTTGTTTTCCGAAGCTCAAGCAGGCTTCTAAAGCATGTAGAACCTTTCCAAATAAGCTGTTATCATCTTTCTGAATTCTGATTATCTCATTATGATAAAACTTAATGATATCAACCTGAGTGGGTAAATCTTTAGAACTTCCTGCTTGTTGTTCTTTTCCTTTGTTTGTCTCAGCCTCAGTTGGTTTAGCTTGCTTTCGAGGTGAGAGAACAACTTGCTTCAGTTTTTCTCTATATTCATTCGGTTGTCTTCTTTCTTCAGATTGTTTCTTAGCTTCTTCCAAGCTTGATGGATCAATGACTTTCGTAGGTGACAGATGTACATTGAATTCATCATCTGACTCTTCTTCAGGCAAGTTTGCCACAGTTCTTGCTATTTCAAGTGTAGACTTGTCAGTGGGAGATTGATAACCTCCTTCTTGTTCTTTGTCTTGCTGTGTTTCAAATACACTTTCATAACTTGAACTTCCACTGCTTTCACCAGAACTACTAGAATCATCTTCAGTGTTGTGTTCTGTTGCAGTTTCCTTTACTTGTAGAGAGGTAAGAATCCCTTTTTATAAGTTGGGATCTTCCTGAAAATCATCGTCATCATCATCGTTCTTTTTGGAACTTCCACCAGATGTGGCTTCCTTCCAATAACTGTTTTTGATCTGCGCATATCCTTGATTTAAGAACTCATCGGTATTGATTATCTCTGATAGATTTGTGATGTTGTATAAATCAAATACCCATTTCTCAGTAATTTCCATTTCTTCCTGCTGACTTCTTTGATTGGCAATGGAACTGAATTTCCAAGTTTGATATCTGCGCAATCGCTCATAGTCAGCTGTCATTAGTTCACTATGATCAGTTGTGGACTTAAATGGTGTGAGAGTGTCTTCTGATTCTCTTGTGATTGAATCTTGTCCTTCTTCTGGAATAGAATCTTCAATTTGCATGGGATCATCAGTTCTTGCAACATCATCAGTCTGCATAAGATTGGTTCTGCTGATTCCTTCCTCAGCAGTGTCTGGAACGACTGATGTCTCTTTTTCAATAATAGAAACTGAGATTAACGGCTCAGTTTCCAAAACTTTCTCACTTACAAGTTCTTCAGCAACTTCTTTTTCACAAGGTTCAAGTTCTAATTCAATAACTGGAACTTCTTTCTCAGTTGGTTCAACAAGTTCTTCTTCATTAACTTGCTCATCCAAGTGAATAACCTTGGTTGATTCTTTTTCTGCTTCAGCCTCTTTTTCCTCTGGGTGAGGAACTGGAAGTTCTTTTATTGTTTCCTCGTGTTCCAATCTCGGGGCAGATTCTTGAGAAGTGGACTTGGATCTTGAAAGCAGCATGAGCATATTCAGTGTTGTTTCATCAATCAGTCTTTCATCACTGTCAGATTCTTCATCAACATGCTCAGTTCTCAGGGTCTGTTTCCCCTGAGTTTCAGCTTCCTTTTGTATGACAGTTTCAACAACTTGTTCTTTGTTGACAACTTCAGTTTCCATTGTCACTTCTTTTTCTTGTGACTGCGTAGCTGGTTCTTGAAATGTTAAAACTTCAGTTTCCAAAACTGGAATAGGCTCGGTGAGAATAGTTCCAGTTCTCACTGCTGGTGCTGATCCGTCAGCAACTTCAGTTCTTGCTTCTTGTGTTGGTGACACTTCTATTGATTTCTCAGTAACTTGATCAGTTATGCCTTTTTCTGTATCTTCCAACTGTTTTCTTCTTTTCCTTAGAACTTCAATCTGTTCCAAAACTTCATCTCCGGTTGCAGGTTTCTTCGATTTCCTGCTTTTCTTCTTTTTAGGTTCATTCACAGATTTCCCAGCTTTCCTTTTTCCAGCTTTTTCTTCCTTAACGACAATTTTCCCATCAGCAACTGGTGTTTCTTTTCTCTTTGTGACTCCAAAATGGTCTAGTATTCTTTGGACTACTAATGCAAGAGTCTTCTTGTGATAAAATCGACCCTTTTTGACATCAGTTTTCTTCTTGGGTAAATCAATTGATTGTGCTGTCAAGTGATCAAACAGATACCTTGGCCAATTGAAACTTTCTTCAAACCAAATTACATATAGCAAATCTAATTTTGCTCCAGATAGATTGCTGAAGTTTCCTGCATTTCCAATTATGCCATTTGCTAACATTTTTGAGAGAAAATTAAATTCTGGCTTGAGTAAGCTTGTGCTCCCAGTCTGTGATACTGCGGATTCTCCAATAATTGCTATATCTTTCCATAGTTTCTCCTTTTGTTCCTTAGTCAGCTTGATGGCTGCTGATCCTCCGGATTTGTCAAACCCGAAGATTTCTGCAATTAGATCTTCGGTGACCTTGATCTCATTATCATTGACAGTAGTGATATAGGTTTGTGTGTCTTCTCCTTCTACAGTTGTTCTCCCAAATTGATAGAAGTCTCCAATGCTTTCTAAACATACACTTTTCCGATCGATGTTGAAAACAGCATCCAGTCATTTAATTTTCTGGATTTTTGTTGCAATTGAATTGACTAGAGTTTGATCAATATATTTTGCAATATACTGTTCAAGAGATACGATCATTCCGGGTTCAACAAGAGTGAAAGTCATTTTTTGGATTTGAATGAGAGTTTTGAAAATTTGAGATTCAGAGAGTGGATTCAAAATTTGAGCGTAAAGAATTATAAACGAAAATTCTGGGTATTTTTAATTTGTAGCAAGGGTAGTTAAGAATTGAGTGGGACTTAAAACGTCTTGTCATAAATATTTTGAGATTGCAAAAAAGGTGGATGAGTGGAAATTATGGACGGTTTAGATTGAGAAGGACCACGTCTTTTCTTGATATCTGTAGCTAGAGAATAGTAAATAGAGTAGGTACGGTGTATCAACAGCTGTATACGTTCAATTTTGTCCTTGTGCTGAATTCAAAAACTCAGTTGTAAATACAACTTAGTTTTGTGAATTGCATTTTTCAGTTCTCAGCTAGCGGTTTTTCTCCTGCAAAACAAAATAAGAAATTTTTGGTACCCATATTTGTTTGGGTCCTAACTGATTAGCTTTTGATGGTACAACTTTATTTTTAACTTTATACCTCTCTTGATATTTTGACTGAGTAAAGTCAGTTTTCACAAACATTTCCTGTTTTGTCTTAACCAGCTTTAGTTTTGTTCAGTTTGTGAAACTGATGTGATGGTTCATTCCAATCTTCATCAGTTGGAAATAATCTTCCTTTCCCTCTGAGTCTATTATTCCATGAATGATCTTCATTCTTAGATGAATATGACTTGAAGATTTTTCTTACTGATCTCGGATCAGTTTTACTGTTTTCAGCCTTCTGAGTCATCCTGTAAAATCTGTTGGCTTGGTGAATTTTACCAACTTATTTTTCAGTTTTATCAGTTTGTGCGTTTGGCTATGCCGAGTTTTTGTCAGTTCTAATAATTTTATCAGTTTTTTGAGTTCTTGACTGTTGAGCAGTCATGAATTTTATCGCAACTGATCTTGGTCTAAACTTAGAATTATACTGATTATCAAACCCTAAACCAGATCTATCTCCAAATGGTTTTCCTGGTTTGAATTGAACTTTGGAAATAGGATCAACTGATGATTCTTTGATGTTCATAACTTTTGTTAGTTCATCAGTTGGTCGAATTACCTTGGTTCCATTATTAGTTTTGATTAGATTGATTTCAGCATTCAATCTTGAAATTTCAGTTTTCAATAACTTTTTCTCCTTTTTGACATTCTCATAATTCTTTTGAGTTACCTCTAATTTCTTTATGAGTATGTCCAAGGTTTTATTTAAATCATCATTTCTTTGATTGTTTATGGTAGTGTGAGTGCTGGATGTAGATGCGATTACCTCCTAATTTTTGATAGGTAGATCTTCTGTCGAGGAATCATCATCAATTAGAACTTGTTTTCCTTTATCAGCAGCATTTGCCAGTGTAGCTCCTAGCAGTATGATTTCTTCATCACTTTCACCTCCATGACTTGTCAAGTAGAGTCTCATCAATATCTTTGGATTTTGCACTGGATGGATCCTTGGATAGTTTTTCTTCTATATAATTGGCTACTCGAAGTAACTCTCTTTCCGCTTCTTCTGAAAGATCGCTTAGGGATGGAAATCCTCTGGATTCATCATCAACTTTCGCATTAAGCTCAATGTCTTCATCATAACTGAAATGAGGTTCCGGATTTGTGTGAGAGCTTGTAGTACTGAATCTTTCAAATACTTGATCGTGGAAATCATAGACAACATTCTGCAAGTAGTCAGTCAAGGTTTTATTTAGCCAATTTCTAATTCTAGATGTATCCATTGTGATGAAGTACAGTAAGGGTTGTCAACAACTGGTTTATAACTTAAGCAGTAACAACTCGAATCTCCTCCAGAAGGAAGAACTCGCTCCGATACCAATTGTTGGTCCCTTGGAAAGGCTAACACAAGTTTAGAGGGGGGGTGAATAAACTTGTCACCAAAAACTTTTTCCGAACTGGAAAAGCCCCAGGAACTGAGTTTTTGTCAAACTCAAACTGATGCTCAGCTCAGTTTTGTTACTGTCCTTTAATTTGTGCGGAGTTCATCTAACTCAACTGAGTATAAGTCAATACTGACTTATATTTTGTCTTGTTAACTGGCAGCGGATATTTTAGCCTTTAACAACTAGTTAACTGAGTTTTAGAGTGAAAACCAGATACAAATAACAATAATAACGTAAATGAATGCGTAAAGTAAATAAACAAGAATTATAGAGGTTCCAGGTGGTGTAATCATGTACGTCCTCTCTTCCCCTGTGATGCGGAGGAAAATTCCACTAGAAATTCTTTGAGATGGCCCGGTTACAAAGAGTCCTAAACCGATAGTCCTTGACTAATCCCTAGCTTCACTATCTAAACACTTGTAGAACATGTAGGATTCTTGGCTCTCCAACTGTTTGAAACACTGGTCCTTGGAGGGTAGAATTGCCTCTTCACCAGCTCATCACAATCACAGTCTTCCTGACTGCACTCAACTGTCCTTCACACCTTCTTGGTGTTTCACAGTCTAACCCTTTGATAAAATCAAAATTGAGACTTGAATCAATAACTATGATTCAATTTTGATTAGAGCTTTTCTTCTGGATAAATAAATTATGCTCGGCTCTGTATTTCTTCAAAATGATAGATCTTGATTTTGCTTGAATGTGCTTGGATACTTGAAGAAATTTTCTTGATCTTGCAATTTAGCACTTAGCGGGAATTCTTTCGAAAATGGCTTTCCCCCTTAATTAAATCTTTTCTTGACTAGATGGTTTCTTATTTAATTCCTCCTGCACTTTCACCACACCCTCTCTCTCTTTTTTTACGTTGTAGAGGTAGTCTATTTATAGGGGTTCATTCAATTTTCATCCTGCTTGAATCTTATAACGGCTATATTTTATGACCGTTCTGATTTGTCAGTAGTACATCCAATAAAATCACTTCCTTTATAAAGTTCGACTGTACGATCGGTTTAATGGATGACTGACATATAAAACTGAGTTTCCTTATCAGTTTTAAACTGAGTTTATCACATGTCAGTTTCTTGACTGACTTGGAGCGTTAACTGAGATTTTACTCTTCTTCAAATATCAGTACTCCAGTTTTCATCTGATTATAATTGACTTAATCAGAGTACACCATGACTCATTATCATCTAAGAATTCATTGTCCTTATGATTCTTAGGTCTTCATACAAGATCCATAAAGTCAGTTCAGGTCACCACAATCTTGCCTGAATTCTAACTTTACAGTCTCAACTTGTAATCTTCATAACTGAGTTTGAACCCTCAGTTCTTCAATCTTCAGTAACTGAGTCTGTGACCCTCAGTTCTTCAGTCTTCATGGATAAGCCAACCGAGTCTACGTCCCTCAGCGAACTTACCATCTTCAGTTTCTTTGTAAACTCAGTTTCCTAGTTATCTCGGTTTTCTAGTTTTTCTTATTTCAAGACCTAGAACTATTACAGTGTTAGTCTGATTTAACCTATACAAATATCAGACTCTAATAAATCCTATACATTGATATCTAGACATTTTTTGCTTTGCACTATAACAGCTAGTTATGACACTTCATCAATGGGGTTTAGAATAATAACTGATTAAGAGATGAATCATCATCAAAACATAAATTTTATTTCCAACAAAAAAGATGAAGAAGAAAGCTTTCAAATCTGTGTTCACACAGTGTATTTGTAGAGAAATATGATCTGAAAGTTGTATGTAATGTCTCTGTGTATATATCTGTATATATAGAGAAAGTAGTGGGTAGTAACTATCAGATAAAGTGCTGTACATGCACTGTATCATTAACCACAATTAAAGTAGGAATAAATGTGATGTTGCCACGTGTCCCACTAATTGATTCCATGAGAGTTGTAACCGTAGGATATTTGTAACTGCGGTTATAAAGGATAAGAATAATATCCAATTACGGTTGACTTCATTTAAGTTTGACTGTCGTATAACTCAGTAGCCTTGAGTTTCAGTAGACTTGGATCAGCAGCCTACTGACACGGTAACTCTGCTAATCTTCTTGTATCCTTGTTTTGTCCAACTGATAATACAAGATAAAGTTTTAATACCAATGACTGATCTGTCAAGTGAGCTCACCCAACAGGACAAAGACCAATCCCCTTGGCAACTTCATTTGCTCAATTGTCCAAACACGTTTAAGTATATGGAATTGTTGATACCAATGACTAATCTGCTAAGTGAGTTCACCCAACAATGCAAAGACTAATCCCCTTTGTGAATTCCAGTACATTGCTTATCAAAGGTGTGTTAGTCAACTTTTATAATTCCAAATTCAGTCCTTAACTTAGCAAATCTTTCACTATCCAATGGTTTTGTGAATATATCAGCAAGCTGATCTTCAGCAGGGATGTAAAGAACCACCACATCTTTCTTTTCAACATGATCCCTTATAAAGTGATGTCTCACATTTATATGCTTGGTTCTTGAGTGCAAAACTGGATTTTCTGTGATTGCAATTGCACTTCTGTTGTCACACATTATAGGAATTTCTTTTTCTTCAATTCAATAATCCCTTAACTTTTGTCTTAACCATAGTATTTGTGCACAGCAACTTCCAGCAGCTATATATTCAGCTTCAGCAGTAGAAGTTGATATTGAATTATGTTTCTTGCAAAACCAAGAAACCAGTCTATTCCCCATCAACTGACAGGTTCCTGTGGTGCTCTTTCTATCAATCTTGCATCCTACAGAATCAAAATCTGAGTAGGATATAAACTTGAAGCTTCCATCTTTTGAATACCATATCCCTACTACCAAAGTCTCTTTTAGATACTTGAGAATCCTTTCGACTGCAGCTAAATGACTTTCCTTTGGTTTAGATTGAAATCTTGCACAAACACCTACAGCAAAGGATATATCACGTCTACTGGAAGTAAGTGTTGGTCCCTTGAAAAGGCTTTGGTTAAGTTTAGAGGGGGGGTGAATAAACTTAACACTTCAAACTTTTGGAGTTAACAAACTCAGCAACTTCAGCAGCCTGCTGATAGCTCAGTAGTCTGCTGACACTTAGTAGTCTGCTGACTATTGACTTTACTGAATTTGTTGCAGTGGAATATATTTAAATTAAGCCTTATTACTTGTTGTTAAAATATGATACCAAGTATTGGATACTCAGTAGTGTATGTGTGTGATTCAGTTGCTAGTTCAGTAGGTTAATGTGCTAAATATACTAAATGCAGAATATAAATGCAGAAAGTAAGTAGGCAGATTTTATATTGGTTCCAGGTGGTGTAATCCTGTCAGTCCACTCTTCTCATGTGATGTTGGAGGTAATTCACTAGAGATTCTTGAGGTAGCAGTTACAAAAATCCCTAAGTTGCTTGTCCTTCACCAATAACTATGGCTTCACAAACTGAACACTTAGAACATGTAGGATTGCTGCTCCAAAGTCTTCCACTGGTCCTTGAAGGGTAGGATTGCCTCTTCACCAGCTCCACAACAAACAAAAGTCCTTGACACCCAAAGATGCTTCACTGTCTTCTACAGATTTCTTGTAAAAGAAAGTTTGAATCAAGTAAGTGATTCAGCTTTCAGCAGCTTGATCGGGATGATATGATCAGCAGCTTGGGGTCTTCAAGTGTCAGAACTTGATGTAGCTTGAAAGCAGATTACACATGAAGAGTTTTACTGGATCAATAGCTTTATGCTCAGTAGGATCAGCAGGGTGTTTTGATCGATTTAAATCTGATAGCTCAAGATAGATCCTTAATTTTCCTCAATGTTCATCACTTGTATCTGAATTTGGAGTCCTCTATTTATAGGTAGGAATCCTTGTGACTTATGTTTGAAAATTCAAACATAGCCGTTTCGATTTTTTTCCCATTTGACTTGCTTTCTGTCACTGTTCATAGTACTGACACAGTCAGAATGCTTTTTGTCTGTTTTCAGTCTGTCCATCCTTTGACTTGTATTCATTGGATAAAGCTCTATTTCTTTCCAACGTCCCTTTAATCTTGACCATTGATTTGTTTGATAAAATCAGAGGTTGTTAGATGTCCTTATCCTTGTATTTTTTCAATGTAGCCTTTGATTAAATCGATATATGTGATCAGCAGGTTCCTGTGATTGAAAGTCTACTGAAATGCATATCAATCAGCTGTTCCAAGTTTGCTGTGTTTATAAAAACACTTCAGCTGACTTCTCATATATCTAACTTTTTATTGTGAAGTTAGATTACACCATTTTGGATATAACTTAGTTCCAATCACCACTTAACTTGTGGAACTTAGACCTTGTACACAAGGTATATGTAATCAGTTTAGGTCATCACAGACTTCCCTAAATTCTGATTCCATAGCCTTGACTTTAAACACTAAGTTTGATCCCTTAGCCTTCAATAACTGAGTTTGAGCCCTCAGCCTTCAGTCTTTAGCAGGTTCCTATACTAGTCTACTGACCTAGGTACCCTACTGATATGGACAGGTCTGCTGATGAAAGTCAGCTAACCTTTTACAGTGCTTGTTTGATCAAACCTATACAAGATCAAACTCTAATAAGCCTATACATTTGATCTAGCCATCTTTTTGCCTTTGCTCTATAACAGCTAGTCTGGCACTCATCACTAAAACTTAAAATAAGTCCAACAGTAACCTTCCTAGATCCACTCTTATTAGATTGTTGAGATCCAAATCCAAGGCCTGTTCCATCACCATAAGGCTTTCCAGATTTGAATGCAGGGGAGGAACAAGATTGTTCCGCAGATTCAGCAGCTACTGAATGCATAGCAAACTTATGTTGATTCTGTCCAAACTCTTTTTCCTTTCCTTTGAGAATTCTTAATTCAGCTTTTAATCTTTCAACTTCTGTTTGAAGAGCTTCTTTTACGGCCTTCACAATCTCATAACCAGATTGTATTTCCTCAGTTGATTAAGGATGGCATCCAAAGTTTCTTCATTGTCAGAATTTTTAGGATTTGAACCACAAGTTGATTCACAATCACTTTCAGCAGGACTGTTTATAGATACAGAATTGTATACCTCCTCTGTTTCATCCATATTTGCCATTAATGCATAATCATCCATATCAGCAATAAGTGCAGTATCATCAGATTCATTTCCCTTTTCTGATTCAACTTCATATCCTGATTCATCTTCAGCAACCATAGCTTTCTTGCCAGATCTTCTTTGCTGACTTTTTCTCTTCAGTACGTCTGGACAATCAGGTCTGCAATGTCTAGGCTTCTTGCAGTTGAAGCAAAGATAATTAGGTTCCTTTTTCTATTTTATCTCAGGACAGTCAAGTTTGAAGTGTCCTGGTTTCTTGCATTGAATGCACAAGTAATCATTATCTTTCTTGGATTCCTCCTTCTTCTTTTCACTAGATTTCTTTGTGAAATTCCTTGAAGAACCCCTTCCATTTTTCATCATTCTGATCTTCTTTCTCATTAGGGAAATTTGCTCTTGCATCTCATCCAGTAGATCATCTTGAGCTCCTGATGTTTCTTTTTGACGTGTGGCAGCCTAAGTAGTGGTCTTTGGCTCTTCCTTTTCAGTCTCAAGTACAAGTTTCTTACTGAATTCATAAGCCTTCAGATCTAAAAATAACTTGAAGGTATCCTCTTCAAGTAGACTTCTCATTTCTTCTATTGCAATCACCTTCATTTCCCAAACTTTTTTTGCAGAGAGAGCTTCTAAGATTTTTGAGTTGATTTCTTCTTTTGAGTAGTTTACACTCAGTAGGGTGAGTTCATCCATGATGGCACTGAATCTTGATTCCATTTGTTCAATGGTTTCATTTGGTTTCATTTTGAAATCTTGGAACTTTTTCTTTGCCACACTGATTTTGTTCTTCTTGATTGCATCAGTGCCTTCACAAATTAATTGTAACTTATCCTAAAGTTCCTTTGCAGTCTTGCAATATTTCACTTTCATGTACATATTGCTATCCAAGGTTCTGTATATGATATCAATAGCAATATTGTTGAGGTTTGCTCTTTTTCTATCTTCAGCATTCCATTCTCTTTTTGGTTTTGGGATATACTGAGTTTCAGTTCCCACTGTTACTGACTTGGTGATCTCCAGTGGTCCATCAGTCAGCACATCCATCATCTCATCATGTGTTGAAGCTAGAAAAGCCTGCATACGACGTTTATACTCATCAAAACGATCTAAAGAACACATCAACATTGTTCTAGAATACTGGTTGTTATCCATGATGCAAAGCTTTGAAAATCAGAAGCTTGAAAAAGTTTTCAAAGTATTTTCACAAGCACAACAAGTAGGATTACTTCAGAACAGAAGCACTGCTCTGATACCAATTGTTGGTCCCTTGAAAAGGCTTTGGTTAAGTTTAGAGGGTGGGTGAATAAACTTAACACTTAAAACTTTTGGAGTTAACAAACTCAAAAAGTTCGCAGCCCGCCGACCGCTCGCAGTCCGCCGACCTTTCGCAGTCCGCGACGCTACGACTCCGTAGTCTACTGACTGTTGATTTTACTGACTTTGTTGTAGCGGAATATATTCAAGTTAAGCCTTATTACTTGTTGCCAAAATATGATACCAAGTATTAGATACTCAGTAGTGTAAGTGTGTGATTCAGTTGCTAGTTTCAGTAGATTGATGTGCTTAATATACTTAATGCAGAAAGTAAGTAGGCAATTTTTATAGTGGTTCTAGGTGGTGTAATCATGTCAGTCCATTCTTCTCCTGTGATGTTGGAGGTAATTCACTAGAGATCTTTCAGGTTGCAGTTACAAAAATCCCTAAGTTGTCTGTCCTTCACCAATAACTATGGCTTCACAAACTGAACACTTGAAACAGGTAGGATTACTGCTCCAAAGTATTCCACTAGTCCTTGCAGGGTAGGATTGCCTCTTCACCAGCTCCACCAAAAACAACAGTCCTTGACACCCAAAGATGCTTCACTGTCTTTAGCAGGTTTCTTGTAAAAGAAAGTTTGAATCAAGTAAGTGATTAAGCTTTCAGCAGCTTGATCAGGATGAAATGATCAGCAGCTTAGAATCTTCAAGTGTGTATATACTTGATGTAACTTGATAGCAGGTTACACTTGAAGAATTAACTAGATCAGTAGTTTTAAGCTCAGTAATGTCAGCATGGTGATTTCTTGATAAGAATCTGATAGCTTAGGATTGATTGTTGTTTTTCATCAATTTTCATCCCATGTTTCTGTATCAGGGGTCTTCTATTTATAGCTGAGAATCCTTGTGACTTATGTTTGAAATTCAAACATAGCCGTTTCAGATTTGTCCCCATCTTGACTTGCATTATGTCCCTGTACATTGTACTGACACTGTCAGTTGGCTTTTTGACAGTTTTCAGACTGTCCACCTTTGACCTGTATCCATTGGATAAAGCTCTGAATCTTTCCAATGTACCTTTAATTTTAACCATTGATTTGTTGAAAAAATCAAGACTTGTTATTTGTCCTTATCCTTGTAATCTTCCAATATAACCTTTGATTAAATCGAAATATACATTCAGCAGGTTCCTGTGTATGTAAGTCTGCGGAAATACTTGTCGGTCAACTGACTGAAGTTTGCTGTGTTTAAAACACGCCAGCTGACTGTCTTTTATCTAACTTTTAATTGTGAAGTTAGATTACACCAATTTGAACATAACTAAGTTCCAATCACCACTTGACATGTGGAACTTAGACCTTGTACACAAGGTATATGTAATCAGTTTAGGTCATCACAGACTTCCCTAAATTCTGATTCCATATCCTTGACTTTAAACACTAAGTTTGATCCCTTAGCCTTCAATAACTGAGTTTGAGCCCTCAGCCTTCAGTCTTCAACAGGTTCCTAAACTAGTCTACTAACTCAGGTACCTTACTAACCTAGACAGGTCTGCTGATGAAAGTCAGCTGACCTTTTACAATGCTTGTTTGATTAAACCTATACAAATATCAAACTCTAATAAACCTATACATTTAATCTGGACATCTTTTTCCCTTTGCTCTATAACAGCTAGTCTGGCACTCAACACTAAAACTTAAAATATGTCCAACAACTTTGAACCAACATTTAAAGAATGGACTTATCCGCTGCCCAAAAGCTTTTAAATTTAAGAAATGTTTTTGAAACTCCACTATAGTCATTCACCCCCCTCCCTCTGACTATAGTTTTACCATTCTTGGGGACCAACATTAACAAAGGTTCAGAAAAAGACCTTCTATATATAATGCCATTTAAGATTGTGTAGCACACTGACCTTTTTCTTAAAGCCTGGGTCTGTTTCGGATCGGTAGGAATAATTCCATTTTCAATATACGCTCTGATCTCATCGATCCAACACGGGGCCACTGGTTAAATATCCATGATTTCGGTCCGGGTGATTGCGGGCTCAGAGAGGTACTCAACCATGACCTATGAATTGATTATTTCTTCTTTGGCTGATAACTTAAACAAATAATCAGCTCTTGTGTTCTTTTTGCGGCCTATTTTGACGAACTCACAATAGTTGAAGCCGCCCTTCAATATTTTGAATTATTCAAGATATTGTCATAATGTTTCATCTTTGGCTTCATAGGAACCCGACACTTGATAAACCACTAGCTACGAGTCACAAAACACTTCAATATTTTCCACGTTCATAGATTACGCGAGCTCTAGACCCGTGATGGCATCTTCGTATTCTGCTTGATTATTCAACACGGTAGAGTCAAATCTTAACGCTTTCTTAATCTCTTCAAATGTACTTGGTTCGAGCAATATGATTCTGGCCCAACAACCATTTTGGTTTGCGGCCTCATCGACGTATAGCTGCCAGCAATGACTCGGCTATTGCAGTGCGGTCACTGCTAAAGTGCTTGGTTCATGATGGGATGTGGACTACGTTGCTATTCAGGCTGTTCCTCATTGAAGCTCATTTCTGCTATAAGATCTGCCAAGGATTGAGCTTTGATCGCTTTTAATGGCGTAGTGATTATCAAATTCTGTTAGCTTAATTGCCCAGCGGAGTAACCGGCCTGATAGATCGGGCTTGTGTAGCACTTGGCAGGGTGGACTATTAGATAATACAATACTAGTATGCGAAGAAAAGTAAGCCCTTAATTTTTGGGCAGCAATGACAAGAGAGTAGTCCAACTTTTCTATATTAAAAGGCGGCTCTCAGTGGGACTAAGAGCCTTACTGACATAATAAACGGGTTTTTGGAGGGTTCCATTCTCCTTGACAAGAACAACAGCAACAACCCGGTCTGAGACCGCCAAGTACAAAAATAACTTATCTCCTACAAGTGGGCTGACCAAAAGTGGCAGACTCCCTAGATAAGCTTTGAGATCTTTGAAGGACTGGGAGCACTCTTTAGTCCAAGTGAAATGTTTGTCCCCTTTGAGTAATTTGAAGAATGGCAAACACTTATCAGCAGATTTTGAAATGAGCCTCCCCAATGCAATGATTCTGCCATTTAGCCTCTGCACTACTCTGATGTAAGTTGGCTCCATCATATTCAAGAGCGCTTCAATTTTCTCAGGGTTTGCCTCAATGCCCCGCTGGCTCACCATAAAACCCAAAAATTGTCCTTCTTGAACCCCAAAAGTGCATTTTGTTGGATTCAGTTTCATGGAATGTTTCTCCACGTTGTCAAAAGTCTCAAGTAGAGCGGTTTCATGGTTGGGCGCGGGCCGGCTTCACAATCATATCATCAATGTAGGCCTCAATGTTTCTTTCAATTTGCGGCCCAAAAACCCACTTTGACCACCCCTCATGACTTAGCAACCTTAGAGTCAGGACTAGCAACAGAGATAGTCATTGCAGTCGAAGTAATTAAACCATAAGAATGTTAAATCAATGCTCTTTCTTTCATCCCTCACCGTAACGTAAGAATATCTCCAACGATGAGGATGCCTTCTTTAATCAGCCAAGGTCAATACCTGCAGCAGAGTCTTACCACGTTAGGAAGAAGGGATGACACTTTCTCTAGAATCTGCTCCGACTCTTGGGATAGGTCAGAGGGATCTTCAGCTGGGGGAAATGAAAGCAGAATTCGTTTGGATCCTTCATATGCCAATTTTAGATACTACTAATAAGCTATGGCATCTACGAGTGAGGGTTCACTTCTTGTCTGCAATTTCAAACTTGTAGGCTACTAAAATAAAGGATGACACTGGGCAGGCTCATCAAGAAACACAAACGTTAAAGAAAAACCTGCGATTGTGTTTCTTGACCATGACAAGTGGAAACTTTAAGAAAAACCTGCGATTGTGTTTCTTAACGTTTCAAAACCTGCGATCCCATCGACCATTCGATCTATTCTTGACAAAGCATACGCATCCTTCAGGCAGGCCTTGTTCAAATCAGTGACATCAAAACACATTCTCCACTTGCCATTGTGTTTCTTGACCATGACAACATTAGCCAACCAAGTGGGGTATGCTAGATCTTTAATAATTCCCACTTGCACAAGTTTTTCAACTTCAACTTTGATCACTATCTCTTTCTCATTAGAGAGCTGTCGTGTTTTTTTGCTGGATCGGCTTAAAGTTCGGATCGACATTCAAATAATGCAAAGAAACTTTGGGCTCGACACCCCTCATGTCGGTCACGGCCAAAGCAAAAGCATCTAAGTTTGCTTTCAATAATGATATCAGCTTTCTCTTTTTTCTTGCTCAGTCAGCTGAGGTCCAATCTTAATTTTTTGCTCTGGGTAAGACTCGTTCACAACCACTTTAATCAACTCATCATGAGCAGTAAAATCAGGTTCATCTCTTATCTGTAGGGTCTCACATTCGACCTCTTTAGGTGCGGACTCATTGACTATGTTGACCTGAATAGGGCCCGTTGAGGACTCGGTAAGGTCGGTCCGGGCCTTCTTGTAGTCGCCGTGGTCTCTGTACTCGGACCAATTTTTGGTGATGTGCTCTAGCAGAAAATGTGGCCGATTCACGGTGATCCCGACCCCTTATTTAGTATAAAACTTTACCCTTTGATGTCTCTGGAACTTTCTAAGCGTAGGGATCCCTAGGATCACAGTGTAATGAGAGTGTAAATCAACCACAATAAAATTTACCTTTTCCATGCGCGTAGGCTCATAATTTCCAACTTCGACATCCAGATCGATGGTGCCCATGACTCTGACTTTATCATTTGTGAAACCTTCGAGCATGCCTAAGTAAGGTTTTAGCCTGGATTCTCCATAGCCAATATTCTTAATGGTGTCCTAATAGATGATATCTCTGCCAGCCCTGGTATCCAGCAAGACTCTTTTACCCCGAAATTCTTGATTCCCACTTAAAACACAATCGACACTTTCATTGCCCCTGGTGGGCCTACTAATTCGCTTCGTGTAAATGTTATTGCTTGCTCGGATCCACCCAAAACAATCGTCTTCTCAAAATCTCTGACATTTATAGAGTTAATTTGGTTTTTCAGCTGATTGTTGCCTAGGAACTCTTCCAAAATAACTCGGATCTCATTCGCATAGTTACAAGGCTATGATCATCCCTCCTTGGGGCCCTGCCACCATCTCTTTTATACTTGTCCGCGACTCCCTCTTGTATCAATTTCTCGATTAACCTTCTCAGAGTGATACATTCATCATTTATATATCCATGGTCTTTATGGTAATCACAGTATTTTGATTCATCTCGGTTTTTTGGATCAGCCTTCATGGGCGTAGGTGGTGGTAACCGATCATGAATCTTGTATAGGATCTGAGATGGTTTTGTATTGAGTGGTGTGAACTCACTCTTATCAAACCTCACTGCTTTCTTACTTATCGGTCTTGATTCTGAAGCTTACCGTGATCTTCCTTGCGGTCCTCCCAGCGATCCTCCTAAGGCTGATTGTGATCGCTCTTTGTCCTGCCTTTTCCTGAGGGTTAGGGTGCCGCTTCGGTGAGCCCATGTTTTCATGCTATGTCTAACAAATCTCGTAGACCTTCATGGGTCCTTTCGCTATTCCAGTAAGGAAGCATATGATGACATCACTGTCCATAATATTCTTCGTCTGATCATATACTTTGATGAATCTAGCATAATACCTCCGACTCGGTTCACCTTCCCTTTGGAGAACATTATATAGATCCTCAATCGTTTTATTTGGCCTGCCCTGTAACACCCCGATTTCCAATCCCGTCGGCCGCCGGTATTGGTCGCCGTGGTGCCACCCTCACGACACACAGTCGTGGCAGTAATATCCAACATTCCACGACAGGGAAATAAACATCCACCATTCATTATATAAAAAGAAATGTTAAATTAAGTGCAATCTCCTGAAGAAAATGAAAATATGCGGAAACGTCAGTAAAATCTTAAAGTTTCGAAAATCCAGTAAATTGGAAATATAAGACTGCGACTACGTGGCTCTCGAAACCCGGCGATATCCCAGCAATAAGCAATCATCCAAAGAAAACACCTGCTAAGAATCTGCTCCCCATAAACGGATCATAGCAGGGTCAACCAAAAGTAAAAACGTCAACTATAAAGTTGAGTAAGAATATATATGGTATATATAAAACAGAAGACGACTAAAAGTTGAGTAAAACTTTCCAACCATATGCCAAAAACCAACCCATGAAAAAAAAAACAAAACATCACAACTATCTATACCTAAAGGTCCCGAATGTGCACATCCCTCAATAGGGTAAACCCCTAAAGAGGAGGATCCTAAAGGTCATCCAATGGTACCATTAACTAAATGGACCATCACGTACTGGGGTGCAAGGAAACCTTCCCGGGTTCCCGGCTTCGGGTGCTACCCTATCCGGCCCAACCATACCAATGTCTGCAACTCCCAAAATACGTTAAGGTCATTGAAGTCGTAAGGAAACCTTCCCGGGTCCCCGGCTTTGGGTGCTACCCTATCCGGCCCAACCACTATGGGTCTACAAACTTCAATGCCTAAAATCCAAATCCCACAGTGATGTCAATATCCCTGACTCATCAAACATGACTTCCAACACTTGTTCATAAGGTTGAACTACAACTAACAAGGAAAGGAAGACAAAACAAACTGGACGCCCGTTTGGAAGGCTGGACGTCCGTCCATAAATTCTACTGGATGCCCGTCCAAGAACTCAGACGCTCGTCCACCAAAAACTGTTACATCCTGAATCAAATTTAACAACTCGGACGCCCGTCCAGATAATCCAGACGCCCGTCCACCAAAAACTGTTACATCCTGAATCAATTTTAACACCTCAGACGCCCGTCCGGATGATTCGAGACGCCCGTCCGAAATGTACCTGCTGCGACGCCCGTCCACATGAATTAGACGCTCGTCCAAACTCGGGTTTCGACTAGAACCCTAGACCCCTCAATACGATTTTCACCTCGATTTACAACCAACACCAGCAATAAACAACCGATGCAGCACAGAGAACTTCATGAAACAAAATACCATATCATCTATAGACTTTAACCAAAGCGAAAACACACTACTATGGGTGCTTAACATCTCAAAATCCTTTTCCCAACATAACCACAATTACTTTATCATACAATGATACCATTAACACAGATTTGCAGCTTTGTACATACATGTTTGGGACGTCTTTCCATGACCAAAACTATTATGAAAATCATAGTAACTTCCCACATATATCTGCCACTATGTATACTAACATAACCATAAACCAACGTTGCATTTTCAGCCCCAAAATGTTATTTAAAACTCATGACGAACAAGCGTAAACGCAGAAAATGGAAATATTCTTACCGGTAACGTTGCACTACTTGAAAACCTTTTTGCTAACAAGCTAGAATCGATCCTCTATGAAGCCCGAATCTATAAAAAGAAGGAAGGGCATTAATCACCACACAATTCTAGTGAATCACAAAGGTAGAACCCAAGATTCAAACCACCCACCTCCAAACGCATAAATGGATCGGCCATGGCCTTTGGCCGGCCGATCATCATGCTCGATTTGTAGGAAAAAAAATACGATGCTTACCGATGACGACGACGGCGAATTCCTCAACACCAAGGAGAAATTTTTTTCTCTCCTTCTTCCTCACAAGAAAGTCGGCGGCAAGGTGGAGGGTTTTGGGTTTCACGCTGCTCTTTGGGGAAAAAGGAAGGAAAAGGATTAAAAATCCTTTTAATTGCCAAAATAAGGGATTTGGAGAAATCTTTTCTTTCTTTTAATTAAGGAGAATTAAAGAATTATAAAAATCCTTTATTTAATTATTAATTAACTCTTCCATTTAATTAATAATCAAATAATCTCCCAAAATTGAATCCTTCACCGATTAGTTAGAAAGCCAAAATTTCGGGATGTTTCATCCTCCCCCCCTTAAGGCAAAACTTCGTCCTCGAAGTTCGGGTTCGTACCGGGCGTTATTCCGCCCCCCTTAAAGCACCCTTCGTCCCCGAAGATAAGCAAAAGGATTTTACGAACAATGTTTGAAGATTGCATACCTTAAGAGAACAAATGCGAGTACTTATGTCGCATAGCATCCTCAGCTTCCCATGTCGCCTCCTCGGTGGCATGGTTAGACCATAAAACCTTGACGATGCTAACCTCACGTCCCCTTGTTTTTCGTACCTTGGTATCTAAAATCTTTACCGGTACTTCCTCGTAAGTCAAAGGCGATCTAGCTCAATGACCTCTCGGTTCGATCACGTGAGAAGGATCACTCACGTACTTGCGCAGCTGAGATACGTGAAACACATTATGCACTTTATCCAACGCCGGTGGTAAAGCTAGCCGATATGCCACTTCACCTATGCGGTCCAAGATCTCATATGGCCCCACATACTTGGGACTCAACTTCCCTTTCTTGCCAAAACGCATCACTCCTCTGGTTGGTGATACACGTAGTAATACCTTATCGCCCACGGCGAATTCAATATCCCGGCGATGTAAATCCGCATAACTCTTCTGCCTATCTTGGGCAGCCTTCATCTTTTCTCAGATTATCTGTACCTGCTTAATCGTATCCTCGATCATCTGTGGTCCCAAGGCCACTGCCTCGGACAAATCGTCCCAACAAACCGGACTCTTGCACTTCCTACCATAAAGTGCCTCATAAGGTGCCATCTTAATACTGGCATGATAGCTGTTGTTGTATGAAAACTCAATAAGATCGAGCTTTTCTTCCCAAGAGCCCTTGAACTCTAATACGCATGCTCTTAGCATGTCCTCCAAAGTTTGTATGGTCCTCTCTGTCTGACCATCGGTAGCAGGGTGAAAAGTTGTACTCATCCGCAGCTCCGTCCCCAAGGCTATCTGTAGCTCCTGCAAAAACCAAGATATGAATCTTGCATCTCTATCTGACACAATACTGTTGGGTATACCGTGCAGTCTCACAATATTCCTCCGGTATGCCATAGCCAATTCTGTCTTACTCCAAGTGTCTTTCATCGGAATGAAATGCGCCGTTTTTGTCAGTCTATCCACAACGACCTAAATCATATTATTCCCTTTAGGACTCCTCGGTAGTCCGCATACAAAATCCATGGAGATAGAATCCCACTTCCAAACTGGCACATCCAGCGGCTGAAGCGTACCCTGCGGACGTCGATGTTCAATCTTGACCTTCTGACAGGTCAAACACTTTGACACAAACTTTGCTACTTCACGTTTCATATTGGGCGACCAAAAGGTTTTCTTGAGGTCTTTATACAGTTTGTCTCCTCCCGGATGTATAGAATAAGGCGTATTATGAGCCTCACTCATGATCCGCCCCTTGAGTTCTTCGTCGGCTGGTACACACCACCGACCCTTAAACCGAATACTACCATCCTCGTGTAACGTAAAATTAGCTGCCCCATCTGTACCAATCTTGGCCTTCTTTGCCTCGATTACCTTGTCGCCCACTTGTCTCACCCGGATCTCAGCATACAACTCGGATTGCAAGACGAAGTCGCCTTTATCTCCGCCTTTCTGGATGACACAAATATCCATACGGTCCAACTCTTCTCGCAATCTGATCCGAGCTACTTCCTCTCACTAGGAATGAATCGACTTCCGACTCAAAGCGTCCGCCACTACATTTGCCTTCCCTTCGTGGTATTGGATTTCCATGTCATAATCTTTAATTAACTCCAACCAATGCCTCTGACGCATATTGAGCTCCTTCTGTGTAAATATGTACTTCAGACTCTTGTGATCTGAGAATACCTTGAATGTTATCCCATACAGGTAGTGTCGCCATATCTTCAATGTGAAGACCACAGCTGCCAACTCTAAGTCGTGAGTCGGGTAGTTACTCTCATACGGCTTAAGTTGCCTTGATGCATACGCGATCACTCACCTCCGTTGCATCAGCACACAACCCAGGCCATTCTTCGATGCATCAGTATAAACCTCGATGTCCTCATTCCCATCTGGTAATGCTAACACCGGAGTTGTAGTCAACCGTTCCTTAAGTAGTTGGAACACCCTCTCACAATTGTCATCCCACTTAAACCGGTTCTCTTTCTGCATCAATGCAGTCATCGGCCTCGCAATCTTGGAAAAGTCTTTTACAAACCGCCGGTAATATCCAGCTAAACCCAAGAAACTTCAAATTTCTGTAACGTTCTTAGGTGCAGGCCGTTTCGCCACTGCCTCTACCTTGCTTGGATCGACGGATACGCTGTCTTTCGAGACAATGTGCCCCAAGAATGCTACTCGTTCCAACCAGAACTCACATTTGGACAGTTTCGCGTACAACTGTTTTTCCCGTAAAATTTGTAATACGAGCCTCAGGTGTTCGGCATGTTCTTCCTTAGTCTTAGAGTAGACTAAGATGTCATCAATAAAAACTACTACAAACTGGTCTAAGTAGGGTCTGAACACACGGTTCATCAGATCCATGAAAACTGCTGGTGCGTTGGTCAATCCGAAAGGCATGACCGTGAACTCATAATGCCCGTACCTGGTACGAAATGCGGTTTTTGGAATATCCGCATCTACTACCCTCAACTGGTGATACCCTGATCGCAAATCAATCTTCGAGAAAATACCTGCCCCCCGTAGTTGATCGAACAAATCATCGATCCTCGGCAATGGATACTTGTTCTTCACTGTCATGTTGTTCAGCTCTCGGTAATCAATACACAGTCGTAAACTACCGTCTTTCTTCTTCACAAATAATACCCGTGCTCCCCAAGGTGACACACTCGGTCGGATGTACCCCTTATCGAGCAGTTCTTCCAATTGTACCTTCAATTCTGCTAATTCTTTAGGTGCCATACGATAAGGTGCTTTCGATATTGTTCTGGTCCCGGGCATCAACTCCACTGCAAACTCTACCTCCCTCTGGGGTGGCATACCTGGTATTTCATCCGGGAATACATCCTCAAAATCATGGACCACATCAATGTCCGTCAGTTTAGGATCCTCTGTACTTACATCATGCACATGACACATAAACAACGGATACCCTTTCTTGACGTAAGATCTCAAGGTCATCACTGAAACAATCTTTACGTTAGATTTGTCCACAAACCCCTTGTAAGATACTCGTACCCCTTTAGGGCCTCTTAAAGTCACCTTCTTCTGCTCACAATCGATTTTGGCTTTATGTTGGTTCAGCCAATCCATACCTAAAATAACGTCGAAGTTCTCGAGAGGGAACTCGATAAAGTCAACCGACAAGTTGACTCCCATAATCACTAACGGTACATCTCTGTACAACTTAGAACATGGTACCAAATCTCCTGACGGTTGCATAAACTTACTGTCAATCACCTCAAATGTAGCTAGGCCTAACCTCAAAACATGCGAACTTGCTACAAAGGAACATGATGCACCCGAATCAAAAAGTACATAGGATAAAAAAGAGTTAACCAGGAAATTACCCGTCACCACGTGGTTGCTCTGCTCGGCCTCCTCTCTGCCCAGTGCGAATGATCTCCCAGTCTGATTTTTCTCAACCCCCTGAGCTGTGCTGGCCGACCCTGATGGTCGGTTTCTGTTTCCACCAGTGGCCGTAGGTGCACCCCCCCTGTCGGCTCGTGCGGGGAGTACCACTCGCTCGCTCGGTTACCCCTACTCATGTTCCCCGTGTTGCTCCCTGGAGCCCCACCCATATTGCTCCCCGTAACCGACGTCGACCCGGCAGGTGTTGGAGCCGCAAAACACTCAAACCGTCTATGTCCAAACTTCCCGCAATTGTGACACTGGATTTGCGCACCTGAACAATCGGTACCCGGATGATTTCTCTGGCACCGCTTGCAATGATAACTTCGTGGCCGACTAAACCCCGAGAGTTACCTCTCGCCGACCGACCACCACCGCCCCGGTAAGGTGGGAATTTCCCGAAAAGGATGGTCGTCTTGGTGGGTTCCCGAATTGCTCCGCTTTTGCCCCCGATTGTCTTCGAGACACTCTTCCTCTTGTTAGTAGCATGTGCCGCTTTAACCTCTCTCTGAATCCTCTCAATGTTGCATGCTACTTCACACATCTCTTTTAGGCTCGTAAAGCCCCTACTAGCCCCCATACGATCCCGGATCTCCAAATCTAAGTATTGCTCAAACTTCACCATCTTGGCCTCTTCGGTCGGCACTAGCTCAGGTGCATAGACCGCCAAGTCAACAAACTTCTCGTAGTACTCTTGAACAGTCATATCCCCCTGTCGGAGATTATCGAACTCAACTCGCAGCTCTTTCCTCTTAGATTCAGGAAAGAATTCACGCCTCAGCTCTTGCTTAAACTCGGCCCAGCTCAGTGGTACCACCACTGGTTCCCCATGCTCACCTTCAGTATGAGCCAACCGATCTTTGTTCGCACCCCACCACAGATCAGCCCTGTCAACTAGGTAGAAAGCCGCTTGATCGACCTTCAGTTCCTCTGGACAGCCCAGAGTGGTAAAAATCTTTTCGAACTCCCTAATCCACCGTTCGAGCCCCTTAGGGTCTCCCTTACCATCATACTGGCTAGGTCTCTGCTGACTCACGGACCTAGTCATGCCGGTAGCTGACCCCTGAGGACGGTCCTCTGTCAGACTATTAACTGCCTGAATCAGATCTTGATTCAACCTAACCAACTGCTCAATCAGCTGGTCCCTCTCAGTTCCATGTCTAGGAGGCATAGCTAAAGCTACAAAAATAAGCAATCATTTGTTCAGTTATCATAACGGTTACCATTCACATGTACTTGCACTTGTTGCCCAAACTTAATTTCAACACACAGCCACATTTCCACCTACATCATAACTTATCATACAACCCATACATAGGACTCAATACCTACCCCACACATCCTCACTGTGCTTATTTTAGTGAGTTTGTTCCTAAGGTTCATTTTAGGTGGTCCTGGTGTCGATGGCTCTGATACCACTTTGTAACACCCCGATTTCCAATCCCGTCGGCCGCCGGTATTGGTCGCCGTGGTGCCACCCTCACGACACATAGTCGTGGCAGTAATATCCAACATTCCACGACAGGGAAATAAACATCCACCATTCATTATTTAAAAAGAAATGTTAAATTAAGTGCAATCTCCTGAAGAAAATGAAAATATGCGGAAACGTCAGTAAAATCTTAAAGTTTCGAAAATCCAATAAAGTGGAAATATAAGACTGCGACTACGTGGCTCTCGAAACCCCGCGACATCCCAACAATAAGCAATCATCCAAAGAAAACACCTGCTAAGAATCTGCTCCCCATAAACGGATCATAGCAGGGTCAACCAAAAGTAAAAACGTCAACTATAAAGTTGAGTAAGAATATATATGGTATATATAAAACAGAAGACGACTAAAAGTTGAGTAAAACTTTCCAACCATATGCCAAAAACCAACCCATTAAAAAAACAAAACATCACAACTATTTATACCTAAAGGTCCCGAATGTGCACATCCCTCAAAAGGGTAAACCCCTAAAGAGGATGATCCTAAAGGCCATCCAATGGTACCATTAACTAAATGGACCATCACGTACTGGGGTGCAAGGAAACCTTCCCAGGTTCCCGGCTTCG
This sequence comes from Gentiana straminea, assembly GCA_036785695.1. NCBI lineage: Eukaryota > Viridiplantae > Streptophyta > Magnoliopsida > Gentianales > Gentianaceae > Gentiana > Gentiana straminea. The sequence goes on from JAVUPR010000060.1 coordinate 881,327, forward strand.
GGTGCTACCCTATCCGGCCCGACCATACCAATGTCTGCAACTCCCCAAATATGTTAAGGTCATTGAAGTCGTAAGGAAACTTTCCCGGGTTCCCGGCTTTGGGTGCTACCCTATCCGGCCCAACCACTATGGGTCTACAAACTTCAATGCCTAAAATCCAAATCCCACAGTGATGTCAATATCCCTGACTCATCAAACATGACTTCCAACACTTGTTCATAAGGTTGAACAACAACTAACAAGGAAAGGAAGACAAAACAAACTGGACGCCCGTTTGGAAGGCTGGACGTCCGTCCATAAACTCTACTGGACGCCCGTCCAAGAACTCAGACGCTCGTCCACCAAAAACTGTTACATCCTGAATCAAATTTAACAACTCGGACGCCCGTCCAGATAATCCAGACGCCCATCCACCAAAAACTGTTACATCCTGAATCAATTTTAACACCTCAGACGCCCGTCCAGATGATTCAGACGCCCGTCCGAAATGTACCCAAGGCAGACGCCCGTCCACATGAATTAGACGCTCGTCCGCCCTCGGGTTTCGACTAGAACCCTAGACCCCTCAATACGATTTTCACCTCGATTTACAACCAACACCGGCAATAAACAACCGATGCGGCACGAGAGAACTTCATGAAACAAAATACCATATCATCTATAGACTTTAACCAAAGCGAAAAACACACTACTATGGGTGCTTAACATCTCAAAATCCTTTTCCCAACATAACCACAATTACTTTATCATACAATGATACCATTAACACAGATTTGCAGCTTTGTACATACATGTTTGGGACGTCTTTCCATGACCAAAACTATTATGAAAATCATAGTAACTTCCCACATATATACGCCACTATGTATACTAACATAACCATAAACCAACGTTGCATTTTCAGCCCCAAAATGTTATTTAAAACTCATGACGAACAAGCGTAAACGCAGAACATGGAAATATTCTTACCGGTAACGTTGCACTACTTGAAAACCTTTTTGCTAACAAGCTAGAATCGATCCTCTACGAAGCCCGAATCTATAAAAAGAAGGAAGGGCATTAATCACCACACAATTCTAGTGAATCACAAAGGTAGAACCCAAGATTCAAACCACCCACCTCCAAACGCATAAATGGATCGGCCATGGCCTTTGGCCGGCCGGTCATCATGCTCGATTTGTAGGAAAAAAAAATACGATGCTTACCGACGACGACGACGGCGAATTCCTCAACACCAAGGAGAAATTTTTTTTCTCTCCTTCTTCCTCACAAGAAAGTCGGCGGCAAGGGGGAGGGTTTTGGGTTTCACGCTGCTCTTTGGGGGAAAAGGAAGGAAAAGGATTAAAAATCCTTTTAATTGCCAAAATAAGGGATTTGGAGAAATCTTTTATTTTCTTTTAATTAAGGAGAATTAAAGAATTATAAAAATCCTTTATTTAATTATTAATTAACTCTTCCATTTAATTAATAATCAAATAATCTCCCAAAATTGAATCCTTCACCGATTAGTTCGAAAGCCAAAATTTCGGGATGTTACATGCCCGCCGTCTCCAACTCTATTAAAAAATTGCTTCTTAGATCCTCCCAACTCTGAATCGATCCCGGTGGAAGGTTGCGGATCCATGACTCCGCCCGGTCCTACATACTGCATACAAGGGTTACACACCATGCGGACTTGTTTGGCATAGCCAATATTATTTGGCTCTCAAAAGACGTCAGCCAATCATAAGGGCAACCCGTTCCTTGGTAGTAATTGTAACTTGGGTAATGAACATTTCCTTCTGATACTGAATTCAGAATTCTTTCAGATAATGCAATGACTACCAAGGTCTTCTTGGCCTTCTCAGAGGTCCTTGTCCTTTTCAACTCTTCAATTTCTTTTTGCATTCGCTCTGTTCTGTCATCCTCAACGAAATTGATAGCTCTCTGTGGAATGTATCCTGAGTCCGTGTGATTGCGAGACTCTTCCTCTCACCCAGCCTATATCTTATGATTTGGCGGGCATCATGATTATCTCTACCCTCATGTTGCGGCACAACGTTCCGGTCTGAATGATTATGTCTTAGACGTTGTCGGATTGGCCTCTTTTCATTGTTTCTTAGGCGTTCAAGAGTTGACCTTCTTTCATTGCTCTTCTCAGGATTTTTCTACGGCCTTTTCCGGTCGACGAGTGGATGCTTTGGTTTATCTCAATAGGTTTGGATCGGCTGTAATGACTTTTAGGCAGGATCCCTGCATCAGCGTCGACAGTCAAAGAAAGTTTATTCAAGATGGGCAAGAGAGGTTGGCCTAGTGCGGCCAGACGAGTGTTGGCCAGATACATATTTTGCATATATTCAACATATGCCTTAGCTGTTTTTACCTCAGGGTCCTCCTGAAATCCTGGTATTTTTTCCGGAATCACTTCATGACTCCGCTGCGGTCTTGACGTTCCAATAGCTGCCTTCTTGTGGGCATGTCCTGTGCGAACCAATTCTGGGGCTGCAACGGCCTCCCTTGACTTAGTCCTCTGAGTTATTATGCCCTGGGCATCATCGATCCTTAGTCTCTCTTATTGTTGGGATCGGTCCCAATCAGCAATTGGATTATCAAAGGTTTCCTCTACGTGCTTATCATATTATGGATTTTGTGTGGTCCCTTTAGCTGAGGTGTGTGGTACCAAATACATGTCCTTACTACCAGTCATCTTGTGCTACTGTGCACCTGTCTGTGCTAAAAACACACAAAAGTAGTATGACAACCAACCAAATGTTCTCTGACACTCACCAACCTTATACTATCTGATCCTGTCGGTGGCGGGCCAGAGGATTTGTCGAAAGAGACGTTACCGGCGAGCTGATGGCGGTCCGATGTACAGAATATCATAAATTCAAGGACAACTAGGATGAATCAACCGGGAAGTCCAACAAAAATCCCAGAATATGCAAGCAGAGACAAAATAACCCGGAATATGCTTCTATGACCTCAGCTCAATGAGAACCCAGAAAATGTAAAGCAAATACGCTGGTGATACCAAAATGTAGAACACCTCAACAAACTTTATCCTTAAAGTGAATATACCGGGAGTGACGATTTCTCAAGTGTAAACTCAGTATTTCACGTGTTTTTGCTTCTTTATACGAATGTAAAGCTCAAAACAACCAAAATTCTAGCTGAAAATATGAAATCTCTTAATTGAAAAATGAAGAACTTGGTTCCGGAGGGTCTTAGACAAAACACAATGAGAAAGGCGATGAATCAAGCGCTAACTCGTGGGCTTTGAACAAGATTCGTTGAGTTTACCATTTGTTTGAAGTTAAGATGAAGATCTCCCGATGGCTGAGAAGATTCTGAGAGCTTTTCTGGTGAAGAGAGCTCTGAAAAATCGTTGAAGATGATGAAGAAAACTCTCTGCGCCGCCGTAAAAGAGGGAAAAGTGGCGGTGCCGTACACCGGAGAGAACAAAAAGCTTGATGTTTCCCGGCAACGGAGCCAAGTGATCATGTCGAAATTATCACGGTGTAAATAGCGGTGGATTAAGATGGATATCTTGCTGTGAAAGTGTGTAAATGCCGGTGTTGCACGGCGGTGCAGTGGATTTTGCGGTGGTGGAAAGTAGAGAGAAAACAAGTATGAAACTTGGCAGAGTTTTGCCTATGTTTCTATTAATTGCGTATGTGTAAAATATACATTGAGCCTCTATTTATAGGAAAGCCATGAATTAGGGTTTGACTAATTACAATTAGATACAAGTACAATGAAATACTAATTAAGCAAACGGTCGTCTGGCGGCGCCAATGTAGTGCAGACCCAATAACTTAGCCATTTCACGTATCCATGTCTTGTTGACCCTTAGGTTGTAGCTTGTTCTTCTTTATATCTCGGGCTCTAGTCTCTGGAGGACCTAATAGCCCGAGGGGTTCATGGGCCGGCCCCTAGCCTTTCTTGGCGCCGCATGGGGCTGAAGGCTTGGAGCGGGGCCGATGGCTTGCGATCCCCAATTTGGCTTGTAAGTTTGCGGACTATAGTGGCCGGTGGCCTTGTCCATTGTTTTGGTGGCCGGGCGGACCCGAATGAGGATCCGCAGGCCGAGTTACGGTTCAAGCATATCTCTCACCAAGTTGTTGCCTACTACTACATTCGAAAAGAAGATTTTCAATCACCGATTCAAAGGATGTTTACATAAAGAGAGTAAATCCAAACACAAAGGAATATGCACTTTTCTTTTATTCTTTCATTGAGATTTTCTTCTCACAAGTTTTTTTTCCTACTAAGGGTTTAGCGAGACGTATTCATTACGTTTTATGTAATTGACATCTAATGAAAAGTATGAAACATGTGATTTATGGATGTCAATTTTTCTAACACAAATACCAAAAGTTCAATCACTTGATAATATGAGTAAGAACTCTCAAGGGTCAAGTCATCCATTCTCATTCATTATGTCTATTAAATTTGAAACTTTACATCTTCTCCTCTGTAATAATGATGAGGCTTTATTTGCACCATCATGACTCTACCAATATACCACACTATATGTGCGCCACAGTAGAATCGATCCGGTGTAAATATATTCTTGAGTCATTAATCGACTTTCAGCAGAGTCGATTCAAAATCGACATTGGAAATACATGTGTGCAACAGGTATGTGTAAATAATAGACCCTTACCTATACTCCACCCCATTGTTATGCATAAATGAGGAAAGTGAAAGAACAAAATGTGATGGGCAGTTCTAAAGGCACCACATTTTTACTTCCGGCACCACATTCACATGTAAAATATGGTGCCGAAGTAATTACAGGAGTGCCTTTAGAATTGACCAATGTGATAAGTTTACTAGCAATCCATCAACTGATGGAGGAGGATGATTCCACTTTCATTTATATTCACTAGAATGAAAAAAAAAAAAAAAAAAAAAAAAAAAAAAATCACTTGACAAACAAATTTGTTTTTCAACTTGTTCGCGACCGTCATGCCCGATGTCTATACCAATTGACGTTCATGTAAACACTTTTTCCATACATCATACGGTGTATTGAGAAGTCCCGGCTAAGAATTTTCTACCTCAAATCAGTTTACATTCAAATTCAACTCTCAAATTTTCATATATAAAATCCATCCCCAAGAAAATGACAACCACCACTGATATTGCCTATCAAGGGATAACGTCAAACTTCGAAGCACATCGCATAGAATAAAAAAAATAAAAAAAAAATAAAATGAATTTCCATATATACGAACTCATCCTCCAGCACACAAGGCTAAATTGGGAGCAAAGCATACACAAGGCTAAATTGGGACTAAGCATGAAAAAGAGATTGAATATCAAACAGCAGCTTGGAAATCACCAAAATCATCATCTGGTATGTCTGTCCCTTTTTCGTTTTCTTCAGAAACCGGTTCTCTTGATCCTTCGACCTCAAGATTTAATTTTGAAGGCAACTCTGAAGGAGACTTACTAGGAGAAACAATGGGAGAAAGCCGTCCTGGTGGCGGTGGAGGTGGTTTAAGAGAAATCACGCCCGGTTTTATATTGTTTTTTTCCTCCAATGATAGATTATTTAAGCCCTGATCAAAGAACTTGGACCTTGTAGTGCCTCCACTCTTCTGCACAACAAAGAATTCGTGGTTAGATTAAATATCACAATATATATAGAATTTTTTAAGAGTTGAGGAGACGTGTACGTTTTTTATTTGAAGTACAAGGGTCTCCCCTTCTTTTAAGCTGTAATCAACAGATGAAGTTTTCTGATATTGTTGTTCCATTTCCTCTGCAGCTTTCTTCTTGTTTAAGTACCTTTTTTTTAAGAGATATAAAGCAACATTAGTAGTGAAGAAAGCGAGAAACCGAAAAAATATTTCCACCAAATCTGCTAATTCCATATGAATCAGTACAGAGAAACATGTGCACAGTAATGAAATCATATATCACTACCCATGCATCGGGATGAGGATGATAGTAATCCAGATTTGTTTCTGGCTTTCACTCTACACACTTCATTACTTGACTTTGAAGTTGAAAGATAAGAGGTGGGTTGGAAGGAGTCTTCCATTTGTTCTGTGTGTGCTGTGTGTGGGTGTTTGGGGGGGGGGGGGAGAATGAACATAAAGATTACTTCATATGGTCATGTAATGCTGCTTGGAAATCATAAGCTTCAGTTCTTTCCCGAAATCCAATGCCAATGAAAGCATGTCTAAGGCGCCCACCTGTGTAGGCCAAGATAAAAAAAATTAAAAAGTAGGTAGACATTAAACAACCCCAACAAATTGAATGTCTATAAGCAAATCAATGGCAGGGCTTCCCCAAAACACGGAGAAAAAAAAAACAACTAATGTAAGCTCAAACACCATTCGGGCCAATTTGCAAGTTTTTGGATATGGGATACGGATATTCATAACTCATATACGTGAAATGAAAGAAAATAATAATAATAATAATAATAATAATAATAATAATAATAATAATAATAATAATTAAAAATAAAAAAATAAATAATCTACTAAAAATTGAAGAAAAGACTCCACAAGTTTAATGAAAAACTGACCAGAATGGAAAAACCACCAGGAAACTTATTTGATGACTTTTAAAGTTTGTAGTTTGGTCCTTATAGTTTTATTAAGTACAAGTTGGTGCCTATGTTTTTTTTATATCTACACATCCCGTCAGCACCCATATCAATCCCCCACACGCATATCCATGTCTGTATTAGTGCAACCTACGGTGCTAATCCTCAGGGCACTTATTATATTTCGAATTTCAGTAATGCTATACTTAATGATGGCAAACTGGATTTGCAGCATGATAATAAAGTACTTTTCCATGTTCATAATTGAACTTAATCGAGTTTAATTTGAACGCAGATTAATACCACGTGGTTTGGAAAAATTTCTTGATACACCTTGTGCAAGCACGGGAAGGTGATATAGGAGAGACTATATTTAACAACTAAGACTATTCTATTTCTGAAAAAGATAAAAAAAAAATGCTTTAAGACTACAATTATTGGACAGAGAAAAAAGTGGGCAAAACAAATTATATACATAGAACAAACCATGCTGCGTGTGAACAAACCCGCCAAATTACTACCTAACCTACACATTTTGAGACCGATGTTAAACTTCTAAATTTCAACACCACTTTTCGTCATTATAACTAATATGGTTTCTGTATGAGACAATATTCAGATTTCAAAGAACTTCTCACACTATAACTGATCACAAGATTAGGAAATTTTGAGCTAAACAGGGTTTGTTACAAATAGAATTCACCCATCTCATATTATAAATGATTATTCACGTAAAAGCGTAAAAGTTGCTCAAAATATTCAAGTCATCCAAATCCTGCTTGATCTGTCATCTTAAACCAAAATAAAAATGAAAAATAGAAAATAAAAATAAAAAATAACAATCAGCTTTATTCATGGCAGAGTCATGGTATGCATCTTAAACATTAGGATAACAGGCTTGAAACATAGGATGTTGAAGTGCATTGTGTTAAAATAAGGAAATTGCTTGCCGCTCCAACAACTTAACCTTTTGGGAGAGATGATAATTCAACATAGGAAAAATGCTTTAAAATGTACTATGTAGTACAAAAGCTTTTCAAACTATGCCTTCTATTTGTGACACTTAAACTTATGTAAGTGCAACAGTGACCTTAGAAAAGCAAAATACCCAAGGCATCTAGATAAATATTATATCCGTCCCTCAATATTTAGCGCTTCTTCAGAAATAAATTGACCCTTCATATCTACCATTTTAGGATACCGGAAAAGCATTTATTAATTTTAGTTCCTTATCTTACCCTTAACATACTAACCAACCAACATTTCAAACTTTACCACCATTGCATTAATGATAGTCAAAAGGTATTGTGAACTTTATGAACTAAGATTTAGTGCCTTCACCCACTGACCCACCTTCTTAATCCCCGTGAAAACTTCAAAAGAGCCAGATAATGAGGGATGAATGTAGTAAAATAGAAGGGTGAAGCCCGGTAATATTGTCACAGTTTTTTTTTTATATACATGCTTATGTTATGATGAATATATAAAACAAATATTCTCACGACTTTACTTATCCTCCAAGAGCAAGACGTCCAATGTAATCTAGATTTGTGAAATAGGTAACTGAATTACACACATTTATTTGAAGGTTTGGTGTAGAGAATAAAGTAGAAGGTAATCTAGGGAGACATTTCCTGAATGTCAAACCCACAACAATGGAATGACTTTCTTGGCTAATAAAAGAGTATCCCTTCACAGATTTTTGGGAATACAAATAAAATTTTCATAATTTTTATACAGAACAGTACGATTATCATGTTAATCTATTTACCAACATTTTCTATGACTGATTTCAATACAAGCTTCACATAACATTCAAGTTCATTGCATAGCCTCACCTATTCAGCTCCACATCTAGTAAATGAAGTTCCATTTGACGTGTTACACAATAATAGAAACTATTCATTTGATAATCGTGAAATGAGTCCTGCAGTTCATATAACTAGACGACAAACTTTGATGTATCTAAGAAGAAGGTTGGAACCATAATGAAGATATTTAAGCATCATAATTGTTGGCTAGAGAACAAGCGATCAGGATAGCACTTTAATCTTTGGCTAGAGAACGGAAAACAGCCAAAAATCAACTTTTAAGCAGGTGGGATGAAGCACGAAACTTTGACAAAGTAACCTATGAGTCTAATAAAACCAGAAAGATGTGTCCGACCTTGTGACATAATGGAAACTGTGGAGTTTACACACAGAGAATTTGGGAATGAAACTGTTATCATTCGATGGAATGAAAGAATACTTCAAATAAATACAAAAAGAGGACAGTCATAGCTGACTGTTACTATTCCTAGGTAAGAGCTGTCAATACACAGCTGTCTAGAGTAATAAAGAGGTAGTTGGAAGGTAAGAGTACTAATACAATTTACAGAGCAACCCCCTTCCCCCCTCAAGCTTGGTTGTAAATGTTGATACAACCAAGCTTGGAACATAAATACATAATTCAGGGAACAAAGTGGGAGAGACAGCCTTTGTGAATAGATCTGCAATTTGAAGTTTGGTAGGAATGTGGATAAGAATGATGTATTTGGAGTCCACCATTTTCTTGAGGAAGTGTCTGTCTATCTCCACGTGCTTGGACTTGTCATGATGGACAGGATCTTAGGCCATGATGATGGCAGAAGTATGTCACAAAGATACTTAATAGGCAGATTGATAGGAATCCTGAGATCATGTAGAACCCTTTGAATCCAGATACCTTAACACACTCCAAGAGCCAGAGCTCTTAGTTCAGCCTTTGCACTACTTCTAGAAACAGTTGGCTGCTTTTTGCTCCTCCAGGTGACTAAGTTGCCCCATAGATAACATCAGTAACCAGTAGTAGACCCTCTGTCAGTTTGGGATCCCCCCAGTTTGCATCAGTATTAACTGTGAGATCTTTGCTTTAACATTTAGTGAAGTAGAGGCCTTGGCCAGGGTTGGATTTGAGGTATCTACGGAGATTGTGGACAAGGTTGAGGTGTTTTTTCCTGGGGCTGTGCATGTACTTGACTGGCCAAGCTGAGAGCATAAGAAATGTCAGGGCGTGTGTGGGACAAGTACATGAGTTTGCCTACTAGAGTTTGATACCTCCCTTCATCAATAGGTTCATCCTCCTGTCCTTCCTTGAGATTAAGATGAGCTTCAGTTGGAGAGATGGCTGGTTTGCAGCCAAGGAACCCCAGTATCCTAGAGAAGATCTAAGGTGTATTTTCTTTGACAGACAGACGGGCCAGCTTGAGTACGAGCTATTTCCATTCCTAGGAAATATTTGAGGGTGCCAAGATCCTAGACTTCAAGCTTGCGGGCCAAAAACTCTGAGCCTGAAGAATTCTTGATGATCATTACTTGTAATGATAATAACATCAACATAAACAATTAGGATAGTCAATTTGTCAAGATCGTGGTGCACAAATAGTGTGTGATCAGATTGACATGCGAGTACCCGGGTTCTTTGACAATGGTAGTAGCAAATCTCCAAAACCATGGTCTAGGAGACTCTTTAACCATACAAAGACTTATGAAGTCTACATACTTTGTAGTTTGTTCTGTAGATTAAGGGACTCAAAGCTAGGGGTATTTTCATATAGACTTCATCAGTAAGGTTGGGTGAATCCTCTTGCCACAAGCCTAGCTTTATACCAATTCACTGAGCCATCTTGATTGTATTTAATGGTGAAAATCCACATATAACATACTGGTTTCTTGCCTTTAGGAAGTTCAGAAAGTTTCCAGGTGTCTTTTTTTTTAGAGCAGACATTTCTTCAAAAATTGCTGCTTTCTTTGTAGAGCTTCATTGACAGTACAAAGAATGTGTTCATTATCTAAACTGAGTGTACACATGCTAAAGCAGGAGACAAATGTTCATAGGACAAAAGTTTAGTGCATTCTCTAACACCCTTTCGAAAGGCTATATGGAGATCAGCATTTTTAAAAGGAGTAGGGATGGGAGCAGCTGGTGTTGCAGGGGTGTCAGGAGGAAGTTTAGTAGAGTGCCTACCAGTATCAGAGTTGCATGTAGTAAGACCTTTAGGTTTTCTTTGATAGACATGCTGAATAGGTGGTATAATTCATGATCCTTCCCAGCAGTGATGGAGGTTTTGGATCAACCTGGGAGCTGGACTATGGGAACTAGGAGTTAGGTAACAGAATAGTAGTATCATTAGTGTTCCAAATCCCTGTGCTTTGATCATAAGTCAGGTCATCGGATTTAAAAAAAGGCTTATCTTCAAAGAAGCAAACATCAAAAGTATTATAAAAACGTTTGGTAACTGGGGAGTAACATTTATACCCTTTCTGAAGGGGTGAGTAACCAACATGCACACATTTGATTGCTTTGGGGTCCAGTTTACTTCTGTTATGACTATATATATAAACGAAAGCAATGCACCCAAACAACTGTAAAGACAGAGGTGACCCAAGTTTAAATTTAGGATAACATTCCTCTAGGAGTTGCCTTGGTGTTTTAAATTTAATGGTTCGATTAGGAAGTCTGTTGATGAGGTAAATAACTGTAAGTAGAGCATCCCCCCATAAGTACTTAGGCATATTCATAGAGAACATTAAGGATCTAGCCATTTCCAGGAGTTGTCTATTTTTCCTTTCTTATACTCCATTTTGTTGAGGAGTTTCAAGTTTCAACTCTACTGATATTGATGATCCCGTGTTCTTTTAGAAACAAACCTAGATGTTTTTCAAAGTAATCCTTGGCATTATCTGTTTTAAGCATTTTTTTTCAAAGTATTCCTTGGCATTTTTATACTAATGTCAAACAGATTTAGTATCATGTTACAAAAGTTTCTAAAAATTTCTCCAACCTCAGACTTGTCTAGCATTAAAAAGGTCCGTGTCATTCTACTGTCACGTTTTCCAGATATATATTTGACCCTAAAAGGGCCCCAAACATCACTATGTATAAGTGCAAATTGATGGGAGTCCTTGTATGGGATAGCAGGACAGGTACTTCTAGTAAGTTTAGCAAATTGGCAAGCTTCACATTGGAATAAAGGAGGGTTTTTGCTTCAAAAAAGTTCTGGAATTTTCTTTTGACTTATAAATGAAACTAGGATGATCAAGTCTGAAGTGCCATTTAGTAATTTCATCCATATTACAAACATTCAACTGTCCTGGACAAGCAGAAATAGCATTTAAAACAAAAATGGAATTTTCTTGATTGAATGGAGATTGAATCCTGAAACTCTTGGAGAGAAGTCAGCATTGCTAATCTTCCTCTTGGAGATTGAATCCTGAAACTCTCAAGAAGAGGGTGAGAAATTAATAGTGCAGTTATGGTCCTTGACAAATCTCCTCACACATAGTAGATTACACTTTAGATTGGGTACAAAAAGTACCTTTTCTAATGTAATATTTCTGTTGAAATGAGCAGTACCATAACCATAACTTTTGATGAAGAACCATCAGCAATTTTAACATAATGATTTGTGTCAAGTTTTTTAAAGTTTGAGAGTAACTCTAAGTTGCCAGTCATACTATCCAAGGCACCTGAATCAACAATCAAGGTGTAATCTTAACTGAACTTAGAGTTTACAGCAGGGGAATTACATCTATGAGCTACTGAGGCTGTTTCAGTGGAAGGAGCATTCTCTTTAGCACCTCCATTTGTCCTGGTGTGAAGGAGTTTGAGTCCTCTCTTTCAGCACTCACATGATTCCCAAAGTCTCAAAATCAGGTTTTCCATGTATCTTCCAACAATTCTCCCTCAGATATCCCACCTTTTTGCAGAAGTAACACCATGGTTGGTCTTTCTTTCCTTACTTCATCTGGAAAGAAGAGTTTGAGACCATGGCAGATGCTTCTTGGGTGGTTTCGGTGGGGTTTCTTATCATGAGTTTCCTCCCGCTCTCCTCATACCTAACTTCAGCAAATACAGATTTGCAGGAGGGCAGAGGCTTGACACTGAAGACCCTTCCTCTTACATCGTATCTAGGCTGAGTTAGGACCAATTAGAAAATTGAATATTCTCTTATGTTCTTTATGTTCAGAAAAGCATTTTGCATCGGCAGGGCAGCTCCGTGGTAAATCATCAAAGATATTTACTTGTTGCCAGGATTTCGCAAGGAGATTGTAGTAGCTGGTGACAGAGAGATCTCCCTGTTTGAGGTCTGGAAGATTGTCTTCTAGTTCATAGACTTCAGAGGTATTATCTTTCTTTGGATACAGCTCTCTGGTTGCATTCTAGATCCCTTCACAGCTGTATCAAAGAAGTTGAATATTCAGCAGTTTCAACGGTCATTGATCCTATTAGCCAGGACATAACAAGAATGTTCTCCACTCTCCATTGCTTGTAGTTAGATGCCCCAGCTTGAGGAATTTTCAATTCACGTGTCAAATATTCCTCTTTCCCTCTTCCAGTGATAAACATCTGGATAGAACGGGACCAATGTAGGAAGTTTTCTCCATTCAGTATGATGACTGATATGAGCATAGCAGATGAATTGTTGTTTCCTGAAGCTGAGCTAAGAGGTGGGTCAGTTTTTGTGGTAGAACCGGCTGAGGTGATTAAATCAGATTTCATGAGGATATCTGAATTTGAACGATAATTATTTTATGTAGAATGAGCAGAAAGCGTATCTAGCTCTGATACCATGTGGAGTTTATCAAGAGAATTTAGGAATAAAACTATTATTATTCCATGGAATGAAAGAATACTTTAAATAGATACAAAGAGGGGACACTCAGACGGCTGACTGTTACTATTCCTAGGTAAGTGCTGTCAATATGCCAATATGCAGTTGTCTAGAGTAATAAAGAGGTAGTTGGATGGTAACCACCCTTAACAGCTAAACAGACATAAATACAAGAGTACTAAATAAAATTTGCAGAATAACGAATGCTGAATAATTTAATTAATATATTACTTACACCATAAACAATTCCGTAACTGTACCCAAGTGAGAACATATATAACCCTGGTGGTATTCAGCAAAAATGGCTTAAATTTCCAATTAAACTGGAACTTGAAAAAAGAAGAAAGCATACTAGCTTACCAATATTCTCTTCAACTCGAAGTACAAAGTATCTGCAAAGGAAAAAGGTAAGAGAGATTAAAAAAGCGTACTCAACTAAAAAGTGACTGTGCATTTGAAAGTATTTGGAAAGTTCTAAGTAACCTGCTGCTATCAATTACAGGCTCCACAGGATGTGGCTCCCCTTCTCTGAGAAATGCCCGTGCGTACAACTCGCCTATTTTTCATATGAAACATATAATACGAGTAAGTCAACAAGTTAGGAACAATTTTGATTGCTTCAATTTATCAAATCACACCTGTATTTTTATCTTCAAGTCTGATAATGCATTCCTCTCCTTTGCTGATAACTTTTAGAATACCTTCCCAAGTCCATTTATTGACATCCCATTCATCCGCTCTGTAAAAAATATCAAGGACCATATGCTTAAAGTGCATCTAATAAACATTTAAAATGCAACACGGCTTTATACCCAAAGTCAGGAGAGAGACTAAATTCAAAACAAACAGAATGCCAATGGGACTTATAGTGGGAATCTTTTAATATGAAACGATAAAATCAGTTTTCCAGAAGAGATTGAATGAGGCTGTTGCACAACTGGAGTACCAAAGGAGAGAACACAGTCTTAAGGTCGGGTCCAGAAATATTAAAGCTCACATTAAAGTAACATTCCGTGTAAATTTTTTTTTTTGTTCACTCATTTAAGTTATAAGGCTACTGCAAATACCACTATGCCACTCATACAGACATTGTATAAAAATATTAAAAAGGGCAAAAGACACTAGGGGCCCCTGAACTATGAACTATCAAGATCGTAAGCTTTTGGCCCTTAAACTATTTTTTAACAAAGTGACCCTTAATCAATTAAAAACAATACATTTTGGCCCCTCAGGAGTAATTTTGTACATTTGAATTTTTTCTTCTTCATTTTCTTCCTCTCCTTCCTTCCTAAGGCAGAAACTCTCTTCAAACCTCCATAACCACCACCCCTAATCACACAAAATCAATCTAATATTAAACAAAAATTCAAATATTCCACTCATATCATTGCTCTACTTGGAAAAAATCATTAAAACCACTCCTTCCCTGTATATTCACCAAGCAAAAGTTGCAAGAAATTTCCAGAAAAAGCTATCGTATAACCGACAATTTTTTGTAATTAAACAGAACTTTATCATTGCATATTTTTGTATTATTCATTCAGAACATAAAATCCTAAATCTAACTACTTCGAAAAAGTAAGCAAGAAAGGCTTCTTTTTTTGAAAGTGTAAGCAAGAAAGGTTGAAGAGACAGATTAAGATCTTGGTTTCTCTTTTTCTATTTGAAAAACTATGAATTAGAAACATATTCACCATCCCATGATGCGAAGGGCGCTGATTTCAGTTAGGACTTAGGAGAACATGATGATGCCAGCAACCCATTCATGAATGCCGCAGTGGACAAATGAAGAAAATTCGAGATGGTACGAATTGCAGAAAAGAGGGAGATGAGGGAAATAAGATGAATAATGTGTGTGGACGCTTTTGCCCTTATTAATCAAATTAATGGCATTAAATGGATTGCCGCAGTGGAATTTTGACGGAAGGGCTGAAATGTATCATTTTTATTTAAATTAAAAGGACTCTTTTGATTGATTAGGAACCACTTTGTGAAAAAAAGTTCAGGGGCCAAAAGTTTACGATCCTGATAATTTAGGGGGCCCCAATGTAGTTTACCCTATTAAAAACTATCTATCTTTTGATGTTCAATAAATAATGAAGGTGCTAGTTACACCTTCCATAATAATGATTTCTACTTATGAGTAATTTTAATTATGAGTAGTCATAAAGAGATATGTGCAGATTGACAATGACAGAAGTCTTATCAAACGCATGGTATTAGCGGCAAACTTGTGATCAGCAAAGGTTGTTGTGTCCGCCAGAGAAATTATTAGATGAATGGACACAAATGCCTAATCAAAAGCATAACAATACTTCTTTATAAAGAAACAGTAAGGCAAAACCTGTAAGAGGCTGCAGTTTTCCTTGGAGGGATCTGCGAAAAGAAGAAAATACGCTAGTTAAAGCAAATGATCCAACAGCACAAAACCTAAAATAAACAGCGATGTCAACACTAGAGAATGCAATGATTTTGGATTCCAAAATAGCATGGTAACATTTGATTGCAGCTTCCATGAATGACAACTACTATGCACACAGTTACTGGCAATAGTGCAAGTTTAAGACTGAATGAGATATGTCATAGCCTAAACAATTCAAGAAATGTCAATGATTCTCAAAGCACTTAATCTGACTTATTTGGAAACAATTCATAGGAATATTTTGATCACAATGTCTTTATCTGATTACTTTACTGGAAAATCTGCTATTCAATCAGAAGTTGCATATTTATGTGGATATTTCCAACATTTCAGAGACAATTCCCACAGCCCAGCTCTAAATTTAGAGCCGCTGGAACATAGTCAATACTATACAATGAAGTGTTTACATACAATGAATAAGAAAGTCATCTGTAGGACAGGCGTTTGCAAGATAACTCAGAGCTAACAAGTGGCCTTGAGAAATAAAGTAAATAAAAGTCAACTTGTACATCTCAATAGGGCTTAAAAACAGCTAACTGCTTTTCACCGCTAGTAGAATTGAATCCAAACAGCTCAAAGTCCAACTAAAATTGACATAGATTGGAATCTGGATCCTTGGTGAGAAGTGCATTATACTGATTTATCTCGACACTAGCTTATGCTAGAGCTAACAACAAACATTCATTACAAAACTGCTTTTCTATTTGACATTACAATTGACTAAACTATAGACTAGCAACCCAATCACAAGCAAAATCGGATCTTAAGAACTTGAAGATAAATCCAATCATATAGATACTCATTATTAAAGAACATAAGAATACTTTACGAGCACTGATGACCAAGCACTATAAAGATAAAGATGCATCAATAAAATGATCACATTGTAGTACTTGTAACGTGTCCAACATCGCACAGGTATCCAACATAACATAGGTATCCAACACAGCATAGATATTGTGCATCATCATGCACTAAAAAGTAACACGCACCTATCATATCCCATGAGTGAAGATTGATGATAATTCATCAACTTTTTTTTCCAGTAAGAAGAAGGATAACAATATAAGTAGACTACTGAACTAATAAACTTGATCCAAAACTATCAAGTCAAACTGTCAATTCTGTCTCTTATTCAAAATAAAACTATCAGCTTATCTACAAGCTATAGACAAGAAATAACAGGTATATTTCTCTATCTATCTACAAGGTTCCAGTTATGTCCTTCTGTCCTTGTCCAAGCTAACATCGACTTCTATTTTCAACAATGAGTGTGACGAGACATAAACAACAGGAAGTTACTTTCACAGAAAAACCCAAAAAAACAATTTCTTATGGAATCCTTCAGATGAAAGTTTCGAGAACTCCCAGACCTAATCATCAAAATTATCTCATATAACTTGAATTCAACAAGCCTAATGAATCCTTCCCAGCCACCACAAGGAAATTACTAACACAGCAAAACCACAAAACAATCTCTTCGGAATCTATAAAACAGAAGTTCGAGAACTTTCATCGCCAAAATTATATCATAGTAGCTACATATCCATGGCAAAGAATCCCCCACTGCCTCCAAGAATAATAAGACCATTAGTTGATACTGTAAACTAAGTAGACCACACCTATTCCCAACAACTAAATGAACCGAAAAATAGAATGTATGTACAATTCAGCAAGCAGACATAAAACCCATAACACTATACATATCAAAGAGATTAACACTACATTCTGTTTCACCAAGAAGAACACAATAAAAAAAAAGTAATCACGAACAAATAAACAAAAATCAACAGAGTGAGAACAAAATACCAAATATACATAGCATTCGGAAACTTGGAAAAGAACAAGCTCTAAAGCTTCTTCCATTGTTGCTTCGACTTCTTCTATTTTCGTTTCTTTCTCCATTGATTGAATCTAATTATCACGAAAATGGATCAGAGTCAACGTGATTACAGAGAATAATTTCGTTACTTTCTCGAATATGAAATTTGGTAAATTTTAAAAGCCGGGGGTTTTGCAAGGAAATCAGAGTTTTAGTCGGATTAGATGATATTCATTCGTGATGTTTATTAGATTTTTTTTTTAAATTATATTGTTGTTGGTTATCCGAGAGAAAATATACATTCAGGTCATTGTACTGACCCATAATTCAAGTCAGATCTATTCAGACCCGATATTTTTTTTTTTTAAGTAACCCGTGCCTGTTTCATGGGATCGTGACAAATTTCCACCAAATCACGTGCAATTTGAATGGTTCACGTGGAAAATCAACTGGTGCCAAAAGTTGTAATTTCACACGACCCGGGGGAAATTAAATGAGCGCCCCGTAGAAAATTGGGACGCAACGTGGAAAATTACCACGATCCCGTGGAATCGAGAAAACAAATACAGAGCCGTTTCTCATTCTTCTTCCTCCCTTCCTCATTTTTCAATTCAAAAAAAAAACGCAGAGCAGCCCCACCACACCATATACAAAAACAAGCATAGCCCCACCATATATCTCTTAAATTGGAACGGGGAAGGGATTAAATTTCACGGGGAAAGCATTAAGGAACGTGGAAGGTGATTGGAACGGGTTTGGAACGGGAAGGTGATTGAATCAAGCTTCATATCATACAACAATCAACAATGGCCGTTATTCATTTAGACGAGTACCCTCTAATAAGCAATATACAGTTTATTATATTTAATTTCGATGAATTTTTTCCTAAATATCATGAATTTATGTTTATTTAAAATTGTGATATTGTAATCTATTTGAAATTGTGATATTGTAGAAATTGTGATATAGTAGAAATTGTGATATTGTAATATTTTCGAAATTGTGAGTATTTTTTTTTGCAAATTTCTACAAATTGTAAAAGTTTGGTTATTGTAAAAATGTTGATTGTAATGTATTGAAATCTCAAATATATTATTTTGGGAAATTTCGATTGGAAAGTTTATGTATATTTTATGGAAAACATTGTTATTGATGTTTGTAGAAATTTCGATATTGTAAATTTTTTGATTATTTGATATTGTAGAAATTTTTTAGAATGAAATGCATGTATGATATGATAGTGACATTGTTATTTTTATAATTGATATTGTAGAAATGATTTTGTACATGTTGTGATGTTGTAGACATCTTGATATTGTAATTTTTATTATTATTTGATATTGTAATTTTTTTTATTTAGAATGAAATGAAATTCATGTATGATATAGAACAGTGTTATTTTTAGAATTGATATAGAACAATGATATTGTAGAAAGAAAAGATTATGTACATATTTTGATGTTGTATAATTTTTTGATATTGTAAATTTTTTTATTATTGATGCTGTAGGAATTTTTTGAATTAAATAAAATGCATGTATGATATGACAGTGACAGTGTTATTTTTAGAATTGATAATGTAGAAATGATTTTGTACGTAGAAATGATTTTGTACATATTTCGATTATATTATATTGTAGGTATGTTATAGTTTGTTTTGAAATTGAGTATTATAAATCTTTTGCCCGTTCCATGCCTTAGTTAATTTTGAAATGTGTAGGTTGATACAACTTTAGTTTTGAAATAACACTCGAATAATTAATTGTTACGGGCAATCACATTGAAATGCCCTAATTTTATAAGGACTAAATTTTAAATTTAAAAACGAGAAACAAACGACAAATAAATGTTGTTTGAAATTTCCAAAAATATGAAATTCCGACTTATTCTATGGTACGCCTCGACTTGATGAGGTTCTTAGAAATGCATGCATCCCTAGGGTGTTTTCGAATCCTTCTGATCCGCTGTGTCATGCCTAATCCCCAGGCTTTGTATTGGGCTCCTGGTAGGTAGCTCGTAGAATATTTCATTAGGTCTGCTAAATAGAGCATCTTTTCCGTTCTCAGCAGCTTGGTAAAGCCTCCGCCGGAAGTGAGGCATCCGTTAGATCGAAAGTATAAGCTCTGTTCTGTTGGCTCTGTCTAGCATCTGATCTCCCTCGTCATCATCAAATATTCTATGACGCTGGTGAAAACAATCTTCTTTTCTATTACCCCCGTCTACTATTACAACACAACACGTCGAAACTTGAAAATTTTACCTAACCTAACCTAACATAACCTAACCTAACCCCCATCTACCGTTACAACACAACACAACGAGAAAAACTAACCATCCGTCTCATATATATATATATATATATATATATATATATATATATATATATATATATATATATATATATATATATATATATATATATATATATATATACAACACAACACAACGAGAAAAACTAACCATATATATATATATATATATATATATATATATATATATATATATATATATAAAGAGAGACAAATGGTTAGTATTTTTTTCGAATATTGTTTTTTTGCGTTGTGGTGTCTAAAATAAACACACCGAGAGAAAATGATTGTTTAGCGATAACAACACGGGTGCCCGTTAAAAATATATATATACTCTTAATATATATATATATATATATATATATATATATATATATATATATATATATATATATATATATATATATAGGTGTGTGTATGTGTGTATATATATGCCAGTAAATTTATATATAAAGTTATATACACACTTATTTTATCACGTATTTATTAGCATATATATTTATTATCAAGTGAAAGAAATTATACATACAAATAATTTTATATTTACGCACGACTCAACACACACAGAGACATATACACATACATGGGGAGAAATTATACACGGTACATATATATGTAACATGATTATATAATTTCTCTCTCTCTCTCTCTGTATATATATATATATATATATATATATATATATATATATATATATATATATATATATATATATATATATAAAAAATAAGAAAATAGGTGTATATATAACTTTATATATATATACGATTATATATATATATATATATATATATATATATATATATATATATATAATAAAAAATTAAGAAAATAGGTGTATATATAACTTTATATATACATATACGATTATATATATATATATATATATATATATATATATATATATATATATATATATATATATATATATATATATATATATATATATATATATATATATAAAGTTATATATAGTTATATATATATATATATCGTATATGTATATATAAAGTTATATATACACCTATTTTCTTAAGTTTTTATTAGCATATATATATATATAGTCTTATTTACACATTTTTAATCACTCGCAGCTTACTAGTTATCAGACACCACGTGGAACATTGATTCATCCGCCCGAAAAAGTTTTTAATGCCGAATTGCGGTTCCATGCGGAAAATGCTACTTTTACAAGACTACAAGAGTTATTGCACAATGCTACACCAAACAATACGTTGTGGAATAGATTGGAGGGATCAGTGTTTGGTCCGTTTCTTCATTTTATATGTAACGACTGGGAATTCAAGGGGCGGCTAATAGCATTCTGTATTTCAATATGGTTTATCCAGACCGAGACGACGAGCTTCATTTTAATATTGGCGATAATAGAGTGAAGTTCGGAAGAAGAGAGTTTGGATTGATAATGGGTTACAGATTTGGAGATTTGGATGTTGAATTGCCTGATCAGTCAAGGTGTTTTGATGTTACTTGTACTCTCCATAAGTACATCAACAATGTGACGTTGCAAAAAATCGAATCAGCGATTCAGGCATCGAATGACGTTGAAACTATATACCGGATGGCTTTAGTGTACGTTATTTATGGCTTAATAATCGCAAACGACCCTGTCGTGGTAATACCGGCCCATATTTTTTATATTGTCGAGAACCTACAACTGGTCGATACATTTCCATGGGGGGGGAGTATTTGTTTTAACAATTTAATGTTGAATTGGCGTAAAATTGTATCTGAGTGTAAGGATCTGGTACCTAAAAGAAATGGGAAACCGTATAAGCCACAGTTCTCCGGTTGTTTATACGCATTACAGACGTGGTGTTTTCATGCAATGCCTAGCTTATAGAGTATGGGAGACTTGCAACAGTGGTAGAAGGTCGAGCTAATGCTCGTCCAAGTGTTTTGAGATGGAAATGCACCGACGGCGGGGTGTATTACAAAACCTTGGTCAATCCTAGATCCGGTGTTACTCCGTGGGTATGTATTATATTATCATTGTTATCAATCTACATTTTCAGCAATATTTTTAAACATTGTATTTAAAATCGGTTGTTTTTTTCTTTCCTTTATGCAGGTTGACATGGTCGCTGATATTTTGACAACCGCCGAAGATAGGTAGTTCGTAATTGGAATGGGGTTGTAGGAGGCAGAGGTTACAGCTCCACCTCGTGAATTACGTATTCCTCCCGTGGTTGTCCCGGATCCTGTCCCTGGTCAAAGACATGTTCCGCCAAGGTCCAATATGGATGGCATAGTCCGTGAGCGTCCAGGAGTTGATGCTCAGGACGAGCGACCATCTCACCAAGCCCGTCATGACGAACACATGAGTGCCCCATCTACATCCGCAAACCCTCCGGGTTGTAACACCCCGATTTTTACGAAAAGGGCAATTTTGTCTGTTAATGATAATTGGGGTTTTATGTTTTTATTTAATTAAAAGGATTAAATAAAGGAATAAGAAATTAGAATAAAAGGAACATTCTGATTGGCCGACGTAAACGGGAATTAAAGGTGTCGGGGTATTTAAACGGGAAAATAGAATTTGATCCTCACTTCACTTTCAGTTCTATTTTTCTTCCTTACGCTCTGAGACAGAAGAGGGCGCATGTTCCATCGAAAGGCTCACCCTAGGTTGAATTTTTGGTGTTTGATCCGTGGCTCATTTGTGCAGACGACAGTAGAAGAAAAGGTTCGGAGGATCACGGTGATTCTCCCGATACAAACGATTTGTGATTTCGTTCCGGTGAGTTTTCATCTTCTTTGGCTTAGAACTTGATGAATAGCATCAAGGTGTTGCTTGCCGCTATTTTGACATCGTAGGAAGGTTCTAAGGTCTGGTTGTTTGTATAGGTTCAAGGCTTGTTGGTGCTTCGAGGGCTTAGAATCGTAGAACCACGCAATCAAAAGGTAACGTGGCTAGACTTCGTACTATTTTAGGGGCCCAATCAGTGAATTGGAGTTTTGTATGTTTTATACCTGTTTTACTACTGTTTTGGTGTATAAAAGGTGGAGCTTGGATTGGTTTGTTGGAAAGGTGTCCTAAACCCAATCGGGTTGGACCGGATCCGACTGGGTCGAGTCAATTACAGTCTATTTAGTTCATGTAATAACTTTATTATGATTAATAAAAGCACTTATGTTATTATATATTGTTTATCTTCATATTATTTGTTGTGTATTTATAGTAACGTCCCTAGTATCAATCTGTGATAGAGAAACCATTATAGTGATTATGGTTGATGAGATCTCTAATCACTATAACAAGGTTGGTACTTAAATGTCTCTAGTCTTATATATTATCAAATGGGACATTGATAGTATAATCAGACTAGCACGTATTGGATGTCTTCTATCTTTTAGAAGATAGGGATAGATCTCGTCTATCGAAGTGTAGAGACACTTGGACTGTACGTGGACGTGTATTAGAGAATACGTACGTTAGACTGACCCACTTACATTAAATGTCACACTATGTGGCGGTTGTGTAATTATCCTTTTGACCGGAGTCTTCATGGCATCACGGTGTGGATTGTCATGCTTTGACACTATTGAGATTTCTCCTAACCACGGGGCGATCATGCGGTAGTGATTGGGTATGATATTAAAGCATGCGGAGTATACATGATTGGTCTTCCGGGAATCGCGTATCCTATGATTGGGATCGAATATCCGAAATGGCCTTCTTATAAGGAATGTCTAGCTCTCGAGAATCTTTGCAGAGTGGGAGTAAATGTGTTATTCCGAGAGAGCATGATATCCAGATTATAAGATACGATCGTTAATGTATTGACACTCAAGATACGATCGTATGGATATTATTACAGCGATAGGATTGTAAGTTACACGGTAACTGCTTCACATGAAAGGTAGTAGTCATTGCTTTTGACTCTTCCGATAATTGGGGGTCACGGTGTGTTGCTAGACGATATCCCGTGATCGTTAGGTATGAAGGGCATTTTAGTAAATTGCACTTTGTGTCTACGGCCAACATATTCGGAAGCCTATCGGGTCACACACATATGAACATCGAGTCGGATTAAAATGCGGTTATAGTTGATAACCAAATAAGGAAAGTTTATCTCTAGACTATAAAGGTTATAGTGGTAAATTAATATGGTGATATTTATTTATTATGAATAAATAAAATACAAGATATTAATTATATTAGATTAATTAAAGAATATTCCGGAAGCCAATTTATTGGCATATGGGGCGCCACTTTTAAGTGTATAAGATACACTTGGATTGTGCACTTTAATTAATAAGATTGTCATAATATTAATATAAGATATTAATTGATTTTGGAAAAATAGATTTATGGTAATAAGATAATTATAATCAATATAAGATATTGGCAAAATAAATTATAATTAAAGAGATAAATCAATCTAGTTGATTTTCCTTATTTTATTGGAAAAATGTTTTCTTCTCCTCCACACCATATGGGGCGCCCCAACCACTATATATAGGAGGTGGGTGTCAAGCTCTTTGGTACATCACAATTGCAAGAGTTCATAATTCTTGTGTAAAATAGAGAGCAATCCATAGTGAGTTTGTGAGGGAAGAAAAGGTCCAGTCTAGCAGCCGGAGTTTTTCCGATAGCAATCCAAGGAGGATTCAGGCAAGGGGTTCGTGTGGATTAGCGATAGAGGCCGGACGCATGGACGGCTTGCGCATTGAACTACTCTCCGTTGGCGGTCAAAGCGACGATCTTATAGATCATCTGAGGTATAACCGTCAAACTACTTAACGTGTTTATTGCATTAAACGAAGAACGATCTAGAAAAGGAAATCAAATTTTAAATTCCGCTGCGTTAAACTAGTGATTTCCTAACATGGTTTTGGGTTGGAAATCATACAGGGCTGTTCTGCAGTTTTTGTGCAGGATTTTGGGGTTATCCGTACGGATAGAAGGCTTATCCATACGGATAAGTCACTGGTTTGGAGTTTTGGGGAAACAGTGAGTTATCCGGATGGTTGGGGCATTTATCCGTACGGATAGACTGGTCATCCGTACGGATAACTTATCCATCCGTACGGATAAGAGCCTGGTTGGGCAAATGTTGGTTTGAGATATTTCGTGGTGTCAGCTCATGTCCGGGCTCTATAATCTGATCTCTAATCTTGAACTAAGTCTTGAAGGGAGTTCCCACGTGCATAGAACCCAACCTTACGGAGTTTTCACTAACCGTGATCGTTCGTAGGGGACCGTGCGGAGAGCCTTGACGGACTTAGTGCTTTGACGAGCTAGTGTTCGCCATTGTTTGTGTATGTGCTAGGAGGTTAGAGTCTAGTGGTCTAGGACCTTGAGTAGATGATAGGGGCCTTTTATGTGAATGAACTAGGTGGCTAGTCAAACACTTAATAAACTACATATGTGTTAGCTAAAAGATTAAATGCTTTGGGAGGCTTGCGTAAGGCACGTTTATACTCCGTCGATGTGTATATGGCCCGATGTGATGTGTGCCTCTATGGTCATCCGGACTTCCACGAGAGTACATGCACAGGTCAGCGCACTATCGAACACAAGTTGTTCGTACTACTAGAGACGCAATTCTAGTAGGTCGTAATCGTAACCGGTGCGCGTAATTACCGGTCGTATGTGTCCTTGCCAACCTTAGCGTGACAAATAGCGAGCTAAGCTAGAAACCCTATGGACCTCATGTTGTGCCATGAACGCAATGTGATAGGTAGCTAGGTTAATAACGGAAAAGTTAATAAAAGACGGCGACGCCTTCTTACTGGTTGAGTAACGATGATAGTGCGGAACCTATTCATGTTACTGGGTACTTTGTACTCACCCGTTATTTCCCTGTGTTTTGTCCCTTCTTTCTTTTAGATGTGTATCCGGAGGATGACGAGACGGCTGAGGGTTATCCTGAGGACGAGGAATGAGCGGGAGCTAAGCTTGGAGTCCGACGGTTTCTTTATAGCTTTGTTATCCTTCCTTTTATTTTATTTTTGTTGAGGGAGTTCCGAGGGTGTTGTACTTTAAGATTTGGATGATGTTCTTTGGATGTTTAGTTTCTCTTTTGAATTCGGTTTTTTTTGTAGGACAGCACTTGTAACTCTGGTTCGGTTTTTGGGAGACGTTTCAGATGTTTGGTTTTAATTTTAATTTCCGAGTTATCTTTTAGCTTCCGCGTCGTTTAGTATCTCTGATTATTGATGAGGCTGACGTGTATGCATTAAATTTTATTTATTGCTATGCGTGCCGAACGCACTTTTCCGGATAAGGACTCGGTATCCTGGAACGGGGCGTTACAGTTGGTATCAGAGCCGACGTTTACAGTGCTGTTTAAGTTAAGTCATTCCTTTAAGATAAGTTAGAGCTTGTTGTGGGTGACAGATGGTTCGTACCAGAGGAGGTGCCAACACGGATAATCAACTAGTCGGGGTGGAGTACGAGGAAGTTCCTGAGGTAGTGACGGAAGAGGAGAATCATGAAGCAGGAAACGAGCGGGCTAATGAGGCCAGGGCCAATGAGGGGGAAGAAATGCCAGTTTGGGTGCGAGACCCTACGAGGAGGAGGAGTGGGGCACCACCTGTTCTCCCACCGATTAATAGGTCCTCTTATGCTAGAGTGGGAAACCAAAGGAGGGTTCCTAAGGCCACCAGGGCCAACCCTCGAAGTGCTCCACCTAGGGACACCCCAGTAAATCCCTCTCAGTTTGTTGACCCGACCAGTCTGCAGCAACAACAAGATGTGTTGCGTTACTTTCAACAGCTGCATCAAGTGCAACAACATCAGTCTATCCTCCAGCAACAGCAGGCAATGTTGCAACAGCAGCAGCAAAGAGGGACTACCACTGTTAGTCAAGCTTCGCAAGAGACAACCCGTCCGTACCATGAGAAACCGATTGACTGGGTCGAAAAGATTAGGAAGTATCATGTGTCAAATTTCTTTGGAAACGTGAGTACAGAGAAAGCAGATTTATGGTTCAGGGGTTTCGAAAAGAATTGTACCAGTATGAAGGCTCCGGAGGCGGAGTGGTTACCGACTGCTTTAGCGTTGATGATGGGGAATGCCCAACGCTGGATAGAGTCATATCAGAGGTTCAATGGAAACTTCACAACTTGGAAGGCTTTTAAGAAGGCATTTTACACGGAGTATTTTCCTCAAGCAGCTCAGGACACTAAGTCCAAGGAATTTCTGGACTTAAAGCAGGAATCACAGATGACAGTCACTAAGTATTCGCAGTGGTTCAATGAGTTAGGTCAGTTCTACCCGGAGATCTCTTCGGATCAGAAGAGAAGTATAGCTAAGGGTATGTTAGGCCCACGACCAGTTACCATGGCCGATGCTGTGGATAGAGCCTTGACAGCAGAGAAGCTACTGAGGAAGAATGCAGCTGCCGTGGGTGCGAAGAGATCATTCTCAAGTTTTCAGAGGGGCAGCGGGACAACACCAAAACAGGGGCAAAAGAAATTTGGGGTGCAGGGAGCAACATGCTCAGTTGGGAAAACAGCTCAGGGAAATGTGGGTTCGTCGGTGAAATGTTATGGGTGTGGAAAGATTGGGCATTATTCTAGAGATCTCCCGCAAAGAGGAACGGAGGTTAGTACACCAGCCACTGGGGCCAATCTTCAGGGTGCTAAGAATGGGGGCAACAGGCCTACCAGGGTTTTTGCAGCAGACGTCGAGCCAGGAGAGGTGGATGATCTAGTGGTGACAGGTATCTTTTAATGTCTTTATTTTATTTTGAACTACTTAATATGATATGGCGCCGTATGATATTAACTGTGAAATCTAAATAAATACATGATTAGGTACTATAATCCTGGAGAGTCTAGCAGTTACGGCACTATTTGATTCAGGAGCCTCAGGGTCTTTTATGTCTACTAAGACCGCTAGGAAACTTAACCTACCATTGCAAGAGTTAGGGAATCCGTTGTCAATAACTACCCCGTTGTGGAGGATGACTAAGTGCGCTCAACGTTTACAACGAGTCGATATTAGGGTTGGAAGTCATAAGAGCCATCATGACCTAACAGTGATGGATTTCACTGACTTTGACGTGATCTTGGGAATGGACTAGCTATCCAAGAACCATGTGTTTCTGGACTGTCATGGTAAGAGAGTAATTTTCAAGGTTCCGGGAAGGTCCGCTAAGACCTTTCAAGGGAATGTGGTGAAGGCGGAAACGGTAAGCGAGGTTGTAATCTCGGCGGTCGGGGCCACGAGGGCACCGAAGAAAGGATGTGAAGGATTCATGGTGTTTGCCTTGAACACGAAGTACGAGAGAGCTAAATTTGGAAGAAACCCCGGTAGTGAAGGATTTCTCGAAGTTTTTCCGAGGAGTTGCCGGGGATATGCCGGATAGGGTTATCGAGTTTGAGATAAATTTGGTTCCCGGGGCTCAGCCTACGGCAAAGGCACCATATCGGATGGCGCCAGCATAGTTGAAGAAATTAAAGGTTCAAATCAAAGAGATGTTGGAGAGAAAAGTTATACAGCCAAGCACGTCGCCTTGGGGAGCGCCAGTATTATTTGTAAAGAAGAAGGACGGCAGTATGAGGATGTGCATCGATTATCGGGCACTAAATAATTTGACAATTAAGAATAAGTATCCTCTGCCGAGGATCGATGATCTCTTCTGTCAGTTGCAAGGAAAGAAAGTATTCTCCAAGATCGACCTCAGATCTGGTTATCACCAGTTGAAGATCAAGGTGTCCGATATTCCTAAGACAGCCTTCAGCACTAGATACGGGCATTATGAATTTTTGGTGATGCCATTCGGGTTAACCAATGCACCGTCGGCATTTATGGACTTAATGCAGCGGGTGTTCATGCCGTATTTGGACAAGTTTGTGATAGTGTTCATCGACGACATTCTCATCTATTCTAGGGATGAGAAGGAACACGAGGAACACCTAAGGATAGTGTTGCAAACGTTGAAGGACAGTTAGCTCTACGCGAAATTCAGCAAGTGTGAATTTTGGCTCGATCAAGTTAGTTTCCTCGGACATGTAGTCACAGCGGAAGGAATCAAGGTGGACCCGGCCAAGATTGAAGCGGTAAGTAATTGGCCTAGGCCTACAACAGTAACGGAAATAAGGAGTTTCTTGGGCCTAGCCGGTTACTATCGGAAGTTTGTTCAGGATTTTGTGAGGATAGCCACACCTCTCACGAAGCTCACTCAAAAGAACGTCAAGTACGAGTGGACGGAGGAGTGTGAAGCAGCGTTTCAGACTTTGAAGGATCGGTTAACTACAGTACCGGTGTTAGCTTTACCAGAGGTTTTCGGGGATTATGATGTCTACACGGATGTGTCGGGCCAGGGTCTGGGTTGTGTGTTGATGCAGTCGGGAAAGGTGATTGTGTATGCTTCGAGACAACTGAAAGTACATGAGAAGAATTATCCGACTCACGATCTGGAATTAGCAGCGGTAGTGTTCGCCCTTAAGTTGTGGCGACATTATTTGTACGGTGTGAAAGCGAGGATTTACACGGATCACAAGAGCCTCAAGTTCTTCTTCACTCAAGAGAACTTGAATATGAGGCAAAGAAGATGGCTTGAGTTCATCAAGGACTATGACCTAGATATTTAGTATCACTCGGGTAAAGCCAATGTGGTGGCGGATGCTTTGAGCCGAAGGGCGGTAAATGCTATTACGACAGTTTAGGAACTAGTTGATAAATTGGACGGACTTCAGGTCCAAGTGGTCGAACGGGGAGGTAAGACAGTTAGTTTGGCGCCATTGATGGCGAGGTCTGATTTACTAGACGAGATCCGGGTTAAACAGGACGAAGACCCGGTTATGGTGGACTTCAAGCGGGTAGCTCGGGAGAAGCCGACGGTGGGTTATCGTTGGACAAGAGTGGCCATACGTGGTACGGAGATCGTTTATGTGTTCCGGATGTGGATGGTCTACGGGACCAGGTCATGGAAGAAGCTCATAGGATTGCGTTTGCGGTTCATCCCGGAGCCACTAAGATGTATAGGGACCTTAAGGAACATTATTGGTGGCCAGGCATGAAACTTGATGTTGCAACCTTTGTGGCTAAGTGTGACACTTGTCAAAGGGTGAAGGCGGAGCACATGAAGCCTGGAGGCTTGTTGAAGTCTTTGGAGATCCCGGAATGGAAGTGGGAGAATATCACCATGGATTTCATTACCGGATTGCGGAAGAGTAAGGGTGGACATGACATGATTTGGGTGATTGTCGACAGACTCACGAAGTTAGCCCATTTCTTGCCATGTAAGAAGGACATGCCAATTAAGAATTTCACCACCTTGTATCTTGATAATGTGGTAAGATATCATGGTGTGCCCTTATCGATTGTGTCGGACAGAGACACACGGTTCATTAGTCGCTTTTGGAAAGGCTTGCAGAAAGCTTTTGGGACCAAGACAGCACTTAGCACGGCGTTCCACCCTCAGACGGATGGACAGTCCGAGAGGACAATTCAGACCTTAGAAGACATGCTTAGGGCATGTGTCTTGGACGCGGGGGGTTCTTGGTTGGATTATCTCGGATTAGCGTAGTTTGCCTACAACAACAGCTATCACTCGAGCCTTGGCATGCCACCATTTGAAGCCCTATATGGAAGAAAGTGTTAGACTCCTCTATATTGGGATGAAGTAGGGGAGAGACAACTTACGGGGCCGGAGTTGGTGCAACAGGCTAAGGATAAGATCGATCTTATTCAGAAGAATCTCAAGGCGGCTCAAGATCGTCAGAAGAGTTGGGCGGATGTCATGCGAAGACCGTTGGAATTCGAAGTCGGGGACCGAGTTTATTTGAGAGCGTCACCGATGAAAGGGGTCAAGAGGTTCGGGGTCAAGGGAAAGCTCAGTCCAAGATACGTAGGAACCTTCGACATTATTGAAAGGATTGGACGGCTAGCTTATAGACTTCGATTGCCGGAATCGATGTCTAGAGTTCATAATGTGTTCCATGTGTCGATGCTGAAGAAGTGTTTGACTCAAGCTGAAACTGATTCTGAAATAGATCCGGGGGTTTTGCAAGACAACTTGGCATATGAAGAAAAACCGATCAATATTTTGGATAGGAAAGAAATGATGATCAAGCGCCGGATGGTCCCGTTAGTATTGGTGCAATGGACCAATCATGCACCGACCGAGGCCACTTGGGAAGTGGAAGCGGACATGATCATGGAATTCCCAGACTTTGTGTCTCTACCATGTACGTTCTAGTTTCGAGGACGAAACTCTTTTTAAGGGGGAAGGGATGTAACACCCCGATTTTTACGAAAAGGGCAATTTTGTCTGTTAATGATAATTGGGGTTTTATGTTTTTATTTAATTAAAAGGATTAAATAAAGGAATAATAAATTAGAATAAAAGGAAACATTCTGATCGGCCTACGTAAACGGGAATTAAAGGTGTCGGGGTATTTAAACGGGAAAATAGAATTTGATCCTCAGTTCTCTTTCAGTTCTATTTTTCTTCCTTACGCTCTGAGACAGAAGAGGTTGCCTGTTCCATCGAAAGGCTCACCCTAGGTTGAATTTTTGGTGTTTGATCCGTGGCTCGTTTGTGCAGACGGCAGTAGAAGAAAAGGTTCGGAGGATCGCGGTGATTCTCCCGATACAAACGATTTGTGATTTCGTTCCGGTGAGTTTTCATCTTCTTTGGCTTAGAACTTGATGAATAGCATCAAGGTGTTGCTTGCTGCTGTTTTGACATCGTAGGAAGGTTCTAAGGTCTGGTTGTTTGTATAGGTTCAAGGCTTAAGGCTTGTTGGTGCTTCGAGGGCTTGGAATCGTAGAACCACGCAATCAAAAGGTAACATGGCTAGACTTCGTACTATTTTACGGGCCCAATCAGTGAATTGGAGTTTTGTATGTTTTATACCTGTTTTACTGCTGTTTTGGTGTATAAAAGGTGGAGCTTGGATTGGTTTTGGGTTGGAAATCGTACAGGCCTGTTCTGCAGTTTTTGTGCAGGATTTTGGGGTTATCCGTACAGATAGAAGGCTTATCCGTACGGATAAGTCACTGGTTTGGAGTTTTGGGGAAACAGTGAGTTATCCGGATTATTGGGGCATTTATCCGTACGGATAGACTGGTCATCCGTACGGATAACTTATCCATCCGTACGGATAAGAGCCTGGTTGGGCAAATGTTGGTTTGAGATATTTCGTGGTGTCAGCTCATGTCCGGACTCTATAATCTGATCTCTAATCTTGAACTAAGTCTTGAAGGGAGTTCCCACGCGCATAGAACCCAACCTTACGGAGTTTTCACTAACCGTGATCGTTCGTAGGGGACCGTGCGGAGAGCCTTGACGGACTTAGTGCTTTGACGAGCTAGTGTTCGCCATTGTCTGTGTATGTGCTAGGAGGTTAGAGTCTAGTGGTCTAGGACCTTGAGTAGATGATAGGGGCCTTTTATGTGAATGAACTAGGTGGCTAGTCAAACACTTAATAAACTACATATGTGTTATCTAAAAGATTAAATGCTTTGGGAGGCTTGCGTAAGGCACGTTTATACTCCGTCGATGTGTATATGGCCCGATGTGATGTGTGCCTATGTGGCCATCCGGAGGATGACGAGACGGCTGAGGGTTATCTTGAGGACGAGGAATGAGCGGGAGCTAAGCTTGGAGTCCGGCGGTTTCTTTATAGCTTTGTTATCCTTCCTTTTATTTTATTTTTGTTGAGGGAGTTCCGAGGGTGTTGTACTTTAAGATTTGGATGATGTTCTTTGGATGTTTAGTTTCTCTTTTGAATTCGTTTTTTTGTAGGACAACACTTGTAACTCTGGTTCGGTTTTTGGGAGACGTTTCATATGTTTGGTTTTAATTTTAATTTTCGAGTTATCTTTTAGCTTCCGCGTCGTTTAGTATCTCTGATTATTGATGAGGCTGACGTGTATGCATTAAATTTTATTTATTGCTATGCGTGCCGAACGCACTTTTCCGGATAAGGACTCGGTATCCGGGAACGGGGCGTTACAGGGTACAACATCGTATGCTCAACAATTTGATATAGGCGGTGGTAGTATACCTATTGTCGGGGGCATTGTGCCGTTGGAATCACTGGTGCCTAAAATCACGCGTATAGTTGACAATGCGTTAAGAGAAGTCAAGACTGAGTTGATGGAAATGAAGGCCGAGTTGTTTGAAACGAAGGCTAAGTTTGCTGAAACGAATGCTAAGCTGAGTGAAATGCAGGCTGAAATGGCACGTCTGAGAGAGAGGCCCAGGCAACAACTACCAGAGTAGTCGAAGAACGACATACGCGTTACCTCGAGTCGTTAGAAAGGGCGGTGGTGCAACAGGTTCGAATTAACTCCTAAATACAAATATAATTGCATTTATCTTGTTAACAGAAATTTAAATTCACACCATTTCCTTTAATTTACAGGGTACACTTAGGCCCCGAAGAGGGACATCTGTATCACAAGGCTCCCAGGGCGGTGAATCACATCCACATCTCGACAGGACCCAAAGCACACCAACCACCGAAGTTGGGACGTCTTCAGCTACACAAGGCAGCCATGAGCCTGAGACTGAGACACCTCGAGGTTGTGATACAAACACGGACCAGACACCTCTTAGGAATGTTCATCTGGCGTCACCGTCCCAGGTTACTCCTTCCGGTCTTCAGGTATCAGGGTCCAAGCTGGGCCGTCTTCAAGTCCACAAGGCACACCATTCGTTCAGGGTCAACACCCTGAGATAGAGCAAAGCACCTATCTTGACCCATTGAATGATTTTTCGTTTGAGTGTGCTGGTCTAGGTCCAGAATTCGATATTTATGATGTGAATGCGGAGATGAGTTCAACAGACACTGGAACTCTTCTAGGGCCCCAAGCGATTCCAGTTTGAATACAATGAGGGGGAGGGGGAGGGGGAGGGGGAGAGGGAGTTACAAAGAGCCTGCTATTCAATAATATGGGCCTTCGATCGACCCTGAAGCCGACTGAGTACGTTAGGAAGACTAATACCCAGTGGATTCAGCCTTAAAAATGGCCTGAGGACGATAGGCACACACCCGCTCGGAGGACTATCGAGCAGGAGCTGAAAGAACTGAAAATTTGGATCGGATCAAAAGAAGGTGATACAACCAAGTTATTAGTAGGAGGGCTGAAAAGCGACGAGGAAATCTTACCTTACCCTGCGGATCGAGAATTTTTCAGCTGTATTTTGTTTCAAGGTTATCAGATAAATTTGCAGGTAAACTCATTTAAACTTGTATTCGAATTTCTTTAACATGCATTACAGTTTTTTATTTATCGTAATATTGTGACTGAGTAATAAATTCCATTTGCAGCACATTGACAAGTATGTGGGACTGTTGTCTGCTCATATGGTAGCTTACCCTGATCAGTATGAAAAATATGCGAGATTGTGTTATGCCTCATTCGCAAGTACTCTTGTGCTTGAACTAGAGAAATGGGAGGGTGACATGGATGCGGTGGTTCCGGCTGTTTTGACATTGGAAACTGCTGCATGGACCAAGAAAACGATCGCCTATGCTATCTGGATGATTGACCCGGAGAATTGGGTGCTTATGCGCATGTCACTTAGTGAATGGACAATAACGGTGCACGACAGCCGATACAGAGACGGTGACTAGGCCCACATTGACCGGATCATAAGAAATGGGCTCGATACATGAGGTTAATGTTATCGGCATCACAAGATTGCAGGACAATACAATGGATGATCGATCCATCTCAAACACCGTTATATATAGTGCTGCACGACGAGACTGGATGTCCACAGACGGAGTACCGGTACGTATCAAACCTTATTCAGATTTGTTAATTTCAAACATCCAGTTGTAAAATTTATGGCTTTAATATGCAGTGAACGCTGTCCGGTTTTCAGTCTGAAGACTATGGAGCTTACAATCATCAATGACGCACGCGTATTTGAGCTGAGCGAAGAAACTTTTCAATGTCTCAGGATCAAAATGGCCGTAGATTTATTTTGTCAACGTATAGCGGTGTAATTTGTATAGTAGATGTTCGGGAGTCGTGTACGTCCAACATTTGACATTTATTTTGGTTTTATCTCAACTTTTGGCGTTGTAATATTTATCTTCTAAATTTTCTTTTCTTTTTATATTGTAAATTTATAATATTTATATAATAAATCTGAATGCGTCCACAGATTTTTGGCCACCAAGAAGAACACATAATAACTAATAAAACATAAATAGTCGAGAGGACATAAAAATAACATCTATAGTAGGGGAACATAAAAATAACAACACAAAAATAAACCAAAACGAAAGTAGATCTATCTAAAAAATAAATACTAAAATAACATGAATAAAAGATGAACACTTTCATCACATTCAAGTTTCGTAGGTGATAACGTCATTATGACCGTATGTCACATCATCTTCAACATATTCCGGCACCCCGGCAGACCTGACGCATATACCTGTGATCAGATATGGGAAAAATATATGTCCATCTCCTGCATTGCCCTTTGCTATATGTCGAATCCTAGACAGAATATACTCTCCGACATCAAAGTAGGAAGTAATAGATGCGTACGCAAGGGCGTACAAATCAAATTCCGGTGCGGTGTAGTTCACCGTACCATACATATTGGTGGCAAGAAACATAATCAGGAAAGGAAGGAATGGACCGTACCAGGACCAGGGTGAAGGGCGGGTAGGCCGAGGCCTCACACGTTCCCACAGATGCGTCTCCCCAAATAAAACAGCCATTTCACGCTGTAGTAGTTCAGGAACATCCGGAAAAAGAAAGAAATCCAAACCCTGAGGATATTCTGGAATGACATACTCGTCGTTGATCCATGTATTATTCAAATAAACGGGAATGCCTCGCACTATGACACACCATTCATTGAGCTCTGCCGTAGCTACACAAGCATATAATTCACGCACAATAGACCGATTCACGTGATTAAAGCTTAATGGGCTTTGAGGGACACCATGCCACCCGTTATCTCGGAATAAGTTGCTGATCAAACTAGGTAGACTCTCTATATTCAATCGTCTCTTTGCAACAACAGCTCTTGCCATCCAGTTAGTTATGTGCTCATGCCTCTCCTCTTCTGTTGTGAAATGGCTTATGATAGACTGCTCGTCCAATGACAAATCAACTTCGTCATTGGGAATTAACACAGGAGCATGCGGGTTAGCCAGTGAAAGGAACACTAAAAAGAGATTATTCGAGAAAAATAAACGAGAAATGAGAGGGATGAATGGTTTGGTAAATGATTGGTCAATATATAGACTTTTTTTTGTCAAAACAAGCATTGATTGAGAAGATCGGTATGATTTATGACTCGTGTGAATTCCAACGTTTTTGCATAAATTTTGAACGATTCCGTGCTAATTTAGCACGAACTAACCATTGATTACTCACGTGAAAAGACGTGGAACAGTATCAATGACAATACTACCTCTGCACCCTAATGACCCTTATGACGTACGACATCGACAGGACATCAATGACTAGTCAAAACTTGCATTGATTGAGAAGGCCGGTGTGAATTATGACTCGTGTGAATTCCAGCGATCCCGTGTAAATTTTGAACGATGCCGTGCTAATTTAGCACGAACTGACCATTGATGACTCACGTGAAAAGTTGTGCCACTGTATCAATGATAATACTACCTCTGCAGGGCTTATAATTTTGATTTAACGGATGCCTCACATCCGGCGGAGGATTTACCAAGCTGCTGAGAACGGAAAAGATGCTCTATTGAGAAGACCTAATGAAATATTCTATGAGCAACCTACCAGGAGCCCCAATACAAAGCCTGGGGATTAGGCATGACACAGCGGATCAGAAGGATTCGAAAACACCCTATAGATGCATGTATTTCTAAGAACCTCATCAGGTCGAGGCGTACCATAGAATAGGTCGAGATTCGTCATACGGTTCATTTCTTAAAAAAAAATCATTATGTTGTTACCGATAATTTCATAGGACGTGCCGAAACGATTACAAAAAACGTAATAAAATACAAATAGGTTTATCGACTTCACATGCCACTTTATAACCAAACTAATAAAACACAAGTTTCGTATTTTACTACGAGCAACCACATTGAACTCAAACAAAAATAAATATATAAACTACATTTTACTCCAACGAATGTCAATTTCATTATCGAACGATCTCATTATAATTAATCATTTCAATAGCTTAAAAATCAAAATTTTATCCTTTCACTACCCTAAAACTAGAAGCTTTACCTTCTCACCATACAAAAAATCAAAAATTTATATCTTTAAAAGGATAATTACCTCAAACATAATCATCAATTAAAACAAATACGATATTTAAAACAAATATGATATTTAAAATAATTCAAAAAAAAAATGTTAAACGAAATGCTTACCCATTTGTTTAAAGGCAAAAGACCGGCGTAGATTGATGATATCCCGTTGGTTGATTTCCCTTTACAGCACCACCCAATAATATG
This sequence comes from Gentiana straminea, assembly GCA_036785695.1. NCBI lineage: Eukaryota > Viridiplantae > Streptophyta > Magnoliopsida > Gentianales > Gentianaceae > Gentiana > Gentiana straminea. The sequence goes on from JAVUPR010000060.1 coordinate 918,463, forward strand.
ATGATTTCTTCTGAAATTTTTGTGGATAAATTGATTTCCCGTTGGTTGATTTTGGGGAAAAAATGATGATTTTAGGTGAAGAAGATGATGGTATTGGCTGAAATGTAGCAAAAAACGACAGTTGGAGCATTTATTCATAGGTTTCCACGTGCCCATGTAAATTTCCACGTTGTGTTCCAAGTTTCCACGTGGCCCTCATTTAATTTCCCCAGATCACGTGGAATTACAACTTTTGGCATTAGTTGAGTTTCCACGTGATCCGTTTAAATGCCACGCCATCTGGTGGAAATTTCCCACGAACCCGTGGAACAGTCACGGGCTACTAAAAAAAAAAAATGTCAGGTCTGAATAGACCTGACTTGAATTATAGGTCACTACAGTGACCTGAATGTATATTTTCTCATTATTGGATCGATGGAGTTGTACTAGTTTTCTGCGTAGGAAACGAGAAAATATAAGTTCAGGTTACTATAGCACCCAATATTTTGTGTCAGGTTCATTTAGATCTGATATTTTTTTTAGTTCCACATATTAATTTAAGCGGACTCGTGGAAATGCAATCAACGACTCGTTGAAGTGTAAAGACAGACCAAGAAGAACGGATGGCGTTAAAATTCGGACGGATCCGTTGGAAATGACACGAGTCCATCCAAATTTGGACGTGATTCGTCAAAATGTGAACGTCTCAGTCAAAATTTGGACGCATTTCGTGGGATTTGGAAGTTATATTCAAATTGGACGGATCACGTCGAATTGTAACTGGAAAGAGGCTTCGCCTTATAGCAATTCCCTTCGCTTCGTCCAAAGGGCAACGTGCCCGTCGGATTTGAAAAAACCATAAAACATTATCCTGAATCATTTCACCCTTTTCATCCCCTATTTTAGCCTCTCGTCTTCACTGTTTCACCCTACCAAAAAATCACCATTGGTAACACAAAAAATCAACATTGCTACTAAAAAATCACCATTGCTACCAAAAAAAACGCGGGTTGAGCACCGTTATTACACTGGTCTTGTATCTTTAAACAAATGGGTAAGCATTTCACTTAAGATTTTATTTTTGTTTGAACAATTTTAGATATCGTATTTGTTTTAATTGTTTGTCTAACACATCAATAGATGATTATGTTTGATATAATTAACTTGTTAAATTTATAAATTTTTTGATTTTTAGGGTAGTGAAAGGATTTTTTTTTAAATGTGTGAAAGGATTAATTTTGATGAGATAGTTCGATAATGAAATTGACATTCGTTGGAGAAATATGTAGTTGATATATATGTATTTTGGTTGATGTCAATTGCATCATCTATTGTCTTTGGTTCCACCTGTGATAGAAAACAAGTTAGCATTCTTTCCAGTTGTCTTCTGGTTCTAGCTCCTGTATGAGCATCTCCAATGACTTGTTCTTCAGGGTGATCTCTCAGCCAGTTCAAGTCAGGTTGAAGTTTCTCTTGATTTGGTTCTTCCACAGCCTCTGCTTGTACATCAACTTCTTGATCTTGTGTTGGTGCCTCTTGAGTTGTATTGGCTGGTATATCATCTTGATTGCCAAAGGTGTGATCCAAGATTGTGGCTGGTACTATTGTATTCATATAGACTTGTCCTTGTACAGCTTCTTCTTCAAGGTTGTGTAGACTTTCACCATTTGTATTTGGTTCATAAAAAACAACATGAATTGACTCTTCAATCACCAAGGTTCTTTTGTTGAGTACTCTAAAATCTTTGTTGGAGTCTGAGTATCCCATGAAGATTGATTCCTCATCTTTTTCATCAAAAGTATGCAACTGATTTCTGTTCAAACCAAAACATTTAGATCCAAACATATGCAAATGTGAAATGTTAGGTTTTCTTCCATTCCAGATTTCATATGGTGTTTTTCCATGATGTTTGTTGTTGATAGATCTATTTTGAGTATAGCAAGCTGTATTTGCTGCTTCAGCCCAAAATCTCTTTGGTAAGCTTGCTTCTGCTATCATGGTTCTAACTACTTCTTTGAGTGTTCTTCTTCTTCTTTCTGCTACACCATTTTGTTGTGGAGTCCCTGCCGCAGATAATTGATGTTAGGAACTCTGTGCCTCTATCCGATCTTATCTTGATGATTTTCAACTCATTTTCATTTTGTATTTTCCTCAGCAAATCTGGTAGTTTTTTGAGTGTTTCTCTTTTCTTGTTCATGAATATGGTCCAAGTGAATTTAGAAAAGTCATCCACCACCACTAGAGTGTACTTCTTTCCACTTACACTCACTGGTGCGACTGGTCCAAAAATATCCATGTACAAGAGATGTAAGATTCTTGTTGTAGATTGATAAGGCTTTGACTTGAAGAAGCTTTTGATCTGCTTCCTGACGATACCGGGTTACGCACCTCGATATATTATCATCGAGTGGACCTCATGGATTAAATATTTACTAAGGCACATGAGCCAGATAAGGCATACCAGTCGGACTATCGACTGGGAAGCCATGGCACGCATGTCGATCCTCGAACCTGAAGCATGGCTAGGGATTCGAGGTCACGACTATCGACCTATGGGCAGTGCAGGACATGAGTTCCGGGAGTCGGTCATCCCAGGTCGGACAAGACCGACATCGAGAACGAGTCCACACCAGCTACGTTGGCCCATTATCCACAGGATAACTTGGGCAAGGGGTAAAGCCCAATTAAGGGTAAATATGACAATAGCTACAAACCGACTCATATTAGGGTTAGGTCATGCATTGTCCTTATAAATACAACGTTCCAGGAACTACGTAAGGCTTGATTCCTGGAGTAATAACAGGATACGTAGGCACTCTAAGAATTCCACTTAGACTCAGCCGCCAATATACTAAACCCCTTCTTTGTTCTTGGTATTTGGGTTCTTGGCTATTCATCATTATCATAAGGAAAAGCCCGAATCTTAAAGGTGACATAATTTGTCATCGTCATTGGCGCTAGAAGGAGGGTCCTTTCTTTTGTTGAATACGTCAAGATCATCATGCCCCCAAAAGACAAAACCGCCAGAAAAACCACCTCCAAAAACGTGGATCCGCAGAATCCGCAGATAAGTGAGCAGGCAGGTATGGAGCCTCAGGGAGATAAAGATCCAGCCTTAGACACCGTCCAAGAAAATCCACCACAACAAGCTCGGGGCCTTGCCCCAGAGTATCAGGCCATGGTGGATCAGTTGGCGGCGACAGATCACAATGCTCTGAGAAAAATAATGGCGGAAGCATTTACACGACAAAAACTTCAACAACAGCAGCACCAGGCGGAAGGCGGTCTGAATATCGCCGTCAATAAGCCTAAGCCAACTCAGTTCGAAGAGATCAGAGCTTCCTCAAGTTCTGTCGAAAGAAGGAAGCGAGAAATCCAACAGAAGCACATACGCATCGATGAAGATAGCGTTAGGCAGGAGTTAGATATAATCCTAGGGAAGACCCAGGGTTAGTTGTGGTTGGAGTCTCCTTTCACCAAGGAGATTGAAGATTATCCTAAACCCAAGGGATTTAAGATTCCTAAGATAGACCCGTATGATGGCACCACCGACCCGGAGGACCATCTTCATAGGTATCTATCCCAGATGAGGCTAGATTGTGCACCCGACGAGATGCGATGCCGGGCAATCGAGACTCTACTCGTAGGTCGAGCAAGAGAGTGGTTTACCAAGTTGAAACCCGGATCCATCTCCAGCTTCACCATGCTTGCCCAAAAATTCAGAGACGCCTTCATCGTCAACAAAAAGTTCCAGTTGAGCGAGACGCACCTCACAAATGTGAGGCAGCATAGGGACGAGCCGGTGTTAGATTATCTGAAGAGGTTTAACCTTGAGGCCATGCAGGTCAAGGATCCACAGGATCGAGTCCTGATCACTTCATTTGTAGGAGGACTGCGCAACACAAAGCTATATGAGAAGTTAAGCAGAAACCTCCCTCGAAACATGGATGAATGTGTGAATGTCGTCCATCAATTTTGTCAAGGCGAGGAGGCAGTGCGTAGGCACACCCAGGCCGAGTGGATGGACAACTCGAGGAAAGATGGTCGAGGAGCAAATAAGAGCCAGTCTCGATAGCAGGATATAGAGAGAAAGATATCTGTTTGGGATCGCATCGAGGCACCTGTCTCGGGCCGGTCAGAGAAAAAAGGGGGTAAAAAGGATAAAGATTTTACTCCTCTCAACCGGTCACGTACAGAGGTTTTATCAATCATGGTCTCCAAGAACCTAGCCAGGAGGCCACCTCCGATCAAAAAACCTCGAGAAAAACGAAGGTCGACAAAGTACTGTGAATTCCACGAGGATACAGGCCATTCGACAGAGGAATGTTTCGACTTGAAGAAAGACACCGAAGCTCGCATCCAAGAGGGGAAGTTGGATGAGGTCGTTGACAAGTCGCGCTACACTGAGCCCAAGGGGCAACGAGATTTCAAAAGAAAAAATCCTGACCAGGATAGAGGTCGAAGTCGAGAGAATCAGAGAAGAAGAGATCGATCCCCTAGACGAGACCGATCTCCTGAAAACGATAGGGACTACTATGGTCAGGACCGCTATGATGATAATCGCCCAAATAATTACGTGAATATGATATTTGGTCCGGGGGAGGGCGAGAAAGAGCGAGCCAGTCGAGAACCAGGCGACAGCTCGAGGGCACGCAAGCAGCCGAGATTAACCACGGAAGTCGGGTATGGCCCTAAAGACGACGTCCCTAGGTCGACAAGTCATAGTGAGGGGCTAGTGATTGAAGCGGTTATAAGTCGAGCCAGAGTATCGAGGGTATGCGTCGATAATGGCAGCGCTGTGAATATCTTATACTACTCGGCATTCCAGGGTATGAAGCTTAAAGAGAAAGACTTAGTGCCCATAGCCTCTCCGCTATTCGGTTTCACCGGTCAGGCAGTCCATCCCATGGGTTCTGTGAAGCTACTCACGACAGTAGGTGATGGAGAGAGAGGGAGGACGCTAGAGTTAAACTACGTGGTCGTTAAAGCTCCGTCCGCTTATAATGTCATTTTGGGTAGACCAGCCCTTTTCGAGTTACGAGCTATAATTTCGACGTACCATAACAGCATGAAATTCCCGACTCGAAATGGTTCCCACGAGGTGAAAGGGGATATTGAAATCGCCAGAAGCTGTAATTCGATAGTGATGAACGGTAAGATGGCGGTACAACAAGTCCTCGTCGAGGAACTTATTCCGGAAGAAGAGGAAGAGAAGTGTTGGGCCTCGAGTGAGGAAGTTGAAAATGTCAGCTTATGGGAAGAGGAAGACGATCAGAGTGTCCAAGTCGGGGTCTGGATCCCGACTCAGGAAAAGCAGTTATTGATCGACTTGCTAAAAGAGTTCAAGGACGTTTTCGCGTGGAAGGCGTCCGACGTGCCAGGTCTACCGACAGACATCGCCATCCATAAACTCGAGACTGACCAGGCCAGAAAGCCAATCAAACAGAAGAAGCGAAACTTCGCGCCAGATCGACTGGAAGCCATCGAGTCCGAAGTCGGGAAGTTACCGTCGGCGAATATAGTGAAAGAGGTACTTTACCCAGAATGGCTTGCTAATCCAGTGTTGGTAAAGAAACCAGATGGCAGCTGGCGCATGTGTGTAGATTTCACGGATCTGAATAAGGCATGCCCCAAAGATTCCTATCCGCTACCTAAGATCGACAGGTTAGTTGATTCGACCATCGGTTTTGAGGTATTCGCGTTTCTCGATGCATACAAGGGATACCATCAGATTCTTATGGATCCTCGGGATGCTGAGAAGACCGCGTTCATTACAGAGTTCGGCACCTTCTGTTATGTTACCATGCCATTCGGACTAAAGAATGCTGGAGCTACATACCAAAGGGCAGTCAATAAAATTTTTGCGAAGCAGATTGGTAGGAACATGGAAGTCTATGTGGACGATCTACTCATCAAAAGCCGATCGATGAAGCAATTTTCGGTAGATGCCAGGGAAGTATTTGAGGTGTTAAGAGATACTGAAATGAAACTTAATCCAAAAAAGTGCACCTTCGGGGTGAGAACAGGCAAATTTCTAGGGTACATGGTATCGAGAGACGGGATTCGAGCTAACCCTGACAAGATCGACACACTAAAGAATATGCCGGCACCTCGAAATGCGAAAGAGGTTCAGAGACTCACAGGTCGGATGGGAGCACTGAATAGATTCTTATCCCGGTCAGCCCAGCGTGCACTACCGTTCTTTAAAATTCTCCGATAGCCCAGTCCCTTCCACTGGGACAACGAATGTCAGACAGCCTTCGAAGAATTAAAAGCCTATCTATCAGAACTACCTACTCTCACTTCTCCCCGAGAGGGGGAAAGGTTGTTGATTTATTTATCGGTTTGCGAGGAGGCAGTGAGTTCGGTCTTGGTTCGAGAAGGGGAAAAGGGCCAGGTGCCTATATATTTCGTAAGTAAAGCTCTGCATGGCCCCGAAGCCCGATACTCGCCAGCTGAGAAACTCGGGCTATCGTTGGTACACGCGTCGAGAAAGCTTAGGCCATACTTTCAAGCCCATCCTATAGTGGTGGTTACAGACCAACCGCTCAAGCAAATACTAGCGAAGCCCGACACGTCTGGTCGACTCACGAAGTGGGTAATCGAGATGGCTCAATATGATATCGAGTTCGTGCCGCGTACCGCGATCAAGGCTCAAGCTTTAGCGGACTTCATAGCCGAAGGTATATCAGTGCAACTTGAGCAAGAAAAGCAAAGTCAGCAAGAACGATGGATGCTCCATGCCGATGGAGCCTCAAGTAAAGAAGGAGCAGGCGCAGGCCTCCTATTAGTCAGCCCGAAGGGAGAGGAGTTTCCATATGCTCTCCGATTCGATTTTAAGGCAACTAATAATGAGGCAGAGTATGAAGCAATTATCACTGGTCTGAAGCTCGCTCTAAAGCTAGGGGTCGAAAATCTCAACGTTTACAGTGACTCGCAGTTAGTCATTAATCATATCAAAGGGGAATACGAGGCCAAGGAAGATACTATGAAGAAGTATTTGGCAGTAGTTCAAAGCCTCAAGCCGAAGTTTGACACGATCCAATTTGAACAGGTACCTCGAAGTCAGAATAAGAGGGCCGACGCTCTGTCCAAATTAGCATCGAATTTCATCTCCAGTAAAAAGGTGTTAGTCGAGTTGCTAACAGAAAGAAGCTATGAAGAGATAGAGGCCAAGCCGATATCTCAGCAGGCCACATGGATGGATCCGATTGTCCTTTACTTAAAGGACAAAATATTACCCAATGATAAAGTACAGTCAAGAAAAGTCCGACTACAGTCGGCTCGATATGCATTCTTCAACGACATACTTTATCGGAAGTCATTCACGAGTCCATGGTTGAGATGCGTATCTGAGACAGAGGGAGAGTATCTTCTCGAAGAAATCCATAGAGGAGCTTGCGGAAATCACTGTGGGGCTAGAATGTTAGCTCGGAAATGCAAGCTCGCGGGATACTTCTGGCCGTCAATGCAACGAGACGCGAACGATTTAGTGCAGAGATGCCATTCGTGTCAAATCCACGATAACATCTCTCATCAACAGGCACAAGAAATGAACATCATCTCGTCAGCATGGCCTTTCGACATGTGGGGAGTCGATATTGTAGGGCCCCTACCTCGAGCCCCAAGGAACAATCGGTTTGTAGTAGTTGCGGTAGATTATTTCACTAAGTGGGTAGAAGCCAAGGCTTTACCCGATATCAAAGCAGCAACAATCAAGAAATTCCTATGGGTCGATATTTTATGCAGGTATGGTATTCCAAAGGCTTTAGTCTCGGACAACGGCACTCAGTTCGAAGACCGAAGAGTTAGAGAGTGGTTAGCCGAGTATCACATCGACCAGCACTTCACTTCAGTAGCTCACCCCCAAGCTAATGGTCAAGTCGAACAGACAAATCGACAAATTAAACTCGGGTTGAAAAAAAGGCTAGAAGCTGAAGGACGAGACTGGGCGTTGCAACTCCCGAGCATCCTGTGGTCATACAGGACAGCTCCAAACTCATCAACGGGTGAAACACCTTTCTCCCTGGCATATGGGTGCGAGGCAGTTATCCCTGCGGAGATCGGCATTCCTTCCCCTCGAGTTTTAGCGTATAATATTGAGACAAACGACCCCGACATCCGACAGGAGAAGGATAATCTCGAGGAGCAGAGAGAAATGGCCTCAGCCAGAATGGCAAGGTACAAGCAGAAGATCTCTCAATATTACAACGCGAGAGTAAAATACAGATATTTTAAGGTTGGAGATCTAGTTTTGAGGAAGAACGAAGCAAGTCGACAAGAGGAGATCGGGACACTCACCCCGAATTGGGAAGGCCCGTATCAGATTCTAAAATTCCACCCTAAAGGTTCATATCAACTAGGTCGAGCAGACGGAACTACAGTTCCTCGACAATGGCACGCGAATAATTTGAGGAAATTTTACGTCTAAGCCTTAGTCGATCAGTTTGTCTCTACTTGTTTTATAAGATTTGTAATCAGTCCATTCGACAATTCTATCTTGGTTATAATAAATCATGATTTCTTTTTTTCTAAGTTATTTTTGTAATATTCTAAGTCTAAAAGGACATGAAGTTACAATCGACAAAGAATGGAGCAATCCGAAAGTCGGAACTCCCGACAATGCCATAAGCATACCATGCAGAAGGCAAAAGGAAGACTCGCAAGGTCGGGTCAAATGTCCAAGTCGAAAGCCTAACGTGCCCAAGGGTCGAATAAGGCCGACACAGGACGGTTCGCATGGTCGGGCCAAACGTCCAAGTCGGAAGTCTAACCAGCCCAAGGGGCAGCTAGACCGAGACAAGGACAGTTCGCAATGTCGGACTAACTCGAAAATCTAGCAAGCCTATAAGGCTAAAAAGCCAAGGCAACTAGATCAACCTAAAGCCATATAGAGCCCAAGTGTATTATGAATTGAAGTTGATAAAACACTTGGGGGGGCAATATTATATCGACGAGGCAGAAGCGAACAGAGCCAAAGGCTCGACAAGCAAGAAAGCCAAAGACAGTAATAAATGAGAGTAAATAACAATAAATAGAGACAAAAGGGCAGAAATGGCAAACAAATTAAGGCCAGGTCGAAATGACCCGCCATGATAAAGTGAATATTCACCCAAGTCAGCTCAAAGTTAATAAAATTACAAATATTCACAAGTTCAAGTTCAGAATATCAAAGTTCAAAAGAGACAAGATAATTAAATAGAAGTATCGGGAGCCGGAGTCGGAATGGCATCTTCTGGGGTCGGCGTAGGAACAATGGCAGCAGAAGTCGCATTATCGGGAGTCGAGCTTGCTGTAGGACCACCATACTTCTGAGCAAGGGATACGCCCTGCTGGAATTCATCGAAGTACACGTCGTACAACGCCTCCGAGTCAGGGTCATAACAGCCAGGCTCTTCAAGCTGGTCGATCTCGACTTCTGGGTAGACCTTCTTTACTTGGTCCACTGCCTTGTTGAATCCTCCAAGTATGGCCGTCTGCATGATTACGTCGAGATCCCTGCCCAACTCGTCAGACTTCCGATACTCGAGCACTGTGGCAGCCCTTACTTCCTCAAGCTGCCTAGGGACCTGATCCAGTTCGGTCTTCAACTGATCTCTCTCTTCTGCAAGAGCCGCTCCCCGTGCCAATTCCTGCTCGAGAGTCTCTCTTAAAGCAGCCTCCCTCCCTTCAGCCGCAGCCAGATCTCTCTTCAGCTCGGCGACGACAGCTTCCCGCTCCTCCTTTGCTCTCTTTATCTCAACATCAGCCTCACGCTTGAAAACATTGAGTTGCGATTCTAGACCAGCGATCCCAACCGACTTGATAGCGATCGTGTCGTTCAACCTCCGAATCTGTGTCTTCAGCTCTTCCTCAGTCTCGGACGGCATGTTCATACGTCGAGAAGCCTCTCGACTCATAAAGTAGTGCTGCCAAGGAAAAGTTAAGACATAAGCTTCGAGAGGTCATAAAAAAATAAAAAAAAAAAAGGAAGAGAGAGAAATCGACAAGAGTTAGGGTTTACCACACGACCCAGTTCTCGGAGGGAAGAAGCCAGGACCTGGCCGTCCAGCTTCTCGACATCTTCGGCCGACATCCTACTCGTGGCAGCAAGATCGAGAGAGGGTTTGGTGACTTTGGCTTTTTTAGCCTGCTTTTGCTGGTCTTTCACCAGCTCCTCGAGAGCCGACCTCTTCTTCTACAACTGGGTTGCCTCAGCGCCGGAAGTCTCTTCACCCCCTCCCACAGTAAAGTCGATAACCTCATCTTCTTCACGTATCGACCGGTGCTCATGGGTGGTTCCCCTCGAGGTAGAAGGCGGAGTTGGCTGCATGATAAGGGTAGTTGTTTCGACTCCCTCAGTCGAGTCGTCGACAGTGGCAAGTCTTTCCTCTGACACTGGGGGAATGGCCCTCGACCTAGATGCAGTGACAGCAGCAGCTACTGCGGAAGCCTTTGGGACAGCAACCCTCGAAAATCTTCCCACTACACAAACGAAAAAGGAGTCAGTACCAGAAATAGTAAAAATACGACTTCAAAGACCAATAAGACTTAGCGACAAAAATGATAAAGTATCCTACAATTTTCTTGATCGACAGCAGTAAGGCCTATGTAGGGTAAGGGTCCCGCCTCTTCGAGACGGGCAAGGTCGTAAAGGAGACTCAGTTCCTCTGTGATCACCTCAAACTTGAATCTCTCGAGAGAAAGAGCCTCATTGGGTGCGACCTCACGACCCAGTTTGTCATCCCTTCCGTCTCTCGACCTCCATAAGCCGATATAAGGATTATCTGATCCATGTCGGAGAAAGAAAAACCTAGGTTTCCAATTCCCATGAGATGAAGGTCCCCGAGACACGAACTCATGGCGATTGACACGCCTCTGAAACGTGTACCACATCGTATTGTTGGGAGGATTTTGCATCATAAAAACAAAAGAAAATTTATAAACCTATACTTAACATGCAAACTAACTCCTAACCGACCAAATATCGGGTAGTTGATAGCATAGTAGGGTAAGTACAGGGTCGATCCACAGGGAATTGGGATGTTGAATCTAATTTCACTAATCCTACCAATTGTTACTTAGGAAAAACGAATAAACGAAAGAACAAATAAAATAAACGAAAGAGCAATTAAAATAAATCTAACCTACGAAATAAAATAACACAACCTAAACTAAACTAAAGATACATGGGATCAAACAATGCACAAACCAAGTGATTTCAATCCTAGTTCATCTCATGATTTTAATTCAAATTGTGGTTTCACCTTTACACGAGATACAAACCCCTAATCTCTTAGTGAATCTGTATTCTCAAGCTATGAAATCCTACTCTCGTAGTGAATTCAATTTATCAATCTCTCCTCTCTCGAATGTTGAGACCGATATTCCATACAAAACGAAGGTGTAGATTCAAGTTAACTCTCGTATTTCAGAACCTAACAACCTAGATAATTAACCGATTAACTTGTCATCATTAATGATTAAAAATCCTATCTTTCTATGGTGATCTAGTTTACGCAACTTTCGTATGTTGTAACTATCAATCGCAAACCAATCTCTCGATAAAGTTCACACATAGCATCATAATCAAAGAAAGATACAAAATCAATTAAAGATCATAAAAAACGAATAAGGACTGAATAAATTAAATAAATAAACTCACGTAGTTTGGTACATGATTGAATCCATGAATCGAAAACGGAAGAAAAACGACATCTAAATCTAACCCGGATCACCCGAGCACAAGGCTCGGGTGACCGGCCTGAAAGCTCTCAAGTTGGCCGGCCTTTGTGTTGCAAATTGCGTAAATAATGAATGAATTGTGTCAAATTAGGGTTGATCATGCGGCTGTTTATATAGAGGTTTAGGTCGGCTGGGTTAAGTCGGCTGGGTTGGAATTTATTGGAATAAAACTTCTAAAATTCATATCTTGAGTTGTAGACCTCCAAAAATTATGATCCGAATGTCATAAAAAAGCTCTCGGAAAAATCTACAACTTTCATTAAGGACTCTTCTTCAGAAAACGCCTTTTTGATTAGCCCGTCGTATTACGAGTCGTTTTCGGGATTTTCCCAAGCTTCATTTCATCTTCATCCTCTTGTATCTCTTTCTTTCCACTTTAATCTTCAATCAAACATCATTTAGACCTCTTCCATTCCACATTTGTGCACCTAAAAGATGACAAAACCGAGCAAAACGTAAAACCATACAAAATAGATAATAAAACCACGATATTTACTCGATTTTGCATTTTAACTATTCAAAACGTCATTTGCTCAATTAATCGATTATAAGCTCAAATTCTACGAAAAACATCCATATATGGGAAATATTGATATAAAATATATCCTTATAAAACACTACAAATTGACCCTTAACAACTCCCCCACACTTATCTTTTGCTCGTCCCGAGCAAAACAAAACAAAGTCAAGCTCGAGACAAATAAACATCCATACAAATATGAAGTATATTCAAAACTTAGAAGTTCACCCGTGTAGTGTGTGCATAGCCATAATAAACTTCCACTAAGTTCCACAATTTGAAAGTTATTCAAACCAAAACTAGCCCGGTTTCCCATCTAAGTTAGAAATATTCAAAAATTATAACAGGCACTTTACAAAACATACATATCCCAAAAAGAAATAGTAGAGAATATCTAAAACATTTCTGACAGACTCAGAGGATAATCCCTACAGCATATCCTTCAGTTTATAATGGGTATAAGATTAACAATAACTAAGTCCTTACTTATTCATAATAATATATTTCAATATTTTCACTTTTTTCACACTTTTCTAACACACATCAGAATAAGCTTTTGCCCTCATAGCAGAATAGGACATTTCAAGATAATCCCCTACCTTACTCCAATCATAAGGCAGCTATAAACTGACTGTCGTGAGCTTTTGGTCATCATAGTGGAATAGGACATACGTGGTACACCCTACCTCACCCAAATCATAAACCAGCCTTCCGACACACACAATTACAATTATGTTTACTTAGAGATTTACGGGTTTGGCGGTGGAAAAGATTATTTTCTAGTAGCACGGACCACCGAGCATAACACCTCAAGTAAACAATTTATTACTATTGCAAAGACTTAATCACGTTTCACTTATCACATTCAAACTTACGGATATTCACAAGTATGTCATACTTTAATCCTAGAATACAAACTACTAAACTTTTCAAGAATTGTACATAAGCAAAGAAACATGCTATAATCATCAAAAATCTCCAACTAAAATGGGGTAGGCTTTCAACATTTAGCTCATCATTTACTATGGCATGTGAAAAAGAGTGTCGGGTGAAACAACTAAAATTACTAAATATACGAATATAGCAAAAATGATATAAACTCAAGCAAAGATATGCCTTTGTCTACTCGGGATATAACAAAAAATTTGAAAATTAAGCACTTTTCATAGAAATACTAAAAATATGAGCAAACGAAAGTAGACACATAAATCATCTATCCCTTCCCCCACACTTAGATTGCAACTTGTCCTCAAGTTATACAGAAATAATAAATTAGAGAACTTAGCTGATTGGATGCTGGCAATTCCGGAAAAATCGGTAAAAACCAAAATTGCTGCATAGCTCAGTAGACTGTGGAGCATCACAGGACAACTGAATACATCTTTAAAGTGCACAATAGCTATAGAAAGTATCCTGCAGACTTGATTAGTGCAAAAAGAGTCTTCGGGGAAAAAGAAAAGATTACATATATAAAGCACATGAAGAAAAGGATCATAGAGATTTTTCAACTTAAGCTCAACTAAAGATTGAATACTATACATGAAATACTACAAAGTCGTAGGCTAGGTGCAACTATATGAAAGTATACTACAATGCAATCTACATGATATGCAATCCTAAAAATAATTTAAATAAAAAAAATAAATTCTGACAGGCTCAGGCTGAGCAAGTTGATCCCTGACAACTCTACAGTGACTACGGCCTATGTAGAAACTAAAATAAAAACGAGGTAGTATTACGGAAACCGACAGTTAACTACGCTCAAGAAAAATAAAAGAAAAATAGAAAAACAATGCAACTAGATGACATGCAACTAAATTATATGCATCTGAATGATATGCAAAAATAAAAGAAAATAAAAGAAAGAAAACTAGCCCACTCATTTGCAACATGACATGTATATAATAAACGTCTACCGATAATGACAAAGTTACGATAAACGACGATCGTTCATTACATGCAAGTGTAGACGCGCTTTAAGACTCGTCAAAGGTGATAGCATTATGGAAAACCAACAAGTTAGCTATACTAAACAGATATAACTCATAAGGTTTCCATCGTAGCAACGGAAAACCGACAAGTTACTACCCAAATGAGTTATAAAAATAACAAGGAAGCACATAAGTCTCAAAGCTCACAAGATTCATCACGGCGGTATGTAGCATACGGAAACCGACATTAGCTACTAATTAACACGAAGACCGCTTATAGCATACGAGAACCGACAAGTAACTATAACTTGCATAGATGAATCATGTATAAGGAATAAGATCATTTACTTAGCATGAATTCATAGATGGAAAGGTATAACATTCATATTCGGGACATCTATGTAAAAAATAAATAGGCCACGAGATGCTCGAATGTAAGCAATCCATACTAAATAAAAGCATTAGGAATGAGATCAAGAAAAACTGGACTACGAACCGGCGTTCAAAGCACAACGACGGGCGTTCACCTCAAAATACGGCTTTGAACGAGCGTTCAAAGCAAAACAAACGCTCGTTTGACTTGAAAACCAACCGGACGGACGTTCGAAAGCATAGACGCTCGTCTGGTCCTTTAAACCAGAACAGAGTCGAAAATATTTGAACGGACGAGCGTCCAATACTTTCAAACGCTCGTTTACCTGCAGCTAAAGAACTGGACGGGCGTTCACTAACTTGAACGCTCGTCCATACAACGAATACACAGCAGAGAGCAAGAAAACGCAGACAAACCCTAAAAACTTAAAACACATATTAACACAGATCACAGCAGCCACTTTCAATTAAAGCACAAAGAGGTTAGATCAGAAAACACATAAATACATACTTCACGTTTAAACAAATCGAGTAAAAAAACTTTTGCACATTCTTAACCTTATGGTCATCGAAACACGGCAAAATAAAAACTCTCGATTTGGTAAACGCTACTTTTATTAAAACGAAAAATAAACGTAACAAAATCGAGAAATAACAAGATCAGATTCAACATGACACCTATTCCCCGGCAACGGCGCCACTTTTGTTGGGAGGATTTTGCATCATAAAAACAAAAGAAAATTTATAAACCTATACTTAACATGCAAACTAACTCCTAACCGACCAAATATCGGGTAGTTGATAGCATAGTAGGGTAAGTACAGGGTCGATCCATAGGGAATTGGGATGTTGAATCTAATTTCACTAATCCTACCAATTGTTACTTAGGAAAAACGAATAAACGAAAGAACAAATAAAATAAACGAAAGAGCAATTAAAATAAATCTAACCTACGAAATAAAATAACACAACCTAAACTAAACTAAAGATACATGGGATCAAACAGTGCACAAACCAAGTGATTTCAATCCTAGTTCATCTCATGATTTTAATTCAAATTGTGGTTTCACCTTTACACGAGATACAAACCCCTAATCTCTTAGTGAATCTGTATTCTCAAGCTATGAAATCCTACTCTCGTAGTGAATTCAATTTATCAATCTCTCCTCTCTCGAATGTTGAGACCGATATTCCATACAAAACGAAGGTGTAGATTCAAGTTAACTCTCGTATTTCAGAACCTAACAACCTAGATAATTAACTGATTAACTTGTCATCATTAATGATTAAAAATCCTATCTTTCTATGGTGATCTAGTTTACGCAACTTTCGTATGTTGTAACTATCAATCGCAAACCAATCTCTCGATAAATTTCACACATAGCATCATAATTAAAGAAAGATACAAAATCAATTAAAGATCATAAAAAACGAATAAGGACTGAATAAATTAAATAAATAAACTCAC
Source organism: Gentiana straminea (assembly GCA_036785695.1). Classification (NCBI taxonomy): domain Eukaryota; kingdom Viridiplantae; phylum Streptophyta; class Magnoliopsida; order Gentianales; family Gentianaceae; genus Gentiana; species Gentiana straminea. Next base: position 934,457 of record JAVUPR010000060.1, read on the forward strand.
GTAGTTTGGTACATGATTGAATCCATGAATCGAAAACGGAAGAAAAACGACATCTAAATCTAACCCGGATCACCCGAGCACAAGGCTCGGGTGACCGGCCTTGAAGCTCTCAAGTTGGCCGCTGCTGTGTTGCAAATTGCGGCTGAATGAATTGTGTCAAATTAGGGTTGATCATGCGGCTGTTTATATAGAGGTTTAGGTCGGCTGGGTTAAGTCGGCTGGGTTGGAATTTATTGGAATAAAACTTCTAAAATTCATATCTTGAGTTGTAGACCTCCAAAAATTATGATCCGAATGTCATAAAAAAGCTCTCGGAAAACTCTACAACTTTCATTAAGGACTCTTCTTCAGAAAACGCCTTTTTGATTAGCCCGTCGTATTACGAGTCGTTTTCGGGATTTTCCCAAGCTTCATTTCATCTTCATCCTCTTGTATCTCTTTCTTTCCACTTTAATCTTCAATCAAACATCATTTAGACCTCTTCCATTCCACATTTGTGCACCTAAAAGATGACAAAACCGAGCAAAACGTAAAACCATACAAACTAGATAATAAAACCACGATATTTACTCGATTTTGCATTTTACCTATTCAAAACGTCATTTGCTCAATTAATCGATTATAAGCTCGAATTCTACGAAAAACATCCATATATGGGAAATATTGATATAAAATATATCCTTATAAAACACTACAAATTGACCCTTAACACTTATCCGGCATCGCAGCGATCTTGTACCACCACCGAAATAAAGGAACAGTAAAGCCGATACCTGCCACTCGGCAGGCAATCAAAAAGACCATCAAAGTCCGGATCGCATTTGGGCCCAGTTGAGATATGCCAATCTCGTAATGGTGAAGAACAGCCAGGACCGCCGGACACAAGGGGAACCTCAGTCCACTCGACAGCTGGGCCTCATAGACCGTACAAAACCCTTCTGGGGGCTCATCGGCAAACTGATGGTGGCCGGAAGGAAGCTGAACCACCAGTTGGGGGCTAGAAAGCACATATTTCCGCCGCACTTGGTTGAGATCATCCATGGTGAGACAGGAAAGGCACCCCATAGCCCCCTTTCCATCCATTCTGGTGGACAATTTCTTGGGCTCCCTGATAGTACCCAAGGGTTCTTCAGGATTTGGTTGTAGAGGTTGATCGGAAGGAGCAGATACTAGTGTTTGCTCACAGGAATGAGACTCCTCTATCCTATCAGAAATTGTAGCGCTACTAGACATGGACAGACTCAAGCAAGAACGGTAGGAACAAAAAGAAAGAGATGATAGTGGAAAAGATGCTTACTTGTATTTTCTGAGGAGAAAATGGAGAAATGGATAGGCAGAAATGGTTCACCGTTTGGTTCTTCTCTCCCCCCCTTTTTATGCGTTGCTAATGCCGAATGACAGTGAAAAGACATGATTAGGGGAGTTACTAGTAGTTATAACTCCCCAGAAATCGCGAGAATCAAGGATGACGTCATTTATGGCAGAAGACGAAACGATAAGGCACTCTGACGTCGCAATGAACGGCCACGATTGGCTAGGGAAACAGATGGCAGACGAAGCGTTCACATCATTTCCCGCCAATGTCCACGGATTTTATTAACACAAAACAAACAAGTTATAATCCGGTTAACCTCAAGTATAAGGATCGTAGTAATAGTGGTTAATGCCGGGTCGATCTTACGGGGAACTGAACAATTGTGATTCTAGTTTTTGTCTAACCTAAACTATGTCACGAAACTAATCTAAACAGCGAATAAAACAAAACAAAACAGAAAATAAAACTAGACGAGAGGATGTAATCCAAAGCTAGGAAGAATATACGGGTTGCGAACCTTTAACTAAACTAATCTAAGATGCAAGTAAAAGTAAACTAACTAAACAAATTCAAGTTTTTAAGGATTTAAATCAAGTGTTTAACGAACAAACGAGGATTGATCCACCTATCCAACAAGCATTGATTTCCTATCTCGATTATATTATGGTTTTTATCTAGGTTGTGATTCACCTCATCTAAATATGAACCCTAATTCCTTAGAAAGTTCATCTATTAATCTATTATCTTCCAATGCAAGATTAACGCGTTTTCTAACCAAAGGTGCAAACTTTACGTTTATAATCTAGCAAGTAAACCTATTAACTTCCGTTAAGATAGATTCAAGTTACTATTCCTATTCATGGTGATCTAAGGTTTATTAAGATTTCCATCAACAATAACCAATCAACACATGCATATCTTCCGATATAAGAGCAATTAAACAAATTAAACATGAATAAGAAACAACCTTTAATAAAAACTCACAGTATAATCGATGAAAACGAAATCAACAATTGTTGGATGGCTTCACAATACTCGTTTGATGAAGCTTTTAGCTTCTGAACATCCTCAGCAACTCAAATTTGCAGAAACAGTGCATAAAAAGTAACTAGTTTGATCTAAATCTAAAGTGCATAAAATTGGAATAAAAGAGAGGAAAACGCAGCCTAAAGCCGCCCCTAGGTTTAGGGTTTTGAATAATGAGTGTATGGTATCTTTTGGGTTGAGAAACAACCGCCTATATATAGATTTCTAAGTCGGTTCGAAGAAAGTCGGCTACCGGACGCCCGTCTGAAACCTTGAACGCCCGTCCACTCTTCAATAAAACTTCGAATCGGGCCGAGTCATGACCAGACGCTCGTCCATCCAGCGTCCACTCCAGCGTCCAAACTTCCTGAATCAAAGATGTCATCCTGGACGCTCGTTCAATTACATCAGACGCCCGTCCACTGGACGGAGATTCTGGACGCCAGTTCGATATGATTGAATTTTGATTTATTGATCTTTATCTCTTCTATCTCTATCCCACTTCTTCATTATCTCTTTTATCATCAATTAGCTCGAACTTAATCAACTTTTGATCATCTGTTGAGCCTCAAACATGTATCTATAACACATAAAAACATCGCAAAATGTAATAATGCTCAAATAATCCTAAAATCACAATTAAAACACCAAAATTAACCAAGTTTGCGATTAACTCATTTAAAATCTCATTTGCTCAATATATCCATTAAACACTCGTTTCTTATGCAAATTCATACAAGTACGAGGGAAATTATCATAAAATATAGCATTATAAATCGTATAAAATCACCCTTAACAACTCCCCCACACTTAGCTTTTGCTCGTCCCGAGCAAAACAAGACATAATCAAGACTCGGAGAAAGATAGACATCTCAGCACATAACATAGATCCAATAAATCAGAAGTTCACCACTGTGTGTGTGCAAAGCCATAGAAAACTTCCACTAAGTCCAAGCTTGAGAAACTCAAAGCAAAACTAGCTAATACCCCCTTGTAGACTAGCAATAAATGACACTCATAAGATGCACCCTACAAACGTAAAATATCCCGAAAAGGATGATCGAATATATCTAGGGCCTTTCTGAAATACTCAGAGGATAATCCCTACAGCATATCTGTCAGTTTATACTGGGGATAAGATAGACGATAACTTAGTCTTATATCCATTTCATAACACTTCTTTTATAAGTTGATTTAACTATTTCACATTTAACACACATCAGAATGAGCTATTGCCCTGTCATAGCAGAATAGGATATTCGAGATATACCCTACCTTACTCCAATCATAAGGCAGCTTCTTCTGACTGTCGTGAGCTTTTAGTCATCATAGTGGTATAGGACATACGTGGTATACCCTATCGCACTCCAATCATCGACTAGCTTCCGACACACCCAATTACTTCATCATAAACTCAACTTTTCCATTTGACAATAAGTCACGTGTTACTTATCACATTCAAACCTTAGATATTCACAGTATATCATACTTCGGATCTAAATACAAACTATCATAAATCTCAAGATACATACGTAGCACTAAGCACATTACTTATAAGAAAATCAGAAATCACTAATCAAAAGGGGTATAACGTTATAAATTAGCTCATCATTCACTATGGCTCGTGAAAAATAGATCTCAGGTGAAACAACTAACTTATCAAACATATGATATACAGCTTAAATGACTGTTAGAATAACGAACTTTGAATTGAATTGCCTACTCGGGACAAAACAAAAACAAAAATGTCGAGAAATTTTGAAAATTCTAGCTCATTTCGCTCATTTTGCATAGAAACATGTCGAATTAAGCAAATGTGTAGATACATATCGGACATTCCCCTCCCCCACACTTAAAGATCAACATGTCCTCATGTTGTGCAGAATGAAAGAAAAGATAAAAGACTTAGCTGATTTCAAGCGTTACTCGAACGTTGGTCAGGCCGGAGCCTATATAGTTACACTTAGAACTCGTAACCAGACAATGTAGCTCGACAAAACCGCTAAAAATATACCTGCACGACTTGACAAACACGGAAACATCTCGGGGAAAACGGGGAATTATACCAGAAAGAAAAGAGATATAAAAACCGAATATTAACAGAAGATAAAGCATTCAATACATCCAAAAGTTGAAATAATGTAGAAATGAAAGTACGGGCGCCTTATGGCTTACATGATCCATCGAAAATAAATAGTAGCAATAGCAAAAGTACAACGAATCATATAAGATCAATAATACAAAACCACAAAATCTATAATCAAACAAATAAAATCAAGGTTGGCTCGGCGCCGCAGAATCATCAGCCGGAGGATCAGAGGAGGGTCCAGAAGGTGGTGCCGTAGTCCTCTCTGCCGAGTCAGGCTGCTCCTCGTCCGAAGACTCAGACTCGTGTAGAACATCCGCAATGGCCTGCTCAATCTCATCAGCAAAGAGATAATCAATGGAGCTCGGATTGAAGGATTTGTCGCCCTCGGCTGCCGGCGCTCACAGATACATTGAAGAATCGACAAAATGTTGTTCTGCGTATCCCGAATATCGCCCATCCACTCCCGGAAACTATTTGCCATGCTGAACCGCATTCTGACTGCGAGAGATAAAGTAGGAAGGGAGGATGCACGAGGCGGTGCCGAAGATGAACCAGGCCCCTGAGGTGCCTCCGTCTCAGACTGTCCCGAAGACTTACCTTTCTCTCGCTGTAAAGGCCTCGGGTTCTTCGGCTTATGATCGGCTCCAAACTCAGGCACACCGGCATCGATACACAAACTGTGGATCAGGTGAGGGACGATCAAGCTCCGCGTGTAAACCTTCTGGTTAATAGATATCTCGTCATATAAAGCTTGTCCCACATCCACATTCAAGCCAAACGTCAATGCATACAACATGCCTAGGTCACCAATATGAAAATGTGTCAAGTTGTTCTTTGGCAACAACCGACTCTGAATGAATCGACACTGGACCTTCCAGTCCTCCGTCCAGGTCGTGGTAACCAACTCCTTCCGGTCTCAACGTCCAAGCCACATCCGGGAAAACTCTCAATCTCAACTCCTCCGACGGATCTTGTCCCAAACTCTGTGTATGAACAATCTCCTCCTTGTAATCCCGACCTTCAAAAGCCGCTAAGTTGTATTTCTGATTGATCACCTCCGGTGTAAATGGAACTTCTACCCCTCTAACCACAACTACCTTCGTCCCCAAGTCGGTTTCCGAACAATTAGCGTAAAATTCCCTAACTAGGGAGCCATTTACCGGGGTAGTCGGGATTGTCATCAAGGCCTCCCATTTCCGATCCTTAAGCAACTTAACGAATCCCGGATCGACCTTTGCCTCCAATGTCGCCCTCTCAATCAACATTGTCCTCGAGAAATAATGTTTAGTATAAACATCATGGGCTCTAGGGTTCACGAATCTACGAGGCAACGGCATAAGAGCTACAGTTTTAGCTTTCTTTCTAGGTTGGGCAGCCCTAGGTACAACCGGTTCCTCTTCCCGGGTAGCATCTATAGGTTCCTCAGCCCTAGACGATCCTCCACCTCTCTGACCCCTAGGCATCCGTACCAATGGAATATCATCATCCGTCTCAGAATCCGAGGTTGGTTCATCTCTTAAGGTTGCCCTAGTTTGGGTGGCTCTAAGGGGTTGCTCCCGAATACTAACACCCCGGTTCGGATCAACTAAGGTAGGATCAATCTCTTTACGCTTTTTCCCCGCCTCCCGGGCCACTTCCTTACCATGCCTCTTCACCACCGCCTTCTTATGAACCATTATTCAAGCCTAGACTAAACCAAACAATCCCAATCGCAACAAGATACCCGTTTAACATCCAAAGCGGGATTTCAAAACAACCAAACCACAACCACAACCATAATCATCACCAAACAACCCATTCACCATCCATCACAACACCACATCACCATAACGGAGAGCGAGAAAGAAACACAAAAACCGAAAAAAAAAAAAAAACGAATTAAGGTGCTACAAGTGAACGAGCCGACCCAAAGATCGAACTCGCAAAAACGTGAATAAAATCTAGAAAAGTTGTTACTAACTTACCAAGTAGGGTGAGTAGATGTCGATCGAGATGAAAACGAGTCCAAACAACACAATCGTGGCCTCCAAAATCGGATTTTTCCTCCAAAAAGTCGGACTGAGGAGGGTGCTGATTCTCCTAAAATATGGCGTGTTGGGGAATTTGGTTATGAAAATCGAAGAGAGGGTATCAAGAGCGGTCTATAGCACTTTGAATCGCTCAAAATGGTTTAGAATTGAAGATTTTAGGGCAAAAGGAGGGGAAAAGTCGGTTTTTGCGTTTGAAAATTCAGAAAAGTGAAGGTTCACTGTCGGAGGGGGTATATATAGACAGAGGTTGGACGCTCGTCCAACTCAGTGGACGGGCGTCCACTGGAAAATCAGATGAACTGGACGGGCGTCCAGTTTATTAGACGCTCGTCCAAGAGTTTAAATCACATACAGGATTGGAGGGAATAAAGCAGACGGGCGTCTAGGCTTAGTGGACGCTCGTCCTAAAATTGGTCAAGGCGGACGGGCGTCCAGAGTTCTGGACGGGCGTCCAAGCAGGAAAAAGTGCAAAAATTATAAAATTTCCATACAACTCAAATTCAAAAGTGCACTTTCTTATTTAAACTTAAATAAAACTTCAAAAATACAAATTCAAATCAACGAAGTACATAAAATTTCTAGAAAACAAATAAACACAAATAGAAAATAGTGGGTTGCCTCCCACCAAGCGCTTTGTTTTACGTCGTTTGCTCGACGAAACAACCTAACAACGCTAGTCCTCGTAAATGTCCGACCAATCCACAACTCGGATAAGACGGCGGAGCATGTCAATCGCCGGAGGGAAATCATATTCATCTTGCAAACCCCAATCCTCACCAGCTACATCAACACCTCGAAAATGCTCAGCTTGCAGCACTAGCGCTAAATCTGTCAGCATCGGATCATTCAGGATTGTGTATGGACGTCCTAGAGTTGCCTGTAACTCCTCAGTAGTAAAGTCTCCACCTCCCGAACAACGGGGAACAATGAGAACATAGGTGACCGTCTTGACGCGGGTACTAATGTCAAAGTCTACGTGCAAAACGATGGTTCCTCCCGGTCCGTCATCTACAGTGATTAGTGGGATCTTCCTAAGGAAAGGTAACTCCTCTGGTGAACACCGAAATCCATATCTAGAAAGCACAACTAACCGACAGATAAAAACAAAAAAACTTAATAAGGCTAAAACTGAATAAACTAAACTGAAATACTAAAGCATAAAACAAGAATAACTAAAAGAACGATATCTAGGTTGCCCCCTAGTGGCGCTTTTGGTTAATGTCGTTAGCTCGACACCGTTTAAAGCTCAGCCTGGATCAGGCCATTTGACTTTTCTGCCAGCCACTACCTCGTGTAAGCTCTGATCAGTAGTGTGGCTGCAGAAACAGCACCTCACACATGGGGTGAAATCTTTAACAGCTTTCCAGATACGCTTAAACTTCCCCATGGTTGACTTCTTCTTCGCTGAGTCTTCTGATGATGTGTAAGTTGACGCTCCCTCCAATACTCTTCCATATCCCAACTACCAGCTAGAACTTCTTCGGATTGACCATTACCGTCATCCTCTCGAAAATAGGTCGGGTGAAAACACGTCAAATTCATCGACTTGCGTAGCACCACACCCGAGGATATCGAGGCAACGAACAGTCAAAGGCTTTTCTTTAGGTTCACCAATGTAGTGCTTGCACCTCTGACCGTTCACTCGAAACGGTTTACCGCTATAACCGTGAAGTTCTAGAACGCCTCCAGGAATGATTTGGAGAATCTCGAAGGGGCCGGACCAACGTGTTCTCAACTTTCCAGGAAACAAATGTAACCTAGAATTGTATAGAAGAACTTGTTCGCCGACGTGGAATTCTCTCTTCTTAATCTTAGCATCGTGGAGTAGCTTCATCTTATCTTTACTAATCCTGGCACTTTCATAGGCTTGGAGTCTGAATTCGTCTAACTCATGTAATCGCCGCTTTGCGGTCGATGTTTCCCACAAGATTGGGAATCAAAGTTCGAAACTTTGTAGCCCAATAAGCTCTATGCTCTAACTCGACAGTGCAGATGACATGGCTTTCCATAGACCATTTGATATGGAGATGTACCCATAGGGGTTTTATAGGCGATTCGTATGCCCAAAGCACATCATCCAACTTCAAACTCCGTCTTTTCTATTTGTTTACCGTCTTCTCCAGGATTTTCTTGATACTTTGGTTGCTCCTTTCAACCTGACCACTAGTCATCGGATGATATGGAGTGCCTGTCTTATGACGAACACCATACTTTTCAAGCACTTTCTCTAGGGGTCGGTTGCAGAAATGCGTCCCTTCATCACTGATCAAGGCGCGTGGGCATCCAAACCTCACGAAGATATTTTTCTTTAGAAATTTCATGACCGTCTTATGATCATTGTGAGGAGTGGCTTGAGCCTCCACCCATTTAGACACGTAGTCTACGAGACTAAGATGTATTTGTTACCGCAAGATGATGGGAATGGTCCCATGAAATCGATACCCCATACATCAAAGACCTCGCATTCTAGAATGGGTTTCAAAGGCATGTCAAACCGCCTTGTCGAGTACCGGTCCTTTGGCACCTATCACAAGCTTTACAGAAAGCTTCTGTATCTTTAAAGATCGTAGGCCAATAGAAGCCGGATTGGAAGATCTTAGCAACGGTTTTCCATGGACCAAAGTGACCTCCAGTGGGTCCACTGTGGCATTGCTCAATAATATCCCGTTGTTCAGATTCAGGAACACATCTCCTAAGCAAACCATCCTTACAGATCTTAAAAAGATAAGGTTCATCCCAAACGAAAGATTTCAAATCAGAGAAGAACTTTTTCTTCTCCTGATAGGACAATTCTGGATCGAGATATCGGGCATGAAGGTAGTTTACAATGGAAGAATACCATGGAACATCAGGAGGACATCCGTCTATCAACATGATGTTCTCTAGAGGAAAGTAAAGGTCTATATCATCTGGGTCATCCTTTTCCTCACTTAGCATCCTTGAAACGTGATCAGCCACTACGTTTTCACTGCCCTTTTTGTCCTTAATTTGAACGTCAAACTCTTGTAGGGTCAGTATCCAACGCAGTAGGCGCGGTTTAGCCTCTTTCTTAGTCATCAGATACCGCAAAGCAGCGTGATCAGTCCACACGATCACTTGAGCTCCTAACAAGTAACTACGGAACTTGTCCATAGCAAAGACTACGGCCAATAGTTCCTTTTCAGTAGTGGTATAGTTAACTTGAGAGGGGTTCAATGTGTGACTGGCGTAATAGATAGGTGGAACTTCCCCTTGATCTTTTGTCCTAGAACAAAGCACCAACAGCATAGTTTGATGCGTCGCACATAAGCTCAAAAGGTAGGTTCCAGTCGGGCGATATAAGAATTGGAGCAGATATTAAACGATTTTTGAGCTCCTCAAACGCTTGCTTGCAACTCTCATCAAAATTGAACTCAACGTCTTCCTTTAGTAAAGTGGACAGGGGCTTGGCTATCTTGGAGAAGTCTTGAATGAACCTTCTGTAGAATCCGACATGTCCAAGAAAGCCTCTCACTTCACGCACATTCTTGGGATAGCTCATCTTTTCGATAGCTTCTACTTTTGCCCTGTCAACTTCTATACCTTTGGCGGATATTTTGTGGCCAAGAACTATTCCCTCATCTACCATGAAATGGCATTTTTCCCAATTAAGTACTAAGTTCTTTTCCACACATCTGGATAACACTTGATCAAGATTGTCAAGGCAATCATCAAAAGACTGACCAAAAACCGAAAAATCGTCCATAAAGATCTCCATACACTTTTCTACAAGCCCGTCAAAGATAGCTAGCATACATCGCTGAAATGTAGCTGGGGCATTGCAGAGACCAAATGGCATCCGCCCGTAAGCGAATGTTCCATAAGCATGTGTGAAGGTGGTCTTTTCTTGGTCAGTTGGATCAATGGGTATCTGGAAGTATCCTGAATATCCATCTAGGAAACAGTAGAATGCGTGTCCCGCCAGACGCTCAAGCATCTGATCAATGAATGGAAGGGGAAAGTGATCTTTCATGGTTACCTCATTGAGCTTTCTATAATCGATGCAGACTCTGTAACCAGTGACAAGTCTCAGTGCTATTTCCTCTCCCTTCTCATTCTTCTCAATCGTAATTCCTCCTTTCTTGGGAACTACTTGAGTCGGGGAAACCCATTCACTATCCGCGATGGCATAAATGATTCCCATGTCCGAAGTTTGATGATTTCCTTTTTTACGACTTCTTGCATATGAGGGTTGAGCTCCTCTCAGGGGGGTCGTCTAACACATTTCGCACCCTCATTAGTCTTTATCTTATGCATACAGATGTCGGGAGATATCCCTCGATATCTCCTACTTGCCAACCAAAGGCTTTTTCATTCTTCTTCAAGACGTTGATTAATTTCATCTCCTCTAAACGAGACAAACTTAGCGAGATATAATCAATGGAAGCTTGTCACCTTCTCTTAAAAACACATACTTAAGATGTTTAGGCAACGGCTTCAACACCAAATGCAGGGGGGTCTTCTAAACTCGACTTGAGATCTCCACTTTTCAACTCAATATCACCGAGTTTACTCGTGGTCCCACCGCCAAAGCTTCTCCTTCCAACAATTCTTCCTCAAAATCATTTGCTAATTGATCTAGATTGACCACACCATGAGTATTTAAATTATCAACCAATCGCTCATATTCAAAGCTTCTACCATGACTTGCTTATCCATATAATCGGTGAAATCATCCGTCATATAATCAATGGAAAAGCCGGTTGGAGGGCCGAGGGTACTTGAATGGACTTTAAGACATTGTAACTCACCTCTTGATCACCAACTCGGATAGTCACTTGCCCACCATCGCAATCGATGAGGGCTCTAGCTGTAGATAAGAAAGGTCTTCCAAGAATCGGGGGACGTTTTCATCTTTCTCCATATCTAAAACATACCAATCAACTGGAAAGGTAAATCTATCAATCTGAACCAAAACGTCTTTCAGGATCCCTGAAGCTTTCTTAGAAGATCTATCAGCGAATTGTAAACTCATAGTGGTGGGTTCTAGAAGGCTTTGTAAACCGAGCTGTTTGCATACAGACATTGGCATAAGACTTATAGAGGCACCTAGATCACACAGAGAATTAGGGAAGACTAGACCTCCCATTAATACTGTAAGTACGAACTTGCCAGGGTCACCTCTTTTAATTGGTAAGTCTTCATAATTAACCATGGAGCAATCCTCACCAATTTGCCTTTCCATGCCTGCTAACTTCTTTTTCGACGACACAACATCCTTGATGAATTTTGTATACTTAGGCATCTCGACCAAGACTTCTGATAATGGAAGATTTACCTGAGTATTTTTCAAAAGGTTTAGCACCTTTTCGTACTTTTTGTCCTCAATTAAGGGAATGTTGCTCTTTCTCGGTGGAAATGGAAGCTTCTTAAGGTCACTCTCAGAAAAGACTTTCTTTGAGGATGCACTTACAACTTTGTCTTCCAGATCCTTCCATCGAACAACTTTTTCAGATTTTCTTATAGTCAGGGGATCAGCCTCCTGACTTTCGCTTGCTTTCTCAGTCCTCAAGGGATCAGCCACTTGAGGATCTCCAACTTCTTCACCTCTCGGGGTTCGGCCACCCGAGTTTTCTCTTGCGGTTGAGGGGAGTGTAGGTGCTCGGCTTCCCCTCCTGCCTTATCAATGGCAGGAGGGGCTAGTGGTTTCCCTGATGGGAAGGACCACTAACTTGAGTACCACTTCTGAGGTTCATCGCACTGGCCTCTTCTTTACCGTATTGAATTGATGGCACGAGGTCAGTACATGGGCCTTTGTTCAAGTCAGCTTGAGCAACTTGACCACCCTTTGGATTTTTCTCGGTGAAACTGGGCAGCTGCCCTGGGGGTCTAGAAGCTAACTGTTCAGCCAGTTGCCCAATTTGTCTCTCCAGATTCTTCATTGATCTACTTTGCTCCTCCAATTTAGCTTCAAGATTGTTAGATTGGGAGGGGCTTTGAGAATTTTGGAAATTTTGAGCATAGGGCTGACTGGGCCGACTTTGGACTGCAGAATTAGAATTGGCGGGCCAATTCTGATTGAACCTTTGAGTAGGATTGGAAAATTTTGAATTTTGGTTCTGATTAAAACCAGGGTTTTTATTGAAATTCTGATTCGAATTAAAATTCGAATTAGGATTAAAACTTGAAGATGGATTAAACCCTTGGTTTTGAAAATTGTTCGGGCCAGAAAACTGATTGAACCTTTGATTGTTACGCCGTAGAATGCATTCACTTCGACATTTCGTCCGTTCATAGGACGAGAATCTAGAAGTGTGCCCCACCTCGTCACAATTCGACATGTGACTTGATTGTCTTGTCCATAATCATGAACATCATTCACTTGATAAGGTGCGGGGGATTAAATTGACACCGGCCATTCATATGGCGGCCGTCCGACAACGATTTTCGCGATACATGCAGAACCCGAGGGTTCGTGGAAAAGAAGAAGTTTGATTTATCGGATTTGAAACTTGAGGTGTTGCCATCTCGCTCGCAAAGCATGGCGATCAAACTTTGCATGTTAACCTCCTCAACCTTGGGAGGAGGAGGTGCTTGGATTGCTTGATAAGAAGGGGCATAGTTATACTTTGCAATGTCCTCAAACAAGTGCCCATCCCTCTTCGGTGTTTTCTTCGAAATGCCCCACGGATGAACTATTGACCATGCCTTTTGTAAGCTCGGTCAATCCACTAAAGAAGGTGTTGACTTGCCTTTCCAGTGGCAAGCCATGGTGGGGACACTTTCTAAGAAGAGACTTGAATCTCTTCCAACATTCGAAGAAGGATTCATTCTCTTTTTGATAGAAAGTGAATATTTCATTTAAACACCGGGCCGTCTTTGAAGGTGGAAAATATTGACTCAAGAACTCCTTTTCGAGTTACGCCGTGTGGTGATAGATTCGTAGGGAGAGAGGTGTACCACTCTTTAGCCTCTCCTTTCAAAGAAAATGGAAACAAGTTTAAGCTTGATCGCATCCTCATTTACTCCTTGGATGCGTGTAGTGCCGCATATCTCCAAGAATGTATGTAAGTGGGTATGCGGATTCTCTGATTGATAGCCATGAAAGATTGATGCATGCTGCATCATCTGGATAAGTCCCGGCTTGAGTTCGAAGGTTTGTGCAGTAATGGCTGGGATAACAATAGCCGGGTTGACTTTGACTTCGCCTGGCATGGCGTAGTCCGCCAACGTACGTCTATTATTAGCGGCCATTATCACAAAATCAGTGATTTCCTTGGCTAGTTGCTCTTCAAGATCTTGTTCGGCTCTGTCTGCCAGAACCGCAGAACGGAATATCCGCCTGTTTGGCCGGACTACGGTTCGCTCGGGGTCAGGGGTGTATAATAACGGTCCCTTTTGACTCCGAGTTTGCATAAACCGGACCAAAAACAAGTGAAACGAAGCTTAAAAACTAAGAAATTAAAAGCCTAAACTAAAAATTAAAAACCTAAAGAAAAGAAAAGGAAAGAAGAAAAGGAAACAAAATTATTGAAGAAAAGGGATCAGACGGACGTCCAAGAGTTTGGACGGGCGTCCGGTTGGAATTTGGACTGGACGGGCGTTTAGTGGTCCAAACGCTCGTCTGAAAGGAAGAATACTTGAACGGGCGTCCAAATTTTATGGACGCTCGTCTAAGAAAGAAAAAAAACAGAAAAGAATTGATAATTTTCCAGCGGACGGGCGTCCAATTTCCCAGACGCCCGTTTGGTAGCGGGAAAATCAGAACAGAATCAGAAAAATTGCGAAGAAAAGAAAAGAAGGTGAGACAGAAAGACAGAAGAGAAGAAAGAAAGCGAGAGGCGATCACAAGAGAACTTAAACCCTAAGCTAAAACCCTAATTAACTAATTACCTAAACGTTTATCAACTAAAAACGAGAATTTAAAACGAAATAAAAACAAAAAACAAAAACAAAAAAAAAAAGAAAAACGAAAAACAAAAACTAGACAACCGTCCGGTTCCCCGGCAACGGCGCCAAAAACTTGTCCACGGATTTTATTAACACAAAACAAACAAGTAATAATCCGGTTAACCTCAAGTATAAGGATCGTAGTAATAGTGGTTAATGCCGGGTCGATCTTACGGGGAACTGAACAATTGTGATTCTAGTTTTTGTCTAACCTAAACTATGTCACGAAACTAATCTAAACAGCGAATAAAACAAAACAAAACAGAAAATAAAACTAGACAGAGGATGTAATCCAAAGCTAGGAAGAATACGGGTTGCGAACCTTTAACTAAACTAATCTAAGATGCAAGTAAAAGTAAACTAACTAAACAAATTCAAGTTTTTAAGGATTTAAATCAAGTGTTTAACGAACAAACGAGGATTGATCCACCTATCCAACAAGCATTGATTTCCTATCTCGATTATATTATGGTTTTTATCTAGGTTGTGATTCACCTCATCTAAATATGAACCCTAATTCCTTAGAAAGTTCATCTATTAATCTATTATCTTCCAATGCAAGATTAACGCGTTTTCTAACCAAAGGTGCAAACTTTACGTTTATAATCTAGCAAGTAAACCTATTAACTTCCGTTAAGATAGATTCAAGTTACTATTCCTATTCATGGTGATCTAAGGTTTATTAAGATTTCCATCAACAATAACCAATCAACACATGCATATCTTCCGATATAAGAGCAATTAAACAAATTAAACATGAATAAGAAACAACCTTTAATAAAAACTCACAGTATAATCGATGAAAACGAAATCAACAATTGTTGGATGGCTTCACAATACTCGTTTGATGAAGCTTTTAGCTTATGAACATCCTCAGCAACTCAAATTTGCAGAAACAGTGCATAAAAAGTAACTAGTTTGATCTAAATCTAAAGTGCATAAAATTGGAATAAAAGAGAGGAAAACGCAGCCTAAAGCCGCCCCTAGGTTTAGGGTTTTGAATAATGAGTGTATGGTATCTTTTGGGTTGAGAAACAGCCGCCTATATATAGATTTCTAAGTCGGTTCAGCAAAGTCGGCTACCGGACGCCCGTCTGAAACCTTGAACGCCCGTCCACTCTTCAATAAAACTTCGAATCGGGCCGAGTCATGACCAGACGCTCGTCCATCCAGCGTCCACTCCAGCGTCCAAACTTCCTGAATCAAAGATGTCATCCTGGACGCTCGTTCAATTACATCAGACGCCCGTCCACTGGACGGAGATTCTGGACGCCAGTTCGATATGATTGAATTTTGATTTATTGATCTTTATCTCTTCTATCTCTATCCCACTTCTTCATTATCTCTTTTATCATCAATTAGCTCGAACTTAATCAACTTTTGATCATCGTTGAGCCTCAAACATGTATCTATAACACATAGAAACATCGCAAAATGTAATAATGCTCAAATAATCCTAAAATCACAATTAAAACACCAAAATTAACCAAGTTTGCGATTAACTCATTTAAAATCTCATTTGCTCAATATATCCATTAAACACTCGTTTCTTATGCAAATTCATACAAGTACGAGGGAAAATATCATAAAATACAGCATTATAAATCGTATAAAATCATCCTTAACAGTCGGTCATCCCAGGTCGGACAGACCGACATCGAGAACAGAGTCCACACCAGCTACGTTGGCCCATTATCCACAGGATAACTTGGGCAAGGGGTAAAGCCCAATTAAGGGTAAATATGACAATAGCTACAAACCGACTCATATTAGGGTTAGGTCATGCATTGTCCTTATAAATACAACGTTCCAGGAACTACGTAAGGCTTGATTCCTGGAGTAATAACAGGATACGTAGGCACTCTAAGAATTCCACTTAGACTCAGCCGCCAATATACAAAACCCCTTCTTTGTTCTTGGTATTTGGGTTCTTGGCTATTCATCATTATCATAAGGAAAAGCCCGAATCTTTAAGGTGACATAATTTGTCATTGTCACTTCCCTTTTTGACATGCATCACAAAGACTTTCCTTTTTGAATGTGATCTATGAAAGGCCTTCAACTATATTGTTCTTTGACAATTTGTTGATGGTCTTGAAATTTAGATGGTTCAGTCTTTTATGCCAAATCCAGCTGGTTGATTGCTTATTCTTGACAAGCAGACAAGTTTCTACTTTTGCTGTCTTCCAATCCATCACATACATGTTGTCTTCTCTTTTTCCTGCAAGTACAATTGTTCTCGTTTGATTATGAATCACCTTGCATCATTCTTTGTTAAAATGCACATTGTAGCCTTTGTCATAGAATTGACTGATGCTTAGAAGATTGAAATTCAGTCCTTTAACATAAGCCACATTTTGAATCTTCAAATTGTTATTGAGCATTGTGCCTTCCCCCTTAATTTTGCCAGGGTTTTCTTTGCCTCCAAAGATAACTTGGGTCCATCAAAAGCTTTAAAGTCAGTCAACCATCCTTTGTTCCCTGTCATGTGTCTGGAACATCCACTGTCAATGTACCAGACATCCTACAAAACAAATTAAGTATGTTTAAGTAGCCAATACTATTTGAGTCCATACCTGTTAGCAGTCATGCCTCTCACTCCAAGTGTGTATCCCAAGGATCTTCTTCTTGGATAGTTGAAATCATCAACTTCATATAAGTAAGGCATGGCAGAATAATTTCGTGTGGATTTATTGAAATCATTTTGATACAATTCTCTACTTTTTGGTGCATTTGCATCCTTTTTCACTCTCCAATATGCAGGACGAAACTTATTTTCATATTGCTTCTTGTGTCTTGGAACATGCCTTGGTTGGCTTTTCCTAAACACATGTTGCATAGCATGAAATTGTTTCTTATCGTATTTTGGGGGTGCAACATTACAATCATCCTCTGAAGGGTAAAGTCTTCCCTTACCTTTCAGTAAGCCCTTGCCTTTAATTGGCTGGTTTGATGATTTACTCTGATGTTTCACTACACTGGGTTTTGACTTCACCGGTGCAGGATGAGTAGTTGAAAATATGGTCTGTCATTTTCTGAATTTTGGTCCAGTTTTGGTCCTTGATTCAGAATTGTGTTGTCCATTGTTTCCTTTTTCATCCCGAATGTTGTAGCCAAGACCAAATCTGGATCAAAACCTTTTTGGGGGTTTGTAAGCTGGTGCATTGAGTGGTGCAGTGGTGCAGTGGTGCTCTTAATTGGTAGGGAGATTTTCTCAGCTGGTCTGTCTACATCAGATGAGTGATCATCTGCTGCTTGTTGATCAGTTGAGTGTACTTCCTTACTAGTTGATTCAACCTTCATTCCATCTAGTTCTTTCTTTAATCTTTTATTTTCCTCTCTCAGATTCTCACATTCTTGTTCCAAAATTTCATGATTTAGTTGAATTTCTTCAAATTTACTCATGAGATTTTGAATTAAGTTTGCAGAATCTAAAAGGAGAGTAGAAGATTGTCCGGTGTCAGATGTGGATGCAGATGATGAGTATAAACTAGATATTACCTCTGTTTCATCAGTTTCCTTAGCTATAAGGCATAGATATGCTTTGTCATTGTCTGAGCTGTTAGATTCATCATCATCTGAATCATTATCAGATGATTTTTCACTACTGGTTTTAGCTTTAAGTGCTTTCTTGCTCTTTCTCTTTTCTGTTGTTTTGTACTTCTTCTTTTCCTCATCCTTGTCTTTTTCTTCAGGCCAATCTGCCTTGAATTGACCTTTCTTCTTGCAATTGAAACATCTGTATTCATCATCTTTCTTCTTCATGTTTTTGCTTGAGCTTGACTTCTTGTTTGGTGATGAACTTCCTTTGAATTGTTTATTCTTGCTAAACCTGTCAAAACATTTAATCAGTAAAGAAATCTGTTCTTTTAGCTCATGTGTCTCTAGGATTCTTGTATCAGCCGTTTTGCTTTGCTGGAGTGCAACAAGTGCACTGGCCTTGTGTGCTTCTGCTGGTGCACTGTCTTCACCGTTTAACTCAAATTCATGAGCCTTTTATTGAGACATCATAGTCAAAGTATTGGTGATTACAAGATTTATTGTTCCTCAGAGTACTGATGTGATGATCTTCCATCTTTCAGGTAGACCTCTCAAGATTTTCAGACAAACTTCATTCTATAGGTATGTATGTCCAAGTTGTTGCAGTTCACTGTTGATGCTTGAAAATATGTTATCCATTTGATCAATGGATTCTCTAGTCTTCATTTGAAGTTTTCAAATTTTTATTTTGCAACAGACAATTTGTTTTCTTTGACTGCCTCTGACCCTTCATTGATCAATGCTAATTTATCCCACATCTCCTTCGCTATTATGCAGTCTTTGATCCTCATGAACATATTACTGTCCAGTGTCTTCAAGATCATGTCTTTTGCAACAAATTCAAGATTTGCTCTTCTTCTGTCCTCCTTGGTCCAATCTTTCTTAGGTTTCTCTATTTCCTTTCATTGATCTGCTCATGTGGCTATCTCAGTCATAGTCTTGATTGGGCCATCATTGATTATATCCAGCATCTCCTCATGAGTTGATGTAAGATGAGACAACATCCTTATTTTATATTCATCAAAATTATTAACGTTGAATACAGGTACTTTAGACATGAAATTTGAGGAATCCATAAGTACAAATAAGAGATATATTTAGAAAGCACAGATTTGATAACTACTTTGAAAATATGTGATCTCCTTGTTACCAGAAATTAGATCTAAACAGGTCCTGATACTAGGAACATTGCTCCGATACCAATTGTTGGTCACAGAGAAGGGTAAACGTATAGTCAGAGGGGGGGGGGGGGTGAATGACTAAACTGGAGTTTCAAAAACTTTTCTTATGATAAAAACTTTTGTGAAATGGATAAGTCCCTTCTTCTAAATGTTATTTCAAAGTAGGATATACACACACAGAGTATGAATTATGCAGTAAGTAAGTGCAGTAAAGTAAAGTGCTGAAAGTAAATAGACACAAAGGTTTATAGTGGTTCAGGGTGGTGTAATCCCTTAATCCACTCTTCTTCTGTGATGATTGGAGGAATTCACTATTATTTTTACTGATATAATAGTTAGATTGTCCTTGGCTACACAAGCTTCACAATCTCCAAAACTATCACTCCCTGGCTTCAAAAGCTTCAGTGACTCAGTCTTCAACACTACTCCTTGGGAACAAATCCTTCAGCAGATATCACAAACACAACTCCTTCACAGATGGCTCTAATTCAGTTGCTTGACAGGTGTGAATTGGATTCACAGATTCTGTTGATCAATCTCAGTGCTTGATATATAATTTTAGCTCTGATTGCTGAGTTGATCTCTAAATATGTCCTTTAAGTTCAGATAGAAGGCTTTTCAAATTGACAGAGTTTCTGCTTGTTCTTATGTAATTCAATCGTTGTCTTTCCTGTCTGTCAATGCCTTCTATTTATAGCCTTGATAATTCTTGATTTGAATTTCCGTCCGTTGGCTATTTAATGTGGAGAATAATCCTTGATTTAATTCTTGATTCCCCCTTGATTATATTTTCCTTGTTTTCAGTGATCCGGATTTTATTCAAACGTCTATCATAAAATCCGTCCTTGATTGATTCTGCATTTAATGCTTGATCTTCTGAAACTTCTTTAATTCTTCACGTTCTGAATAAGCTTGAATTGCCACTACAAGAAAATAACAATTTTAGAACGCACAATTAATGGCGTACATTTTTGCACGCCATAATTTCATCAAATTACGGCGTACATTGCATTGGGCATCATGATTTACTAAGAATTTTATAACTTAATGGCGTACAAGAAATTCACGCCATCTATTTAGTTAATTTTAGGACATGCTTTTTGCGGCACGCCATAAATTTTCAATTCCCGCTAAATTTCATGATATTTTGCCAAACATTCATTCATTCCCGGACAAAAACAAAAATCCTAGAAAACCTATTTTCCGATGGCGACAACTTCCTCCCTTCTACTAAATCTCAATATCACGGTGCTCTGCAGTCAATTTTCTTAATCTCATGGTGCTCATTGAATATCCTTGACCTGGGCTGTCACTGTGCACCTTTCTTTCTCCCATTGGTCAACATTCGCTGGAGTATTTTTCAATAAGAGAAGCACTGTTGGATTTGTTCTACAGAAAAAAAGGTTCGTTTAATGTTTCTTCTCCAGAATAATAGGCTCATTTAACAGCTCCTAAAATTGTTTGTAGTTGAAAGAATATTGCAGGCGGAAGGGTTAATTAATGGGTTAGGAATTAATAGGTATCAAATTGATGAATTACTTTATTTTGAGGAAAAGAAGGGCTCACTGTGAAAGGTATTTCTTATTTTTTTGGAGTTAGGTTTGATTTGCTATAACATTCTCCATGGTTTGTGGACTATATTGTGCTATTTGTATTTGCTGCTGTTCTAGCTTCTTAAATGGACGGCAAATTGTGACTTTCCGTCTCTGTGTAATAACAATGATTTGGATTTTGGTTTAATCACAATGATTTGGATTTAGTATCACTTTAATTGTTAACCATCCAAAAAACATTATTGTTGCTTCTTTCGATTGTTTCTTAAAAGTAAAAGAGTAGCTTGGAAAACGCTCTGAGCCGTCTTGAGCTCTTGCTGATTCCATATATTAGTGTTTCATATTTCGGAATGTGATTCTCAAAATGTAGAGAGATCCTTTTCTTGTTATTGTTCTGGCATTGGTACTGTTGGTATGTTTTTTTGAAGTTGTTAGCAATTTGAATTTAGATGTGCTTAGCAAATGCCTTTGTTTAGCAAAAAGTCTTTTGGACTGTTTCAATTCTCAGCAATGTCTTGGAAACTTGGGCAGTGAATCTTAGCAATATTCTCTCTCTATATTGGTATGGAATGCTTGTGTTTGTGGTGCATCTAATTTAATAGAGTTTGGACTGATGAATTGCTGAATTTACTGAGTTTGGACTATCAGATAATTACACTCCACAACTCAGAAAATTATGGCTCAATTGATTGCCACTTCTCAGTCAGCCCAACAAGCCAGAAATTATGACAAACCTCTTTTATGTCTTATGCAATGTTTAGTAGTAGTTGATTATTAGCCAATGATATGGACACAATCAAAAGATTGGTATACTTTGGTCTGTTACTTTTCGACATTAGGTGTTTTCATTTCATTGCTAATGACCAACTAGTAGGACTTTAAGTTGTAGATAAATTTAATCTATCTAATGAACTGGGCATCTGTCAAACTAATCAAACATCTTTGAACTTGTGATTATGGTCATGTTACATTTGATTTAGGGTGCCTTTAGTGGACCTTCTACAACATCTATTGTGACACAATATCGAGGTATGAGCTTCAACTTTTGAATGGTATATGGTATTAATACTACTGCTATTTGAATGCTGGGATTCGTCACTCAACATTAGTGCTATGGATTTCCATACTTAGGCATTCCCCTGAGCACTCAGCTGGTCTTTGCATTTATTTGGTCCTCTGTAAATCATGTGACTTTAAAGGACAACCCGGTGCAGGGAAGCTCTGTTATTTGGTCCTCTGTTATCGTTGTAAAATTGTCGTATTCGGTGACATAAATAATACTATTCTTTAACTTCCACTCTCTTTCATTTCTTGAATCTCCTTACCACGGTTGTACCATAACGTTTATCATTTAAATAAGGTTTGTTGATTTAATTAAGCCAATCATAACCCATAAGAGATTGTTGTGTTTATATAAATATGGTTAGGATTTTTATACATACTTTATATATATATATATATATATATATATATATATATATATATATATATATATATATATATATATATATACACACACACACACACACACACACACACACACACATATATATATATATATATATATATATATATATATATATATATACTAAAATAGTGACTTGAATGTATAATTTCTCACATGTATACATGATTGTATAAACTTATATATATATATATATATATATATATATATATATATACACACACACAATGTTTACCATATATATAGATACACATGGTCAGCTTTTTTTCGAATATTATTGTGTTGTGTAGATACCCTCAACAATAATGTGTGTGCATATGCTTCGTCACCCAACGAACATGGTTATATATAGTGTTGGACTTATTTCTGAGTTTTTGATATGAACCAGAATGCTGTTCCAAATGATGATCCACTTGACCTTGGAGATGTTTGGGGCGCCACTTTTGTAGTTTTTTTAGGAAAGACTTTTCATATTTTGGTTCATGAATTCTAGTCATTAATTATGCATAAGTCTTTTCATATTTTGGTTCATGAATTCTAGTCATTAATTAGGCATTATAGTTTACAAGTCTTGTAGCCTATATAAGGCCTTTGTTTTGTACTTTGGAAGGGAGATCTAACTTGAATGATAATTTATATTTTCTTAAATTCAGAGATTGAATTTATATTTACAATTCCATGCTGATTTGGATTGTATGAACTTCCATCTTGATTTGGTTGTTCGTTTCCGAGCTTATCAAAGTGCTTGAACAACACTTTGTGCGATGTTCGAATCCCTTTAATACTTAGATTGCTGATTTTCTAAGGATTATAGGTTTTTTGTTCAAACTTCATTGATTTCCTCAATCTAGATCCTAAATCCTCTTATCAATTGGTATCAGAGAGCAGCAGGGATTGAGGTATCAAATATCATTTTCTTTTCTTTATTTTCGTCCATTCTATCCCAAAAAAAAAAAAAAATTAACCGTTTTCTGTTTCTGTTCATTCACTACCCAAATCACCTCCAAAAATTCTGAAAATTTTACCACGTCACAATCGCCGTGTTATCTACATTCTGTCTCTTTACCTTCCATCCAAATTCGCAGCCCATCACTTTCAAATTTGCCTCACAAAAATCTGTACACAGTTTTTCACAGTTTTGCACAGTTTTTGTTACGGCTCCAATTAAGGTGGGTAAATCATGTCGAAAATTCGTGATTTTTGGTAGACTTATAGGAAATTGCCCAATCTTCAACTTTCGTTCTTTGAGTTTGTCCATATTCCTCACCGTTTAATCGGAATATTGGCCGTAGTTTTCTGCTTACATTCTGGGAATTATAAAATGGTGCAATATTCTTATGATAGATATGGTCGTCCTATTAAATGGAATGTAGAATGGAAAAAGTTTGATGACGACCACAGAGTGGATCTTTTTCATTCGACTGTTGGGATCCATGAGAGCACAGGTATTCTCAGGACATGTAATCTCATCATTGATCATGAGGCTACGATCAATCTTGTGAGTGCCGAGGTTGTTGATATTTCAAGCTACTCGTCATCACACACCCATATCCTTACTTCGTGTGGTTCAAAGATGGTTCAAATGTCAAGGTAACCAAGCAGGTATTGATTCATTTCAAATTGGGAAACTTCATGGATAAGGTCTTATGTGATATTGTTCCCATGAAGGTTCATCATTTACTTCTTGGTATGCCATGGTTAGATGAAAAATGTGTTATGTATGATGGTTCTTCGACTCAATACTCTATTGACATAAATGGTAAGAGGACAAGATTCACATCCATGACCCAGCAAAGGGCTTTTCATACACACAAAGAACAAGAGGTGAGAGATGCCCATAGAGAAAATGCATTACGTGACGAGATTGAGAAAAAGACGACCATTGAGGAAAATGTGCTCCAATTATTGATAAAAAAATCTGTTTGTGATGATTTTTCTTTGGTAAATGATGACAAGGGGGTCGAAATTAATTTTGATGATGTTCATGATCCTGTTATATCTACACCTGAGGAGTTTGTTAAAATTCCTGATCTTCAAGCAGACATTGCTTTTAATTTTGAAGCAATCAATGTGGGCATTAAAGACGAGGAGGACGCTATTCAAGTTTTTGAGTCTGTTGATTTACCATTACAGGTATATCATCCTTGTGATGAATTGGTTCAACCGAAGACAGCCGGGTTCATTTTGCAAATACGGGACGTACAAGCATCACATATTTCTTTTGATCCATTTGAAGTGTCTTGTATTCCTTTACAATTTGTAATTCTTGATTTTTATGAGGTTGCATTTAAACAAGACGAGAGAGTGATTATTATAATGTTCATCTCTCCATATGTGATGTTGGACGGTGACTACGTGGGATTACTTCCGAATGAAAGGCAAATCTTCGTGTTCGACCGAGGTGGATTCGAGGACGAATCCTTTCCACCGGGAGGGAATGATATGAACCTGAATCGTCGTTCCAAATGATGATCCACTTGACCTTGGAGATGTTTGGGGCGCCACTTTTGTAGTTTTTTTAGGAAAGACTTTTCATATTTTGGTTCATGAATTCTAGTCATTAATTATGCATAAGTCTTTTCATATTTTGGTTCA
The DNA here is from genome assembly GCA_036785695.1 of Gentiana straminea. Classification (NCBI taxonomy): domain Eukaryota; kingdom Viridiplantae; phylum Streptophyta; class Magnoliopsida; order Gentianales; family Gentianaceae; genus Gentiana; species Gentiana straminea. Next base: position 959,159 of record JAVUPR010000060.1, read on the forward strand.
TGAATTCTAGTCATTAATTAGGCATTATAGTTTACAAGTCTTGTAGCCTATATAAGGCCTTTGTTTTGTACTTTGGAAGGGAGATCTAACTTGAATGATAATTTATATTTTCTTAAATTCGAGAGATTGAATTTATATTTACAATTCCATGCTTTGATTTGGATTGTATGAACTTCCATGCTTGATTTGGTTGTTCGTTTCCGAGCTTATCAAAGTGCTTGAACAACACTTTGTGCGATGTTCGAATCCCTTTAATACTTAGATTGCTGATTTTCTAAGGATTATAGGTTTTTTGTTCAAACTTCATTGATTTCCTCAATCTAGATCCTAAATCCTCTTATCAGTTTTAGTGATGAGTGCCAGACTAGCTGTTATAGTGCAAAGGCAAAAAGATGTCTAGATCAAATGTATAGGTTTATTAGAGTTTGATCTTTGTATAGGTTTGATCAAACAAGCACTGTAATGGTCAGCTGACTTATATCAGCAGACTGGTCTAGATCAGTTGGGTAGCTAGGTCAGTAGACTAGTCAGGAACCTGCTGAGGACTGAAGGCTGAGGGCTCAAACTCAGTTAATGAAGGCTAATGGATCAAACTTAGTGATTAAAGTCAAGGGTATGGAATCAGAATTTAGGGAAGTCTGTGATGACCTAAACTGATTACATATACTTTGTGTACAAGGTCTAAGTTCCACAAGTTGGATGGTGATTGGAACTTAGTTATATGCAAAAATGTGTAATCTAACTTCATAAATAAAAGTTAGATAAATGAAGTAAGCTGCATTGTGTTTTATACACAACAAATCATGGTTAAGCTTACTAGTATGTACTTCAGCAGACTCATGAACCTGCTGATACATATATCTCGATTTATTCAAGATTACATTGGAAGAAAACAAGGATAAGGACAGATAACTACCTCTGATTTATCAAACAAATCAATGGTTGAGATTAAAAGGACGTTGGGATGATTCAGGACTTTATCCAATGGATACAAGTCAAAGGGTGGACGGATGATCGCATTCGTCGTCAAAAGCGCCCGACCGTGTCGATACTATGAACAAGGATGACGAGAAAGCAAGTCAAATGGGACAAAATCTGGAACGGCTATATTTGAATTTCAAATATATGTCACAAGCATTCCTACCTATAAATAGAGGACTTCTAACTTAGAAAAAAAGGATGAAAATTAAGGAAAAACAAGAGATAATTCTGAGCTGCATTTTCTTATCAAGAAAAACACCCTGCTGAACTTACTGCGCTTAAAGCTACTGATCCAGAGAAAATCTTCAAGTGTAATCTGCATTCAAGCTACATCAAGTTTACACACTTGAAGACTGCAAGTTGCTGATGATATCATCCTGATCAAGTTGCTGCAACTGAATCATTTACTTGATTCAATCTTTCTTTAACAAGAATCTACTGAAGACAATGAAGCATCTTTGTGTTAGGTGTAGTGCCCGAAAGACAATTTGTGTAATTGTTTTTGGTGACAGAATTTATCTCACCTTATTACTTGCTTTGTGCTTGTAAGTAATACACTGCGGCAAACCCTAAGTATATCAGTATGTAACCGCTTAACTCGGTGTATGGCATGCACGTGAGGATTGAGTTAGTGGTGATATACTTAAATCGTTAGTCCGTGGTGAACTTAATCGAGTTTAGGGTCTCTTGATTAAAACACCAATAATGCGCCGTAACACCTTAGGGTGTGATAGTTTTATCCGGACTATCGGTAGAGGGTACCTACGTGGGGCATTTATATATGATGGCATTCATATAGGACTGGACCGATTTAATCTGTATTTCTCAATATAATTCCGTAATCAAGGAATCTTATTAAATCATTAGATGATCATATATGGATCAACCTTAATCCTGGGGTGATCACAGGGTGCTGCTTGTCTCGAGGTAGTGTTTGATATGTTAGTTACGGTTCACTTAAATATGTGTTCCAAGCCACTTCTCATTGGCACTATCTCCTGATGAGTGAGTAGTTCTGATTTTCACAGACATGGAATCCATTCCTTCCCGCAGGAAGTAGAGACAGAGATTCCCCTTGTTTGTTAGCCCTAAGAAAGTGATCGATCGGCCGAGTTCATATTAGACTAATTGATCACTAGTCAGATATGTGAAGTAATTGATCATCAGGGGGTTAATGGTAAATAAGGATAAGATATTCTGAGTCGGGTTCACGGAGACTTCCTACTCAGAATGGACAGTCTATGGAGGGTTAATCCGTATGTAGTGATTATATCAATGGACACTTATTCACTCTATGGGTTGAGTATAAGTATACATCTATAATCGGTAGAGTTCAGTTTCGGGTTTATGGTGGCGTAATCCCGGAATTAATAATTAATGTACTTATTATGTTCGATGAATAATTAATTATGGGAGCTACTGGTTATAGGTCCATGGTCCCCAATGTGGCTTCTATAATTCGGGCTGATATTCTTGTTTATTTGGGCCTCAGTGATAATTAATTGGCTGGGCTAATTAATTGATATGCATGGATATTATTTAGTTGGGCTAAATAATATAATACACATAAAAGACATTTTATGTGGGCTTAGAAACCCTAAAGTGGCGCCTAAAGGTCTTTTATTATCACAAGAATTAATTTTCTTGTGTTATGGAAAATAAAAGATATTCTTGTTATATGATTGGTTGGATGACTTGTTATTTGATTTCCTATTGGTCAATACATGTCACAATTAGTCATTAAGGAAAATATCCTTTTATTTTGTTTAATTGATTAATTATTTAATTAATTAATACTTGGAGACCAAGGATTTACTCTCCTATAAAAGGAGAGTTATTCCAAGTGTAATTGGACATTGCAATTTTCGACCCACTCATTAAAAAGAGAGAAAAATTGTTTTTTCTTGTCTAGGGTTTTTTGAAGAAGAAAAACTCCAAGTTTTTCTTGGAGTTGCATATCAAGGAGGTGCTTTTATCAAGAAGGGTGTCCACCAACCACCGTTCGGAGAACACATTGGAAGATCAAGGCTTCTCTTTCCACTATTGGTAATATGATATTAACCCCCTTGTAGTAGTTAAATCCTTTATTTATGTATTGTGATATATAAATCGTGATCCATCCGCTGCGCATAGATCTAATTCGTTTAGATCTAAGATCCTACATCCTTCATGTGGTAGCGGAGCAAGGTTCCACAATTTATATAGTCATAATCATAATTAAACGATTTAAATGAGTGGAATTGCATGTAGATAAATTTTATTTATTGTTTTATGCATTGATAATGATTAGTTGTTGTGGTTGAAGAGATGGATTGGGGGTTGGCACTGTTTACCCGTTAGATCTATTGTAAACTCATATAAACGATGAAAATTCGTTCATATGAGTATAGGAAATTATGTAATTCATTTGTTATTGCAATTTTAATTTCCAGAAAGTAGATCTGTTTAGTAACTGTTTTGTTTCTCCGTTTTTCCCGTTGATCGAGCCGTTGAAACGACGATCCCTCCGGTCAGAATCAATATTGCAATATTGATAACAAGTGCACAAAATTTGGCGTCGATCGGAATTCGTATCCATATCCGTTCGTTGCTGCAAAGAGGCTGCGGTAACAGAAAAATGCAGGATTCACAGAAACCCTACCTGTGACTTCCTCGATTTTCTGGAAGAGTTTGGACCGTTGAAACTGAAATCCGACCGGTCAGATTAATAAACATGGAGTCATTGACGTGGCATAAAAATTTCAGGTCGATCGGGTTTCATCTCGATTCCCGATCAGCCTCGGGAAGTCACTGATGCGCTGCTGTAAGAGACAGATTCAGCAGCAAGTTAGGCGGCTTACTGGAGAAAATTGACAAGTCAAAACTCCGATCCAACCGTCCACATTGAAGCCCGAGGAGTGAAGAACAGATCTGGAAAGTTTCGTCATGATCCGAGTTCGTATGTTTTCCCGATCATCGAAGAATTTGAACAGCTGCAGATTATGTTAGAAAGTAGTAAACCCTAGTTAGAGTTTGGTTAATTTATTTTCTAATAGGTCAGATACGGGGGTGCCAACGGTCCATATCGGTGTTTATTTTCCACACTAGAATACATGTTTAGATTGTATGTGTTGAACCGGAAAATTGCCATGACATGCATCATATCATGAATTCCACTCCATATGCATACATGTAGAAATTAATTCGAGGAATTAGTTAGGCATGTATAAAACACGCAATTAGTTTTAATTAATTGTTTGATATTAATTAGAAACTAATTAGGGTAAAAACCGAGGATCACGGATTTTTTCAATCGTCGAGGTTGGGTGATGGATTCTCGGTGAATCCCACTCTGCGAAAGCATAGGGAGTAAAATCCCGAAACCTCGTGGTTAAGGTGTTGGATTCTCGGTGAATTCCACCTTACCTAGACGAGATTACGTTTTTTGCTCCGTAGGGTCTACGTGAAAGTTTGATGTTTAAGGATTGGATAATCACTGGCAAGCTTGGTTCGAAAATGGTTTAACCATGGTTGGGTGGTCAACAGTAGCTACGGCTCGATCGACTTCACCCTCCACGTGTGGCGTTTGCACGGGGGTCCGGCAAGGCTGAGCCATCCGACGAGCCATTACGGCTCAACGGAGCTCCCCTAGTCTTGATCCGTCCGACGGCCACATATGTTCCAACGAATAGGTCGGGTGGGCTAGCCCACATAACCGACACCTTTCGGGCCTATGATTTATTGTTCCTTAATGTAACATCAAGTCCAAAAACGTGATCAGTAAACCCACCACTTTTTCAAAATATTGAGTGGGAGCGGGAGAGGCGACAGCCGACCCCACAGCCTCTACTGTTGACTCAAGCACCGTGAGAGAATGGTGACGCCTCGTGCCGGCTTTGATTTCGGCCCCTTAAGGAAGGCCTTCACCGCTATCAAAATTCAAGGCTTGGTCTCCGAAAGGATAGGATTTTGGGTACTCGCCGGGTCACTGACCGACCCTAAGGCGGCATACTCGGGGTCTACCTAAAAATCTGAAATAGTAGGTCACACTCATAAAGGGTATTTTGGTAATACCTTGGCTGAAAATGGAAAGGTGATTGGCGATCACAAATGAGATGTTCGATTCTCAATCTGATCTTCAATATTAATCGAAACCTCTTTGACCTACCCTAAGGCGGCACTGATGTATTAGATTAAATCCTTGGAACGGTAGGATAGACTATAAGTACTTAGTTTATAGTTCCTAAAATTTATTAGTAGTGTATGATTTGGATTTATTCTGTCAATTTTATTTACAATCGTTATACATATCTCTCTAAGGTGCTAGATCTAGCTAGTGTAAAATTGACTAGTAATGACTTCGTTAAAAAGTGGTAAGTAACTAGAACGGTGTACTTATTAATCGTTCATTAATTTTTCGGAAGAGATATTTTGAGCGTTCAGAACTTAAGTGACATAAATAAGGATGTCACTGTTGTCGATCGTGTTGAACGAGAGACGACTGTAGTCAGTTAGAAAGATGATTGAGACGATAAAATTCTTCTAGTGAATTTTAATTGTGTAGTGTCTACACAAGAAATTTTCTAATAAAAAATTGGAGAATCATAAATTAAAGTGTCGCTAGTTAGACGGTATTTGGAACCGATAAACTAGTGGGAACTTTTGTCTTATGTTTTTCTAATTTATTAGAAAATTAGTCCCACTGGGTAACGCTTTCATTAGACATCCCACAGTTCACGAGTAGTGTCTACTCAAACGAACTGCTAGTTCAAGACTATTTCCTTTTAAGGAAAGTTAAGAATGGGAAAGAATGTCTATAAGTGTTAATCATCTTAACTGAAGTTTTGAGGCTAAACTGAAACATTAAAGAAAGTATAGGATAAGGAAAGTGATTTCGGATCACTAACCAATGAATCCTTAGCGACTTTCTTAACCGAGTAACTTGACTCGGTAGCTTAGTTCTTTGGAAGAACAAGGAAGCTGTGCATTAACGATTAATAGAGTAACAACGGGCAGTAATTTCAGCTAGAATAGTGGGAGTGATATAAGGCAATAAATTTCGGATTCTATCCTTGAATATCACAGAAAAATTTATTTTTCTGTTTACAGATTCGTTGAAACAAATGGATTCACTTTCAACTCGATATATTGTTGCCTCATAGAAAGTGAATATGACATTTGTAGTACGAATCCGAGACTCGGACTTTTGTTTGATAAAGTCAGAACCACTAAGAAATGCTGAAAAGGTATATGTAACACGTCTTAAACTATTATAGGCAAACGGTTTCCGTATTATGATAAACGATTCTTCAAAATCTATTAATTAGTGCATATATCCTAGAGATAAGACCTAACGACTGGCTAAGGGTGATTCCTATCTCCCAGTCTCGGAACACTGTCTCAAAGGAACAATGACTAAGCTTCCTTTCTATTAGAAAAGGGTAATAGATCTGAAGAAGTAACGTAGCTTGTTCACAATGACCTTCGGGGTCTAGTGAAAGATACAAGCTAATGGGAGCTTTTGAGTGGTGACATTTTGTCTGATAACTACTCAAAACATGATTTAGTTTATCGAAAGAATACGAGGAGGAGTCTCTGATTTTAGCAGAGAATAGAGTATTCCATGCTCAGAAATAGGCTATCGCATAGTCTTGGGACTGATGCTCGGCCTGCCTCCTAGTGGAATGTTTCTCACTGAGGAAGAAACCTTAGACTTGCCCTATATAGTTATTGATGTGCTACATACACTGCTGAACTCGATTAAGATAATTGGTTGCAAAATAACGGTTAACATTATAATGTAAACCGAGAAGTCTACCTAGAAGATGCAAGTGAATTTATGGATAAGGAGTGAATTCGGTTCACACAACTTCCGTAAATGTAGGCATTTAGCATGTAATGCTTGAAGGTAGGACGGGAGATTTTGCGCATACGTTCAGATTGTAACTGTTCGTGAAATATCTTAATGTGACGAGTGAAGGTTGGTTATAAGATTCTTGAGATCAGAAAGTGGCAGTTGAACTGTCACAAGGCTTCTGATAGAATCTATAAGTAATAGCCTTAAACCTTGGAGTACGGTTACCCAAAGGTAGTTACTATCTGATTTAATCAGACCACGTCCAACATCAGTTGTTGGTGATTACACAAATAAATACTACTAGATCAGAATGTCATTCCACCCAAAACGCAGTGGGAGTATGGTTTAACCGTTGACCCATTATGGTTTGGTGGACTTTACAGTCTGTTGGGGTGATTGATAACCTATGGCTCTCGGTGGGCTGTATAGGATTCTGATCATAGAGGTTGGTTTGAAAGCCTTAACCCTGTGAATGGAGTTTTGGTACTCCCAGTTCTGTTCAGCCTCTTGTAGAAGCACCTGAGTGTCTCAGGCCCGGTGGGAGCAATTGGATCTACACGGAAAAGAGTCGAATGAATAGGAAAGTTTAAACTTTCGGCGCAAAGCCGAGTGGTATAGGGGTGATTCCACGACAAGTAGAGAGTTAACCGGACCTTGAACTCTCTCACCACTCAGTCTTGCTGGATTTCGTTAGAAAGCAGAAAATAGGGGTGATTCCCTAAGACTTTCTTGCCGAAAAACGGAGTCTGGATTCATTCGGAACAGAAGGGTCTTGGTTAGAACAAACGGCAGGTTGACTTCCGGGGCTTATATCCTTTGTGGAATTAAGAGAACCTCTTGATCTTTTAAAGTCACATGATTTAAAATATGTGGACTTGACCAGGATATTGATAAGTCTTTCGTAGACTGGATATCAATATTGGTGAAGTAGTAGTTTAGTGTTCATGAATGATAACACTGAAACAGTTGGAAACAACATGGGTGTGCTATCTGAAGTCGGAAACTGACACGCCAAGATTCTCTGGATGAGAGAATTGGACTATATTCTAAGAATCTGATTCGGTCAAATTCATGAGAATGAGTCATTGGCTATCCCACCTATCTTATTGAATAAGATGATCATGCATATACGTATGCAACATTCATCGAGAGTAGTCCTACCCTACCTCTCAGGAATGATTCTCTAAATCTTCGGATAAAGAGAAAATGGGATAAAGTCTCTCTTGGATAACGGCAAGTCAGGTTATCACAAGTCAATAGTAGTCGAATCTCGGATTCGAGCTTTGAATAGCGGTTTAGTACGTCCTCAAGTATCTTTGAAGAACGAGGAATAATATGCTTGTATATTCGGGTGCAAGTGGGAGTACCGCCTGATTAGATGGACCGGCGACGTTTCGATCCTGAAGATCGTTTCGAGCCGACAACCAAACTAATCAGTGTACCAAGTCGAGTGCTTAGAGGGTACGGCATTGAGGGATATATCTCATCTGCTTTTAGAGCAAGTGGGAGAGTGTTGTGAATAAGATGAGAATGGGTGTGCTCTAAAACAATTATTACATGTCATTTCGTGCAAGTGGGAGATTGTTAGGTGTAGTGCCCGAAAGACAATTTGTGTAATTGTTTTTGGTGACAGAATTTATCTCACCTTATTACTTGCTTTGTGCTTGTAAGTAATACACCTACGCAAACCGTAAGTATATCAGTATGTAACCGCTTAACTCAGTGTATGGCATGCACGTGAGGATTGAGTTAGTGGTGATATACTTAAACTGTTAGTCCGTGGTGAACTTAATCAGATTAAATACAGTCCGGCACATTTGAAATTAATCCGATACCTTTCAAAATAATTACTACATCCGTCCCAAAAAGCAGGAAAAAGTCTAGAATACCATTTGACTCTCATTAAGATAATAGTTGTAAGGTGGGTGAATGTATAATAAATTAGGATAAAATAAAAATAAATTTAATAAATACTCAATTGGTATTCTAAATTGACTTATATTATGGGACAAATTCAAAAAGTTAAACACACTTACATTTTGGGACGAATGTAGTATAATAATAATCAAATAAATTCTTTTTTAATATTGACGATATTCAGGTAACAATTCAGATAATCGGTTATCGTGAGGGCAACTCATTTAATTTGACTGGTGGATTTTACGAGGATTTATAGCTAAGCCAATGTGGATTGATTGCATACGTACCTGAAATATGTTGGTCAAGCTATTAACGTAGTTTTGATTTTGTGGATGATGACACCATTTTATAGAGCTCCGATTTGAGAGTTAATACTGTGTTGAATGTGCTTAGTAAATGGTTGAAATCATAGAGCAGTTTGCTCGTCATGCCATAATAGGGCATGAATCACTGAACCATTATTACAACCAGTGACTATCATGGAGTATCATCTATTAAATGGCTGGATTTCCTATCTCGAATCCTGGAGGTTGATAGAGACGACATGTTCCGAGCTGGGAGTTCGATACTGAGGTGAACCTGCACCATGTCGGTTGAACGAGTTGGGAGATGTCGCACACCAGGCTGAGTACTTATTCTCGAAGTTATTTGAAATGTAGGGCCTCTTACTTGGCTCAACCCCGTCGGCCCATTTTACTGAGAAGATCCAAATAGCCTTATTATATGCCATGTGTATGACGTCTGGTCATACCTACGTCAAAAGCCTATAGACCTGAGCTAGAACGGAGGTAATAAGTTAGGTCCTATTGGAAATGACGTGGCATTTTTCAAGAGGCAGGAACTTAGTGGTCTTTGACATGAATACGTTTTCCAACTAAAATTTTGAAATTGAAATCCCTATTACCACATTTTGAGATCCAGCTTCAGCTACACCATGGGATTTCCAAGACGCCATTCTGACTTCACCGGCTATAAAATAAGAAATATTTCTATCTGGTCTTTTTTTTTTTGGGGGCGGGATTAGGGATTCGAACCTTGGTCAATGCTAGAAAATGCCTTTCGACCTGATTCTTTCTTCGTTATTTCCATTAGAATCATGACCCCCTGGTTTTTCTATGAATGAGCATTATCAACAATGTCATTCATACCTCTTCTTATAAAAACGAGATTGTACCTAAAATCTCAATGGCTTCTAATGAAGATCGAAGTATCTCAATCCCAGAAGTCGTGGGTCCTTATGAAAGCCCGCAACATGTGTTGAAATTGATGAAATCCAAACAACGAAAGAAAATAAAAATGCGGAATTCTTATTGATCAGAGAATAATGAACAAGTTAAGTTACAACGGGTTCATCATGAAGTATTTATAGTATACTTCATTACAACGGTTACGTAGAGCATTTACATTCAGTTATAACATAAAAGCAAGTTACAACTAGAGTCGTTGGATATAGATTACCGGTTCAACATGCTGTTAATTAATGTTGACACGTAATATGAACACCACATTAACACATGATCAAAAAAGAAAATATGATTGAACCAAAATGACAAAATGAAATGAGTAATGCGAAAACTTATGGATTGAGGCAAGTGTATCACTCTGCCCTTAAGACGATATTGCACCGATTATGTGTCCACGGTTATCGCAATCGCACTCCAAGATACAACAATCATTTCCTTTTGTTACGTGGACACTTAATGGAATCAGAAGCGGCGAACCGAGCGTGGTTTATAATCTCTTCCTTATGACTTTGAAAAATGCAAATATATATATATATATATATATATATATATATATATATATATATATATATATATATATATATATATATATATGAATGAATTTCGCACAGCTTTAGTCTTTTGAAAGTATATGTATTTTTGAGAAATTCAATCTTCTAAAAAATTATATCTCTTTCATTATGGTAGGGCTTGTTTATATAGAGGAAAAGTACCACTTCAAGTTTGGGTTATCCCTAACTTGAATTGATGCAACCCCACAACCAAACTGATGCATCCCATTTGAGGTTGCAACTTATCACCGAATAGAAGCAACCATATGCTTCATGTCTATTCAATTTATTCATTATTTTAAATTAAATTAATTAATTTCATTCATTTTCTCCAACAATCCCCCACATGAATGAAAATTAATGCGGATGCAATGCAGACTCTGAAGAGATTACAAGCGGAAATCTATTGCATCGGAGAGGTGGTTTTATGCCTTGAACCTTCTCTAGTATAGTACCATCGGACATACTCGGCTAATGAGTGAACTAGATCTTGAACTGCTCAGGCTTTGGTGTATGCCTAGACAACGATACCTGCACAATAGACCTCCTACCATTTTCAAGTTCTCATGATTGCATCCATTTTGGGTTTCAGAAAGCGCCTTAGAGAATTTAAGCCTGTAAATCCTCATAGAAGCGGCCCCACTACACACTTATATAGGTGACCTCCTATAAAGAGTATTCTGCGATACCTCACTTGTCTTAGCCACAGTATAAGAGTCATTAAAAGCTTTAGCTTAACCTACCATAAACACATAAAGCACTTTTGTTTATAACATAATGGGTAAGTGATAACTATCCCCCATAACTTAGTTGTCCCTTTTGAACCATGATCTTGGGATCTCCAATCATCATGGTTAGGTTACCATTACAAAGGAACATGCGTAATAGGCTTCAATCACATTCCGTTTGTCAATAATGATATCCCCGATCTCTAGCTAAACCTTTTTTAAGCAAATCCGCAAGATTTTGGTTCGCCTTTATTTAATCGAGGAAATCAAACCATTAGAGATCAATTATTTGATGGTATTGTGTCTACGATGTTTGTGTCGTGACTTACCATCATTTCCACGTCTAGTACCAACTTGATATCGCATTATATACTTATATCAGTGACTCTGATACCATTAGTGAACACATATGCACTGGTGGATATTGAATCTTTCGCATTTGATATCCTGTTAACATTATGGTACACTTTCAGTACCGCTAGATACATCGTAAAATGAAATCCGAGATTCATTCAATATATCATATATTTCAACATTCTATCACGAGCTTCCATTAGGAACATCTGACTGTTAGACTAAATACGGATAAGCACTACATTTACTTGCATACTCGATGTATATGCAATGTATTGTCTCAGGCCCTTATCTTGATTGCTTAGGCTTAGGTATTTCTACCTTTCCTAAATGCCCCCACACTTTTAGGAATTCATAGGAAGACTATTAGCCTTTCCACTATTTCATGGTGGTATTTGTTGAGAATTACAATTGCTGAGAGGACTGTCTCCCCCCACAGTTCTGGGATAAACCCGAACGAATCACAAGGCACTCATCATTTCTTCAAGTGTTCCTGCATTTAAACAACACCATTCGGCTGAGGTGTGTATGAGACATTGATTTAATGAATGATGTTGGTGTTGGGATAGTGTATCGTGTGTGGAGTGATTTACGAAACAGATCCGTAATTTACGGAATATAAATCTAGAAAATAAATCATGCAAATTGAATAATTCATATTATTTAGCAGATTTAACAAAATATATCATCATGCATATCTAATTCAAACATTAGACAATAAAGGTAGTATGCACAAAATAAAGGACTAGAGATCAAACCGAGGTGAGTAGTTACTCTTTCCTTAAGACAAATTGCTCCGGTATGGTGCCCACGGTAGTAGCAACTGTCTCCCAAGATACAACGGCTTTCGTCTCGGATTTAGAGGCACTTCAAAAATCCGAGCTCCGGCGAACTTACAGAGTGCTCCGACTTCTCTTCGACTCAATATCTAGATCTATATGTCTGACTATTTGTGGTGGAAAGACACAAGAGAAAATTCCATATCTAATTCTCATTCATAGGGGTACTTTATATAGTGGAGATGATGTGTCAACACTCAATTCTGATTGGCCGAATGACACAATTTCTTTTCCCACAATAAAAGAAACATCAACCGACTCATTGAATTAAAATTAGCCGACCTTACTAGGTCGGTGTAATTCAATAGTCTAAAGTCGATTTCGTTCGAATTATTTTTTCTCCAACTTTAGGCATTAATTTCTCATTCACACGATATCCGAATCGAGCGATTCGAAAGCCCATCATTATTTACTCCGTGAATATAATTTAACCATATAAATAACTCTCGATGATATACACCGGAGCCTATCCGAAATTAGCGCTAAAGTTGACCGTTCAACCCTGTCGAATCGGTTTTTTTCTCCAACAGTTGGCGCCTTAACAAAATTCATTAAACAATTTATCATACTCTCCACCTCAATCACATCGAATTATCTTAATTCGCTTGTTAAGTTGATTCTCAATTTCAATTTCATCCACTGGCCACGTATTTGATTTCCATCAGAAAGACGTACAGATATCGTGTTATCATTGATGAAAGTAACTGAATACTTTTTTAACATCTCTATTTAAAATCACAGTCATTATGTATATCCACTCAAAACATACTCATGTATTATTTGCACAAAACATACGCACTTCCAAAAATCAAATAGAGTACTACAGGTGAACCAAAGCATAACACAATATATATTATTTCGGGCTACTAAACTTGATTAACATAGTTGATACAATGCAATCACTAAAGAAGAACACAATAAAACTGCGCAAACCGAATTATTGAACTTTCGCCATTGTCACAAAATTAATAACAATTTCGGTATGTTGTACTATTCAAATAGTCTAAATTCTGTACCACGCATTAATAAAAACATATATCCTGAGCACCTTAGTGATAAATTATTAAAATTTACAAAGTACTACAAACATTTAGACCCAATGTCGTAAGTTTGACATAGTAAATTTTATTTAAATAATTTCTCGTACAACTCAAATTGCTTTGGTATAGTATTTCATCCAATGATATACTATACCGTCTATTACTGAATTAAAACAGATCAACACAAATATCAGAGTGGAAAAATTAACTTCGAGAAATATTAGTAATTAATTATATGTCATAAAAAGTTACCCGGCCTTTTATATGACACCATTTCAATTAATAGTCATATCACTTTACTAATTTTCTTTTCTTCTCGGTTGATGAACATATAATCATCATTTGTCCATATTAACTTAAACATGGTTATTAATCCACTAAAGAATAGAGAAAGATTTCGACAACGAAGATGTGATCATACACATTTTTATTAATACTCATCTAATGAAAAGGTATTATCATGATACCCATTTATAACGCCTTTTGATTTAGTGCTTGTGTTCATGACCATTTTTCTTGATTAAAAAGAAAGTGTCTGAATATCAGGAATTAATTACCTTATTAACATACAAATATACGTAAGGAGACAACTATATTATATTGAAAGGTTGCACCAGCGATAATGAGACAAATGCACAATATTAATTAACAAACTGATGTAAATTTCAATGGTCTCCGAAAGAGCCTAAAAAAAACAGCCGGGTGGAGATGCCCTCCAAAACATCACAAGTAATGGACTCCATGAGAAGAAACGGGGTGGAAATTCCCTCCAAAACATCACAACTAATGGAATTCGGAAGAACAACCGGAGTGGAGATGTCATTCAAAACATCACAATTAATGGACTTCGGAAAAGCCTCCGGAGTGGAGATGCCCTTAAAAATATACAAAATATGCAAAGACAAACTCGGCCTCCAAACCCCGCCTCGTTTTAGGGCCTCGTTTTCGGGAGGGTGATAGAAGATATAATTTAAAGAGATGTAGATAAATGCCAAAAGAGATAAAATTGCTTTGGATAAATGTCAATTAAATAAAGTTTTATCTTTAATTTGTATAAGATTGATTCATCCAAAAAACAAAAAAAAAAACAAGCACTTTTAGTCTTCCATTGTGTTATTCTGTTTTTCTTTAGAAACACCAAACTGCTGGAAATACAGAAACCCGAATCCGGATCCGATTTATAATTGGATCGTCAGATCTGATTCACAGCACCGATCGAGACGCTCGATCATGCACAGCGGAAGCTACGACCAAATTCACATGCGATTTTACCACGATTTAAATTCACATAATAAATTAATCTACAAGAATGTTAGTAGATTTACCCCAACCGGAGAGAAATAGGCAATCGACCAAAGGGAGAAGCCGTGATCTTCTGGATTGTATCTCCAAGCGACGACTGGTGGACGTCGATCCTCGCCGTAAAACCTCCTCGAATATGCTCCAAGAAAACCCTAGGTTTTTCTTCTCTTAGTGACTAGAACGAGAAACTAATTTTCTCTTCTTTTTATTATAATGTGGCGCCAATAATGTTGTGTAATTGTGTTAGGAGGAACTCTCTTTACATAGGAAAATAACTAGTCAATAGAGAGTTATCATTTTCACACCACAATTACCTATTCCCATAAGGAAAAGATATTTGCCATAAGATAAGAGATAATTCCCAAAAAATCAATCTATTATCTCTTTTCCATTAATTATCTAACAAATAAATAATTAATTACATATGTGACATAATCTAGAAAAAATTATTTTCCTAATTTTCTCTCACAGGGGCCGCCACATTTGCCATCAATTTTAATAGAAAATGTCTTTTCTATTTTACATATTATTTACCAAATAAATAATATTGCATATTTATTAAATAGACCAACTATTTAATTTATTCCCGAGGTTCCATAAAACGATAAAACACTCGCGTGTTCGGAGCCAACCCGGGGACCATGATCCTATAAACAGTAGCTACAATAAATTGAATAAAATATTCATCGAACAGAATATTTCCATCCAACTTATTAATTCCGGAATTACGCCACCATAAATCCGAAACTGAACTCTATCGATTATAGATATAACTTATTCTCAAAACGTCGAGTCGAGTCGATAGGTGTCCATTGATATAATCATTACATACAACCTCCATA
Source organism: Gentiana straminea (assembly GCA_036785695.1). NCBI lineage: Eukaryota > Viridiplantae > Streptophyta > Magnoliopsida > Gentianales > Gentianaceae > Gentiana > Gentiana straminea. Next base: position 974,796 of record JAVUPR010000060.1, read on the forward strand.
GAATATCCGTAATGAATCGGGATTATTTCCTTAAACCTTCTTCAAAACATCCTATCCTTATTTACCATCAACCCACTAGTGATCAATTAGTTCATAACCAATACATACTCCCGGGATCGATCAATTTCTAGGATTAACAAATAAGGGGATTGTCTTTCTACTTCCCGCAGGAAGGAATGGATTCCATATCTGTGAGACACACACTTCTCACTCATTCCAGAATAGTGCCAACGTGAAAGTGATTCGGACCGTGTCTCTTAGTGATCCTTAACGAACACATCAAACCCTATCTGGAAACAAGCAGGAGTTTGTAATCACTTCAGGATTAAGGTTAATCCATATATGATCATCTTGTGATTTAATAAGATTTCTCAATCACGGAATTATATGAGAAACGTAGATTAATTGGTACAGTCCTATATGACTACATCATATATAAATACCCCACTTAGACAACCAATGTCGACTGTCCGGATAAGACGGTCACACCAAAGTGTTATGGGCGCATTAGTGGTGGTTTAATCAATAGACCCCATACTTTGATTAAGTTTAGCATTTCTAGTGTATCACCATAAACTTAATCCTCATGTGTGACGCACACTAAGTTATATGGCTACATATGATACGACTTGGGGTTTTCAGCAGTGTATTAAATATAAGCATGAAAAAAATAATAAGATGAGAATAAATCTATCATTTATTAATTATAAAAACAATTACATAAATTGACTTTCGGGCGCTACTTCCAACAATCTCCCACTTGCCCGTATAGACAAGCAACAATTGTCTTTCGGGCACACTATATCTTACAATCTCCCACTTGCCCGTAAAGACAAGCAATGATTGTTTTTAGAGCACCACACCCTTATTCTATCTATCCACAATATTCTCCCACTTGCTCTAAAGCAGATGAGACATATCTTCTTAATTCATACCCGTCAAATGCTTATCAGTGACACTAGATGTCACGCAACTTGGTAAACTGATCAGCTAGGTTGTCGGCTCGAGGCAATCTTTTAGGACCAAAATGTCCCCTCTCTGTACGGTCTGTCTGATCAGGTGGTATTTACTTTCAATATGCTTTTGACCTCTTGTGAGTGCGAAAAACCTTTGCATAATCTACCGCTCCACTATTTTCACAGCAAAGTGATATCGACTTACGAGACCTGGAATCACTTCCCGATCCAACAAAGAACTTCTGAAGCCACATTGCCCCTTTAGGTGCTCCGAAAGCTGCTATGTATTCGACTAACAGAGTCAAATTGGCAGTGCTGGATTGCTTCAGACTGTAGCTCCATCACAATGAGTAAACACTAGGCCCGAGATAGACTAACAATCATCCTTAATCTGACTGTAAGTCAGAATCAGTATAGTCAACAATACTCAGGTATGCACCTGAATATAGACGCATATTAGTCCTCGTTCTCCGAAGGTACTTGAGGATGCACTATGTTGCTCTCCATTGCTCGAATCCGAGACTCGACTGTTGTTGACTTTTAATAACCTGAATTTCTTTATCCAAAAGAGAATATATCCCATTTACTCTATATCCGAAGATCGAGAGAATTATTCCATGAGGGGTTGGGTAGGAAACCTCTCATTGAATTTTGCATACGAAAATGCATTATCATCTTAACCAATAAGATGCATGGGATATTCCCAACAACTTGTTCTCATGAATTCGACCCAATCAAATTCTAAGAATATAGTCCACTTCTCTGATTTAGAAAATCTTGGCTCGTCAGTTTTTGACTTCAGATAACACACTCATGTTGTTCTCAACTGTTGCAGTGTTATCTTTGTCATTAACACTAAGACTCACTACTTTACCAATATTTATATCCTAGTCTACAAAAGACTTATCAATATTCAGGTCAGGCCCACATGTGACCTTTGATGACCTAGAGGTTTGCTTTAATCCACCAATGGATATAGGTGAATAGAGTTTGAGAAAGCAATAATACTTGAGTAAACTCAACTTGTTTTATTCATGATAAAAGTATGAGTATAAATAGATACAAGCATGAGTAGAGTAATGAATGCTATTAAATGCTAGAGTCGGCTAGTATAAGTGCTAGAGTCGGCTAGAGCATAATAAGACAAAATAGAGTTACTTTATGACATATTAATTGTTTATACACTACAATTAATATGTCATGTTACAAATAAGTAACGTGTTACAAGTAATGTAATATTTCCACACCCCCCTTCAAACTGGGTTGTATATGTCAATACAACCAAGTTTGCTACTTAGCCTGTTGAACATAAGTGGTGGAATGGCCTTGGTGAGAATATCAGCATTCTGGTCTGCTGAGGGAACATATTGAAGTTGAATGATCTTGGCATCAATCTTCTCTTTAAGGAAATGTCTGTCAATGTCCACATGTTTTGTCTTATCATGATGAACTGGATCCTCTGCCATGCATAATGCTGAATTATTGTCACAACAGAGTATGATAGGTTGCTGAAGGGTCTGCTGAAGGTCAGTAAGGACTCTTTTCAGCCACAGTGCTTCACAAATGCCCAAAACAAGTGCCCTGAGTTCAGCTTCAGCACTGCTTCTAGAGACAGTAGGTTGTTTCTTGCTTCTCCAAGTGCAAGGTTACCCCACACATATGAGCAATATCCTATGGTAGATCTTCTATCTATGTGACAACCAGCCCAGTCAGCATCAGTATAGACTTTTACTGATCTTTCAGTAGACTTAGTGAAGTGCAAGCCTTGGCCAGGAGTGGACTTCAAGTATCGTAGGATTCTGTAGACAGCATCCCAATGGTGCTCAGTAGGGCAATGCATGAACTGACTGACAAGACTAACTCCATATGCAATATCAGGTCTTGTATGAGAGAGATAAATGAGTTTCCCTACAAGTCTCTGATATTGTTCCTTTCTTACAGCAATACTACCATGTACTAGTGGATGACTGGGGCCTACTGGAGAGATAGCTGGTTTGCACCCTAGCATGCCAATTTCCTTCAGCAGGTCCAGCACATACTTCCTCTGTGAGACTGAGATACCCTGGTTGTTTCCTGCTATTTCCATGCCAAGGAAGTACTTGAGGTAGCCCAAATCTTTAACTTGAAATACCTTTGCCAGTAGGGTCTTCAAGTGTTGGATCTCAGCAGGGTCATCACCAGTAAGGATGATATCATCTACATAGACAATAAGGATGGACCTTCTCTTATTGGTTGTTTTAATAAACATTGTGTGATCTGAGTTGCACTGATGATACCCAGCAGCTTTAACCACAGTAGTAAGTTTGCCAAACCATGCTCTTGGGGACTGCTTGAGGCCATACAGAGATTTTCTCAGTTTACAAACCTTCCCTTTAGTGTGAGTGTTGGTAAAACCAGGAGGTATAGTCATATATACTTCCTCAGTGAGGTCACCATTTAGGAAGGCATTCTTGATGTCAAATTGGTGGAGTGGCCAGTTGTTTAGGGTGATTTTATGTGATTTATATCGTTATATTTTGTAACAATTCTCTCCATATTCGTATAATTCGCATAGAAATTAAGTGTTTATTTGGTTTATTGAGCAAGTGAGGGTTTAAACGATTTATTCGCAAAGTTAGTGGATTTATGTGTTTTATTGTTGATTTTCTATTTATTTGAATGTTATTACACTTTGCAATATTTTTGATGTCTTGTAGATACACAATTTCGATTTAAAAGAGGATTAAATGATGTTTCAATTGAGGATTTACATAAATGAAAAGGATATGGAAGAAAGCGGATAAAGGATAGAGAAGGAGTCGATTCAAGATCAAGATCGAATTGGAGTGAAGTGATCCTGAATGAGCGTTCAAGTCCCATCTGCGTGGACGGGCGTCTGAGCATTCGGACGGGCGTCCAGAAGAGATAATTAGATTCAGAGTTTTCCCAAGATTGCTGAACGAGCGTCTGATTTAATGAAGGACGGGCGTCTGACCAAGAATTCGAACCCTAAATTTTGTCTAGGCGGCTTAGCCTAGTTTTACACCTCTATTACTCAAATTCCATGCTTTTTATTTCCTAGATAAATCTCTTTTATTTTATGTACTTCTATCAAGCAATTCGAGCCTTCCAAGTGATGCTTAGAGGCTAGATCTTGTTGAACAAGCGTTGTGAAGCCATCCCGTCAACATATTGATTTCGTTTCCGGATTATCTTGTGAGTTTTTAATTAAAGTTGTATCTCTATTATGCTCATGTTGAATTTATGCAATTATATCGATGGATTGTTGCATGTGTGATTGTTTGATTTTGATGAGAATCATGTTAAACCCTAGATCGCCATAGTAAAGATTAGATCTTTAATCTAATTAACGAGAGTTGTTAGGTTAGATTTCTAGGTTAGAAATTGATAAATTTCGCACCTTTGATTTGAAAGCGTTAGTCTTTGGATCGAAAGATGAAAGTTTGATAGGCGAACTTTTCTAAGAGATTAGGAGTTCATACTTTTGTTAGGTGAGTCACAACTTTGTTAAAAACCGCGAGATAATCTAGATAGAAATTGATTGTTGTAGGATTGGTGGATCAATATCTTGTTCGTTCGTTAAATTATTGATTAATCACTTGTGATCGTTTTGCTTAGTGAAGTTACAGTTTTTATTGCATATTAGGTTTAGAAAAAAAGTAGTTTAGTTATCTTGTTCGCAACCCTATTTTCCTGGCTTTAGGTTTCGATCTTTCGTCCAGTTTACTTTCGTTATTTTCATTGTTAGTTTCGTTTTATGTTATAGTTCTTAACTGTTTTCTTATCTTTTTAGTAGTAGTAGTCGTGACATATTTAGGTTAATTAAATAAAAACTAGAATAAACAACCCCGATTCCCTGTGAGATCGACCCGGTATTAGTTGCTATACTACGATCCCTGCACTTGAGGTATACCGGATTTATAATTTATTACTTGTTGTTTTTCCGTTGATAAAATCCGAGACAAGTTTTTGGCGCCGTTGCCGGGGAACCGGACGGTTGTCTAGTTTTTATTTTCTTGTCTGTTTTTTTTTTTCCTTCTGTTTTCCGTTTTTTCTGAAATCAGACGAGCGTCCAGTTAACCCGGACGCCCGTCTAGTTCTTCAGGCAGACGCCCGTCCAGTAATCCGGACGCCCGTCTGACCTCTTTTCTTTAAAATATTTTCTTTGTTTTAACCTTTGATTAAAAGGTTAAACCACTTGATTTTGGTTTCGGTTTATGCAAACTCGAAGTCAAAAGGGGCCACTACTCTATACCCCTGACCTCGAGCGGACCATAGTCCGACCAAACGAGCGGAGAATCCGTTCTGCGGTTCCTTCGACAGAGCCGATCAAGACCTTGAGGATCGCTTAGCTGAAGAGATCGAAGATTTCATCATTATGGCTGCTGAAGATAGACGTACGTTGGCAGACTACGCCATGCCTGGCGAAGTCAAGGTCAACCCGTCTATCGTCCTACCAACAATAAATGCACAGACCTTCGAACTCAAGCCTGGGCTCATTCAAATAATGCAAAATGCCTCCATCTTCCACGGGTTTCAATCTGAAAATCCTCATACGCACGTACACACATTTCTGGAGATATGTGGTACGACTCGCATCCAAGGAGTCAGTGAGGATGCGATTAAACTGAAACTATTTCCGTTTTCCTTGAAGGGGGAGGCAAAAGAGTGGTACAACTCTCTCCCTGCTGAATCCATTACCACCTGGGCTGGACTAGAAAAAGAGTTCTTAAGTAATATTTCCCGCCATCCAAGACAGCCCAATGCTTAAGTGACATTTTCACTTTCTGCCAAAAGGAAAACGAATCGTTCTTCGATGCATGGAAGAGGTTCAAGTCTCTTCTTCGTAAATGTCCCCATCATGGTTTAGACTTGCAGAGGCAAGTCAATACGTTTTTCAGTGGATTGACCGAGCTCACTAAGGGCATGGTCAATAGTTCTTCTGGTGGGGCATTCTTGAGAAAGACACCTGAAGAGGGATGGGCACTATTTGAGGATATTGCCAAGTATAATTACGCCCCCTCCTCTCAAGCTATCCAAGCACCTCCTCCTCCTCCCTGGATCGAGGAGGTGAATATGCATAGTCTGATCGCCATGCTGCAAAAGCAGATGGCAGCTTCTCAAATGTCTTCTAATCCGATTAACCAGAATCTATCATTCCCACAGAACTCTCAAGTTCTGTATTGTGAACATTGCTGTCAGACTGGCCATATGGTTGGCCAGTGTCAATTCATTTCCCCTTCTAGTCATCAAGTTAATGCTGTTCATGATTATGGACAAGACAATCAAGTCACATGTCGAACCGTGACAATATGGGGCATACATCTCGTTTTCGTCCTATTGAATGGCAGAATGCTGAAGTAAACGCTTTCTTTGGCCAGCAAAACCAGAGATTTAATAATCAATTCTCTGGCCAAAGTAATCTTCAAAACCAGGGTTTCAATCATGATCAAAATTTCAATCAAAATTCGAATTTTAACCAAAGTCAGAATTTCAATAGAAACCCTAATTTCAATCAGAACCAGAATACTAATTTTTCCAATTATAATCAAAGGTTCAATCAGAATTGGCCTAACAATTCTAATCCTGCATTGCAGAGTCGGTCTAGCCAGCCTTTTCCCCAGAACTTCCAAAATTCTCAAGGCCCCTCGCACTCTAATGATATCAGAGCTCAGTGGGACTCCTTTCGGGAGGAGCAAAATAGAACAATGAAGAATCTTGAGAGGCAAATCGGGCAATTGGCCGAGCGCGCAGTTAGCTTCCAGACCCTCAAGGCAGTTGCCTAGCTTTACGGAGAAGAACCCTAAGTGCGGTCAGGTAGCTCAGACCGATTTAAATCATAGCCAATGCACTGACCTGGTACCTTCAATTCCGTATGGTAGAGAATAGGCCAATGCAATGAATCTGAGATCTGGTACTCAACTAAGTAGTCCCCCGAACCAGGGAAACCACTAACCCCTCCTGCCAGTGATAAGTCAGGAGGGGAAGTCGAGCACCTACGTTCCCCTTTTCTGCAAGAGAGTACTCAAGTGGCTGATCCCCTGAAAAGTAAAGAGTTTGAAGGACCTCAGGTGGCTGATCCCCTGACTAGTAAGAAAAATGAGAAAGTGGTGAGGTGGAAAGATTTGGAAGACAAAGGCGTCGGTTCATCCTCGAAGAAAGTCTTTTCTGAGAATGATTTGGAGAAACTTCCATTTCCACCTAGAAAAAGCAACATCCCCTTGCATGAGGACAAGAAATACGAAAAAGTGCTAAATCTTCTGAAAAATACTCAGGTTAATCTTCCACTATCTGATGTTTTGGTTGAGATGCCTAAGTATACCAAGTTCATCAAGGATGTTGTTTCTTCTAAGAAGAAGTTAGAAGACATGGATCGGTTGATTGGTGAGGATTGCTCTATGGTAACTTATGATGATCTACCAATCAAGAGGGGTGACACTGGGAAATTTGTGCTCACATTGCTGATGGTAGGCTTAGTCTTCCCAAATTATTTATGTGACCTGGGTGCATCCATAAGTCTGATGCCATTGTCTGTCTGCAAACAGCTTGGATTGAATGATCTTCTAGAACCAACAACCATGAACCTTCAATTTGCTGATAGATCGTCCAAGAAAGCTGCGGGAATATTAAAGGAAGTATTAGTTCAAATTGATAGATTTACCTTTCCGGTTGACTGGTACGTCCTAGACATAGAGAAGGATGAGAATGTCCCATTGATACTTGGAAGACCCTTTCTTTCTACAGGCCGGGGCCCTCATTGATTGTGATGGTGGGCAAGTGACTATACGAGTCGGTGATCGGGAGGTGAGCTACGGTGTCTCCAAAGCTATTCAGAGACCCTCTGATTACCCCACCGGCTTCTCCATTGAGGATATGTCGATGATTTCAATGATTACATGGAAAAGCAAGTCATGGCGTTGCAACCGAATACGAGCGATTAGTTGAGAATCGAATAATCTTGGTGTGGTGAATCTAGAACGTTAGAAGCCGAGTTTGATAAAGGATTATTGAAAGGAGAGGCTTTGGCGGTGGGACCACTAAGTAAACTCGGTGATGTTGAGTTGAAAAGTGGAGATCTTACATCAAGTTTAGAAGACCCCCCAGATCCGTGCCGAAGCCGTTACCTAAGCATCTGAAATATGTGTTCTTAAGAGAAGGTGACAAGCTTCCGTTGATTATTTCTGCCAAGCTATCTCGATTGGAAGAGATGAAATTGTTAAACGTCTTGAGCAAGAACGAGAAAGCCTTTGGTTGGCAAGTAGGAGACATCAGAGGGATATCTCCTGACATTTGTATGCATAAAATCAAGACTCAAGAGGGTGAAAAATGTGTTAGACAGCCCCAGAGGAGGCTCAACCCTCATATACAAGAAGTGGTCAAAAAGGAGATTATCAAGCTTTTAGACATGGGTATCATTTACGCAATTGCTGACAGTGAATGGGTATCCCCTACTCAGGTAGTTCCCAAGAAAGGAGGAATTACTATTGAGAAGAATGAGAAGGGAGAAGAAATAGCATTGAGGCTTGTTACCGGTTATAAAGTCTGTATCGACTATAGAAAGCTCAATGAGGTTACAATGAAAGATCACTTCCCTCTTCCATTCATTGACCAGATGCTAGAGCGCCTGGCGGGACATGCATTCTACTGTTTCCTGGATGGATATTCAGGATATTTCCAGATACCCATCGATCCGGTTGACCAAGAAAAGACCACTTTCACATGCCCCTATGGTACATTCGCTTACAGGCGAATGCCATTTGGTCTTTGCAATGCCCAGCTACATTCCAAAGATGTATGCTGGCCATCTTTGATGGGTTAGTTGAAAAGTGTATGAAAATTTTTATGGATGATTTTTCGGTCTTTGGTCAATCCTTTGATGATTGTCTCGATAATCTTGACCAGGTGTTATCCCGATGTGTGGAAAAGAACTTAGTCCTAAATTGGGAAAAGTGTCATTTCATGGTAGATGAAGGAATAGTTCTTGGCCACAAAATCTCAGCCAAAGGTATTGAAGTAGACAGGGCAAAAGTTGAAGCTATCGAGAAGCTGAACTATCCTAGAAATGTGCGCGAAGTTAGAGGTTTTCTTGGACACGTCGGTTTTTATAGGAGATTCATTAAAGACTTTTCCAAGATAGCAAAGCCCCTATCTACTTTGCTCAAAGAAGACATTGTTTTTAATTTCGATGATAGTTGCAAGCAAGCGTTTGAGGAGCTTAAAAGTCGATTAATTTCTGCACCGATTCTTATCTCGCCTGACTGGAATCTACCCTTCGAGCTTATGTGCGATGCATCAAACTATGTTGTTGGTGCAGTCTTAGGACAACGGATTAAAGGAAAATTCCAGCCTATCTATTACGCCAGTCACACACTAAATCCTACCCAAGTAAACTACACGACGACTGAAAAGGAATTACTAGCCGTAGTCTTCGCTATGGACAAATTTCGTAGTTACTTGTTGGGTGCTCAAGTGATTGTGTGGACTGATCACGCTGCTTTGCGATATCTCATGACAAAGAAGGAGGCTAAACCGCGCTTACTACGTTGGATACTGATCCTACAAGAGTTTGATGTCCAGATTAAAGACAAAAAGGGCAGTGAAAACGTAGTGGCTGATCATGTTTCGAGAATGTTGAATGAGGACAAGGAAGACCCTAACGATATAGATCTTTATTTTCCTCTTGAGAATGTCATGCTGATAGATGATTGTGCTCCAGATGTTCCATGGTATTCATCCATCGTCAACTACCTTCATTCCCAATATCTTAATCCGGAATTTTCATATCAGGAGAAGAAGAAATTCTTCTCTGATTTGAAAACATTTGTATGGGATGAACCTTACCTCTTCAAGATTTGTAAGGATGGATTGCTAAGGAGATGTGTACCTGAATCTGAGCAACGTGACATTATTGAACAATGCCACAGTGGACCTACTGGTGGTCACTTTGGTCCCTGGAAAACCATTGCCAAGATCTTTCAATCTTGTTTCTATTGGCCCACGATCTTCAAGGATACAGAAGCTTTCTGTAAATCTTGTGATAGGTGCCAACGAACCGGAGCTCTAACAAGGCGTTTTGACATGCCATTGAAGCCCATTCTTGAATGTGAAGTCTTCGATGTATGGGGGATTGATTTTATGGGCCCGTTCCCATCTTCATGTGGAAATAAATACATCTTAGTCTGTGTCGATTATGTATCGAAATGGGTGGAGGCTCAAGCCACTTCTCACAATGATCACAAAACGGTCATGAATTTTCTTAAGAAAAACATCTTCGTGAGATTTGGGTGTCCACGTGCCTTGATAAGTGATGAAGGGACACACTTCTGCAACCGACCACTAGAAAAAGTACTTGAGAAATATGGTGTCCGGCACAAAACTGGCACACCATATCATCATATGACTAGTGGTCAGGTTGAACGAAGCAATCAGAGCTTGAAGAAGATCCTGGAAAAAGTAGTCAACAGTCACAGAAAGGACTGGAGTCTTAAATTGGATGATGTACTATGGGCATACCGAATTGCCTATAAGACCCCCATGGCCACTTGCCAGTCGAATTAGAGCATAGAGCGTATTGGGCCATTAAGTTCTTAAACTTTGATGCCAAATCATGTGGTGAACACCGACTGCAGCAGTTGCATGAGTTAGATGAGTTTAGACTCCAAGTGTCACGGATTTTATCTAAGCAAAACAAACAAGTAATAAAAATAATCCGATATACCTCAAGTGCAAGGATCGTAGTAAAGAGGTTAATACCGGGTCGATCTTACGGGGAACTGGCGATTGTTAATCCTAGTTTTTGTCTACCTAACTATGTCACGAAAACTAACCTAAACATCAAATAAAACTAAACGAGACTGAAAGTAAAGATAACACGAATGTAAAACTGGACAGAAGAATGAATCTAAAGCCAGGGAAGATACGGGTTGCGAACAATTTAAACTACAACTAAACCTAAGATGCAATAAGAAGATTTGACTAAACTAAACAACTCAAGTTTTAAGGGATTAAATTCAAATTATAACGAACAAACGAGCGATTGATCCACCTATCCTAACAAGTATCAACTCCTATCTCGATTATATTGTGTTTTCTAACCAAGTTGTGATTTCACCCTGTCTAAAACATGAACCCTAATTTCTTAGATAGTTCACCTATTAATCTATATCTTTCGATTTAAAGATTAACGACTTTACTAATTAAAGGTGTAAACTTTAACGTTTGTAACATAGAAATCTAACCTATTAACTCTCGTTATATAGATTAAACATCTATTCCTTATCACGATGATCTAATGTTTATATGACTTTCATCAACATAAAACAATCAAACATGCACATCTTTCGATATAATTGCAATGAACAATATAAAACATGATAAAGGAAATAACTTTAGATAAAAACTCACAATATAATCGAAGAAACGGAATCAAAACGTGTTGGATAAGCTTCACAATGCTCGTTTGATGAAGGCTTAGCCTCTATACATCCTCTTGCAACTTGAAATTGTAGAAGAAAAGTACATAAAAACTACTAATTTTAATCTAGAATTTGAATCATAAAAACTGGAATAAAAAGTGTAAAAACACAGCCTAAAGCCGCCCCTAGGATTAGGGTTTTGAGTAATGAGTATATGGTATCATTCATGTGGAAAAACAGCAAGTATTTATATGAAACAAAGTCGGTTTGGGCAAAGTCGGCGTATGGACGCCCGTCTGGCCCGTCCAGATGGGCTTGAAACTCTCTGTATTGAAATTCGACATCTGGACGCTCGTTTGAATGCCTTGGATGCTCGTTCACTAAACTTGGAAAAACTCTGTATTGATTTCATCAGGCCGGACGCCCGTTTGATCTTCAGACGCCCGTCCACTATGGACGGGACTTGGACGCTCGTCCAGGATTGACTTAATCTTGATTTTTCCATACTTATCTCTTTTTCTTCAATCCAAATCATCATTATCTCTTCTATCATCAATGTAATTCGACTCTTATCTCTTTTTGATCATCATTTGAGCATCAAACATGTACCTATAACACATTAAAACATCGCAAAACGTAATATCATCCAAATAATCATAAAATCAAAATTAAAACACCAAAATTAACATATTTTGCGAATAACTCATTAAAAACCTCATTTACTCAATAATTCCATTAAACACTCGTTTCTTATGCAAATTATACAAATATGAGGGAAATTATCATAAAATATATCAATATAAATCGTATAAATTCACCCTTAACAACTCCCCCACACTTAGCTTTTGCTCGTCCCGAGCAAAACAAAACGAAAATTAGGGCTCGAAACGAAAACAGACATCTCAGACAATATAGCATAGATCCAATAAATCAGAAGTTCACCACTGTGTGTGCATAGCCATATAAAACTTCCACTAAATCCAAACTTGAGAAACTCAAAGCAAAACTAGCTAATACCCCCTCGTAGACTAGCAATAAACGACACTCATAAGATGTACCCTACAAACGTAAAATATCCCGAAAAGAATGATCGGATATATCTAGGGCCTTTCTGAAATACTCAGAGGATAATCCCTACAACATATCTATCAGTTTCTACTGGGGATAAGATAGACGATAACTTAGTCTTATATCCATTTCATAACAATTCATTAGTTGATTTAACTAGTTCACTTTTTAAACGCACATTAGAACAAGCTCTTGCCCTCATAGCAGAATAGGATATTCGAGATATACCCTACCTTACTCCAATCATAAGGTAGCTTTTCCTGACTGTCGTGAGCTTTTAGTCATCATAGCGTTATAGGACATACGTGGTATACCCTATCGCACTCAAATCATTGACTAGCTTTCAACACACCCAATTACTTCATTATAAACTCAACTTTTTCATTTGACAATAAGTTACGTGTTACTTATCACATTCAAACCTTAGATATTCACAGTATAACATACTTCGGATCTAAATACAAACTATCATAAATCTCAAGATATATACGTAGCTCTAAGCACATGACTTATAAGAAAATCAGAAATCACTCGTCAAAAGGGGTATAACTTTATAAATTAGCTCATCGTTCACTATGGCTCGTGAAAAATAGATCTCAGGTGAAACAACTAACTTATCAAACATATGATATATAGCTTGGATGACTATAAAAATAACGAACATTGAATTGAATTGCCTACTCGGGACAAAACAAAAAAAACAAAAAATGTCGAAATTTTTTGAAAATTCTAGCTCATTTTGCATAGACTCGTAACGAATTAAACAAATGTATAGATACATATCAAATCATTCCCTCCCCCACACTTAAACCACAACATGTCCTCAGGTTGTGCAGAATTAAAGAAAAGATAAAGGACTTAGCTGATTGCAATAGATACTCGAATCGTTGGTCAGGCCGGAGCCTACATAGTGACAAACAGAACTCGTAACCACACGTTCTAAAAGCGAGCTCGACAATACCGCTAAAAACATACCTGCACTACTTGACAAACACGGAAAAATCTCGGGGAAAACGGGGAATTATACCAAAATGAAAGGATATAGCAAAATTGAGTAATATCAAAAGATGAAACCTTCAATACATCCAAAATTTAAAACAGAGTATAGTCAAATGAAAGTACGGATGCCTTATGGCTTACATGATTCACCGGGAAAAATAGACAGTAGCTGGACGAAAAATACAATGAATCAAGTAAGGAAAAGTAGCAGGACAAGACAACCATCGTATCTAAGACAAAACAAAAGCTAGAATCAGAAAAACAAGATCAGGGCTGCCCCGGCGCCGCAGAATCATCAGCAGGAGGTGCTCCACCCGTAGGAGAGTCAGGCTGCTCCTCACATGAAGACGACTCAGACTCGTGCAGAACATCCGCAATAGCTTGCTCAACCTCGTCCGAATAAAGGTAATCGATAACGCTCGGGTTGAAGACTCTGTCGTCCCTCGGAGTTCGGCCCTCACTGATACACCGCAAAATGGACAAAATATTGTTCTGAGAAGTCCGAATATCCTCCATCCAGTTCCGTACACTGTTAGCCATACTCAACCTCATCCGGACTGAGGGAGATAAAGTAGGAAGGGAAGATGCTCGGCTTGGTGCTGAAGATGAACTGGGCTCACGTGCTGCCGCAGCCTCAGAACGTCCCGAAGACTTAACCTTTTCTCTCTATATAGGTCTCGGGTTCTTCGGTTTGTGATCCGGTCCATACTCAGGCACTCCGGCATCAACACACAAACTATGTATCAAATGGGGAACTATCAAACACCGGGCATAAACCTTCTGATTTGTAGCAATCTCATCAAATATAGCTTGACCAACATTGACATTCAACTTAAAGTTTAAGGCATATAACATGCCTAGGTCACCGATATGGAAATGTTTGAGGTTGTTCTTCGGCAACAACCTACTCTGTATAAAGCGACACTGGACCTTCCAGTCCGCGGACCAACTAGTCGTCACCAACTCCTTACGATCGCCGCCCGGCCTTAGTGTCCATGGAACATCCGGGCACACTTTTAAACGCACTCCTCCAAAGGATCCTGGCCAGCATCCTGCTTTCTCTTAATCTCCTCCTTGTAATCCAAACCCTCGAAAGGCGCCAACTTGTACTTTTCATTTATCACCTGTGGCGTAAAAGGTACCTTGACATTCCTAACCATTACAACGCCTGACTCCAAATTGGTTTCTGAACAATTGCTATAAAACTCACGAACCAACGTGTCATTGACCGGGGTACTTGGGATTATCATCAAGGCATCCCACTTCCTATCCTTTAACAACTTCACAAAAGCCGGATCAACCTTAGTGTCCATCACCGCCCTCTCTATCAACATGGTCCTCGATTGATATTGCTTCGTAAAAACCTCATAAGCCTTAGGATTTATGAAACGACGAGCTAAAGGGATAGAAGGCCTAGCAGTTTGCCTAACCGGTTAACCTCTCGTACTTGCCTCCTCCTGTCTAGGCACATTCTCAGCAGGTTCGACTCTAGATGGTTCACCACTTCGTTGACTCCTAGGAAATCTCACTAAAGGGACATTATCCTCTGTATCGGAACCAGATGTCGACTCATCTCTTAATGGGGCCCTAGTTTGAGCTTGTGTAGACCTAGGAGGGTTGTGTCTATCACCGATCCGAATCCCTTGAGTAGGAGGCACTACAGTAGGATCAACAACCTTCCGTTTCTTACTAGGCTCTTGAGCCACACCCTTACCAGCCCTCTTCTTAGAAGCCACTTCCTTACGCACCAATGTTGAAGCTTAGTCTAAACCAATCAAAATCCCAAACCAAAGCAAACAAACCACCCGTTTATCATCCAAACGGGATTTCAAATCAACAAACCAACACCAATACAATCACAAACCACCCATGCATCAACCACCATCATCACCACAGCAACAACACATCAAGAAACAAGAAACAAAACAGGGAAAAAAAAACAAATAAGGTGCAACTCACATAAAAGAGTCGAACCGAAGATCGAACTCCAAAAAACGTGAACTAATCCTTGAAAAGTTACTAGAAACTTACTAATGATGATGAAAAGATGATGATGATGCTGGAAAGGATCCCTAACAATGCAAATTCGATCCCAAAATCGAATTTTTCTTGGAAAAAGTCGGACCAAAATAGGGCACTGATTCGTCAGAATAGTGGATTGTTGGAGGATTTAAAGTAGAAAATCGAAAAGAAGGGGCTGAGAGGAGTCTATAGAACCTTGAATCGCTCAAAATAGTTCAGAAACGAGGATTTTAGGGCCAAAGAGCTTCAAAAGTCGGGTTTTTCGATTTGAAATCTTCGGGTGCAAATGAAGTTCAGGAGACGGATATATATATAGGATCAGGACTGAACGGGCGTCCAACTTAGTGGACGGGCGTTCACTGGAGATAGCAAGAACTGGACGGGCGTCCAATATATCAGACGCTCGTCCATCTTTCAAATTAGATACAGGATTGGAGGGAACATTACAGACGGGTGTCCACTTATAATGGACGGACGTCCAAGAAATGCATAGGGTAGACGGGCGTCCAGATCTCTGGACGGGAGTCCAAAGCAGAGATTATGCAAAAATTATAAAATTTCATACAATTCAAATTCATATTTGCATTTTCTCATTAAACTTAAATAAAACCTCAAAAATACAAATGAAAAACGACGAAATACATAAAATCACTAGAAAATAAGTAAAAACAATAGAAAATAGTGGGTTGCCTCCCACCGAGCACTTTTGTTTGACGTCGTTTGCTCGACGAAACAACCTAACAACGCTAGTCATCGTAAATTTCCGCCCAATCCACCACCCGGATAAGACGGCGGAGCATGTCAATCGCCGGAGGAAAATCATACTCGTCCTGCAAAGCCCAGTCCTCACCAGCTACATCGACACCCCGAAAATGCTCAGCTTGCAGCACTAACGCTAAATCTGTCAGCATCGGATCATTCAGGATTGTGTATGGACGTCCTAGAGCTGCCTCGTAACTCCCTCGTACTAAAGTCTCCACCTCCCGAAACTCGGGGAACAATAAGAACATAGGTGACAGTCCTGATGCAGGTACTAATATCAAAGTCTACGTGCAAAATGATAGTCCCTCCCGGTCCGTCATCTACAGTAATAAGTGGGATCCTCCTAAGGAAAGGTAACTCCTCGGTAGAACTCCGAAATCCATATCTAAAACACTGCTAAACTGACAGATACAAACAAAAGCTTAATAAGGCTAAAAACTTAAACAACTAAAGCAATAAAAAGTATAAAACAAAAGTAACTAATATTAAAAAGGGATATCTAGGATGCCCCCTAGTGGCGCTATTGGTTAATGTCGTTAGCTCGACACATTTTAAGGTCAGTCCGGGTCAGGCCATTTAACCTTTCTGCCAGCCACTACCTCATGTAAGCTCTGATCAGTAGTGTGGCTGCAGAAACAGCATCTAACACATGGGGTCAAGTTTCTGATTGCTTTCCAAACGCTTTTAATCCTCCCCATTGTAGACTTCTTCTTCCTCTGTCTTCTTTTCAATTGTCGCTCCCTTTCAAGTTCTTCCATGTCCCAACTACCAGCTAGAACTGCTTCTGATTGACCACTACTGTCATCTTCAGAAAATAAATCGGGCGAAAACTCGTCAAATTCATTGACTTCTGGAGTACCACACCCGAGGATATCGAGGAGTCGAACAATCAAAGGCTTTTCATTTGCTTGACCAATGTAATGCTTGCACCTTTGACCATTCACTCGAAATGGTTGGTCACCATAACCTCGTAGTTCTAGAACACCTCCAGGAATGATTTGGAGAATCTCAAAGGGACCGGACCATCGTGTCCTCAGCTTACCAGGGAACAGATGTAACCTGGAATTGTATAATAAAACTTGTTCCCCAACTTGGAATTCTCTCTTCTTGATTTTGGCGTCGTGAAGGAGTTTTGTCTTTTCCTTACTTATCCTGGCACTTTCGTAAGCCTGAAGTCTAAATTCGTCTAACTCATGCAACTGTTGCAATCGATGTTGTCCACAAGATTGGGTATCGAAGTTTAAAAACTTCGTGGCCCAATACGCTCTATGCTCTAACTCGACTGGTAAGTGGCATGGTTTACCATAAACCATTTGATAGGGTGATGTACCCATGGGGGTCTTATAGGCAGTTCGATATGCCCACAGTACATCATCCAACTTTAGACTCCAGTCTTTTCTATGAATGTTAACTGTTTTCTCCAGGATCTTCTTTAAACTTTGGTTGCTTCTTTCAACCTGACCACTAGTCATAGGATGATATGGTGTACCAGTTTTGTGCCGGACACCATATTTCTCAAGCACTTTTCCAGGGGTCGGTTGCAAAAATGTGTCCCTTCATCACTAATCAAGGCGCGCGGACACCCGAATCTCACGAAGATGTTTTTCCTTAAAAACTTCATGACCGTCTTATGATCATTGTGAGTCGTGGCTTGAGCCTCCACCCATTTCGATACGTAATCTACGCAGACTAAGATGTACTTATTTCCACAAGATGATGGGAATGGTCCCATAAAATCGATACCCCATACATCAAAGACTTCGCATTCTAGGATGGGTTTCAATGGCATGTCGAAACGCCTTGTTAAAGTTCCGGTTCTTTGACATCTATCACAAGCTTTACAGAAAGTTTCTGTGTCTTTAAAGATCGTGGGCCAATAGAAACCAGATTGAAAGATCTTAGCAACGGTTTTCCAAGGACCAAAGTGACCGCCAGTGGGTCCACTGTGGCATTGCTCAATAATATCGCGCTGCTCAGATTCTGGAACACATCTTCTAAGCAGACCATCTTTACAGATCTTAAACAGATAAGGTTCATCCCAAATGAAAGATTTCAAATCAGAGAAGAACTTTTTCTTCTCCTGATAGGACAATTCTGGAGCAAGATATTGGGAATGAAGGTAGTTTACGATGGAAGAATACCAAGGAACATCTGGGGCGCAGCCATCGATAAGCATAATGATTTCTAGAGGAAAGTAACGATTTATATCATCTGGATCATCCTTTTCCTCACTTAACATTCTCGAAACATGATCCGCCACGACGTTTTCACTGCCCTTTTTGTCTTCAATTTGAACGTCAAACTCTTGTAGGGTCAGTATCCAACGCAGTAGGCGCGGTTTGGCCTCTTTCTTCGTCATCAGATATCGCAAAGCAGCGTGATCAGTCCACACAATCACTTGAGCTCCTAACAAGTAACTACGAAACTAGTCCATAGCAAAGACTACGGCCAATAATTCCTTTTCAGTAGTAGTATAGTTAACTTGAGAAGGATTCAATGTGTGACTGGAGTAATAGATTGGCTGGAATTTCCCTTTGATTCTTTGTCCTAAAACAGCACCAACTGCATAGTTTGAGGCGTCGCACATAAGCTCGAAAGGTAGATTCCAGTCAGGCGATATAAGAATTGGAGCAGAGATTAAACGGTTTTTAAGCTCCTCAAACGCCTGCTTGCAGTTTTCATCAAAATCGAACTCAACGTCTTCCTTAAGTAAAGTAGACAGGGGCTTGGCTATCTTGGAGAAGTCTTGAATGAATCTTCTGTAGAAACCGACATGTCCAAGAAAGCCTCTCACTTCACGCACATTCTTCGGATGACTCATCTTTTCGATGGCTTCTACTTTTGCCCTGTCAATTTCTATTCCTTTGGCACTAATCTTGTAGCCAAGAACTATTCCCTCATCAACCATGAAATGACATTTTTCCCAATTGAGTACTAAGTTCTTTTCCACACATCTGGATAACACTTGATCTAGATTGTCAAGACAGTCGTCGAAGGACTGACCAAAGACCGAAAAATCGTCCATAAAGATTTCCATACACTTTTCTACTAGCCCGTCAATGATAGCCAGCATACATCTTTGAAATGTAGCTGGGGCATTGCAGAGACCAAATGGCATTCGCCTATAAGCGAATGTACCATAGGGACAAGTGAATGTGGTCTTCTCTTGGTCCACAGGATCTATAGGTATCTGAAAATATCCTGAATATCCATCCAGGAAACAGTAGAATGCGTGTCCCGCCAGACGCTCAAGCATCTGATCAATGAACGGAAGGGGAAAGTGATCTTTCATGGTTACTTCATTGAGCTTTCTATAATCGATGCAGACTCTGTAACCAGTGACAAGTCTCAACGCTATTTCCTCTCCCTTCTCATTCTTCTCAATCGTAATCCCACCTTTCTTGGGAACTACTTGAGTCGGGGAAACCCATTCACTATCAGCGATGGCATAAATGATTCCCATGTCCAGAAGTTTGATGATTTCTTTCTTAACTACTTTTTGCATATGAGGGTTGAGCCTCCTCTCTGGGGTGTCTGACACACTTCGCACCCTCATTTGTCTTGATCTTGTGCATACAGATGTCCGGAGATATCCTTCTGATATCTCCTACTTGCCATCCAAAGGCTTTCTCATTTTTCCTCAAGACGTTGATTAATTTCATTTCCTCTAAACGAGACAACTTGGCAGATATAATCAAAGGAAGCTTGTCACCTTCTCTTATAAACACATACTTCAGATGTTTAGGCAACGGCTTCAACACCAAATCTGTAAGGGGGTCTTCTAAACTTGATTTAAGATCTCAACCTTTCAACTCAACATCACTGAGTTTACTTAGTGGTCCCACCGCCAAAGCTTCTACTTTCAACAACTCATCCTCAAAATCAGCTTCTAACTGATCTAGATTGACCGCACCATGATTATTCAAATTATCAACCAGTCGCTCATATTCAGTTGCAACAGCCATGACTTGCTTTTCCATGAAATCATCGAAGTCATCAGACATATCCTCAATGGAAAAGCCGGTTGGAGGACCAGAGGGTACTTGAATGGATCTGGAGACATTATAGCTTACTTCTTGATCACCAACTCGTATTGTCACTCGCCCACCATCGCAGTCAATGAGGGCTCTAGCTGTAGACAAAAAAGGTCTTCCAAGTATCAGGGGGACATTTTCATCCTTTTCAATGTCTAGGACGTACCAGTCAACGGGAAAGGTAAATCTATCAATTTGAACTAGTACGTCTTTCAAGATTCCCGCTGCTTTCTTAAAAGATCTATCAGCGAATTGCAAATTCATGGTAGTGGGTTCTAGAAGATCAATTAAACCCAGCTGTTTGCACACAGACAATGGCATGAGGCTTATAGATGCACCCAGGTCACACAAAGAGTTAGGGAAGACCAGGCCTCCCATTAACACTGTAAGCACGAACTTTCCGGGGTCACCTCTCTTGGTTGGTAAGTCTTCATAATTGATCATTGAACAATCCTCACCAATCAGCCTCTCCATGTCTGACAACTTCCGTTTTGAAGAAACAACATCCTTGATGAATTTTGTATACTTAGGCATTTCAACCAAGACCTCTGATAATGGAAGATTCACCTGAGTATTTTTCAAGAGATTCAGCACTTTTTCATACTTCTTATCTTCACTCAAAGGGATGTTGCTCTTTCTTGGTGGAAATGGAAGCTTTTTCAGATCACTCTCAGAAAAGACTTTCTTCGAAGATGCACTGACAGCTTTGTCTTCCAGATCCTTCCACCGAACAGCTTTTTCAATCTTGTTATTAGTCAGAGGATCAGCCTCCTGACTTCCACTTGATTCTTCACTCCTCAGGGGATCAGCCACCTGAGGACTTCCGGCTTTTTCACCTCTCAGGGGATCAGCCACCTGAGTTTTCTCTTGCAACAGAGGGGGGTGTAGGTGCTCAGCTTCCCCTCCTGCCCTATCTCTAGCAGGAGGGGCTAGTGGTTTCCCTGGTGGGAAGGACCACTAACTTGAGTACCGCTTCTTAAATTCATTGTACTGGCCTCCTCTCTACCGTATGGAATTGATGGTACGAGGTCAGTACATTGGCCATTGTTCAAGTCGGCTAGAGCAGCGTGACCGCCCTTTGGATTTTTCTCGGTGGCGGGCGGTTGCCCTGGGGGTCTTGAAGCTAACTGCTCAGCCAGTTGCCCAATTTGTCTCTCAAGGTTCTTATTTGTACTCATCAGGAGTTGGATACTTTTATTTTTCTCCTCCAATTTAGCTTCAAGAATGTTAGATTGGGAGGGGCCTTGAGAGTTTTGGAAATTTTGAGAATAGGGCTGGTTGGGCCAACTTAGGACAGCAGGATTAGAATTGGCGGGCCAATTCTGATTGAACCTTTGATTAGAATTGGAAAAATTATTATTTTGGTTCTGAGGAAAACCAAGGTTTCGATTTTGATTCTGATTGAAATTAGAATTCGGATTGAAACTTGAAGATTGATTGAACCCTTGGTTTTGGAGATTATTCTAGCCAGAAAATTAATTAAACCTTTGATTGTTCTGGCCATAGAATGCATTTACTTCAGCATTCTGTCCGTTCATAGGACAGAATCTAGATGTGTCCCCCATATTGTCACAGTTTTGACATGTGACATGATTATACTGTCCATAATCATGAACAACATTCACTTGATAAGGTGCAGGGGGATTGAATTGACACTGGCCAATCATGTGGCCAGTCTGACAGCAGCTCTCACAATACAGAACCTGAGGGTTCTATGGAAGTAAGAAGTTTGATTCATCTGATTCGAAACTTGAGAAGTTGCCATCTGCTTCTGCAGCATGGCGATCAAACTTTGCATGTTTACCTCCTCGACCTTGGGAAGCGGAGGAGGTGCTTGAATTGCTTGATAAGAGGGGGCATAGTTATATTTGGCAATGTCCTCGAACAGTGCCCACCCCTCATCAGGCGTTTTCTTCAAAAACGCCCCACCAGATGAACTATTGACCATGCCTTTTGTAAGCTCGGTCAATCCACTAAAGAAAGTGTTGACTTGCCTTTCCAGTGGCAAGCCATGGTGGGGACACTTTCTAAGCAGAGACTTGAATCTTTTCCAACACTCGAAAAAGGATTCATTCTCTTTCTGGTAGAAAGTGAATATCTCATTAAACATTGGGCCGTTTTTGAAGGTGGGAAGTATTGACTCAAGAACTCTTTTTCGAGTTCAGCCCAAGTATTTATAGATTCAGCAGGGAGAGAGCTATACCACTCCTTAGCTTCTCCCTTCAATGAAAATGGAAAGAGTTTCGGTTTAATGGCGTCCTCACTTACTCCTTGGATGCGTGTGGTGCCGCATATCTCCAAGAATGTATGCAAGTGAGTGTGTGGATTTTCGGACCGAAACCCGTGGAAAATTGATGCATCCGCATCATCGAATGAGGCCGGGCTTTAGCTCGAAGGTCGAGCATTAATGGCCGGTAGGATGATAGCCGGGTTGAGCGTGATTGCGCCGGACATGGCGTAGTCCGCGCAACGTACGTCTATCATTAGCAGCCATTATTTCAAAATCTGTGATTTCCTCAGCAAACTGATCCTCGAGATCTTGCTCGGCTCTGTCTGCCAGAACCGCAGAACGGAAAAACCGCCTGTTTGGCCAGACTACGGTTCGCTCGGGGTCAGGGGTGTATAGTAACGGTCCCTTTTGACTCAGAGTTTGCATAAACCGGACCAACAACAAGTGAAAGAAAACTAAAAACTAAGAAATTAAAAGCCTAAACTAAAAATTAAAGCCTAATAAAAGAAAAGAAAAGAAAAGAAGAAAAAGAAACAAAATTATTGAAGAAAAGAGGGACCAGACGGACGTCCAAAGGTTTGGACGGGCGTCCGGATGGAATTTAGACTGGACGGGTGTTTGGCGGTCCAAACGTTCGTCTGTAGGGCAGAAGACTTGGACGGGCGTCCGAAACCTATGGACGCTCGTCTAAGTGAGCAAAAACGGTTCAGGACTGAAAATTTTCCAGCAAACGGGCGTCCAAATGTCCAGACGCCCGTTTGGAAGCGGGAAAACAAGAACAGAGCAGAAAAGATAGCAAAAAAGAAGGGGAAAGAAGAAAGACAGAAACAGAAAGAGGAAACAGATAGAAAGGAAAAACTAATCACAAGGGAACTACAAAAAGAAGACCTTAAACCCTAAACTAAAACCCTAATTACCTAATTAAAAATCTACCTAAAACATGAACAAAAACGATTAAACACAAAAAAAAACAAAAACTAGGCAACCGTCCGGGTCCCCGGCAACGGCGCCAAAAACTTGTCACGAATTTTATTTAAGCAAAACAAACAAGTAATAAAAATAATCCGATATACCTCAAGTGCAAGGATCGTAGTAAAGAGGTTAATACCGGGTCGATCTTACGGGGAACTGGCGATTGTTAATCCTAGTTTTTGTCTAACTAACTATGTCACGAAAACTAACCTAAACAGCAAATAAAACTAAACGAGACTGAAAGTAAAGATAACACGAATGTAAAGCTGGACAGAAGAATGAATCTAAAGCCAGGGAAGATACGGGTTGCGAACAATTTAAACTACAACTAAACCTAAGATGCAATAAGAAGATTTGACTAAACTAAACAACTCAAGTTTTAAGGGATTAAATTCAAATTATAACGAACAAACGAGCGATTGATCCACCTATCCTAACAAGTATCAACTCCTATCTCGATTATATTGTGTTTTCTAACCAAGTTGTGATTTCACCTTGTCTAAAACATGAACCCTAATTTCTTAGATAGTTCACCTATTAATCTATATCTTTCGATTTAAAGATTAACGACTTTACTAATTAAAGGTGTAAACTTTAACGTTTGTAACCTAGAAATCTAACCTATTAACTCTCGTTATATAGATTAAACATCTATTCCTTATCACGATGATCTAATGTTTATATGACTTTCATCAACATAAAACAATCAAACATGCACATCTTTCGATATAATTGCAATGAACAATATAAAACATGATAAAGGAAATAACTTTAGATAAAAACTCACAATATAATCGAATAAACGGAATCAAAACGTGTTGGATAGGCTTCACAATGCTCGTTTGATGAAGGCTTAGCCTCTAAACATCCTCTTGCAACTTGAAATTGTAGAAGAAAAGTACATAAAAACTACTAATTTTAATCTAGAATTTGAATCATAAAAACTGGAATAAAAAGTGTAAAAACGCAGCCTAAAGCCGCCCCTAGGTTTAGGGTTTTGAGTAATGAGTATATGGTATCATTCATGTGGAAAAACAACAAGTATTTATAGGAAACAAAGTCGGTTTGGGCAAAGTCGGCGTATGGACGCCCGTACGGAATTGTGAACGCCCGTCCGGATGGGCTTGAAACTTTCGTATTGAAATTCGACATACGGACGCTCGTTTGAATGCCTTGGACGCTCGTTCACTAAACTTGGAAAAACTATGTATTGATTTCATCAGGCCGGACGCCCGTTTGATCTTCAGACGCCCGTCCACTATGGACGGGACTTGGACGCTCGTCCAGGATTGACTTAATCTTGATTTTTCCATACTTATCTCTTTTTCTTCAATCCAAATCATCATTATCTCTTCTATCATCAATGTAATTCGACTCTTATCTCTTTTTGATCATCATTTGAGCATCAAACATATACCTATAACACATTAAAACATCGCAAAACGTAATATCATCCAAATAATCATAAAATCAATATTAAAACACCAAAATTAACCTATTTTGCGAATAACTCATTAAAAACCTCATTTACTCAATAATTCCATTAAACACTCGTTTCTTATGCAAATTATACAAATATGAGGGAAATTATCATAAAATATATCACTATAAATCGTATAAATTCACCCTTAACACCAAGCCTACGAGAGTGCCAGGATAAGTAAGGATAAGATGAAACTCCTTCATGATGCCAAAATCAAGAAGCGAGAGTTTCAAGTGGGGGAGCAAGTTTTATTGTACAATTCCAGGTTACATCTGTTTCCTGGAAAGTTGAGGACACATTGGTCCGGCCCCTTTGAAATTCTACAAATCATTCCTGGAGGTGTTTTATAACTAAGAGGTCATGGTGACCGGCCGTTCAGAGTGAATGGTCAAAGGTGTAAGCATTATATCGGTCAAACCAAAGAGAAGCCTTTGATTGTTCACTTCCTCGACATCCTCGGGTATGGTACTCCTGAAGTCAATGAGTTTGATGAGTTTTCGCCCGATTTGTTTTTTGAGGATGACGGCAGTGGTCCAGTAGAGGAAGTTCTGGCTGGTAGTTGGGATATGGAAGAGCTTGAAAGGGAGAGCTTGTTGAAGAAAAGACGAGAGAAAGAAGAAGTCTACAATGGGGAGGATTAAAAGCGTTTGGAAAGCGATCAGAAACTTGACCCCATGTGTTAGATGCTGTTTTTGCAGCCACACTACTGATCAGAGCTTACACGATGTAGTGGCTGGGAGAAAGGTTAAGTGGCCTGATCCAGGCTGAATTGAAAGATTGTCGAGCTAACGACATAAACCAAAGCGCCACTACGAGGCATCCTAGATATCCTTTTCTATTTTAGTTACTTTCGTTTTTGTTCTTTTCTTTGATTCATTTATTTTAAGCCTAATTAGGTTTTTGTTTGAATATGCCTCAGTTTAGCTTTGTTTTTAAAATGGATTACGGAGTTCTACCGCACGAGTTCCCATAAATTAGTAGGATTCCACTTATCACTTTAGATGACGGACCTGGAGGGACGATCATTCTGGATGTAGATTATGACATTAGCACCCGCATCAGGACCGTTACCTATGTTATCATTGTCCCCCAAGCTATGGGAGGTGGAGAGTTTTGTACAGAGGACCTGTAGAGCGCTTTAGGACGACCGTACACAATCCTTAATGACCCGATGCTGACTGACTTGATGCTAGTGCTGCGTGCCGCACATTTCAGGGGAGTGGATATTGTTGGAGAGGACTGGGCTTTACAGGATGAGTACGATTTTCCTCCCGCGATTGATAGGCTCCGTCGTCTGATCCGGATTGTGGATTGGGCGGAGATTTATGAGGACTAGCTTCATTAGGGTTTTTGTCGAGCAACCGACGTTAAACAAAAGCGCTCGGTGGGAGGCAACCCACTATTTTCTATTTGTTCTTATTCATTTTTGAGTTTTTGTATTTGTTTTATGTTGAAATAAAAGGTTAAAATTGGAATTAATGAAAAATTTTATGTCTTTGCTTGATTTTTGCCTTTGGACGTGCGTCCATCCTTTAGAACGCCCGTCTGACCTTTGTTGTCCTTGGACGAGCGTCCACCCTTCCTGAACGCCCGTCTGCTAATTTCCCTCCAACTCTGTTCTCTTTTTGAAAAGTTGGACGAGCGTTTGAATATCTGGACGCCCGTCCAGTTCATACTCAACCCAGTGGACGTCCGTCCATGTAACTGAACGTTCGTCCAACCCTGCATCTATATATACCCCTGCTTCCAAACTTCATTCGAATCAGAAGGTTTCAAATTGCAAGCCCGACTTTTGAGCCCCCTTTCCCCTAAAATCCTTGATTCTAAACCATTTTTGGCGATTCAACGTCCTACAAACAGCTCCCAATCCTCTCTTTTCGATTCTTAAACCTAAATCCTCCAACAAACAACCGTTATTTCAATTCAGTGACCTAGCTTGCGTGAGTCTTTTGGAGAAAAATCCAATCTTTGGGTTCGCTTTTTGCACTGTTAGGGCTCCTAATCATCATCATCATCATCCCTTCAACGTACTTGGTAAGATTTTATAAACTTTTCTTAGATTATTTCACGTTTTTTTTAGTTCGATCTTCGAGTCGACTCTTTTACATGAAATTCACCTTATTGGTTTTTTCTTCTTGTTTTGTTTATCTTTCTTCCTTTGTTGGTGATCTGGGATGGTAATGGATGATAATGGATGGGTTGCATTGTGGTTTTGATGTTGGTTTGGTGTTGAATTGTTTGGGAAATCCCGTTTTGACGATAAACGGGTGGTTTTGAATTGGATTGTGGTTTGGGATTGTTGTTTGTTTAGCCTGAGTTTACAATGGTACGTAAAGAGGTACATAAGAGGGATGGTAAACAGATTGCTAAGGAACCGAGTAAAAAGAAAAAGGTCGTAGATCCTACCTTAGTTAAACCTAACCAAGGTGTTCATATAAGAGAACGTCTTCCTAGAGCTGCTCAAGGTCAGTCTGAGTCTAGGTCAGACACTGATGATGATGTACCCCTAGTGAGACTGCCTAGGGTTGAAGGGAGTGGAGACGCACCTAGGTTTAGAGCTGAGCAAGCCGAAGAAGAAACTGAGAAAAGGGAGCCAACTAGACGAAATGTTCGGGCCCCTATCCCTATTCCATTGGCTCGTAGGTTCATTAATCCTAAGGCTTTCGAGGTGTATAATAAGCATTATGTTACGAGGACTATGTTGATCGAGAGAGCCATTCTAGAGATGAAGGTTGACCCCTCTTTTGTGAAACTGCTTACGGATAGGAAGTGGGGAGCATTGTTGAGGACTCCGAGGACTCCAGTCAATGCTACGTTAGTCCGAGAGTTTTATGCAAATTGTTCGGAAATGAATTTGGAAACCGGAGTTGTTATGGTTAGAGGAGTAAAGGTGCCGTTTACGCCTAAGGTTATTAATGATAAATATCAGTTGGCATCTTTTGAGGGGTTAGACTATAAAGAAGCGATCAAAGCGAAGCAGGATGCCGGTGAGGATCCATTGGAGGAACTGAGATTAAAAGTGTGCCCGGAGGTACCGTGGACACTTAGACCGGGCGGGGATAGGAAAGAATTGGTCACGACGAGTTGGACGGAAGATTGGAAAGTCCAATGTCGCTTTATTCAGAATAGGTTGTTACCTAAGAACAACCTTACCCACTTTCACATTGGCGATTTAGGGATGCTTTATGCCTTGAACTATAAGTTGAATGTAGATGTTGGACATGCAATTTTTGATAAGATTGCGATGAATCAGAAGACATATGCTAGGTGTTTGATTTGCCCCCATATGATCTACAGTTTATGCATTGATGCTGGAGTTGCCGAGTATAAGACGGATCACAAGCCTAAGAATCCGCGGTACCTACAGCGTGAGAAAGTGAAGTCTACAGGTCAGTCTGAGGATGAGGCAGCACATGAGCCCGGTTCATCTTCGGCACCGCCTCCGGTATCTTCCCTTCCTTCTCTCTCTCCCTCAGTCCGGATGAGGTTGAGCATGGCTAATAGTTTAAGGAACTGGTTGGAAGACATCAGAACGACACAGAACAACGTCCTGACTATTCTAAAGTGTATGAGTGAGAACCGTCCTCCGAGGGACCGGGGCATCTTCACCCCAAGCACTATAGATTACGTTTATTCTGACGAGATTGAGCAGGCCATTGCGGATGTTATTCAGGATCCGTCGTCTTCTGATGAGGAGCAGACTGGACCCTCTACTGACACTCCTACGGGTGGAGCACCTCCTGCTGGTGATTCTTCAGCGCCGGGGCAGCCTTGACATTCTGATTCTATCTTTTGTTTTTTTTATCCTTGATGATTTGATTGTACTTGATATCACACTTTTCCTTACTTGATTCATTGCACTTTTTATGTTAGCTACTGTCGGTTCTCGTTGCTTATCTTTTATCGATGAATCATGTAAGCCTTAAGGCAATTCGTACTTACAATTGTTTTTGGATGTGGATGTTTGACATTGCTATGATTTTTACTTTCTTTTGATTTGATTCAATTTTACCTTATCCTTATCGTATCTTTCATTTTTGAGATACGATATAATCCCCATTTTACCCGAGATTTTTCCGCATTTGTCGAGTAGTGCAGGCATATTTCTAGCTGTTTTGTCGAGCTAGCTTTACATCGTGCTGACACAAGTTATATACGCCATTGAGAGCGATGGCCTTTTCATGCTCTGATGATGATGATAACAAGTAATAAAATAAAACCGATGATGATGGCCTTTTCATGCTCCGGTTTCAGACACTGATGATGATGGCCTTTTCATGCTCCGGTTTTATGCAAAGCAAAAGATAACAAGTAATAAAATAAAACCGATGTCAGCCCCAAGTGCGAAGGCTCGCAGCCATAGTGGTGAAACCGGATCGTATCCGCAGGGACTTGTACGAAAAAGAGTCTTTGCCTTCGATTTCTTTCTTAAAATTGATGATTATGATCTCGGATTTTCAATTAACAAACTAAGGTAGCAAACGTGAAAAGAAAGACGATACGTGAAAATTTGTTTAAAGAAAGATTAAAACAACTAGAACACACCGTTGATCCACCACCCCACCGAAAATAACAAGAAAGACACATATTCATTCGTAAGTTCTTGGATTATTATCTCGCTAAAGAGGCATTTTCCCTTTCGGTTCATCGCCTTTTAATTAGTTCACCACTCTCGGTACAACTAAAGCATTTACGGATCAAAGATATGGATATAAATCCTAATCTAATAACATTCACCCTCAACTTACGTATGTTGGAAGAATATTATCATTCTCCTTCACGGTAATCTACGAATTTATCAACTATCGTATCTAAATTCGATTAGCATGCAACATAAGTATAGATCATACGAATTTCACATAAACAATTCAAACATGAAGGAAGAACAAGAAACTCACTAGAACAAATGAAAACGAAATCCTTGTTTATTCCGGTGATGGTGGCTTCACAACGGTGGTTCTAGCCTCGAGACCTTAGCCGCTCATCTTTAGATTACAATTGTAGCGTTAGAGTCGTATTCCCCGGAAATAACAACTCCTCTACAACAACGAGCCTCCCGTAATCTTTCCAAGCATCATAACGGTGCTTATATTACAACATTACATCGCATTATTCCGGCAGAGTGCCGTTCACAGCATTTATTTAACTATATAACAACAAAAGAGACGATAGAGACCTATATAAGAGAGATATAAAGATAGGTGCAACTCCCCAAGCTTGCAATGAGCTTCTATTTATAGGCCATACCACAAGGCCGGCGCGTGCCGGAGCACCACCGGCACGTGCCGGCTAAATAGTATATATTCTCTTGTTGTCAGACCCACGTGCCAGTGTCAGAGATATTTCTGCAAGATCCGGTCTTCTCCGGCGCGTGCCGGCCATGCAACATATCAGATGTTCGTAGAAACCTATCTCGAGCTGTAGACCTCAGATTGACATGATTTAATATTCGTTGGAAAGCTCTCTTGAAGATCTACAACTTTCATCAAGGACTTGTTCTCTGAAAATGCCTCTAAGTTAGGTCAAATGTCCGTTGAAGATGAGTTACGGTATAAATGCTAAGGACAGTTGATCCGTTCAAAGTTGTTAGATTTTTGGCATAATCTTTTATCCCTTAAAAGATATGATTTAGGCCCCAAAACATGTCCTCTCTTGAGATCTCGATAAACGTATAATCCTTCAAAAAGAGCAACAAAACACCAAACGTAAATCTGACACTAAAACCCTTATTTATATCGTTTTTATAACTTATGCATTTAATTATAACTAACTATGATTTTTATAAGTTTTCAATGCATTTATATGAAATTATACTAAAATATCATAAAAAATAATAATAAAAAGTCTTATAATATAATCATATTTTTGTCATACATCAACTACTCCCCACTTAGCTTTTGGTCGTCCTCGAGCAAAATAAGCGATAATATATAAAAACTATAATAAAAATGATATACTTGGGAGATTAACTTTCAAGTTAGCAAAATATCATTTCAATATTATAAATATATTAAACATATCTTTCTTAGAATTAAACAAGATAAAAAGTGTATATAACATAGATAAATTATTTATCAAATATCATTTAAATGAAATTTTACATAATTTACTTAGTAAATATAATAAAAATTAAAATTATTCTCTAATCTTAACTAGTATGAAATGATTGGAATCAAGGACTTAGTATAACGATCAGGATCTGGGTGTTTGATCAAAAGGAAAAATAAAGAATTATCAAAAGAAGAAGATAAGTCGTACGTACTTAACTTTCATCTCAAAACCTTTTTTTTATCAAATTACAACCCAATATTATTTATTATTTTTTCAATCGTCGCGTCTCAAAAGTATAACACTCTCCCCAAACTTTAGAGGCAGTCACCCTGAGATCACTCAAACCCATACTGTCCAAGGTAAACCACACTCCCCAATTGGGGCAGTATCCAAATGGACTCGAGGTGATTTGTGTTTTTTTTTTTTTTTTTTTTTTTTTCCATAGAATACTAACATATCCGAACTCATTGCCAGAATCGACTATCTTGCAAGCGTCATGAGGTGAGGTCAAATATATTAGCACCTGTCTAACTTTATTATGCCAAAAATCGTCATCCCTGGTCTGATTCCATATTCATACTTATTTCGAAAAGAAAATTATTCTAACATTTCATTATAAATATAAGCATATCTGTCTAATTTCAAATCAACAATACTCAATAATACTTATGTATAGTTACATATACTTAAAATCTTATTAAAATCTAAAATTGACATATATAATATAATCATAATACATCTAATCTATTTTACTTACTAAAACTTATTCTATCAAAATATATTAAATTTATTATATTAATTATATACTATCTTATTTCTACTTAGGAAAAATAAAACTAAGTGTTAAGCAATCAATATATTTATTTTAATTATAGCGTTAATTTTTAATATTTTCAAAATTTTATAACTTACTCTACTCCCCACTTACGAATTGAC
This sequence comes from Gentiana straminea, assembly GCA_036785695.1. Taxonomy (NCBI): domain Eukaryota; kingdom Viridiplantae; phylum Streptophyta; class Magnoliopsida; order Gentianales; family Gentianaceae; genus Gentiana; species Gentiana straminea. Next base: position 1,006,724 of record JAVUPR010000060.1, read on the forward strand.
ATCGACCTCGATGAATAATGAGTGGAATATAGTAGTTATAAAATGAAAATATGCACATAATATATATATATATATATATATATATATATATATATATATATATATATATATATATATATATATATATATATAAATAGTATAAACGTTTAAAAACAAGACAACATATAAAACCCTCCCCCACACTTAAGTTACATGATGTCCTCAGCATGTGCAGAATAAGAAAACTTAGCTGGTTGTAATTCGAAGGTGGCAATTCTGGAAGTGGTCGCGAATCAGATCCAGAAATGCTTGATGAAAACAGTAGACTGTGGACCATCCACCGGTAAACTGATTTATCTAAAAGTTCACAATTGCTATCGCAAATATCCTGCACACCATGGAAAACAAGACGTACCTCGGGGATAGGGGCACAAAAATGATAGACAAGGCAATATCATGGAACAAAAACAGAAATAATGAAATGAAGTGAGTCTTTTATACCCAGATCCTCAAGGGTTTTGTCTAAACGTTATAACAACCTAAGTCCAAGAAATGAAGCATTTGAATTTTATCTTTGTTTTACATCGGGATTTTCGGATAACCACCAAATCGTTCCCTTTAAATGATATTCAAACATTCATCATGAGACTTAGTTGTGCTTAGTGTTAATCTTCCATACAGATTCTACATTTCATTAAGACTAGTCTTTATCCAAATTATTATTATTATTATTATTAACGGGCTGCCTCCCGGTAGCGCTTTTGGTTAACGTCGTTTGCTCGACTAATAAAAACACACAAGCAACTATTTAATTTCACATAGTTTTATTAAGGCGGGGTTGCCTCCCCCAAGCGCTTTTGTTTTATGTCGTTGGCTCGACAACCCAAAAATTTTCAACCCGGGTCGGCCATTGAAGCCTCTCTCCGGACTCATTCTTGATTTCCTCGGGGTTAATAGTATGGATCCCACAAAAACAAAGTCTCGCCAATGTATTGGCCATATCGATAAACTTCGTATCCACTTTGTTCCCGTGGTTCTTCTCTTTTTCTTTTTAGGTTTTAGTTCCACAAGCCGAGGTTTATCATCATAAATCACAACATCTTCAAAGAATTCACAGAGACGTAAATCATCGGGTGCCGAAAAATCGGAGCTAGCTTGACTAGGGATGTCGTTCAGATGGAAAACCACCGGTCGTTCCTTTTGTTGACCAATATAGTGTTTCAACCGATGACCATTCACTCGAATAACTCGCCCGTTTATTTTTTTCAATTCGACTGCTCCACTAGGGAAAACCTGAGAGATTTGAAAGGGGCCAGACCAACGGCTGCGTAGCTTACCAGGAAACAGATGTAACCTGGTATTATATAATAAAACCCATTCGCCCGCTTTGAATTCTCTATTCTTGATTTTCTTGTCGTGAAGCAATTTAGTCCTCTCCTTACTGATTCTCGAGCTCTCGTAGGCCTGGAGTCTGAACTCATCAAGCTCCTGCAACTGCAACAATCGCTTTTCTCTACATAATTGACTATCAAAATTCAAGAATTTAATAGCCCAGAACGCTTTGTGCTCAAGCTCGATTGGCAGGTGGCAGGCCTTACCATAAACCATCTGAAACGGAGACGTGCCAATAGGAGTTTTGAAAGCTGTCCTGTAAGCCCAGAGCACATCATCCAGTTTCTGACTCCAGTCCGTCCTATGAGAATTCACCGTCTTCTCAAGAATGCTTTTCAAGCTTCGGTTACTTACTTCAACTTGTCCACTCGTCGAGGGTGATAGGGGTAGCAGCTTTGTGTTTTACCCCATATCGTTCTAAAATCTTTTCTAATGGAGTATTGCGAAGTGAGTTCCCTCGTCACCGATGAGAGCTCGTGGACGACCAAACCGTGTAAAAATATTTTTCCTCAGAAAGTTCTTGACCACCTTGTGGTCGTTCCGCGGTGTTGCTATCGCTTCCACCCACTTTGACACGTAGTCGACGCAGACTAGAATGTACTTGTTCCCATACGAGGATGGGAATGGTCCCATGAAGTCAATACCCCATACGTCGAAAACCTCGCATTCTTGGATAGGATGGAGAGGCATGTCCATTCGCCGAGAAAGTTTACCGGTGCGCTGGCACCGGTCACACCCTTTTACAAAGCTCTCTGTATCCTTAAAGATTGTTGGCCAGTAGAAGCCGGACTGAAAAATCTTCGCAGCAGTCTTCCCAGCTCCATAATGACCTCCCACAGGTCCGCCATGGCATTGCTCCATAATGTCCCTCTGCTCGATCTCAGGGACACACCTACGGAGTAATCCATCCTTGCAACGCTTGAAGAGAATTGGATCGTCCCACACATAATAGTTCAAATCCGAAAAGAATTTCTTCTTTTGCTGATATGTCAGGTCAGGGTCCAGATATCTGCCGCTCAAGAAGTTTGCAAAGGGTGCAAACCAAGGAGATTTTTTTCCCGCACGGGCGGGGAGCAACCTCGCACACATCAAATGTCATGAGTTGCTCGGTTGGAAAATCAATTCCAATCTCATCCGACTCTACTTGAGGATCATCGGTCAACCGAGACATATGGTCGCCTACCACATTCTCGCTACCCTTCTTGTCCCGGATATGAACATCAAACTCTTGTAAAATTAAGATCCATCTCAACAAACGAGGCTTGGCATCGGCCTTGTTTAACGGATATTTCAATGCGAATGGTCGTCCGGACCGTAACTTCCGACCCAAGCAAGTAGCTTCTAAATTTATTCATGGCAAAAACTACGCCAACAACTCCTTCTCGGTTGTTGCATAATTTACTTGTCTTTGGGTTTAAAGTGTGACTAGCGTAGTAGATGGGTTTGAACCGCCGTCCATTCTCTGACCTAGCACCGCACCGACTGCATAATTAGAGGCATCACACATAAGCTCGAAGGGAGCTTTCCAGTCGGGTGCTATAAGAATTGGCGAGGTAACCAACTTGTCTTTTAATTCTTTAAACGCTCTTTCACACTCAGGAGTGAAAACAAATTTCACATCTTCTCTTAAGAGAGTTGACAAAGGCTTGGCTATCTTAGAAAAGTCTTTTATGAACCGCCGATAAAAGCCGACATGACCCAGGAAACCTCTCACTTCTCTTACATTTTTGGGGTATGTCATTTTTTCAATAACTTCTACCTTTGCTTTGTCGACCTCAATACCTTCTTTGGACACCTTGTGTCCTAGAACAATTCCCTCTTCCACCATCAGGTGGCACTTTTCCCAATTTAAGACTAAGTCCTTCTCTATGCACCGGGACAGAACTTTATCAAGATTGTGTAAACAGTGGTCGAAACTGTCCCCGAATACAGAGAAGTCATCCATAAAAATCTCCATCACCTTCTCCACTAAACCATCAAAGATAGCCAGCATACATCTTTGAAATGTAGCCGGTGCGTTGCAGAGACCAAATGGCATCCTTCGGTAAGCGAAGGTACCGGAGGGACAGGTGAAGGTAGTCTTTTCTTGATCAGTGGGGTCGATGGCTATTTGAAAGTATCCAGAATAGCCATCCAAAAAACAATAAAATTGCTTGCCACTAAGCCTCTCAAGGAGCTGGTCAATGAATGGCAAAGGGAAGTGGTCTTTTAGAGTTACCTCATTTAGTCTTCTGTAGTCGATGCAAATTCTATACCCAGTGACTTGCCGTAGGGCAATCTCTTCCCCCTTGTCATTCTTCTCAAAAGTAATTCCTCCTTTCTTTGGCACCACCTGAGTGGGGCTCACCCATTCACTATCGGCTATTGGGTAAATGATACCCATGTCAAGCAATTTGATGATTTCCTTCTTAACAACCTCCTGCATATGAGGGTTTAGCCTTCTCTGAGGTTGTCGCACCTTCTTCGATCCCTCTACAGTCCTGATCTTATGCATACAGATATCAGGGCTTATTCCCTTGATATCTCCCACTTGCCAACCAAAGGCGAGGATATTATCTTGCAAAGCACTTTGATAAGCTTTTCTTCCTCCTTTGGTTCTAACTTAGATGAAATGATCAAAGGAAGCTTATCACCGTCCCTCAGAAAAATGTATTTCAAGTGTTGAGGCAAGGGTTTCAACACTAAATCTGACGGTGGCTCCTCCACACTTGGTCTTAATTTATCTCCCTTAAGCTCTAGATCTCCAAGCTTATTATAAGGGCTCTGAAGCATCATGGCCTCCCAGCAGACAGGGGCCTCATCTCCCTTTGCAAATCTTGGCATATCACCATGCCTCTTCCTAATTATCTTTCTTACCACCTCCTGGTAGTCAGAACTTTCCTTGTCAATCTCTTCTAAAAATTTTATCCACTCCTCATTAGTCCAAGTTGCAGATAGTTTATTGAATTCTTCCTCATCCCAACTACCCATGAACACTTGTTTATCATACTCATCAGTGAAATCGTCCTCAATAGCTAAACAAGCATCACCGGATGCATGCTTCAACGCGTTGCCCACATTGAACTTTATACTCTCATCCTCCAAATGTAGGGTTACTTCGCCACTTTGTGGGAATCTAGTAAGGCACGGGCGGTTGCAAGAAAATGTCTTCCAAGGATCAAGGGGTTTTCTCATCCTCGGTCATGTCCATGATTACCCAATCACTGGATATATGAAGTTTTTAACCTTGACCAACACATCTTCTATGATTCCCCTTGCATACTTCACACTTCTATCCGCAAGTTGAAGAGAAATAGATCTAGGAGTAATAGATTGATCCAATCCAAGAGATTGGAAGATTGAAGTAGACATCAGATTGATTGATGCTCCCGAATCGCACAAAACATTGTGGAAGTCCCCGTTCCCAATAGTACACGAAATCGTAAATCTTCCAGGGTCCGGACACTTCACAGGAAGTTTAGTCTGGCCGATTGCGGAACATTCTCCATTCAACACTATGTGTTCGAGCTCTTGAAGCTTCTTTTTCGAACTCACTGCGTCCTTTATAAACTTTGTATACTTTGGCATTCCTACCAAAAGATCAACTAATGGAATGTTTGCCTCAGTGTTCTTGAGCAAGTCGATAACCTTCTTATACTCTTTATCGACTGCTAATGAGAGCTTGTTTTTGCTCGGTGGATAAGGGAGATCGGCAATGTCTTCCTCGGTGAAGTGCTTCTTTCTTTGTCTTATGATTGATTGCTTTGTCTTCCTTATCCTTCCACCTCACATGCTTCCCAGAACTCAACTTAGATTCTGACTTCTTCTCAGTACTCTTCTCTTTATCATCAGTATTCTCAACTCTCACACTTTTCTCAGAATTTACTTTTTCACTTGGCTCAACAGTAGTCCCAACATCTTTCTGAGGAGAACAAAGATCTTCCCCTCCTGCGTCTCTGCTCGCAGGAGGGGCTATTCGTTTCCCTGGTTGGCCTGACTGCCAACCACTTTCCCACTCCTCAGATTTATGGCATTCAACTCATCCTGACCATAGTCCCATGGTGCAGCTAGATCGGTGCAAGTATTTTGGTCATTCTGGACCAAGTTGACCCCTCGGGGGTTCTTCTCAGTAAAACTCGGCAGCTGACCCTAAGGTCGACTTGCTTGCTGCCCTGAAATCTGTCCCATTTGCACCTCTAAATTCCTCACTGTACTGGTCAGAGTACTTAAAGCATTTGCCAATTGAGTGTTGGCCGTGATTTGCTCACTCAACTTTTGTTCTAAGATCCGAAATGATTGATTTTGATTTTGCGGTGGATTGGTGTTCCATCTTTGGTCGATAGTTGGATTGAAAATTGCTTTGATTAGGCCTAGGGGCCACGAAAGTGATGGGGGTTCGCCCCGGAAGGATCACTCCATCGGAAACCGGGGTGGTTCCGGTTGTAATTGAACCCTTGAGTGTTTTGATTCTGACCCGAAGGTCGATAATTTATAGAATTGAATGCATTCACCTCCTCTGAATGCAACAATAGATGACACTGATGGAATGTGTGCCCAATGGTATCGCAATTTTGGCAAACAACATTGTTTTGAACAGCTTTGACCTGAGAGATTGGGTCAAGCTGGCACTGATTACTGCGATGGCCTTGGCCATGGCAGTTGTCACACACAAGACTTGGAACATTCATTGCCGCCACTTGCTTTTGTAGTGCGGCCAACTGAGCTTTTAGAAACGTGGTCTCATCTACCTCATACTTCCCTGCAGTCGAGCTTTTCTGATTGGATGCACCTGCATATGTAGGGGCATAATTATACTTTGCAATATCTTCAAACAACGTCCATCCCTCATCAGGTGTCTTTCTCAGAAATGCACCTCGTGAGAACTATTCACCATTCCTTTAGTCAATTCGGTCAAACCACCGTAGAAAGTGTTGACCAATCTTTGTTTATCCAGCCCATGGTGGGGGCACTTTCTCAAGAGAGTCTTAAATCGTTTCCACGCATCGTAAAAAGATTCCTTCTCGGATTGCACAAAAGTGAATATCGATTCAGAAGATGAGCCGTCTTTGCAGGTGGAAAGTACTGGCTCAGAAATTCTTTCTCCAAATCCTCCCACGAAGTAATGGATTCGACTGGTAAGGATTTATACCATTCTTTCGCTTCTCCCTTCAGTGAGAAAGGAAAGAGTTTCATTTTCAGGGCGTCCTCAGTGACCCCTTTGATTAAAATAGTCCCGCACGATTCTAGAAATGAGTGAATGTGATCGTGCGGGTCCTCGTGGAAAATCCATGAAATGTGGAACCTCTTACCAAATTGATTAAAGAAGTTTTGAGTTCGAAATTATCACCGTGATTTCGGGAATCACGACCGCAGGATTAACTTTCACGGTAGATGGCATGGCAAAGTCCGCCAATGTCCGTTGATCGCCATTTTCTCAACCTCGGCTCCTACTTGAGCTTCTCCCTCAACGTATCCTTCAGGATCGTTTTCTTCCGTGATTCCCTCGTCCGTCGGTCCGGAGAGCCGGGCCAAACGTTTGTTCGGTCGAACGATGGTTCGCTCTAGCTCCGGGTTATACAAAAGAGGTCCCCCGTGAGTTCGAGTTTTCATAAACCACGTTCGAACACCAACACCTTAACCACGAGGTTTCGGGATTTTAATTCCTTATGCTTCCGCAGAGTGGGATTCACCGAGAACCCATCACCCAACCTCGACGATTAACCAAGGAACACGGGTTTTTTTTTAAATTTTTTTTTTTAAATTTATTTATTTTATTTTATTATTATATTTTTTTTTTAGACTTAATAAATAAAAACTAAACTAAAACAAGCTCGAAACAGGTCTGAACAGCGTAGATAAAATAGAAACAGAACAGAGATTGAAAACGAAAACTTTCCGTGCCAAGTCCCCGGCAACGGCGCCAAAAACTTGTTCGCGGTTTTATGCAAAGCAAAAGATAACAAGTAATAAAATAAAACCGATGTCAGCCCCAAGTGCGAAGGCTCGCAGCCATAGTGGTGAAACCGGATCGTATCCGCAGGGACTTGTACGAAAAAGAGTCTTTGCCTTCGATTTCTTTCTTAAAATTGATGATTATGATCTCGGATTTTCAATTAACAAACTAAGGTAGCAAACGTGAAAAGAAAGACGATACGTGAAAATTTGTTTAAAGAAAGATTAAAACAACTAGAACACACCGTTGATCCACCACCCCACCGAAAATAACAAAAAAGACACATATTCATTCGTAAGTTCTTGGATTATTATCTGCTAAAGAGGCATTTTCCCTTTCGGTTCATCGCCTTTTAATTAGTTCACCACTCTCGGTACAACTAAAGCATTTACGGATCAAAGATATGGATATAAATCCTAATCTAATAACATTCACCCTCAACTTACGTATGTTGGAAGAATATTATCATTCTCCTTCACGGTAATCTACGAATTTATCAACTATCGTATCTAAATTCGATTAGCATGCAACATAAGTATAGATCATACGAATTTCACATAAACAATTCAAACATGAAGGAAGAACAAGAAACTCACTAGAACAAATGAAAACGAAATCCTTGTTTATTCCGGTGATGGTGGCTTCACAACGGTGGTTCTAGCCTCGAGACCTTAGCCGCTCATCTTTAGATTACAATTGTAGCGTTAGAGTCGTATTCCCCGGAAATAACAACTCCTCTACAACAACGAGCCTCCCGTAATCTTTCCAAGCATCATAACGGTGCTTATATTACAACATTACATCGCATTATTCCGGCAGAGTGCCGTTCACAGCATTTATTTAACTATATAACAACAAAAGAGACGATAGAGACCTATATAAGAGAGATATAAAGATAGGTGCAACTCCCCAAGCTTGCAATGAGCTTCTATTTATAGGCCATACCACAAGGCCGGCGCGTGCCGGAGCACCACCGGCACGTGCCGGCTAAATAGTATATATTCTCTTGTTGTCGACCCACGTGCCGGTGTCGAGATATTTATGCAAGATCCGGTCTTCTCCGGCGCGTGCCGGCCATGCAACATATCAGATGTTCGTAGAAACCTATCTCGAGCTGTAGACCTCATATTGACATGATTTAATATTCGTTGGAAAGCTCTCTTGAAGATCTACAACTTTCATCAAGGACTTGTTCTATGAAAATGCCTCTAAGTTAGGTCAAATGTCCGTTGAAGATGAGTTACGGTAGAAATGCTAAGGACAGTTGATCCGTTCAAAGTTGTTAGATTTTTGGCATAATCTTTTATCCCTTAAAAGATATGATTTAGGCCCCAAAACATGTCCTCTCTTGAGATCTCGATAAACGTATAATCCTTCAATAAGAGCAACAAAACACCAAACGTAAATCTGACACTAAAACCCTTATTTATATCGTTTTTATAACTTATGCATTTAATTATAACTAACTATGATTTTTATAAGTTTTCAATGCATTTATATGAAAATATACTAAAATATCATAAAAAATAATAATAAAAAGTCTTATAATATAATCATATTTTTGTCATACATCAGGTGTGTCGACAGCTGGTCGATGATTTGAGTGCGGTAGGTCATATCTCGAATGTCCTATACCACCATGATGACCAAAAGCTCTGCTTTATGATTTGAGTAAGGTAGGTTATATCTCGAATATCCTATTCTGCTATGACAGGGCAATAGCTCATTCTGATGTGTGTTTGTATATGTAAATTATTGAATCAACTTATATAAGGAATCTGGTATGAATGAGTAAAAGGCTTAGTTATCGTCTACCTTATCCCCAGTATAAACTGACAGATATGTTGTAGGGATTATCCTCTGAGTATGTCAGAAAGGTCCTAAATGTATTCTATCATCCTTTTCGGGATATGTTACGTTTTGTAGGGTGCATGTTATAAGTATCATTTATTTCTAGTTTAAATGGGGTATTGGCTAGTTGATTTGAATAAATTTCAAGTTTGGACTTAGTGGAAGTTTGCTTTGGCTTTGCACACACACCGGGGTGAACCTCTAATTTATTGACTATGTGTTATATTTGCTGAAGTATCCATCTTTTCCGAGCCTTTATCTTGTCTTGTTTTGCTTGGGACGAGCAAAAGCTAAGTGTGGGGGAGTTGTTTAGGGTGATTTTATGTGATTTATATCGTTATATTTTGTAACAATTCTCTCCATATTCGTATAATTCGCATAGAAATTAAGTGTTTATTTGGTTTATTGAGCAAGTGAGGGTTTAAACGATTTATTCGCAAAGTTAGTGGATTTATGTGTTTTATTGTTGATTTTCTATTTATTTGAATGTTATTACACTTTGCAATATTTTTGATGTCTTGTAGATACACAATTTTGATTTAAAAGAGGATTAAATGATGTTTCAATTGAGGATTTACATAAAAGAAAAGGATATGGAAGAAAGCGGATAAAGGATAGAGAAGGAGTCGATTCAAGATCAAGATCGAATTGGAGTGAAGTGATCCTGAACGAGCGTTCAAGTCCCGTCTGCGTGGACGGGCGTCTGAGCATTCGGAAGGGCGTCCAGAAGAGATAATTAGATTCAGAGTTTTCCCAAGATTGCTGAACGAGCGTCTGATTTAATGAAGGACGGGCGTCTGACCAAGAATTCGAACCCTAAATTTTGTCTAGGCGGCTTAGCCTAGTTTTACACCTCTATTACTCAAATTCCATGCTTTTTATTTCCTAGATAAATCTCTTTTATTTTATGTACTTCTATCAAGCAATTCGAGCCTTCCAAGTGATGCTTAGAGGCTAGATCTTGTTGAACAAGCGTTGTGAAGCCATCCCGTCAACATATTGATTTCGTTTCCGGATTATCTTGTGAGTTTTTAATTAATGTTGTATCTCTATTATGCTCATGTTGAATTTATGCAATTATATCGATGGATTGTTGCATGTGTGATTGTTTGATTTTGATGAGAATCATGTTAAACCCTAGATCGCCATAGTAAAGATTAGATCTTTAATCTAATTAACGAGAGTTGTTAGGTTAGATTTCTAGGTTAGAAATTGATAAATTTACCTTTGATTTGAAAGCGTTAGTCTTTGGATCGAAAGATGAAAGATTGATAGGCGAACTTTTCTAAGAGATTAGGAGTTCATACTTTTGTTAGGTGAGTCACAACTTTGTTAAAAACCGCGAGATAATCTAGATAGAAATTGATTGTTGTAGGATTGGTGGATCAATAGCTTGTTCGTTCGTTAAATTATTGATTAATCACTTGTGATTGTTTTGCTTAGTGAAGTTACGGTTTTTATTGCATATTAGGTTTAGAAAAAAAGTAGTTTAGTTATCTTGTTCGCAACCCTATTTTCCTGGCTTTAAGTTTCGATCTTCTGTCCAGTTTACTTTCGTTATTTTCATTGTTAGTTTCGTTTTATGTTATAGTTCTTAACTGTTTTCTTATCTTTTTAGTAGTAGTAGTCGTGACATATTTAGGTTAATTAAATAAAAACTAGAATAAACAACCCCGATTCCCTGTGAGATCGACCCGGTATTAGTTGCTATACTACGATCCCTGCACTTGGGGTATACCGGATTTATAATTTATTACTTGTTGTTTTTCCGTTGATAAAATCCGAGACACCAGTCAAGTTGGACAGAAAGGGAGATCAGTACCCTGACTGTGTTGAGCTTTGCCACAGGTGCAAATATCTCCTTGTAGTCAAGTCCATATGTTTGAGTGAAGCCTCTTGCAACCAATCTAGCTTTGTACTTGTCAATAGTACCATCAGCATTGTACTTGATGGTGAATAGCCATTCTTCTTTCCTTGTGGGAGAGTGGTGAGATCCCAAGTCTGGTTGTCAATAAGTGCATTCATTTCAGTTTTGACAGTAGCCTTCCACCTGTCATGTTGGAGAGCTTCCTGTATATTCTTAGGAATGGAATGAGTATCCAAATCCTGTGTAAACAAAGAAAAACCAGGTGACAAGTGATCATATGACACATAATTATTAATAGAGTGGTCAGTACATGATCTCTTTCCCTTTCGGACAGCAATGGGTCTGTCATCCATATCAGTAGGTTCAGGACTGTCAATAGGTTGCTGGGTATATCAGCAGGTTCAGGAGGTTGTGGAGTATCAGCATGTTGCTGAGGTTCAGTAGATGTAGGGAGCTCAGAGTCAGCAGGCTGATGAGCCTCATGAGGTTGCTGAATATTTGGAATTGGTATAGGGATTGGCACGGCCTGAAGATTCTCAACTGAGGGTGCATTTGGAGTTAGAGGACTATGAGAGGAGGGAAGAGTTATTGTTTCAATTAGGTTTCCATATGTGACAGTCTCAGTAGGGTTGCTGTAGTAATGAGGTTTTTCAAAGAATTTCACATCCATAGAGTTGTAGAATCTTTTGTCAGTGGGAGAATAACATTTGTAGCCCTTCCTGTCTTTAGCATATCCAAGGAAAATGCACTTATGAGCTTTGGGGTCAAGTTTGCTTCTATGTTGGGCATGGATATAGACAAACACAGTACATCCAAAGATTTTTGGAGGCAAGTCAGCAATGAGATGACGACAGGGATGAGTTGTCAGCAGGGTTTGAATGGGAGTCTTGAATCCTAACACTCTGCTGGGTAACCTGTTGATTAGGTATGTTGCAGTTAATATAGCTTCACCCCACATATATTTAGGCACATGTGTGGTGAACATGACTGATCTAGCCATCTCCAGTAAGTGCATGTTCTTCCTCTCAGCAACCCCATTTTGCTGAGGTGTCTCTACACAGCTACTGGTGTGAACAATTCCCTTATCATTCAGGAAGGTGCTGAGGTTGGACTCATAGTATTCCAGGGCATTATCTGTTTTTAAGATTTTAATCTTAGTGTCAAATTGAGTGGATACCATGTTATATAACTCTTGGAAGATGGTTCCAACTTCAGATTTATCTTTCATAAAAAACAGCCATGTGATCCTGGTGTGGTCATCTATGAAGGTAACAAACCATCTCTTTCCTGTTATACTTTTAACTCTTGAAGGTCCCCATATATCACTATGTATTAAAGTGAAAGGTGTGGAGGGTAAGTAAGGTATTTTAGTATACACAGACTTAGTAAGTTTAGCAAACTGACAAATATCACATTGAAGGTCACTGAGGTAACATCCTTTAAACAATTTAGGAAATAAAGATTTTAAATAACCAAAACTTGGATGACCTAGTCTATAATTCCATAACATGATATTGTCTAAGGTTTGGTTGCAGGTTGTTGAGGTAGTTTCAATCTTCAATCTTCTGTCTTCAGCAGGGTTGACCATAAATAGTCCTGAGCAAGGTTTAGCTCTCCCAATCACTTCCTGTGAAGAAAGATCCTAGAATATACACTGATTGTTATTAAACAAGACTGTCCAATTTAGGTCTTTAGTGAGTCTACTGATAGATATAAGGTTACAGTCTAATTTTGGAACAAATAGGACATCCTGAAGGTAGATCTTATCAGTAAGTTTAACATTTCCAAAACCATGTGTGCATGAAATAGATCCATCATCAATCCTAATATTGTGGGTCTGATGACAAGGCTTAAAATGAGATATGAGACTCTTGTTACCAGTCATATGGGATGAAGCCCCAGAATCAACAATCCAAGTATCATTACTGAGAGGTGAGTGGAATATACCTGTTCTAGCATGAGTAGCTATGTCAGTGATAGAACTAACTTCATTTTGTTGAGCAATGAAGGCTTTGAAGGCAGCAAACTGAGCATCTAACGTGGTATCTTTGTTCCCTTCTTCACTGACATGCTTGCCCTGACTCTCCCTGGTTGGTTTGGAGGGTTTAAAAGAGTTAGGCTTACCATGTAGTTTCCAGCAAGTGTCCTTGGTGTGATTTGTGCGTTTGCAGTGGTCACAGAAAAACTCTCCTGTCTTCTCAGTAGGTTTCCTGTAAGTCTCAGTAACCTCAGTAGGCTTCCTGACCACCAAACATTGCTGAGCTATCAGTAGAGTGATCAGCAGGGTTGCTTTGCCGCATTACTTTTCTCCTGCTCTCCTCATGTTTGACTTCAGCAAACACAAATTTGAGGTTGGGGAGAGGTTTAGTAGCAAGAACTTTACCTCTAACATCATCAAGGGATGAGTTCGGTCCTGTAAGGAACTTGAATACCCTCTTCTTCTCAATGATTTCCTTGTATAAGGTAGCATCATCTACATCCTTCAATGGGTGAGTTTCCAACATATCTAGGTGTTGCCATGCCTTAGATAGTTGGTTGTAGTACTGAGTTACAGACAGGCCTCCTTGTCTACAATTTTGGATTTCGGCTTCAAGTTCATAGACCTCAGATGTATTGTCCTTTTTTGAGTAAAGGTCTCTGGCATTATCCTAGATATCCTTAGCAGTGTCATATATCATGAAATTCTCACTGATCTCTTTTGTCATTGACCTCGTGAGGATGGTCATGACTTGGTTATTTTCTGTATCCCATCCTTCAAACTTGGGGTCAGTTTCAGCAGGGGCAGGTTTGGAGCCAGACTAGTATCCCATCTTGCTCTGGCCTGAGATATACATTATCATAGATCTTGACCACAGCAGGTAGTTGTTGCCATCAAGTCTGTGATTTGTAAAGGAATAGTTTCCAGTCACCCCAGCCTGCTGAGGCTGCTGGGACTCAACTGAGGATGAAGAGGCGTCGGATAATGAAGACATTCTTGAAGAAACAGGGAGATTTTGCAGCGGATTAGAAAGATTATGTCTCTGATACCATGAAGAGAGTTTGAGAAAGCAATAATACTTGAGTAAACTCAACTTTTTTTATTCATGACTAAAGTATGAGTATAAATAGATACAAGCATGATTAGAGTAATGAATGCTATTAAATGCTAGAGTCGGCTAGTATAAGTGCTAGAGTCGGCTAGATCATAATAAGACAAAATAGAGTTACTTTATGACATATTAATTGTTTATACACTACAATTAATATGTCATGTTACAAATAAGTAACGTGTTACAAGTGATGTAATATTGTGTTACAAGTAATGTAATATTTCCACAATAGGCATAGGCAGTCAATCTGCCATTGGATTTAAGCTAAAACCCTTATGTTCCGAATGAATTCAAGCTCCGTTGTTCCGCAAGAAAGTTTCAGGGCATCACCCCTGGTAATATTTCTGCTTTCCATGGAGTCAAGCAAGGTTGAGTGGTGAGAAATTTTAAGGGCATCACCCCTTTTTAAACTATATACTTCTCAGGGAATTACCCTTAGACCACTTGGCTTTGCCTTGAAAGATAAACTTTCCATTCATTCTCATCACATAGATCCAATTACTCCCACTGGGCCTGAGACACTCAGGTGGTTCTACAGGATTGTTAACAGAACTGGAGTACAAAAACTCCATTTATAGGTTTATGGCTTTAAACCAACCTCCTATTGTCAGAATCCTATACAGTCCTTGCAGAAGGACCATAGGTGATCAATCACCCCAAGCAGACTGTAGAGACTGCATAATCACAGCGGGTCAATGGTTAGACCATACTCCCAATGCATTTAGGTGGATTGATATTCTGATCTATTTGAGTAGCATTAATCAGTGTAATCCCCAACAACCAATATTGGATGTGGTCTGATTAAATCAGATAGTAACTCCTTGAGTAACTGTACTTCAAGTTCTAAGGTTGTTATCTAAACATTCTTTTAGAAAGGATGTAACAGTGTAACCATCACTATCTGATCTTAAGAATCTTATAACCAACCATTACTCATTGCATTAAGATATTTCACGAACAGTCGCCATCTGAACGTGTATGTAAAATCTTCAGTCCTACCTTCAAGCACTAGTGCGGAGCTCGGTGATTAGACGTAGGGCCAACTATTATACGGTTCAGAGAGTTAGACTCGAATTCCCCTGCTACATTACAATATCTTGCTCGGGTCTGGCTGAATATTTTATGTACCGTGAACGACACACTTCAATCATTTACCCTCCAAACAAGCACAAGTTTATCGCCAAATATCGAAGGAACTCGGCAAAATGACCCCGTAACTTCGGGAGAAGGGGTGCTCTCCTATCGATGATTAGGAAAGCGGCACATACCAGGGGGTAGCGACTGTTTATTAAAAACACAGGACTCTGCTAAGTGGTAACACGATGTATAGAGTCCGACACCGCCCGCTTACGGAAGGTCGGAAGGAGAAGTGTTATAAGCTTTGAATGGAAGCCCCGGTAAACGGCGGCAGTAACTCTAACTGTGAAATCATTTCACTCGGAGGTAGGCCAAGCATCAGTGCCAAAACCATGCCATAACCTATATCTGGGCATGGAATACTCGTTTCTCTGGTAATATCAGAGATTCCTCCAAATATTTAGATAAACTATCGGCATTTCGAGTAGTCATTAGACAAAATGTCTATTACTCAAAATCTCCCATTAGCTTGTATCCTTCATAAGGCCCTGAAGGTCAATATGAACAAGCTATGATACTTCTTTAGCTCCATTACCCTTTCCCAATTGAAAGGTTACTTAGTCATTTTTCCTTTGAGATAGTGTTCTTAGACTGGGAGATAGGAATCACCCTTAGCCAGTTTTTAGATCTTATCTCTAGGATATATGCTCTAATTAATAGATGTTGAAGAATCGTTTATCTAAATACGGAAACCATTTGTCTTAATAGTTTATGATGTGTTACATATACATTTTCAGCATTACTTAATGGTTGTGACTTTATTAGACAAAAGTCCGAGTCTCAAAATCGTATACAAATGTCAAATTCACTTTCTTTAAGGCATCTATATAATTGATGTGAAAGTGAATCCATTTGTTCCAACGAATCTGAAAACATAAATTATATTTCAAGGATTAAAATCCGAAATTTATTTCCTTATATCACACCCACTATCTTAGCTGAAGTAACTGCCCGTTGTCTACTCTTTATCATGAATGCCCAGCTACATTGTTCTAACAAAAGACCTTTAGCTTCCGAGTCAAATTACTCGGTTAAGAAAGTCTATAAGGATTCATAGGTTAGTGATCCGAAATCACTTTCCTTATCCTTTACTTTCTTTGATTAATATTTTGGTTTAGCCTTTAACTTATTTAATTTAGACGACTTATACTTGTAGACATTTACCTTCCCTTTCTTGGCTTTCTTTAAAGGAAATGGCCGTGAACTAGCAGTTCATTTGAGAAGACACTACCACATGCTGGATATACAGAAATCCGAATCCGGATCCGATCCATAATTGGATCGTCAGATCTGATTCACAGCACCGATCGAGACGGTCGATCATGCACAACGGAAGCTATGAATAAATTCGCATGCGATTTTACCACGATTTAAATTCACATAATAAATTAATCTACAAGAAGGTTAGTAGATTTACCCCAACCAGCGAGAAATAGTCAATCGACCAAAGGGAGAAGCCGTGATCTTCCGGATTGTTTCTCCAAGCGACGACTGGTGGACGTCGATCCTCGCCGTAGAACCTCCTCGAATATACTCCAAAAAAAACCCTAGGTTTTTCTTCTCTTCATGACTAGAACGAGAAACTAATTTTTCTCTTCTTTTTATTATAATGTGGCGCAAATAATGTCGTGTAATTGTGTTAGGAGAAACTCTCTTTATATAGGAAAATATTAGTGAATAGAGAGTTATCATTTTCACACCTCAATTACCTATTCCCATAAGGAAAAGATATTTGCCATAAGATAAGAGATAATTTCCAAAAAATCAATCTCTTATCTCTTTTCCATTAATTATCTAACAAATAAATAATTAATTACACATGACATAATCTAGAAAAAAAAAATTCCTAATTTTCTCTCACATGGGGCGTCGTATTTGCCATCAATTTTAATAAAAAAATGTTTTTTCTATTTTACATATTATTTACACACACTTCTCACTTATTCTAGAATAATGCCAACGTGAAAGTGAATCGGACCGCGCCTCTTAACGATCCTTAACGAACACATCAAACCCTATCTTGAAACAAGCAGGAGTCTGTAATCACTTCAGGATTATGGTTAATCTATAGATGATCATCTTGTGATTTAATAAGATTTCTCAATCACGGAATTATATGAGAAATGCAGATTAAATCGGTTCAGCCCTATATGACTACATCATATATAAATGCCCCACATAGACAACCAATATCGACGGTCCGGATAAGACGGTCACACCATAAAGTGTTCTGGGCGCATTAATGGTGGTTTAATCAATAGACCCCATACTTTGATTAATTTCCCCACGGACTAGAATTTTAAGTGTATCACCATAAACATAATCCTCGTGTGTGACACACACTAAGTGATATGGCTACATATGATACGACTTGGGGTTTTCAGCAGTGTATTAAATATAAGCACGAAGCAGATAATAAGATGTGAATAAATCTATCATTTATTAATTATAAAAATAATTACATAAATTGTCTTTCGGACGCTACTTCCAACACAAACATCTTATTATTTATTGCCTTTCCTTTCCTATTAGTTTTTTTCAGTATAATTTTGTTGCACAAATAATTGACTGTCTTGCTTTGATTCGAATTGGGATCCTCTGTTGTAATGCCAATACATCACCCATGCTGTGCAAGTGCATAACACCAAAACGACGTTGTTTTGGTGTTAATTTTTTTTTCACACATGCATTTGTTTCAAAACGACGTCGTTTTATATTATACCTATGATTACAATATTCCATACGGCAGGGTTTGACTGCATAGGATCCATACTCCTTTGATTCATGCCTTCCCCGTGGGGATTGGATCCCATGCCGTATCCAATTTCAAGTGATCAGTGCGGTGCATCACTGTGGAGCAGCCACGTCAAACTACAAATAATCTCAGCCGCATGTTTCATTTTTTTTCCCGTTAGTCAAACATGCTTGTTTCTTCATCTTATTTTTTTTTCCTTCTTATTCCTTTATTTTAATTTTATTCCTCTATTTGTGAGGTTTAGTGTATTCTTTTTTTAAAAAGTTAATTTTTGCTAATTTTTCAATCAATTTTTTCTCGTTCACATTGTTGTCCCTAACATATGTTCCCCTAAATTTTTTTTATTACAACACTTAATGACATTGTTATTTTTTTATCAATCAAGACCTATAACACGAATACATTATAGATATACTAGTGGGAAACCCGTACGATGCATGGATAACGTTAAATTTAAAAAGTAAACATCGAAGAAAAATAACATGTTATGAAAAAAGGTTGTGTTTAAAGAAACTTAATTATAAGAAAAATTATTTATATTTATAAAAAGCATAGTTTGAATGAGTTAATTAGTACTAAATATAAAAGGAGTACACCGTAGAAAACAATTTACATCTACACCTTCTATTGATGGACATGATTAAACAAAATCAATTCTGAAAAGAAAAAAAAGACAGAAAAGGTTCTTAATACAGTTGTTAGGCATCAAAAGTACTGCAAGTAAGCCGGCCAACACAATTGTTTATGAAAAAAAATGGCACATCGAAGGAACTGGGATAACAATTGTATTTCAATACAACGACCTACTTGACCCTCCAACTTGAGAGGATCCTAGATTAATTCAAGTTTCCTATGTACAGCTTTCATTGCCTTGTGAATCACCTCCAAGAAACGTTATATAGAATAGCATGATAACATATGAATCAGCTACCTGTAAAAAAACAAAAACAAAAAAACAATACACATTGGATTAAGAAGAAACCCAATAGCTAATTCAACAATGACTTTGAGAAATATTCAACAATAAACAAAGAAACCCACCAAGCCATCCTCCCTGCATCTATCCTACGCAATCTATGAAACCAAATATTTACAATTGTTACATAAGGAATTGGATAACTATCCAATCACCACTTATTTCTTGATTTTTTTCAACTATGGCTTACATTTAATATCCCTACAAAGAGAGACACAGTTTGATTGAAGAGTCCGAAATTTAGACGCTGTAAAAACAAAAGCCGAATTAGACATAAAAAAGAAACATAGAGCAAGTAAAAACAAAAGCGAGATATTTGGCGCAATGCCAAGCATTTTGCCAATATACCACTTCAAATTAGAAATGTGGGAAGAGGGCCTTCATCACCCGAAAAAAGAAACATAGAGCAAGCAAAACAATTCCTTACTTTGAGACTTTCGGTTCAAAATCGGTGCCGAATGCGAGGAATCACGTGTTGACTTCAATTTCACACGCTTGATCGAGGTCCAGAATTTCTTGCGCCCCTGTTCTTACGCCCCTGTTTTGTGCTCTGTTCGATAAGGCTAGTTGTTGGAAATTTTCTATTGTTGTCAACTATGTCCAGTTGTTTTCAGCTTTCTTGGCTAGGTTTTGTCTAATCATTTCTTCTCCTCTTGTATTTGTAAAACATGGTGAGTTTCAAACAACTAAAATCCATTTTCATGTCACCTTGTAAGAGACTTGTGAATGAATATGGAGTTTGAGGCTTTTTCAACCGAAATTAAGAGCTCAAGTGTAACACATGGATGTGTCAAGTAAAAGTGATGTATGATGTATAATCTTAGTATATTTCTCTTTCAAATCTTGATTTATCAATGTAAAAGTCTTGTATTGTTTATATCTCGCATTTCGACATTGAAGTTGTGCCCAAAATAGCAAGTCCAAAAGACTTCATTGGCATATATATTCCAAAGCATGTAAACACTAAGAGGCTTGTATGAAATAAAGTATAGATGATGTCAAGGTTAAAATCATGTTTTGTATCAACAATGTAGCATGTAAGAACATATGTAAGACATGCATGCATAATTGTTTATTTGATATGATGTATTTTGAAACAGAAGCTTGTTTGTTTTTTATGGTATTTTTTTGGGTGGGTACGTTGATGATGTTTTGCTTGTCCTCTCTACAAAACAGATTCTTCTGTGTTACACAAAAAAATATATACTGTCGATTTCAAGTAAAGCATTTTTTTTATTGCGAAATTTATGAAACGAGGCAAAGGTCATTGTGAACAATTTTATTGCCCAAAATCTACTGTTTTTTTTAATTTTTTTTATTTTGTATGCAGTTATTGGCGAAGGTAGCTGAGAATGGAAAAAATGGATTGGTTGTGTGTTCGTTATCCGGGTGACTTTGAAAACGACAGCACGGGAATATCATTCCCGTTTCGTCTTCCAAAAAATCTTTCTTTTGTGGAATTGTATGATAAGTTCATAAAGAAGCTCCAAATCGATTCGAACTTATATGAAATGGTGTTGAGATGTCCCAACCCATTCTCACCTAAGTATCCCCCTTTTGTGATAGATGATGATGAAACCGTCGAGTGGTTGATGTCACATTGTCAAGAAACTTGTCTTCACGTAAATTTGAAGAATTTGAATGCAAATGAGGTCGGTGGAAGTAATAGTAGAGTGATGCCCATGCACAGTGGAAAGGAAGATATCAATTGCGTTGCAAATGACGATGTTGAAGAAGATGATACGAATTGGCAGCCAGAAATAGTTATGAATGATAATGTGGAAGTTAGTCCGTTAGTAGGAGTTAATGAAAGTGTTGGAGTTGGAGTTGGAGTTGATGTATCCGACACATTATTGGCGCTAGTAGATGACTCGTGTTTGATACCACCAATTGATACATCACATGAAGTTGAAAATAGGATAGAAGTTTGTGTGGATAGTTTGAGTGATGGGTTGAATGATATTGAACCCACCAGTGTGATAGAAGATGATAATGCAGTCCCAAGTTCAAGTGATATCCCTGCTGTGTATTCTTGGACAATTCCTAATGATGAAGATGTGCACAAAGATGATGTGTTCCCAACAAAGGATGATTTGATAACGAGGTTAAAGGATCTTGCTATTGGTTTTCATTTTGAATTCAAAACAATGTATTCAGACACGAAACGCATTGGATTGAAATGTCGCAACAAAGGTGCTTGTGGTGGTTGCGAGCAACTCGTATGGGAGATTCTTCGAAAAGTTTGTTGTACGAGTATATAAGGCCGAGCACTCTTGCCCGTTGACTACTCATCAGACATACCACAAACAAGCTGATTCTGACTTTGTATGTATCAATATTGAAGAGAAGTTCCAAGATCCCAAACGTCTTTATCCACCGAGGGACATCATTAACGACTTTGAAGAAGAATTTGGACATAAAGTGAGTTATACTGTTGCGTATAATGCACAAAAGAAAGCCATGACAGCCGTTCGGGGTAGACCAAGTGATAATTTTAGCGGATTGCCAAAGTTTTTTCATGCCTTGGAGATGGCAAATCTCGGCACCAAGACATACATTGAAACTGATCCTAAGACAAATGTGTTTCAATATTGCTTTATGGCACTTGGGCAATGTATACGTGGATACTCTTCCTCGATTCTCCCAGTAATTTGTGTGGATGGTACTTTCTTGTCAGGCGCTTTTAGAGGTACTTTGCTTACGGCAGTTTGCCAGGATGGAGCGCGGCAATTATATCCGCTTGCTTTTGGAATAGCGAAATCTGAAAACAATAATTCGTGGGCATGGTTCTTTGAGAAGCTGAAAACAATAACGGGTGACACGTCTGAAGTTGTCATACTGTGTGATCGAGCTGCGAGCATTAAAAATGGATTTGAAAAGGTATTTAAGAATGCTCGTTATGGGAATTGTTGCCTCCACATGAAAAGGAACCTTCTCTCTAAATATCCAAAGTGTAAGTTGACCTACTTGTTTAGGAAGGCTTATAAAGCATACACGGTACATGAATTTCAAGAGTTTTTTGAATTATTGTGTGGGAAGATTAAAGCAAGGTGTGAGAAGTTAATCCAGGTTTGTGACATTAATGATTACTTGCCTGCTGAAGAATTTCCGTATTGGTCTAGAGCACACTTTAATGGCAACAGATACCATCAAATGACAACCAACGCTGCAGAGTCGTTTAACGGTTTGATAAAAAAGGAGCGAGAGTTTCCTGTAGCTACGTTGCTTAAAGAATTACGTTCCACATTGCAGAAATGGTTTGCAGAAAGAAATCAAGAAGGTCAAAAAATGAATAATGTTCTCACCCCATTAATGGAAAAGAAAATGCAGAAAAGATATAAACAGATGCGTGAGGCTAAAGCAAAGGTTGAGAAAATTATTCATGGCTCTAAGTATGAGGTGCGTATCGAGCAACTATCTTTCGTTGTTGACTTGGAAGCGCTTACCTGTACATGTAAGCGATTTGATTTGAAGAAGTTTCCATGTATACATGCACTTTGTGCGGCGAAGCAAATATCGAAGCCCTTTGAAAGTCTTTGTAGTGAATATCACTACTCTTCATTTTATAGGAGAGCATATTCTGAACCCATTTATCCTCCTCTTAATGTAAATGAGATTGAATATCCTGAGAGTGTTCTTATTAGAAAGGTCGTGGCACCCGATATGAACAATGGAAAAGGAAGACCAGGAACTAAAAGGAAAAAAGGTGCTGGAGAGCCGAGAGGGGCTGGAGAGAAGAGAAAGAGGAAGACGGGTAAATCACCAGAGGTGCAGCCCGGAGAGACAAGTAACAGGTCTCCTGAACACATATTAGCTCCGGAGGAGCAGCCCGGAGAGATGAGTAAATGATTAATTAAATTTCAACTAATTACGCGAGTTTGTATACATGTCTATTTTAATTACCAAAATTAAAATTCTACATGTATGCATGGAGTGGATTTATGATATGATGCATGTCATGGCAATTCCGATTTTATATCTATTTTATGATCAAACACATAAAAAATAAATTGCGGAAAATTTAAACACCGAGATGGACCGTTGGCACCCCCGTATCTAACCTATTAGAAAATAAATAACCAAACCCTAACTAGGGTTTACTACTTTCTAACATAATCTGCAGCTGTTCAAATTCTTCGATGATCGGGAAACTAAACGAACTCGGATCGAGACGAAACTTTCCAGATCTGTTCTTCATTCCTCGGGCTTCAATATGGACGGTTGGATCTGAGTTTTGACTTGTCAATTTTCTTCAGTGAGCCGCCGATCTTGATGCTGCATCTGTCTCTGACTGCAGAGTATCAGTTACTTTCCGGAGCCTATCGGGAGTCGAGATGAAACCCGATCGACCTGAAATTTTTATGCCACATCAAAAACTCCATATTTATCGATCTGACCGGTTGGATTTGCGATTCAACGGTTCAAACTCTCCCATAAATTCGAGGAAGTCACAGGTAGGGTTTCTGTGAATCCTGCGTTTTTCTGTTACAGCAGCTTCTTTGCAGCAATGAACGGATATCAAAACGGACTCCGATCGATGCCAAATTTTGTGGAATTGTTCATCATCTTCCAATCTTGATTCTGACCGGAGGGATCGTCGTTTCAACGGCTCAATCAACGGGAAACACGAAATAACTAAACAGCTACTAAACATATCTATTTTCTGGAAATTAAAATTGCAATAAAAAAGAATTACATAATATCCTATACTCATATGGACGAATTTTAATCGTTTATATGAGTTTACAATAGATCTAACGGGTAAACAGTGCCAACCCCAATCCATCTCTTCAACCACGACATTCATAAGCATAAAAATTAAACATATGCATCGGCCCCCAAAAAAATTGGGACAAAAAAACTACATGTTTTCCACTCCTAGATCTAATATTTTATACGTATAAATATAGATCATCATGGTCTCTGATACCACTGTTAGTAATATCATCCGCAGCGGAAGCGATTTTAAGGATCTAGATCTATAAATTACACGTAATAAAATAACTAGATCTACATCCAGGGGCGGACGTAGGATCCCGGGTGAGGGGGGGCGATACTAAGGGTGAGTGTAAATTTTTAGGGGGGGGGGGGCGAAAAAAATACACAACATACATAATAGTGTATTTTCCGGATCTAAGGGGGGCGCTTGCCCCCCAAGGGATAGGGTACATCCGCCCCTGTCTACATCTACAAGGGGGTTGTAGAACAGACCTCTTGGATCTCAAAATCCAAGTTGAAGAACCGCAATAGGAAGAATAAACAAAGGTGTGAAGAGCACCACGATCTTCCGTACGTGTGATCCAAGCAACTCCCGGTGGAAGGAAATTCTCGTCTCGAATCCTTCCGATATGCTACCCGGAAAAATCTCCAAGATTTTCCCTCTAAACCCCTTGGCCGAAATTTATTTCTTCTCCTCTCTAAGAGGTGAAGTCGAATTGTGTGTGTGTTATGAGGCTTGGGAGAACTCTCTTTATATAGGAGAGTAAAACTTAACCTCCAAGGATTTAATAATTAATACAAAATCAATTATAATAATCCTATTAAATAAAAGATAATCCCATAATATTCTAGAACAAATCTAGAATAATATTTATCTTTATTTCTTACCATAAATATTTATCTAATAAATATTTTATGCACATGTCTTATTAAATCACAAGAAAACTAATTTCTTGTTCATTAAAATATGCATTGGCCGAAATTCATCATTGTGACCTAGTCACTATGAATTTTCGACTATGATACACAAATGGGCAAGATTATGAAAAATGTCTTTTCCACATATTTAATTATTTAGCCCAACTAATTTAATAGTTCACTAAACAATTAATTCACATATCGTTTTAATAAAGTCCAACAAGAACTAAATTAATATTATTAGGATTCGACGTCCGAGAATAGCTATGCTATATTAGGAGGCACGTCGGGGACCATGGACTAATAATCGGCGGCTCCGATAAATCAAATAAATAATTATCTTACGAACAGAATAATTATATTCGATAAATCAATCACAGGAATATGCCACCATAATCCCGTGACTGCACTCCTCCGATTACAAGATTATATTTATCTCCTCACGAGAATAATAATAAGTGTCCATTGATATAATCATTACATATGGATTAATCCTCCATAGACTGTTCATTCTAAATCGGGAAGTTACCGTTAACCCTTTTTAGAACATCTTATCCTTATTTACCATTAACCCCCTAGTGATCAATTAATTCATACAACTCACGGTAGCTAATCGGTGCAATATGAACTCGCGCGATCGATCGGTTTCTAGGATTAACAAATAAGGGAAGCGTCTATCTACTTCCATAAATGGAAGGAATGGATTCCGTATCCGTGATAACACGGACTACTCACTCAATCCAAGTACAATGCCAAGATGGGGTAATTCATATCACGGACTCGGTGTAATCCTTAACCGTCAAGTCAAACTTCATACCGATTCAAGCGAGTTGATCGTGATCACCTCGGGATTAAGATATATCCATAAATATGATCATCCATTGATTCGATAAGACTTCTCGATTACGGAATTATATCGTGAACTCTAATCAAATCGGTCCGGCCCTATATGATATATCTATCATATATAAATGCCCCATTAGGTTCTCTTAACCGAAAGTCCGGATAGGACTATCACACCTATTGTGTTCTGGGCGCATTAATAGCACGTTAAAGGAGAGACCCGATACTCTCGATTAACTTCACTACGGGCTAATTGTATTTTAAGTACATTTTCACTAACTCAATCCTCCCGTGTATATCCCATACACTGAGTTAAGTGATTACATAAACGATATACTTTAGGGTTTTCCGTAGTGTAAATACTATTGTCACATCGGTGAATATGAGAATAATAAATATGAATAATAATATCATTTCATTTATTAAATAAAACAATTACAAAATTGTCTTTCGGGCATCACACCTAACAGTTTTAGTGTAGTTGGAATAAGAAACCAACTTTATACACCGTTCTCTACGCGCAGACGCAGGGGGTGCAAATCCAATCCGGATTTACCCTTGGGCTTGTGCATGCCCGCGTGTCCTGCGTACGCGAATGCAGCTCGATTCGAAGGGCTCAAGATAAAGCTCGGTTTTGCAAATAAAATCTTTTATTTTTATTAGTGAATCTTGAATGCTGCTGCTGCTGAGACTGATCCTGTTCCAATCCAACTGAGAGACTTTCCAGTTCTGCTACACTTATGACATTAAATACAGATGATGAGACTGTTCCATTCCATCTTCCATCAGTTTATCCACTCTCTTCTACTTGAGCCTGCCTATATATACAACCACAAATGTCACAGGAAAAGAGATCTTGCGAACCAAAAGTTGATACACCGAGTTTTCTCCTCCTTTTACCTTTCTTATGAAACTAGAGAGTTCAAGCAACAAAGTTCTTACACAAGGAAGGTATGGTGCAACCTGTCCTTGTTAACCGTTCTATCCTGGGAGACTAACGTTCCATTGAAGCTCAAGCACTCGACGGTGAGGGGACGAATTAGTCTTAAGGAAAGTGTGTTAAACACACGGCTCGGTTTCCTTCTACTTTTAATCTGTTTCAAAACAAACTGTAAGTTGGTTTGTTGTAATTTCAATTTGTTGTAAGTTCTTTTGTTGTTATTTTGCTTATTCGTTTTCGAGTCAATGTAATCAGATTGTGCCCAGTTTACTACATAGAGTGCAACAATCGTAAGAGTAATTCGTGTTTCTGTATCGGTGAGCCGATGACAGAATAATTCTGGTTCATTGACAGAATTGAAAACGATTACGATTCAAAGGCTCATTTTTTGTTTCAAAACTGAGTTATAAACGGAGCAGAATTTTCGTGGAGTGATCGTCTAAGATACTCACGAATATTTTGAGTAATCATACAGGATTCTCAAACGATTTGTTCAATAATCAGTATAGAAACAAGTTCGAGATTGTTTACTTTAATAGAAACAATTTCGAGATCATTTTATATATTATTGAAAGAAATTTAACATAAACAATTTCGAGATTGTTTTAATTAGTATAGTTCGGTTCACGAACGTTCTATACAGTATTCAAAGGAATTTAATCCTTGTGTGTTAAATTTTAGATATGACAACCATTACGAGTCAAAAACGAATCGGCTTTAAACCGAATCGGTTTGTCATGATAAAATAATCTCATTGAAGTTTCCGTTCTTGAAGAAAACAAAACGAGATTAAATGGTTCAGTTTTCTGTTCTTGAAGAAAACGAATCGAGTTGTAATGAAAACAAACTGGTTCTAGGAGTGGTCATAATAGATACTCAAGAAACATTTTATAATCAGTTTGTCAATTCATTTAACATATTGAGCATATTTTATGATATTATTTATGTGTAAATATTATCAACAGAAAAAAAATACATGATCACATGAAGATAATCAAAATTTATATATATATATATATATATATATATATATATATATATATATATATATATATATATATATATATATATATATATGTAATTGTGTTTGTTGTGACGCATGTGATATATTTTCTGATGAAAATTTTGTGGACTCAAAATCATTTTGTGTAAATGAGTTTTGTTGTTGTTATTTCAGGAAGGAAATAATTATTCGATTGAGAATTATTTAATTATAATTCTTTATTTGATTATAGTGTTATAATCTGTTGTGACACAACATTATTTTGTGACATAAGACGTGTAGTGTTAATACTCACAAATTTCGTTGAGTGATTTTATTTGATACTCACGGAATAATAAAATATTATTAAATTTCTTCGAGAAATTTAATTGTATGTATATTAATGGATGTAGTCCATTTTGTGGTCATTGGATCTATACATGTAATCATATGAGAAAGCATATGATTTATTAATGGATATTATAATTAAAGTGTTGTGACTTTTAATATTCTATAACGAATTTATTAGTAATGCAATACTTTATTATTTGTCCAAAATTTTAATACATGTTATAATATAGATGTAAATTTTATCAATTTAAAATTTAATTCTATACATGTTATGAAATAAAATGAATTTGCTTTAAAATTATAGCGGGAGTCTGAGGATACTGTCTATAATGCAAATTTTATTATGTTGGTATCGCCGTGTTCGAACCAAATAATGGAGGAATTGTTGAGTTTATGTATTTACAACAATCATTGAGGTGCATCATTGTAAATAACGTGTGTGCAACCGTATGATTATTTGTGTGAATTAAATCGGGTTTGATTTAAATCGGGTTGTATCTTGTGAAATACAAATTGTGTTGAACTTAATACAAGTATATGACCGGATGACCGGTTAGTGGAATATGAACCGTTGCAGTAATAATTATTGAAAACGTTTCATTGTTAAAGTAAATGAGAATTAATAGCAATCATAGTATTTATGATTATTAATTCTTAAAACGTCTATAAGGTTCAGAGATTATGAATAGTAATCATTTATTTATGATTATTTAAAAGTTCAACTGTCATAGTTAACGGGATTTAATAGTGGTGTTGATGACTATTAAAATGAATGTAAAAGTTTTAACTAAACCTAGATAATAAGTATGACGATGCTGGATTTCGTCTATGAATAAATTCGGGCCGTTTAATCTAGGGGTAATTGAACGAGGAATGTTTTGGGTGATTTTTAGACTGAGCTTGAGAGTTATTTCTCTCAAGTTGCCTACGTATCATGTTATGTTTCAGGAATCAAGTCTTTCGTAGTTCCTTAGGGTTGTTTATATAGGGGATGATTTATCTCTTTCCTTGTTCTACAAGGATTTGTATTATTATCATTATTATTATTATTATTTCCCTAAGGATATACACGCATAAATCCATATAATTTAGGGATAATTATGGACATATTTAAATGTCAGGATCAAAGTCTTTATGACCTAGGATTCTTTCCTTATTTATCTTTAGTTATCCCGCATATGAAATAACGAGAGGGCGGGTCCGAGCGTCTGCGTTCGCCCCCAAGGCCACTATGGCCGGGCGGGCACCTCCTCTTCGCCAAGCCTTAGCCGACTGCGGTGGTTGGAGGAGGAGTTCGTGCCGATCTCCCACCTAGGGTAAGGGATCTGCCCTTAGGTATGTTTCTGGGCTCCTGGCCTTTAATGCCTTACATTTAAAGGCTAGTCATCTATTATACGACTTAAGAGGATGACACATGGCGTAGTTCGGGTCGGGCATCATCATAAGCCCCCAAGATCTGGCTGAACACTCATTGTGAGGTCGGATCTGTTAGAGGTGTTGGTCGGCCCCTGTCATCTAGACTTGTATAATTTTACAATGGTCTTCTCTGCCAAGTGGCATGGTTACTTATATGACGCTGTCATTCGTGCCCCCGTCTTCTAAGGTGGAACGGTTTTTAAGAATGCTACCACAGCCCACTTGTTTAGTGCCTTCTCCGGCTGCTGCTTCTGCTGCAATGGCTCCTGCCGAGCTGCCCCAAGTGAATGCTTCTATGGAGAATTTTACTCATGCTACAGAGTTTGGACAGAACTCAATCCTTAATGCTTCTTAAGTTTTTGAACTTGCATTTCGCTTATGCTTCGTTTTGATCTGATCTTTCTTTTAGTTGGTCAGATCTGCACCAATTTGGCGGTTCGGCCGGACTTGTCCGATCTCATGTGTTGAATTACCCAAATGCCAGGTGGCAGTCTATTAAATAGGCCATCATTACGTTACAGGATACGAGGCGTTTTTCACCTTTTCCCATATCTGACGTCGTTTACACGTTTGGAGGAGGGTTATAACCCGTCTTTTCAAATCAGGCTCCCCCTCTTCTCTTCATTTGCTATTAAACTGAAGATCTTAATTATCTCAAGAGTTTGCAATTCAAGTAAGCATATTTCCTCTCGTTTTTTCTGAGTTCTTTTTTTTTTTCTTATGTTTTTCCCAGTTAATGAGGGCAAGCACTGCATCTAGCAGTTCAATTGAGAGAGAGTTTGAGTCTTGCTCTGAATCTGAAGCCGAAATTATTCAACCAGGGGGTCCAATAGACATCCCTGCCCTCAACATAATCTATGCTCGTAGAAATTCTGAGCAGTTCGTTATCGACCCACAACCTGCTAGCCCGTCTAGGCCTTTTTCTTCTTTTTCAATGGCCGACTTTGCTGATGTATTTGAGCAGGCATTTGAGGAAGAGAAGGTTGTGCCTGAGCATAACGAACAGATTCTGAACCCAGAGGCTCCTGGGTGGTCCTGAACCGGACCGAGATGCCGAAGATCTTCATACCGGGCTAATCCCGAGATCAATCCTCGAAGATCTTCATGCCGGGTCGATCTTAGGGTCTTGAATCCTACAACTAAAGGTTTGAAGAACTTAAACAAAGAACTGATTCTCATCAATAAAACAATCACAAAGCAACGATCTTTCGATATAATTGCATTACACAATAATAAATAATGATAAAAGAAACAACTTTGAGATAGAAACTCACGGATTAATCACGAATCAAAACCGAATTGTTGAAGGAAGGCTTCACGATGCTTGTTCAAAGAGGTTTTAGCCTCTTATCATCCTCTATGCAACTTGAATTGATGAATAAAAAGCATAAAAACTATCTAATTAATCTAAGAATTAAAGTGTATAAATTGGAAGAAAACTATGTAGAAACGCAGCCAAGCTGCCCCTAGAAATTTAGGGTTCGAATTGTGTGTCTAGGGTTTGAGAAATCGCGCCTATTTATAGATTTTTAGGTCGGTTTAGGCTAAGGCGGTGCTTGGACGCCCGTTTAAGGTCTTCAAACGCCCGTCCAGGGTTGCTGCAAGGTGGACGCTCGTTCGCCTGATCTGGACGCCAGTCCATCTTCGATCAAAAACGGATTTCTTCAACGCCTCAAACAAGTACCTACATGACATCAAAAACACCGCAAAGCGTAACATAATTCCAATAAACATAAAATCATAATTAAAACATATAAATTCACCAACTTTGCGATTAACTCATTAAAAATATTATTTGCTTAATAATTCATTTAAACACTTAATTCCCATGCAATTAATACGAATATGGGGGAAAACATTATAAAATATAACGTTATAAATCATATAATTTCACCCTTAACACCGTTGACCCCACACCGCCTACTGATCAGCTAGATGATAGCCTGATCATCCTGGGCGGTTCTGATTATGGGAGAGCTCCAAGTGCGCTCCTGATCTGGACGCAAGAGAGGCAGGACTGATCGAGGAGATCAGGATGCTTCTGAGGGGGATCTGTTCCCCAAGGTGACTTTCTGTCCGAACTGCCAGACAATGATCTGGCCTCAGTGGTATAGTATTTTATACTTTCGTACTTGCTTTCTTTTTTGCTATCGTTATCGTATTGACCCATGTATGCCTTTGTCATGTCGTCGGAGCTAGGAAGGAGATTCTGAACAGGCTGGACAGTTTCTCCACTCAAAAGGTTTTCTTGGAACGACGGATCGCTGACCTTTCTGCCGGTCGTAAAAAATACAATGACGTGTCTCTGTCCAAGGATGCCCAGATCGCTGATCTGGAGAAGATTATGCAAGCTCAACAAGCTGAGTTGAAGGAGTTGCGCACTGCTAGTGTTGAACGGGATAAGGCCATATATGGCCAAACTCCGCGCTGATCATGATGGACTTCAGGCCGAGATGCCCGCTCGGATCGCCCAAGCCATTTATGAGTACAAGATCTCTTGTTCACTTCACTGGGGCCTTGAAGGTTTTACTTGGCTCCATCTTAAGCCAAGGGTATACCCTTGGCGTGAATCAGGCTAAAGAGCAATGCCCTCATCTAATCATTGAGAATCTTCAAAATGGTAGGCTTTGCAAGCCAGGATGTAGTCAAATCTATGAGGCTAGGCTTAAGGAGTTTCAAGCCGGTGAAGATCTGGCTGGAAGTATGGTCGCAGACCTGCTGCCCAGCAAGCCAGTGCGTCTTCAACTCAGCCCTCCGGTACGGCCTCAGATCAACATCAGCAACATGATTCTGCTGCCAATTCTTAAGATCAGACCTTTATTATTTTGTCGAAAAACTTGTTGAAAGACTTTGCAATATTTTCCAACTTTTGTTATTTTTTGTTCTTGACAATTTGTGCCTTTTTGGCACTTGTTCTGTAATATTTTCTTCTTTGGCGTTCAGCCCTTCATTGCTATTACTTTGGCTTTTGGTTTTGCCTTTGCTTTTGTTTTAAGCATAGCTGAGGGTCCTTTACCCCCCTGAAGTACGTCCTTTACAAAGCTTTGCTTTTCGAATGATGTACTTCAGTGTATGCGCCGATGATCGTCTGTCCTGCAGACTTAGGAAGTTTGATTACTTCAACTTTCTAAGTATTATAAAAAGTGCTGATCGTTTGTCCTGCAGACTTAGGAAGTTTGATTACTTCAACTTTCTAAGTATTATAGAAAGCGCTGATCGTCTGTCCTGCAGACTTATAGAGTTTACCCTTTGGAAAAAAATTCGAGTACGACCTGCGGCTCAGTTCTTCTATTGAGTCCGACCTGCGGATCAGTTTACTGTGTCTGTCCTGCAGACTTATTTTGGTTTGCACGTAGCAAACTTTTTTCTGAGACCGACCTACGGTTCAGTTATTCTACTGAGTCCGACCTGCGGATCAGTTCGTTGGGTTGTCCTGCAAACTTATTTTGGTTTGCACTTAGCAAAATTTTTTCTGAGACCGACTCGCGGTTCGTTCGTCGATCCCGCCGATTTTTTTTTCGAGACCGACCTGCGGTTCAGTTCTTCTACTGAGTCCGACCTGCGGATCAGTTCGTTGGGTCTGTCCTGCAGACTTATTTTGGTTTGCACTTAGCAAACTTTTTTCTGAGACCGACCTGCGGTTCAGTTCGTCAGTCCTGCCGACTTTTTTCTGAGACCGACCTGCGGTTCAGTTCTTCTACTGAGTCCGACCTGCGGATCAGTTCGTTGGGTCTGTCCTGCAGACTTATTTTGGTTTGCACTTAGCAAACTTTTTTCTGAGACCGACCTGCGGTTCAGTTGGTCAGTCCTGCTGACTTATGAAGTTTTTTGCCGAGCAGGGCCAGATTTGTCTGACTTCTCGGACTTTATTTGAGCGAGCCGGGCCAGTTTGTACTGACTTCCCGCATGTTGTTGATCGTTCATTTGTCATAAGATTTTCTCGGGTACGAGCTACAGGTATGATGCCAAAATCAAGCTGGTCCTATAAATGATTCGCTCGAAGGCGAACTCCGAATATAATGCCGAGCCGAGCTCGGTCATATAGAAGATCTGCTCAAAAGAGCTCCAAATATGATGCCGAGGTGAGCTCGGTCTTATAAAAGATACGCTCAAGGTGAGCTCCAAATATGATGCCGATGCGAGCTCGGTCTTATAAAAGGTACACTCGAGAGAGCTCCAAATATGATGTCGAGCAGAGCTCGGTCTTATTAAAGATACGCTCAAGAGAGCTCCAAATATGATGCCGAGCAAAGCTCGGTCTTATTAAAGATACGCTCAAGGTGAGCTCCAAATATGATACCGAGCCGATATCAGCCTTAGGGCAAGAGGATTCCATAGAGCTCGAATGCCGGTGCTCGATATCTCGAGTCTTTGTGGTGCAATGTGATTGTGATAAAAAACATTACACATATAATAAAGACCTACAAAGTATATAAGAATTTAAAATAACAATTGTAAGAACCTGGAGAGCTAACGAGCTCGGCTCGATCCTTGGAGTTTGAGAACTCGCTTCGCGGATAGCTAGATAGATAGATAATTCGCAGCTTTCTTGGGCGCCACTGCAGTCTTTCTGGTGACAATCAGACCACGAAAAGGACTCCGATCAGCCCGATATTTGGAGGGATCGTTCTTACCTCACTTTTCTTCGATGTGAACGGTGAAATATTTCTTTCGACGGCTCAATCTCCGGGAATAAGCCACCGATCTGGCAGGTGCTATCCAGAATCCTGCTGCGTTTTTGGTGCCCTGCAGCAACTTCTTTGCGATGATCGGGCATCAAGACGCACTCGATCGGTCTGAAATTTTGAGGGATCGTTCGGTCCTCATAACTCTTGAATATGACCGGTAGATTTGATGTTCCAACGGTTCCATTGGCGGAAAAAGGCTGCTGACTTTTCTACTGAAAGTTAGGGTTCTGCTATGTCTTACAGCAGCAATTGTTTGTCCACGATCGGGCACTCAAAATAACTCTGATCGGCATGAAATTTGGAGGCCTTGTTCGTCCCTCCTTATCCTTGAATCTGAACGGTGGAAATCTTGTTTCAACGGTTCAATTGTCAGGACAATTCAGCCGACTTGGAACCTGCAGATTAGGGTTTTTCTGCCTTTTTTCTACTTAACTGCAACTTTTTGGCGATGATCGGGCATCGAAACCAACTTCGATCGGCATGAAATTTGGAGGGATTTCTCGTCCCCTCTTCTCTTTGAATTTGAACGGTGGAAATCGTGTTCCACCGGTTGAAACTCCGGAAATAGTCCGTCGAACTGACTGCGTTTTTGGGGCTGCTGCGTTTTTTGTGATACAGCAACATCTTTCCGACAACGATCGGGAATCCAAACGGACTCCGATCGGATTGAAATTTGAGGGATTTCTCGTCCCCCATTCTACTTGAATCTGAACGGTGGAAATCTTGTTCCACCGGTTGAAACTCCGGGAATAATCCATCGAACTGACTGCGTTTTTGGGGCTGCTGCGTTTTTGGTGATACATCAGCATCTTTCCGGCAAAGATCGGGTGTCGAAACGGACCCCGATCGGCTCGAAATTTGGAGGGTTTGTTCGTCTCTCCTTCCTCTACAATATGAATGGTGGAATTCTTATTCCAACGGTTGAAACTCTGGAAATAAGCCGTCGATCTGCCTGCGTTTCTGGGGCTGTTGCGTTTTGCTGTTATAGCAGCAACTTTCCGGCGACGATCGGGCATCTAAACGGACTCCGATCAGCACGAAATTTGGAGGGTTTGTTTGTTCCTCCTACTTCTTCAATCTGAACGGTGGAATTTGTATTCCAACGGTTCGAACTCCGGAAATAAGCTTCGGATCTGACTGCGTTTTTGGCATGTTTTTGCCATTAACTTGATCACGAACAACCTCGATCCACTACCGATAGAAGGCCCTCCTTCTAGCGCCATTTGACGATGCTGGATTTCGTCTATGAATAAATTCGGGCCGTTTAATCTAGGGGTAATTGAACGAGGAATGTTTTGGGTGATTTTTAGACTGAGCTTGAGAGTTATTTCTCTCAAGTTGCCTACGTATCCTGTTATGTTTCAGGAATCAAGTCTTTCGTAGTTCCTTAGGGTTGTTTATATAGGGGATGATTTATCTCTTTCCTTGTTCTACAAGGATTTGTATTATTATCATTAATATTATTATTTCCCTAAGGATATACACGCATAAATCCCTATAATTTAGGGATAATTATGGACATATTTAAATGTCAGGATCAAAGTCTTTATGACCTAGGATTCTTTCCTTATTTATCTTTAGTTATCCCGCATATGAAATAACAGAGGGGCAGGTCTGAGCGTCCTGCGTTCAGCCCCCAAGGCCACTATGGCCGAACTGGGCACCTCCTCTTCGCCAAGCCTTAGCCGACCTGCGGTGGTTGGAGGAGGAGTTCGTGCCGATCTCCCACCTAGGGTAAGGGATCTGCCCTTAGGTATGTTTTTGGGCTCCTGGCCTTTAATGCCTTACATTTAGAGGCTAGTCATCTATTATACGACTTAAGAGGATGAAACATGGCGTAGTTCGGGTCGGGCATCATCAAAGTAGAATATTGATATTCTACAAACCGTTTAATGACATTGAAGTTTGAAGATAATAAAGCTCTGATGCTTTTAAATGTTATAAGAATGAAGGCGGGAAACAACTTAGCATACGAATTTAACTATCCGTAGTGACTGCGGTGGTGGATATGATGTACCGTTTCATGAGTCTTGCTGAGGCGCCGGCATCATTCATCAAACAACTACACCATATACACATGACACACCAGTCATAGGATATTGCTGAATGCAAGAACTCAACTCTTAAAGAGCTGATGAATGCTACGTTGTTAAGTTCAGGTTTAACTCAGAACTTGTGGGGGACGCTATTCTCTCGGTGAATTTCATTCTTAGTAAGAATATAGACAAAAGTAATGGTTATTTTATAAATTCCTCAAGTTTTTATGAATGTAATTTCTATTTATTAAGAAATAACGACAAAATAATTCTTTATAGTTTATACCTTTCAAGGTTTGCTTTTAAGAATCTCAGCACCAATGGCAACGACGATGGGCACTTTCCCTTGTGGCCTCCTGCCTGGCGGTACTCTCCCTGTGTCGCTCTAGCCACTCCTTTTATCACCTAGTGGAGATTATATTTCTCAACCTGCAAATTCACGTGTTAAGAAATCAGCAAATATATTTTTGCTACCTGCAATATGTTCAATATCGAAACAGTATCTTGATAGCCACATTTGCCATCTTACAAGTCTTCCTTGTTTATTATCTCCTTTTAAATTGGTATTTAAAAAGTATGTAAAGTTTTTGTTATCTGTCCTGATTAGAAATTTAATAGGAGTAAGATAAGCGCTAAACTTTTTAATGACTCGAATTATAGCTAATAATTCTTTTTCATTACTATGATAATTCTTTTCAGCGTTTTTAAAACTGCCTGAAGTATATCTACAAATCAATTCTTGTTCAGAGTTTTTTGCTTTGATGATTCCTCCCCAATACTCATCTGAAGCATCTGTTTCAATAATTAATTCATCATCTGGTAAAGGATGATATAATTTTGGAAAACTAGTTAAATTCTTTTTAACATTCCTAACATAGGTTGTATCAACCTCTGTCCAATCCCAAAGTATATTTTCTTTGAGTTTAACTCCGTAAAGGTTTTCTTATTTCAGCTAGTTTAGGAATATAACTTTCAGCATAAGTTAAAATACCTAAAAACCTTTGTAATTGTTTTTTATTTTCAATTTTATCTAGAAACTTATGAATATGTTCCAGCATGTGATTTGTGGTCTGTGTTGACCTTGGTCAATCTCTAATCCAAGGAAGTTAATCTTTGTTTTAAAGAGTTGAGTTTTCTTTAAAGAAAGGATTATTCCTAATTCCTCGCATTTCTTAAGAACTATCGCAACATGCAAATAATGTTCTTTTTCTGTGTTACTAAAGACTAATATATCATCTATGTAAACACATAAGAATTTTTCAAAAGTTCTGAATGCATTCTGCATATGCCTTTGAAATATGGATGGAGCTTGTTTTAACCCAAAAGGTAAAACATTCCATTGATAATGCCCTTGAGGACATGTGAAAGCGGTTAATAATTGTGATTCATCATCTAACAAAACTTGCCAGAATCCAGATTTACAATCAAAACTACTAAAGATTTTCTTTCCTCTAATAAGAGTTAGAAGCTCATCTTTATTTGGAAGATTATGACTATCACCTATTGTTGTTGTATTAATAGCTTTATAGTTGACAACCATTCTCTTTTTTCCTCTTCTCTTTTCTGCTTCATTCTCAACTAAGAATGCTGGAGACATATGAGGTGATTTACTAGGCTTAATAATTTTTAAGTCTAATAGTTCATGAATTTGTTTACCAAATTCTTCTCTATCCAATGGACTATAAATCATAGGCTTAACCTTAATTATTGTCTTTGGATTAATAAGTTTTATGGTAGCTGTCATCCATTTTTTAGACTTCTTAGGGTCTATAGGATTCTAGTCTCAATAATGCATAGCGAGTAAACCTCCATAGTGAGGATATAGATTAAGTATGGTTTTATAAATTTTAGTTTGAATGTTTGTATTTTCATTTTATCTATGAAATAAAATCTTTTTAAATCTTTCCGTTCATACACTTCAAAGTTTTTAAGTTTAAGGATCCTCTGAGAACCTGAAGTGGCTGGAGCGACACAGGGAGAGTACCGCCAGGCAGGAGGCCACAAGGGAAAGTGCCCATCGTCGTTGCCATTGGTGTGCTGAGATTCTTAAAAGAAAACCTTGAAAGGTATAAACTATAAAGAATTATTTTGTCGTTATTTCTTGATAAATAGAAATTACATTCATAAAAACTTGAGGAATTTATAAAATAACCATTACTTTTGTCTATATTCTTACTATATTTTAAACTTTGAGAAACTCCATTTCCGCCGTCCATTAATATATTCCGCATATAACTCCGAAGAACATGCTTCAGAAATTGGTATCGGAGCCTTGTTAAAGGTTCTTAAATAGTAAAATCCATTAAATGGATAAAGATCCATTGGATCACAATCAGAATTCTGATGAGGAATCAGAAAATCACGAGTGTCAGCTCGTAAAAAAGGAATCCACTACTGGATTCAATGCTAATATAATGATTCAGCAAGAATTATTATAAAAAATTAAAGCTTCTAAACTAGAGATTAAAAAAGAGAAAATCTTTAGAATCCCTAGCTTAATAAGCAGCGTCTTTAAAAGAGAAAACAAAATTTATTATTTTGTTAGTACTAAAGAATTCTCCGTGGACATGAAAGATGTTAAAGGAGAAGTCTATTTACCTCTTATTACACAACAAGAGTTAAATAAAAATCTTCTAAAAATAAAAGAAGAACATAGATCTACAATCAGTATGGTTCATATTGGAGCCGTAAAGATTTGTATAAAATCTCAATTTCAAGAAGGTATTAACACACCTATTAAACTAGCGTTAATCGATAATAGAATTAACAATAGAAAAGATTGTGTACTAGGTGCAGCTAAAGGAAACCTAGCTTACAATAAATTTATTTTTGCCGTATATCCTAAGTTTGGTCTTAGTATACACAGTAAAAATTTAGATAAAGCCTTATCACTTATACATCACTTCGAAAGAGAAGACTTGATGAATGAAGGTGATAAACCTTTTAGTGTAACGTATTTATTAAGTTATGCTTTAACAAATAGTCATCACAGTATTGACTATAGAAAAACTGAATACATCGAACTAGACGATGTTTTCTCTGAAATCGGAACTATAAAGGAAAAGAACTTTTCTAATATAGATTCTAATACTGAATCTTGGGCAATAAATATTTTTAAAGAAAAAAGTATTTTAGGTGCTGATAAAACACCTACTATTAACGATAGATTCTCTATTGGAGCATCTTCATGCAGAAGGAGCTTTGTTAGAACTCCTACTGCAAAAAATAGCTTGCTAAGAAGATCTGAGTCCTTGAGATCAGATACAGAACTTCTTTTAGATATATCTGAAAGAGTTGATAACGCCACACAAACGCTTAAAAAACTTTGTGGTTAAAAAATTATGGATGTCAGTAAGAAATCATTCTGCTTCCAGAAATGGTGGAATGAAATATTTATTATATTTCATAGTAAAAGAAGTAGATTTCAAAAAGATCTCTTTAAAAGAGAAATAAATGGAAAACCTTTAAAGGTTTCATTACCAATGAAATATGAATGTTGGGATTGCTGGAATAAAAACCATTGATATGGATCCAGTAAAAAACAAAGAAAATTTTAAAGAAACAAAACCTTTAAAAGTTTGTTTAACAGAAGGAATAAATTGGTTTATTTTAAAAATTAAAACACTAATTTTTGGTAAAAAATGTGTTTCAATACATAAGAATAAACGCAAATTTCAAGAAGAAATTTATTTAGAAAAAATTTCTAAAAAATTAAAGATATGACTTCACCACATATCTATAAAAAGGGACGATTATTACAAATCAAACCCTTAAAACGAGAAATCAATATTTCACATTGGTTTTCTACAAACGAAGTCAATGTTAAAGCAATACAACATTTAAGTAATAACTTAAATGCAGGATCTGCACGTATTTTATTAGGACTCTATAAAATGCTTTCCTTTTTTGGAATAAGCAAAGATCCTAGTCTGGGATTATCGAAAAATCCACCCAATTGGAATAGATTTTCCGATCTTTTAGAGAGGGGGGATTATAATCAAGACAACATCAATATAGATGAACAAAACCAAGAGTTACTAACTTTGGTAGAAAAAACCAACACAGAAATAAGAACTCTGAGTTGTAAAATTGATAGACTTACCAATCAAGAAATGCAACTAATGTGTTGTAAAGTAGATAAACTTGAGGAAACTCTCAAGATAATATTAGGTTAATTATGTCAAACATAACAACCATGAATGAAATGATTAATCTTCTCCATGAGGATTTAAAAATTATATTAAAACAACAAAAAGATATTGAAAATAAAATATCAAGACTTGCTTCTAGAACTGAGGTTGACTACTTAGCAGCAAAAGTCATAAAAGAAGTAAGAGAAGAAATTCATAGGGTTTCTTATACAGAGATACCTATTAATATTTCTACTTCTGCTTTTCCAGAAGATGGAAAATACAGTTATCCAAACCACAATGTGGGAAATAAAGAACTTGGTTCAAGTGCTGATCCAAATGCTTTAAAATGGCCTTGCCAATAAACATAAGCTCAAAACTTGATAAATTCTTCTGGGATAACCTAGAAAAAGATGAGTTCATCCTAGATGGACAACACACTTCACCATTAGATGAAGTAATTAAACTAATGACTCTCGATGAGCTAGATGCTGAAAAGGAAATGGAATCAAGACCAGAATTAAGTCTAATTCTTGAAACTCTATATCCTATAGAAGTACCACCTGGAGCTCCTCCTAAAACTGAAACTTCAGAAAAACAGCCTGAAGATGGAACTTCTGGTACTAAAGGAGATGAATCATCCTTTAAGAAAAGTGAAGAGAGTTTGAGAAAGTAAATAATACTTGAGTAAACTTCAACTTAGTTTATTCATCAAATGGAAGAAGTATAAATAGTTACAATTGATGGGAGATACTAGCTAGCTTGGGCGGCCACTAGATGGGCGGCAAGCATGCATGTAAAAAGTAAAAGTATGTCTATGACATAAAGCAACTAGAGTTTGACATATTAATTGTTTTTATGTACCACAATTAATATGTCCTTTTACAACTAAAGTGTACAAATAATGTATACACGAAAATAAATAAATATTACATACTATTTGATATGTAATATTTCCACACCCCCTCAACCGGGTTGTATATGTTTATACGGCCAAGTTTGCTACTCTGTCGCCGAACATAAGTGGTGGAATGGCCTTGGTGAGAATATCGGCATTACATTCGGTCCGTGAGGGAACATACCGGAGTTGAATATTCTTGGCATCAATCTTCTCCTTCAGGAATTGTCTGTCAATGTCCACATGTTTGGTTTTATCATGATGGACTGGATCCTCTACCATGCATAATGCTGAATTATTGTCACAGCAGAGTGTGATAGGGTCTTGAATAGCCGCCGAAGTTCGTCGGGACCCTTTTTATCCATAGAGCTTCACAAAATACCCAAAACTAGTGCCCCGAGTTCAACTTCAAGATCGTTTCGGAGACGATAGGTTGTTTCTTGCTCCTCCAGGTGACAAGATTTCCCCATACATAAGAACAAGAGCTTTCGTAGTAGGCCTCCGTCTATGTGACGGCCGGCCAATCAAGCATCAGTGTAGACCTTGATAGATCTCTCAGCAGACTTGGTGAAATGTAGGCCTTGGCCAGGAGTGGATTTCAAGTACCTCAGTATCCTGTTCACAGCATCCTAATGTTGCTCAGTAGGGCAATGCATGAACTGGCTAACCAGACTGACCCCATATGCAATATCAAGTCTTGTATGGGACATATAAATGAGTTTCCCTACAAGCCTTTGATATTGATCCTTCCCGACAAGCAATGTCACCATGCGACGGGGTATTGCGGGGTCTACTTGGGGATACAACGAGTTTGCATCCCAAAGATGCCGTTTTCTTCGGCAGGTCCAAGACATATTTCCTTTGAGAGATAGAGATACCCTAGTTGTTTCTTGCAATCTCCATACCAAGGAAGTATTTAAGATAGCACAAATCCTTGACTTGAAAAACCTTTGCCGTAGAGTTTTCAAATTCGGATCTCGTAGAGTCATCACCGTAAGGATGATATCATCCACATAGACAATAAGAATGGATCTTTTATCGGTTTGTTGTTTTGAGAAACATGGTGTGATCTAAGTTGCATTGATGATATCCAGCAGCTTTAACCACAGTAGTAAGTTTGCCAAACCAGGCTCTAGGGGACTGCTTTAGGCCATATAGAGATTTCCTCAATTTGCAAACTTTCCCTTGAGTGTGAGTGTTGGCAAAACCAGGAGGCACTTTCATATAGACTTCCTCATTAAGGTCAACATTTAGAAAGGCATTCTTGATATCCAATTGGTGGAGAGGCCAGTCAAGTTGGACAGCAAGTGAGATCAGTATCCTGACAGTGTTTAGTTTTGCCACAGGTGCAAAGGTCTCCTGG
Source organism: Gentiana straminea (assembly GCA_036785695.1). NCBI lineage: Eukaryota > Viridiplantae > Streptophyta > Magnoliopsida > Gentianales > Gentianaceae > Gentiana > Gentiana straminea. Next base: position 1,048,986 of record JAVUPR010000060.1, read on the forward strand.
TAGTCAAGACCATATGTTTGAGTGAATCCCCTTGCAACCGGTCTAGCTTTGTATTTGTCAACAGTACCATCAGCATTGTACTTGATAGTGAACATCCATTTACAGCTGACTGTCTTCTTTCCATGTGGGAGAGTGGTGATATCCCAAGTATGGTTGTCAAGGAGAGCTGTCATTTCAGTTTTAACAGCTGCCTTCCACTTGTCATGTTGGAGAGCTTCCTGTATATTCTTAGGAATAGAGTGAGAATCCAAGTCCTATGTAAACATGGCAAAGGCAGGTGATAACTGATCATAAGATAGATAATTATGAATAGAATGATCAGTAGTGCACGATCTCTTTCCCTTCCTGATAGCAATAGGTCTATCATCAATGTCTGCAGGCTGCTGAGAGTCAGTAGGTTGTTGAGTGTCAGTAGGCTCGGGTCGCGGGCTCTAGGTCGGTAGACTCGGTTCGGGGAGGTTGCCGAGGATCGTGGGCCGCCGAGAGTCGTAGGGTGCCGAGGTTCGATCCGCCGAGAAGCGATGAGGTTGCTGAGGGTCAAGTGTTTGCTGAGGGAAAGGATTTAGGTCAATTTCAATCAAGTTTCCATCAGTGACTGCCTCAGTGGACTTGCTGTAGTAGGGAGTCCTTTCAAAAAAATTTACATCCATATAATTGTAAATTCTTTTTCCAGAAGGAGAGTAACACTTGTAACCTTTCCTGTCCTTTGCATATCCTAGGAAAATGCACTTGTGAGCTTTGGGATCAAGTTTGCTTCTGTGTTGGGCATGGATATAGACAAACACAGTACAACCAAAGATTTTTGGAGGTAACTGAGAAATAAGATGAGGACAGGAGTGAGTGGTCAGCAGGGTTTGGATAGGAGTTTTGAAGCCTAACACTCACGGGAAGTCTATTGATTAAGTATGTGGCAGTTAATATAGCTTCACCCCACATATACTTTGGAACATGGGTGGTGAACATGATTGATCTAGCCATCTCCAGTAGGTGCCTGTTCTTTCTCTCAGCAACCCCATTTTGTTGAGGTGTTTCCACACAACTACTGATATGGACAATCCCCTTATTCATCAAGAAATTACTGAGGTTAGACTCATAGTATTCAAGGGCATTATCAGTCTTTAAGATCTTGATCTTAGTGTCAAATTGAGTAGAGATCATGTTGTAAAATTCCTGAAAAACTGTTCCAACTTCAGATTTATCCTTCATTAAAAACGACCATGTGTTCCTTGTATGATCATCAATGAAAGTGACAAACCACCTTTTTCCTGTTATACTTTTTACTCTTGAAGGTCCCCATACATCACTATGAATTAAAGTGAAAGGTGTGGATGGTAAATAAGGAAGTTTGGTATACACAGATTTGGTAAGTTTGGCAAATTGACAAATATCACATTGAAGATCATTGATATTACATCCTTTAAATAATTCAGGAATTACAGACTTTAAATAACCAAAACTTGGATGCCCTAGTCTATAATGCCATAACATGATATTGTCTATGGTTTGAGTGCAGGCTGCTGAGGCAGATTCAGTCTTTAGTCTTCTGTCTTCAGCAGGTTGACCACATACAATCCAGAGCAAGGTTTAGCCCTCCCAATCACTTCCTGTGAAGAAGGGTCCTGGAAGGTGCATTGATTCTTATTAAACACAACAATCCAATTTAAATCTTTTGCAAGTCTACTGACAGATATGAGATTGCAGTCTAATTTTGGAACAAATAGGACATCCTTTAGGCTTATCTTATTAGTGATTTTAACATTTCCAAAACCTTTTGCATGAGAGATAGATCAATCATCAGTCTTAACTTTGTGAATTTGATGACATGGCATAAGGTGAGTTATGAGGTTTTTATTTCCAGTCATATGATAGGAGGCCCCAGAATCAACAATCCATGTTTCATTACTAATAGAAGAGTAGAATTTACCTGTACTAGCCTGAGTAGCTGTGTCGGTAGAGGGACTACCTTCTTTTTGTTGAGTGAGGAAAGCTTTGAATGCAGCAACTGAGCATTCAACTTGTTATCATGCTCCTCTTCATTTACATGCCTGCCCTGACTTTCCCTGGTAGGTTTGGAGGATTTTGGCATGCCATGTAGCTTCCAAGTGTCCTTGGTGTGATTTGTGCGTTTGCAGTGCTCATAGAACAACTTTCCAGTTCGATCAGTAGGCTTCCTGACAGTCTCAGTAACCTCGGCAGCTTCCCGACGGTCGGCCAGGTAGCACTTTCAGCAGGGTTGTCAGCAGGGGAGTTCAACAGCATCACTTTTCTCCTGCTTTCCTCATGTTTGACTTCAGCAAACATGGATTTGAGATTGGGGAGAGGTTTTGTGGCAAGGATTCTTCCCCTAACATCATCAAGAGTAGGATTCAGTCCAGTAAGAAACTTGAATACTCTCTTTTTCTCAATAATGTCCTTATAAAGGGCAGCATCCTTGACATCATTCCAAGGGTGAGTTTCCAACATATCTAGGTGTTGCCATGCCCTAGACAGTTGGTTGAAGTATTGAGTTACAGACATATCCCCTTGTCTGCAGTTTTGAATCTGAGCTTCAAGTTCATAAACTTCTGATGTATTGTCTTTCTTGGAGTAACGATCCCTGGCATTATCCCAGATCTCCTTTGCGTATCATACATCATAAAGTTCTCACTAATCTCTTTGTCATTGATCTTGTGAGAATGGTCATGACTTGATTATTAGTAGTATCCCATGCTTCAAATCCCTGGGTCATCTTCGGCGCAGGGCATGTTTAGAGCCGGACGGGTATCCCATCTTACCTTGTCCAGAGATGTACATTTTCATAGACCTTGACCACAAGCAAGTAGTTGTTGCCATCAAGTCTATGATTTGTATATGAGGAAGATTCGGTGACCCCTAGTCCGCCGAGGCGGTTGGGAGTCTATCGAAGAAGAAGAAATGTCGATTCTGAGAGACATTTTGGAATAACAACCGAGTTTGCGGCGGATTTCGAACTCGTAGTCTCGATACCATGAAGAGAGTTTGAGAAAGTAAATAATACTTGAGTAAACTTCAACTTAGTTTATTCATCAAATGGAAGAAGTATAAATAGTTACAATTGATGGGAGATACTAGCTAGCTTGGGCGGCAAGCATGCATGTAAAAAGTAAAAGTATGTCTATGACATAAAGCAACTAGAGTTTGACATATTAATTGTTTTTATGTACCACAATTAATATGTCCTTTTACAACTAAAGTGTACAAATAATGTATACACGAAAACAAATAAATATTACATACTATTTGATATGTAATATTTCCACAAAAAGAAAAGGTAACGAAGGAACCTTTTATACTTCTAGTTATCCTAAAGTTCCAGGAGAACAAAAGGAATCTAGAATTCCTATCCTAAATATTGATGGGAAAACTAATAGAAAAGAACTCATTGACGCATGGGCAACTGAGTTAAGTTTGATTATTCAAACTAATAAAGAGGCTTATGGAACCAATAATAACGTACTCCTCTTATTAGAACATAGAACTGCTGGAATAGTTCAGGCATTTGTTAAAAATACAAATTGGGCTAATTTAAATGCAGATAATGTGTTCAACGGTATTGTTGATAGTTTATATACTATGTTTTTAGGAATCAATTATTCAGCAGATAAAGATAATGAGATTCTTAGACAACAAGAAAAGGCTAGAAATCGCCTTATAAATTTACAATTATGTGATGTCTGTCTTTTAGACAACTTTACTTATGATTTTGAAACTAATCTTTATAAATTACCTAGTAATGAGTATAATGGATTTATAAAACAATATTTAAACAAAATCCCAATTGTTGGAGAAAAATCACTACAAAGGTTTGAAAATGAAACCATTGGAGTTGTAGTCCACAGTCTTGGCTTCGCCAATAGAATTGTTAAAGAAGAACTCACAAAAATTTGTGATCTCTCAAAACAACAGAAAAAGTTAAAGAAATTTAATAAACGTTGTTGTTTAAATATTATGGATGCACCAACAGAGTACGGTTGCATACCACAAAAAACTTATACTAAAGATAAGTTTAAAAAGAAACATTATAAGAAGAAAAAATTTTCTTATAAGATAAAAAATAAACGGTTTAAACCCGGTAAGTATTTTAAACCTCGTCAAAAGACTGACAATGGAGATAAAAATACTGATAAAAAGAAATTCTGCCTTAAAGGCAAGAAAAATTGCAGATGTTGGATTTGCAACGTTGAGGGTCATTACGCTAATGAATGTCCCAATAAACAACAATATCCTCATAAGGTTAATCGGATTGAGGAAATTATCGAATTAGGTTTTGAACCAATTGAAGATATATATGAACTTTATAGTGAAGTTTATATCTTTAATCAAATTCCTCATAATCCTATAATTGATTATTCTTCTGATGAAAATAATCCTATAAATGACTATTCCTCTGAAGATTATCGTTATGAATACGATTCAGCGGATACAGACTAACTTGGCCATTCAGGAAGAATCCTGGAATGACAAAGAATTAGTAATAACAAGAAATATTACTAATCCAAATTCTATTTATATCAAAGGACAGTTTAAGTTCTCTGGATATAAACAAATTAATTTACATTGTTATGTAGACACCGGCGCTAGTCTTTGTCTAGCATCTAAGTATGTTATACCTAATGAACATTGGGAAAATGCACCCAATAGCATTCCGTTAACAATTGCAAATAAAGAAACACTTCACGTTTCTAAAGTTTGTAAAAATTTTAACATACGAATCGCAGGTGAAATATTTCATATCCCTACGATATATCAACAAGAAAATGGCATGGACATTATTCTTGGTAATAACTTCTGTCAATTGTATGGACCTTTTACACAATTTACAGATAGAATTATTTTTACTCTTGATAATCAACCAGTGATTATTGGAAAAATAAGAAAAGCCTTTACCATGGCACAACACGGGTTTTTAGAATCTATGAAAAAGAACTCTAAAAAACAAACACCCATACCTATTCCTGTTAGCCCTGAAAAAATCAAATTTTTAGAGGGGGGGGGGGGTGGGGAAATAGAAGAAGTAGTATATAAAACAGAGCAAGAATTTAATCATGAAAACATAAAGTTTAAAAAGATTAATAACTTGTTAGAAAAAGTTTGTGGTGAAAATCCTATAGACCCTAAGAAGTCTAAAAAATGGATGACAGTTACCATAAAACTTATTGATCCAAAGACAATAATTAAGGTTAAGCCTATGATTTATAGTCCATTGGATAAAGAAGAATTTTGTAAACAAATTCAGGAACTATTAGACTTAAAAATTATTAAGCCTAGTAAATCACCTCATATGTCTCCAGCATTCTTAGTTGAGAATGAAGCAGAAAAGAGAAGAGGAAAAAAGAGAATGGTTGTCAACTATAAAGCTATTAATACAGCAACAATAGGTGATAGTCATAATCTTCCAAATAAAGATGAGCTTCTAACTCTTATTAGAGGAAAGAAAATCTTTAGTAGTTTTGATTGTAAATCTGGATTCTGGCAAGTTTTGTTAGATGATGAATCACAATTATTAAACCGCTTTCACATGTCCTCAAGGGCATTATCAATGGAATGTTTTACCTTTTGGGTTAAAACAAGCTCCATCTATATTTCAAAGGCATATGCAGAATGCATTCAGAACTTTTGAAAAATTCTTATGTGTTTACATAGATGATATATTAGTCTTTAGTAACACAGAAAAAGAACATTATTTGCATGTTGCGATAGTTCTTAAAAAATGCGAGAAATTAGGAATAATCCTTTCTTTAAAGAAAACTCAACTCTTTAAAACAAAGATTAACTTCCTTGGATTAGAGATTGACCAAGGTCAACACAGACCACAAAATCACATTCTGGAACATATTCATAAGTTTCCAGATAAAATTGAAAATAAAAAACAATTACAAAGGTTTTTAGGTATTTTAACTTATGCTGAAAGTTATATTCCTAAACTAGCTGAAATAAGAAAACCTTTACAGGTTAAACTCAAAGAAAATATACTTTGGGATTGGACAGAGGTTGATACAACCTATGTTAGGAAAGTTAAAAAGAATTTAACTAGTTTTCCAAAATTATATCATCCTTTACCAGATGATGAATTAATTATTGAAACAGATGCTTCAGATGAGTATTGGGGAGGAATCCTCAAAGCAAAAAATTCGGAATATTTTTTCTTTACCTTTTTTTTTCCCAGGATTGGCTCGGGTAATAGAGTGAAAACGGGTCAATTTGCGGCTATTCACTCTAAAATATAAATATAGATTGCACGACACGACATAAATACGTCGACACACATAATTCAACGGTATAATATAAATTAATGCTATATGGTACTGGTACATATTAACAACTTTATATATATATATATATATATATATATATATATATATATATATATATATATATATATATATATATATATATACATACATAACATTTAAATAAATACAACATATAAGAAACAAAAAAATATGACCGTCTAATTTCATGAAGTCAGACTCAAATCATCTAAAAGTTGTTAAGACAATTCAAACACACTAACATATATTATTAAGTGGTTTTATGAAATAATTATCAAACATATTTCAGAGTAAATATCACTTAATATATTTAGATTAAGTGACAAGTGTTGTTAACAAATTAAACATGGTCAACTTCAGTAGCGTCGATGATTTTTAAATTTGTACGTGGGAATTTGGTGTCAGTGTGATTTTTCTTTATATATAAGATGATAATCGACATTGTTTAGTTTTTATTTAAAAAGTACCGACATTTCAATTCGAATGTCGTGTGCAGTTTTCTACGTTTATCTTGCACGATTCGCCTTGAGAGGTGTCGGCTTACATAAATAATTTTTCTTAGAAAAGGCTTAAATAATTATAACGATCATTATTTTTATATATGACACCCCGACACAATATCGACACTCATTAACGCAAATTTTTATTTTTCCTTTTCATTTTTTTCCGGAGAAATGTTTAAAGACAAAATAAGTTAGCATACAAATTTCAATAACAAATGGTGTTGAACCTGAATTATAATTTGAAAAGTGCTATATCTTATTTAACTTATTATCATCATTTAATTTGCAAAAAATAATTGTTATCATCATTTGATGTGTCGTGTATTTAAATTTTAAAATTAAATATGTCACCGTATTCCTATCATGTTATGGGATATATCCATATAGTATTTGATTCATAAATAAAACAAGGATATTGATTTAGGCACAGATTTTGTACACATAAATAATCCACACAACACTTTATAACCACATATTTTAACAATTAAAAAGAAAACAAAATAACACAAAAATTCTGGACCACAAAATCAAAAAATTCGGAACATAAGGACACAGAATCTCGATGCCAAAATCATTTTCCATAAAACAAAATGAAAGCAAATAACAAAGTCATTACGTGTTGTCAAAAAGGAAAAAAAAAATTGCAACAATGTCAACCGGTTTTTATTTTCTTTGGGGCAGTTAGAGCAATCCCAATCGTTGCCCCTCAATTACACCCTCTAGACATATCGTTTTCAGTTTCAGTTACATTTTTTCACCACCCAAAAAAAATTTCACTCCAATAATCAACCTCTATACAACCCCCAATAAACAACATTTTCTTATTATTATTATTATTATATTATTATTATATCATTATTATATGCAACTTGAAAAAACTTTGTAAAGGGAGAAGGGCCCGCCTGACAACAACTTGCAGCTTTTTGCCTCTATCAAGCCCCCAATATTACAAGGTGGGTTTAGCATATTTTTTGAAGTCGGGTGTGGTATCAAGTACCACTGTGACTTCAAGGCCCTTGATAGATAATTATAGGGGTTGGATTGGGTGTCCATTGTGGACGCCCTTAGCTAAATAAAATAAAAATAAAGTGAAACATGCGGCAGGGGATCCACAGTGATGCACCGCACTAATCACTTGAAATTGGATACGGCAGGGGATCCAATCCCCTTCCGGGGGAAATTCTTCTATGGAGAGGATGTTTGTGGAGTGACGCACGTGGATGATTCTGAACCGTACAGTTTTAACTTAAATTCAAACTGTGTTGTCCAGAATCATCCACGTGTTTTTACGGTGCAAATGGAGTGAGTAGGGAAGAATTACCTCCTTCCGGGTGTCAGTGATACCAAATTACTTCACTGAGATTTGCCTAAATTGTTTTGAATATTTTCTTTTACTACCTTTTTATTGAAAGGCTTTTTCACTACCTTTTGAACATCATACATCAATCAATCGATGACTTGTAATCCATTTATTAAGTTTGTCCAAGATGTTGTGGATCTGGAGGAGAAAAAGCATATGAAATTAATGGGATATATATACCACATATAAAAAAAGGAAAATAAATAAATAAACATGTAACTGCAATCTTTTTATTCATAATTCATGTTGCAAGAGTAGAAGATGGCATATGCAATTACATATACATCTGTTTCTTCTGTGAAAGCAGAAGATGCATATGCCAAGGCATATGCCACCACATCATAAATGCAATATTAAGTAACACAAAAGACTACATATGTATGAATAACAGCCCACATCATTTCTAGTTTTTACCAGAAGCTTCCTAGAGAAGAAGAAGTTGGAGAGCTGTAAAAAGAAACTCGACGCCTCTTGCTTGCAAGAGCATTCCTTGATGAGAAATCTTCTGATGCATAAAACTTGTCAAGCACCGACATCAATGCTTGACGAACAGAACTTACAAGAAGCTGGCATGCTTCATGATTATCTACAACTTTTCCTTCATTACTACTACTACTACTACTTCTTGCCGTTATTACGAAAACATTCACCATCCTATCTTCTAATGTTGCAATCTCAGCCCTCAGTGTTTTCATCAATGGGAGATTTTCAAGTGCTTGTTTTAAATCATTTATCAACTCATGCTTGTAATCACAGCATAAAAATGCTCTAATGGTTATAGAATTAGCCTCCCCAGAAGACGTGTACGTGTCTGTGTCTGTGTCTGTTTGTTGCTCTACGATTACTTCATCGGTGTCAGTTGGGACAAGCATTCCTTTAGCAGCTTCAGATGCAGTCTTTCTCATTCCTCTTAAATGACTAATAACTTCAGCTAGTAATGCTGCTTTGTCCATCTGCAACCAAATTAAGCTTAATTTAGTATTACAGACTCACGCCCAGTGGCGGATGTCTCGGGTAAGGGGTGATAAAAAATTTAAAGAGACAAATAAAAGAACAAGGTGAGGCAAACAAGATGCATACTACATAGGTCCGCGACTGCTCACGCTACAAAAAAATCATTACCAAATTCAATGTCCCATTTTGGACAACAAGCAAGCCCATAATTTACCTATTTGATTCGAATAAATGAAGCAATTTTTTTACCTTAGTTGTCCCTGGGATTAGGCTGCGAAGGGTAGTTAAATGGCCATTAATTCTCTCTCTTCTTCTCCTCTCTGCTTCACTATGATTCCTCAAAGCATTCAATGCCTTCTCTGCAGTAACCCCTTTTTGCCCTGGCCTAAGCAGAGCCCTCACTAATTCTCCTCTCTCACTATCCAAGATCAATGATGCAGGTGTTGGATTATTCCCATTTCCTATTACCCCATGAAAACCCGAATTCCCGGATATTCCATTGAAACAGTCCATGAATTCCATCCTCGTTTTCTTCAGCTAAACAACACTTGCAGCAAATTAAAGTGAATTGAAGCTTTAATATATTTCAGAAAACGACAATATTTGAAAGATGGAGGTAGTAGAGTGGAAAGAGCCTATTTTTCTTCTTCAATCTTCAAAGTCCACTCGACAAACAACCGCATGCAGAATCATAAGAAAATATATACTACTACTTGCACATAGGATTCCCAACGATCTGTTGAAGTTTAGTTGGATGTTTAATATATTCAAATAGTGACATACATGAACTAATCAAAACTAGCCCTGTCGAAAGGGATCAATTTTGGTTTACAGTATTAAATAATGGAGTTTGATGATTGCATGGTTTACCTAACCTAATAATTTAGTATATATACAAGTCAACTCTGGCTCGAAATGTAGATAGCCATAATTTTTTCAATCCCATTCTACTTGTAGTAGACAAGTGGGCGATATTAAAGTGATTTAGTACTTCTTTGTAGATTAATCACAGATGCCCGAAATACTCATAATAATTTAGTATTCCTCTATTTCTATTTAATTATCGCAGTTGCTAAATAGAAACGGAGGGAATACATCTAAGTAAATGTATAAGTCCGTTCATATGGGTGCAACCCGAAATCGTAAACATGGCGCTCAAAAAAGAGCCATCAGATCATTATTATAATTAGGTGTTAAGTGGGTCAAAGCCCAATTGTGAAATTTGTGAATTGATTGATTCCCACATCGGTACTTTGAAAAGGAGCTGCCGACTTAGGGTATTCATATCAATCACCCTATCTCTATCCCCACAAATACTATTAAAAAATACATATCCCTACTTTACAGCAACTAAATTCACAATACTCTACATCAGCATCCCTATCTCTATCCTTACAACATTAAAATATTCATTTTTCAACTAATTTTTAAATTCAAATTTTACTCCAACGGCTATATTTCTACGGTTATATTTCAACGGCTATATTCGAACACACACATTTTTCCAAAATTATTTTTAAAATTTAAAATTTTACTCCAACGGCTATATTTGAACACACACATTTTTCAAAACTTACTTTTTAAATTCAAATTTTACTCCAATGGCTATATTTCAACGGCTATATTTAAAAATAAAATCGTTTCAAAAAAAAAAAAAAAAAAAATAATGTAAGGATAGCTACAGTGTCACCCCAGATTTGGGGTGACACTGTTCATCCACCCCAATGTAGGGTGGGGATAAAGTATCTGATGCAGGAGAGTTTTTACTTCTTCCCTATTTTTTTCCCTACATGTAGGGATAAAGGTGGAGATAAAGACTCTGATGCTAATACCCTTAGTGATATTATATAAATTAAAATAACCTCTTAATTGGTTTAGCTATTTTGGCTATTGTTTTTATACTTCAGGATAGTTGTATCTTTTGTATTTTTCAACTATACTAATATTTTCTTTTTCTCTCTTTCGTATGTGGACTAGTCGGTATATTGCCGGAAACCACGTAAATTGGTGTTTTGTCTTTTTCCTTCCGTTTGTTATTTTCTGTTACCTTCGTTAAGGGCTATCGCTCGGTTATATTTTTTCGTTTGAAGGTACGCTCGGTTTGATTTTCCTAACAAATTGGTATCGGAGCCGAGTTTTTCTGAGGTTTTTTCCAAGCTTTAGAAATTTAGCCATTATGACGGTAATAACTAAGTACTACATCTGTCCCAAAATATAAGTCATTTTGAGTGTATTCACACACATTAAGAGAGTGTTTGAATGTAATAAATTTTAATGTTAAGTGTCTAAAATGCCCATTGACTATCATTAATGCAGTGGTTGTTAAGTAATGAAAATTTGTTAGATTAATAATAAATTATAGGTAAGATGGAGTACGAAGTAATAAATGTTGCATTGTTAATGTAGAATGACTTATATTGTGGGACAAATCTAAAGAGCTAGAATGACTTATATTTTGGGACGGAGGTAGTATTATATTGAAAAGTTCTACAAAAACGTCAACTTCGGGATGTGGCAAGTGAAGATAGAGGCCATGCTGATTCAGGAGGGCTTCGATATTGGGCTGCTTGGGAAGGAGAAAAAGCCCAAGAAAATGCCAGATGATGAGTTTGCTTGTCTCGACAAGAAGGCCATATCAAGTATCATTTTGTGTCTTTCAGATGAAGTTTTAAGAGAGGTAGCCACTGAGGTTACTGCTAAGGATTTGTGGGAAAAATTAAAATCCTCGTATATGAAGAAAACCGTAGAGAATAGGTTTTATTTAAAAGCAGAGATTGTATATGCTTTGTATGTCTGAAGGGTCATCTATATTATCGCACTTAGAAAAATTTAATTCCCTGCTTATGGATTTGAGTGATATAGATGCTAAGATTCATGATTAGGATCAGACTCGGTTGTTATTGTGTTCGCTTCCCAGTCACTCTGTTGTTATTGTGTTCGCTTCCCCAGTTGTTTAAGCATTTTAGAGAAACAATGCTTTATGGTAAGGAATCAAGTTGAAATTAATTATCGTTCGATATGTTGTATAAAACACTTTTATCTACAATATCCCTTTTGGTATCGATATTCCACACCCTCATGCGATCCTACACATCCTCAAATTGACCCGAACAGGGATCCCACGCCGATAGCCGGTCATCAATGCCGCCAGTCCGTATATACGTAAGCCGGATCAGGCCATAAACCGTCTGTCCTATCTGCCTGCAGACACGCTATTGGCCGGGGGCCGAGTCCGCTGCCCCTTAGCTCTGAGTCCGCACAAACCGGACTGTGCTGCTACGTAAGGCGAGCTGAATTCACACATGACGTTTATCAGGCAATCATACAAGATGGCCAAGGAATTGGACCAGCTCCAAATGAGACCGAAACAACTAGCCTGCGGGCTACTTACTCATTTAAATGTACTTAATTATGTCCCATCATAGTTAATTATGCCTTGTCGTACTTAGCCTAATAGTCATTAGCAATGCGCCTGTATATAGTGGCACATTGTAACTCATAAGACATCTGAGAACAAGCAGAGCTACTCTGCCAATTTGTCGACTATCGTGCTCGCGCTTATAAATATTCTGTCCGACGTTCATATCTCCATCCAATTCATAACAACCACCACTTCTCACCGGAGAAATCACTCATATATAGCTAGATATCTAATCGCAAACGTTGTTACCGCCACCGTGATATTTCTGACAATATCAGTTGGTTCCGTTACCGAGGAAATCATCACGATTCAGCACTTCCCGGTCGTTTTCACCACTGCAAAATTGTTTTTATGGCATCTCCGGTGAGTTCGCGCCACCCGTCTTCAACATTCAAACCAACAAAAGCTTTGATTTTTGGGTTGTACGGACTAGAAATCATTGCTTTCATCAACTTTACTGTAGGTTAGTGGAGCAATCATTGGATTCACGAATCTCAGCTCATTCCTCATCAAAACTGACTCAGAAACAAGAAATTCTCAACCGGAGTCTTCATCCTGTCAAGCACTGGTATCGATGAATTTCCCAATTTTCTTGCTTATTTACTAAACTCAGTTTCATAAGCACCAAGGTGGTACATTGGTTTGCTGTTGTTGGTATTATCTTCATGGCAACACCACCGGATTCGGGGTAGAAGGGTTGCTAAGGATGACACCAACTGTCTTTGAGTGTTAAGCAAGCTACTTTTCAAATCTACATGATTGGAGGGAATGCTATAGTGCCTGCCAAACCGGCCAAGGGAGGCAATCCAGATGCTCTACATGGCGCAACAACGTCACGTCATGGTGAGCGCAGTAGAGAGGCGCATTCCGCCAGCGGTAACAACAGACATGATGATGAGGCCGACATGCGGGCCTACATCAATGAAAAGGCTAAGGCCTGAGAGATTCAGGCAGCGGCGATTAGACAAAGCCACGGAAAGAACGCTGCAGGGGCTTCTCATCCTGAAAAAGAGCAGGAAGCACCCCCGAACACAGAGGAAGGTCCGCATCCAAGTCCTTATGCAGTATCCCTGAAGGCTCATATAGACTAAATGGAGGAGTTGTGGGAATACAATTTGCAGCTTATAGTTGAGGGGTTTCCTCCTCGTCCGATCATTAAGTTCGTTCCACCGATACAAGCGCCTAATGAGGTGCAACCGACCTTGAATTCTCCAAGAGCTGCCCGATCACGTCATACAAAAATAGAGGAGAGCGGCCATGCAACATTGATAAGTAAGATTTGGCAATCCGGCTCGATCAAATACAATTTATAGAAACTCGAAACCTTAGGCAAAACTCACTTTCTAACCGGCAGTGGACCGGGTCGATCGTAGGTAGTGTGTTCAGAGTCTGAGGTCGATTCCACAGGGAGATTGAATCAAGGATATGAACAAGACAAAAGATCGAAGCTTTTATTATTTTATGGCATAAGCAAGGATCCGAATCAAGAACTCTTATCAATATAAAATTTCATCAAACCAATGATCTACACAATCAAAACAATATTGAGAGAAAACAAATCGAAATTAGGAAACTTATAATAATGAAGATCAAAATATTGTAGATCAAGAAATTTGAATCCCAAATCATCAAAAGATACAACATTTAATTCATACAATGATCCCAGGAACGTACTCCACCAAGATATCGATCGAATATCGTATTCTACTCTAGATACAAAAATATAAACTAAGAAATTGAAATACGGAGCCTAGTCCAGAGCTCTAATCCGACTTTTTAAATGTCAACCTGTCATGACAACTGCCGAAGTGGCTGGGTTGAGCACCTAAGATGGCTTCGAACACAGTCCAAGCCAATAAAAATCAGAATATATCACTTTCTTAGGTTTAGATGCTCTTATATAGAGCAAAAATCGCGACTTTGACCTAGGTGGGCCGACCAACTCGGGCCCAACTTGACCCGGCTTCAGTAAATCAGTGATAACTTTCTGTGTAGAGCTCTGATTTGAACGTTTCAAGATGTGTTGGAAAGCTCTTTCAATTACCTAAAACTTTAATGAAGATGACTTGACCATAAAATGCCTCCAAGATGGGTCAACGTAAGGATTAATTGACAGGTACGGTGAATACTGATGTCGGGGCCAAACGAGCGTTTGCCCTCCTGATGCACGCTCGTTTGCCCATTTGATTGTTAGGTGTAGTGCCCGAAAGACAATTTGTGTAATTGTTTTTAATGGATGACCGAATTTATCTCACCTTATTACTTGCTTTGTGCTTGTAAGTAATACACTGCTGCAAACCCTAAGTATATCAATATGTAACCGCTTAACTCGGTGCATGGCATGCACGTGAGGATTGAGTTAGTGGTGATATACTTAAAGCGTTAGTCCGTGGTGAACTTAATAGAGTTTAGGGTCTCTTGATTAAAACACCAATAATGCGCCCGTAACACCTTAGGGTGTGATAGTCTTATCCGGACCGTCGGTAGAGGGTACCTACGTGGGGCATTTATATATGATGGCATTCATATAGGGTGGACCGATTTAATCGAATTTCTCGGTATAATTCCGTAATCGAGGAATCTTATTAAATCATTAGATGATCATATATGGATCAACCTTAATCCCGAGGTGATCACGGGATGTCGCTTGTCCCGGGGTAGTGTTTGATGTGTTAGTTACGGTTCACTTTAATATGTGTTCCAAGCCACTTCTCATTGGCACTATCTCCGGATGAGCGAGTAGTTCGATTTTCACGGACATGGAATCCATTCCTTCCTCGCGGGAAGTAGAGAGACGATCCCCTTGTTTGTTAGCCCTAAGAAAGTGATCGATCCCGGGAGTTCACATTTGACTAATTAGCTACTAGTCGGATATGTGTGCTAATTGATCATCAGGGGGTTAATGGTAAATAAGGATAAGATATTACGAGTCGGGTTCACGGAGACTTCCCACTCAGAATGGACAATATATGGAGGGTTAATCCGTATGTAGTGATTATATCAATGGACGCTTATTCACTCTATGGGTTGAGTATAAGTATATATCTATAATCGGTAGAGTTCAGTTTCGGGTTTATGGTGGCGTAATCCCGGAATTAATAATTAATGTACTTATTTCGTTCGATGAATAATTAATTATTTGAGCTACTGGTTTTAGGTCCATGGTCCCCGATGTGGCTTCTGTAATTCGGACAAATAATCTTGTTATTTGGGCCTCAGTGATAATTAATTGGCTGGGCTAATATACTTGGATTCTCGTCGAAGAAGCCCACGGCCGCCGATTGAATATCTTTCTAGTTGCTCTGGAACAATTAGGAGATTCTCGAAGATCTATAAGCAAATAGATGAATTCAAGAGCGACGATACCGAGGAGTTAATTGATATGCATGGATATTATTTAGTTGGGCTAAATAATATAATACACATAAAAGACATTTTATGTGGGCTTAGTAAACCCTTAATGTGGCGCCAATGTGAGTCAATTAATTCGAGAGAAATTAGTTTTCTTGGATAATTATTTGACATGTGATTTATCATTTATTTGTTAAATGATAATTCATGGAATATTAGATAATAATATGATTTATCCTAATTTGTTTGGGATAATCATTTTATTTATCTTTTATTTGGAATAAAGGATTAATGTAATAATTATCTCTTAATTATTTAATCCTTGGAGGACAAGGTTTACTCTCCTATATAAAGAGAGTTCTCCCAAGCCTTAGAACATTGGAAAATTTCGACTTACTCACTTGAAAAGAGAGAAAAAATTAGTTTTCTTGTCTTGGGTTTTAGAAGAAGAAAAACTACAAGTTTTTCTTGGTGTTGCATATCAAGGAGGTTCGTTTATCAAGAAGGGTGTCCACCAACCGCCGTTTGGAGAACACATCGGAAGATCAAGGCGACTCTTCCCTTTATTGGTAACATAATCTTAAACCCCCTTGTAGTACTTAAGTCCTTTAATTATGAATTGTGTCATATAAATCGTGATCCATCCGCTGCGCATAGATCAGAGTCTGTTTGGATATCCGTTCGTTGATGAGAAGAGGCAATTTGCAATGAGAAAAATGCAGGATTCACGAAACCCTAACTCGTGACTTCCTCGATTTTCCGGAAAGGATTGGACCGTTGAAACGAAAATATGACCGGTCGATCGGTAATCATGGGGTTTTGGACGTGATATAAAATTTTCGGGACGATCGGGATTCATCTTGATCCCCGATCGGCCTCGGGAAGTGAATGATGCGCCGCCGTAAGAGTCCGTTTCAGCAGCAAGTTGGGCGGCTCACTGGAGAAAATTGACAAGTCAAAGCTCCGATCCAACCGTCCATATTGAAGCCCGAAGAGTAAAGATCAGATCTGGAAAGTTTCGTCTCGATCCGAGTTAGTTTGATATGCCGATCGTCAAAGATTCTAAACAGCTGCAGATTAGGGTTTTAATTTATTTTCGAATAGATTAGTTACGGGGGTGCCAACGGTCCATCTCGGTGTTTATTTTCCGCACTAGTATACATATGTAGATTGTATGAGTAGAACCGGAAAATTGCCATGACATGCATCATATCATGAATTCCACTCCATATGCATACATGTAGAAATTAATTCGAGGAATTAGTTAGGCATGTATAAAACACACGATTAGTTTTAATTAATTGTTATGATATTAATTAGAAACTAATTTGGGTAAAAACCGAGGAACACGGGTTTTTTCAATCGTCGAGGTTGGGTGATGGATTCTCGGTGAATCCCACTCTGCGAAAGCATAAGGAGTAAAATCCCGAAACCTCGTGGTTAAGGTGTTGGATTCTCGGTGAATTCCACCTTACCTAAGACGAGATTACGTTTTTGTTCCGTAGTGTCTACGTGAAAGTTTGATGTTTAAGGATTGGATAATCACGGGCAAACCGGTTTGAAAGTGGTTTAACCACGGTTGGGTGGTCAACAGTAGCTACGGCTCAATCGACTTCACCCTCCACGTGTGGCGTTTGCACGGGGGTCTGGCAATACTGAGCCATCCGAAGAGCCACTACGGCTCAACGGACCTCTCCTAGCCTTGACCCGTCCGACGGCCACATATGTTCTAACGAATAGGTCGGGTGGACTAGCCCACATAACCGACAACATTCGGGCCTATGATTTATTGTTCCTTAATGTAACATCAAGTCCAAAAACGTGATCAGTAAACCCACCACTTTTTCAAAATATTGAGTGGGAGCGGGAGAGGCGACAGCCGACCCCACGGCCTCTACTGTTGACACAAGCAACGTGAGAGAATGGTGACGCCTCGTGCCGGCCTGGGACCGGCCTCCCTAAGGAAGGCCTTCACCGCTATCAAAATTCAAGTCTTGGTCTCCGAAAGGATAGGATTTTGGGTACTCGTCGGGTCACTGACCGACCCTAAGGCGGCACACTCGGGGTCTACCTAAAAATCTGAGATAGTAGGTCACACTCATAAAGGGTATTTTTGGTAGTACCTTGGCTGAAAAAGGAAAGGTGATTGACGATCACAAATGAGATGTTCGATTCTCAATCTGATCTTCAATATTAATCGAAACCTCTTTGACCTACCCTAAGGCGGCACTGAGGCATTAGATTAAATCCTTGGAACGGTAGGATAGACTATAAGTACTTAGTTTATGTTCCTAAAATTTTAGTAGTGTATGATTTGGATTTATTTTTGTCAATTTTATTTACAATCGTTATATATATCTCTCTAAGGTGCTAGGTTTGTTAGTGTAAAATTGACTAGTAATGACTTCGTTAAAAAGTGGTAAGTAAATAGAACGTTGTATTTATTAATCTCACATGCGATTAATTTTTCGGAAGAGATATTTCTCTTGAAGCCTTCAAAACTTAAGTGACGTAAATAGACATGTCACTGTTGTCACTCGTGCAGAACGAGAGACAACCGTAGTTAGTTTGAAAGATGATTGGGACGATAAAATTCTTCTAGTGAATTGTGTAGTGTCTACACGAGAAATTTTCTGATAGAAAAATTGGAGAATCATAAATTAAAGTGTCGCTAGTTATACGGTATTTGGAACCGATAAACTAGTGGGAGCTTTTATATTATGTTTTTCTAATTTATTAGAAAATCAGTCCCACCGGGTAACACTTTCATTAGACATCCCATAGTTCACGAGTAGTGTCTACTCAAACGAACTGCTAGTTCAAGACTATTTCCTTTTAAGGAAAGTTAAGAATGGGAAAGAATGTCTATAAGTGTTAATCATCTTAACTAAAGTTTTAAGGCTAAACCGAAATATTAATTAAAGAAAGTATAGGATAAGGAAAGTGATTTCAGATCACTAACCAATGAATCCTAAGCGACTTTCATAACCGAGTAACTTGACTCGATAGCTTAGTTCTTTGGAAGAACAAGGAAGTTGTGCATTAACGATTAATAGAGTAACAACGGCGAGTAATTTCGGCTAGAATAGTGGGAGTGATATAAGGAAATGAATTTCGGATTCTATCCTTGAATATCACGAAAAATTTATTTTTTCGTTTACGGATTCGTTGAAACAAATGGATTCACTTTCAACTCGATATATTGTTGCCTCATAGAAAGTGAATATGACATTTGTAGTACGAATCCAAGACTCGGACTTTTGTTTGATAAAGTCAGAACCACTAAGAAAAGCTGAATAAGTATAACACATCTAAAACTATTAAAGGTAAAAGGTTTCTGTTAAGGGTGATTTTATACGTTTTATAAGGATATATTTTATGTCAATATTCCCCATAATCTTAGGTTTTTCATAGAAATCGAGCTTATAATCGATTAATTGAGTAAATGGTGTTTCTAAAAGGTTAAATTGCAAAACGTAGCGATTTATGTGTTTAAATCATGATTTTATATTATTTTAGGATTACGTTACGCTTTGGTATGTTTTTCCTACATTGTAGATACACATTGTTGATGGAAAGGATGATTTTAAAGAGATGAATTCGAGTGGAAAATCCCGAAAACGACTCGTAATACGACGGTCTAGTCAAAAAGGCGTTTTCTGAAGAAGAGTCCTTAATGAAAGTTGTAGAGTTTTCCGAGAGCTTTTTTATGACATTCGGATCATAATTTTTGGAGGTCTACAACTCAAGATATGAATTTTAGAAGTTTGAGTTCAACATCTTCAAACTAGCGTCCAACATTAAACGTGCGTCCAAGGCAGGAAATTGATATAGAGAGTTCAGACAGCAAGCAAACGCACGTTCCATCTCCGTCCACTTCAGATAGACGAGCGTCCATTGTGGCAAACGGGCGTCCAGCCACCGAATTTGAGCAACCGACTTACGCATAAACCGACATAACCGACCTACTCTTCTATTTAAACACAGCGGCCTCAACCCTAATTGATACAATATACACGCAGCAGCAGCTTTTTCCCTAGAACCCTAGGTGATCCAAGCGAGAAGCGACGGCCGGCCGGCCGAGCTTCATGCTTGGCCGGCCGGTGGTTAGATTAGGTGTTTCTCTTTTCTTTTTCGTTTTTCTTTCTTGTTGAACAAGGCCGAGGCGACCATGGATGGGCCATGAAGCTTCCCTCTTTTCCAGCTGCACCTTAATCTCTTTTCTATGGATATTTTGTAAGTTTTAATTAAGATTGTTTCTTTCTTGTGTTTATTTGTATCGTGCAATTTTATATCGAAAGATGATTGTATGATTTGATGCTACCGTATGACGGAAGTCGGTGTAGTTTAGATCACCATAGGAAAGACTAGACTTTTAATCTATACATAACGGAAGTTCGTAGGTTAAATATCTAGATTTACGAGAGGATCACAATTAGAATTAATTCGATGCAAGATTATCTTGGATTGGAATTGAGGGATATCACCGTTACCGGAAAGATAGGATTTTTCGCGTGATAAATCGGAAGAGGAAACGCTTCTTTAGATAAGATAATAATCCAAGATAACTTGTGAATAAATATTTGTCTATCTTATTTCCTTCGGTGGGGTGATGGTTGTTGGAAATAGGTTGATCATGGTTTGTTTATGGTTGGTCAGTTGATAGTTAGTTTTACTGTTTTCATAGATATAGTTTTATTTTATGTTTGTTCGCAATTATCTTTCTTGGCTTTGGACTGACAATCTTCTGTCCAGTTACTTTTCTGTTTTAGTTTAGGTTTAGGTTTAGTTAATAAAGAAGAATTAATTAGATTAGATTCAACATCCCTTTTCCCTGAGGATCGATACCCGTACTTATCCAACTTTACTAGCAACCACCCGGTATTCGGCCGGTTAGGAGGTAGTTTTGCATGGTAGTATAGGTTTATAAATTTTCTTTTGTTTTAATGATGCAAAATCTCCCCAACAAAAGTGGGGCCGTTGCCGGGGAATCGGTGTTTTGTTGAATCTTCTTTCGTTAATTTTTCTATTTTGTTATGTTTTATTTGTTTTTATTTTATTTCAATAAAAGTAGCGTTTAACAAATCGAGAGTTTTTATTTTTGCCGTGTTTCGATGACCGTTGGGTTAAGAATGTGCAAAAGTTTTTTTTACTCGATTTATGACACGTGAATTACATGTTTGTGTTATCTAATTTGACCCTCTGTGCTTTAATTTGATAAGGCTGCTGTGATGATTTTGTTTAGGATAATTAGGGTTTCTGTGTTTTTCCCTTTGTTTTCGTGCAAATTCGATGACCGAACGAGCGTTCACGTAAGTGAACGCCCGTCCGCACCCTAACATGCGGGTAACCGAGCGTCGGTTGGATGGACGTTCGTTCGTCCGAAAGTTTCAATCCCGCTCGATTTGAAGAATCGACGGGCGTCCGTAATTCTAAACGGCCGTCCGGTCGGTTTTCAAGGCGGACGAGCGTACGCAAAGTGGAACGCCCGTCCGTCCGAGATTTCCTTTGAACGTTCGTCCGGAATGCGGTCCGTGTTCGTTTTTCTTGATGCTTTAATTTAACTTGGATTACTTTCATACGAGCTTCGTGGCTATTTCATTTTACATAGATGTTACGAACTTGCATATTCATATCTTTCCATCTACGAATCCATGTTAAATAACTGATTAATTTGTATATGCATGATTCATCTATGCAAGTTATAGTCACTGTCGGTTCTCGTACGCTATAACTGGTCTTATTAACGTATGCTACATACCGCTGTGATGAATCTTTTAAGCTTTGAGACTTACGTGCTTCCTTTGTTTTTATAATTCATATGGGTAGCTACTGTCGGTTTCCGTATGCTACGTCTTAGGCCATATGAGTTATATCTGTTTAGTATAGCTAACTGTTGGTTTCCATAATGCTATCACCTTCAATGAGTCTTAAAGCGCGTCTACACTGCATGTAATGAACAGCACTGTCGTTTATCGTAACCTGTCATTATTTGGTAGACGTTTATTTTATACATGTCGTGTTGCAATTGAGTGGGCTGGTTTTCTTTCTTTTATTTTCTTTTATTTTTGCATATCATATAGATGCATATCATTTAGCTGCATATCATCTAGTTGCATTGTTTCTCTATTTTCTTTTATTTTTCTTGAGTGTAGTTAACTGTCGGTTTCCGTAATACTACCTCGTTTTTTTATTTTCTGATTCTGCACGGGCCGTAGTCACTGTAGAGTTGTCGTCCCAACTTGCTCAGCCTGAGCCTGTCAGAATTTATTTTTATTTATTTTATTTTTAGGATTGCATATCATGTAGATTGCATTGTAATATAATTTCATATAGTGCACCTAGCCCTACTACTTTGTAATGTTCCATGTATCATTATTTCTGTTTGCACATGTGGTCTATATTATTCTACAAGCTTCTGTGGCTTTATTCTTAGATGTCCTGAGTTTAAGTGTTGATCTTTCCATCTGAGCTATTATTTCTTTTTGTGCTTATATCAAACTTCCATATTTAGACGCTTAGATGTTCTGTACTTTCCCTGTTTGATTTTTCCATCTGAAGCGATTCTATTTTGTGCTCTGTATGTTCTATTCCCCCTTGTCCCCGAGATATTTCCTTGTTTGTCAAGTGTGCAGGATCTTTGCGATAGCAATTGTGAGTTTCAGATGATATCAGTTTTCCGGTGGATGGTCCACAGTCTACCGCTTTCATCAAGCATTTCTGGATCTTGATCACTTCCAGAATTGACAATTTCGAACGACAATCAGCTAAGTTCTTTCTTTCTTTTTATTTCTGCACAACATGAGGACATGTTGTAATTTAAGTGTGGGGTAGGGGAATAGCTTATGTGGTATCTACATTCATTTTCCATACTTTTATATTTCTATGGAAAGTGCTAGATTTTAAAATTTTTGTTTTGTCCCAAGTAAGCATTGCATGTCTTCATTTGAGTTCTTATATCATTGATGCTGTATTCTGCATATTTAGTAATTTTAGATGTCTCACCTGATCTATTTTTCACGTGCCATAGTAGATGATGAGCTATATTTTAAAGCTATGCCCATTTGATTAGAGATTTTTTGATGATTATCGCATGATTCTTTGCTTGCATACGAATTTTGGAAATTTTAATAGTTTGTATTTAGAATTAAAGTATGACGTACTGTGAATATCTGAAGGTTTGAATGTGATAGGAGGGATATAATTTAAGGTTTGTATACCAATCTAAGATGAATAATATGAATTATGTATTTAAGTGTCGGAAGTAGCTGCCGATGATTTGAGTGCGGTAGGGCATTATCACGAAATGTCCTATACCACTATGAGGTTAATAGCTCCCGACTGCCTGATGATAGTAGTCCAGCTAGGGTGTTATCCCGAAACATCTTATTGCTGGGAATGAGGGCATATGTGCTATATATGTGGAATTGATTGAACTTTAAGAAAAATTAGCAAATGGCAATGCGAAAAGATGGTTGAAAAACCGTAGTTATCTTCTGACTATCCCCAGTATAAACTGAAAGATATGATGTAGGGATTATCCTCTAAGTATGTCGGAAATATTTTAAAGACTTCCTATTATCTTTTCCGAATCTGTATGTTTCGTGAGGTGCATGTTATAATCATTTTTATATTTCTAATTTAAATGGGATGTTGGCTAGTTTTGTTTGAATCAATTTCAAGAGTGGATCTAGTGGAAATTTACTATGGCTATGCACACACTACACGGGTGAACTTCTAAGTTATTGAATATACTTCATATTTGCATAAGTGTTTATTTGTCTCGAGTGATGATTATGTTTTGTCTTGCTCGGGACGAGCAAGGTTTAAGTGTGGGGGAGTTGTTAAGGGTGATTTTATACGTTTTATAAGGATATATTTTATGTCAATATTCCCCATAATCTTAGGTTTTTCATAGAAATCGAGCTTATAATCGATTAATTGAGTAAATGGTGTTTCTAAAAGGTTAAATTGCAAAACGTAGCGATTTATGTGTTTAAATCATGATTTTATATTATTTTAGGATTACGTTACGCTTTGGTATGTTTTTCCTACATTGTAGATACACATTGTTGATGGAAAGGATGATTTTAAAGAGATGAATTCGAGTGGAAAATCCCGAAAACGACTCGTAATACGACGGGCTAGTCAAAAAGGCGTTTTCTGAAGAAGAGTCCTTAATGAAAGTTGTAGAGTTTTCCGAGAGCTTTTTTTATGACATTCGGATCATAATTTTTGGAGGTCTACAACTCAAGATATGAATTTTAGAAGTTTGAGTTCAACATCTTCAAACTAGCGTCCAGCATTAAACGTGCGTCCAAGGCAGGAAATTGATACAGAGAGTTCAGACAGCAAGCAAACGCACGTTCCATCTCCGTCCACTTCAGATAGACGAGCGTCCATTGTGGCAAACGGCGTCCAGCCACCGAATTTGAGCAACCGACTTACGCATAAACCGACATAACCGACCTACTCTCCTATTTAAACACAGCGGCCTCAACCCTAATTGATACAATATACACGCAGCAGCAGCTTTTTCCCTAGAACCCTAGGCGATCCAAGCAGAGCAGCAGCCGGCCGGCTGAGCTTCATGCTTGGCCGGCCGGTGGTTAGATTAGGTGTTTCTCTTTTCTTTTTCGTTTTTCTTTCTTGTTGAACAAGGCTGAGGCAGCCATGGATGGGCCATGAAGCTTCCCTCTTTTCCAGCTGCACCTTAATCTCTTTTCTATGGATATTTTGTAAGTTTTAATTAAGATTGTTTCTTTCTTGTGTTTATTTGTATCGTGCAATTTTATATCGAAAGATGATTGTATGATTTGATGCTACCGTATGACGGAAGTCGGTGTAGTTTAGATCACCATAGGAAAGATTATATTTTTAATCTATACATAACGGAAGTTCGTAGGTTAAATATCTAGATTTACGAGAGGATCACAATTAGAATTAATTCGATGCAAGATTATCTTGGATTGGAATTGAGGGATATCACCGTTACCGGAAAGATAGGATTTTTCACGTGTTTATTTCATTAAGTTGTTCTTGTTCTCTTTCATGTTTTGTATGGTTTATGTTAATCGAATTTAGATAACGGAAGTTGATAGATTCGTTAGATTGCCGTGAGAGAGATTGACAATAATTATTCCAACAAACGGAAGTTGAGGGATAATGTTGTTAGGTTAGGATTCAATCCATATCTTTGATTCGTATCGATATTAGTTAAGACCGAGAAGGTAAACTAATTAATGGCGTGATAAATCGGAAGAGGAAACGCTTCTTTAGATAAGATAATAATCCAAGATAACTTGTGAATAAATATTTGTCTATCTTATTTCCTTCGGTGGGGTGATGGTTGTTGGAAATAGGTTGAATGGTTTGTTTATGGTTGGTCAGTTGATAGTTAGTTTTACTGTTTTCATAGATATAGTTTTATTTTCTGTTTGTTCGCAATTATCTTTCTTGGCTTTGGACTGACAATCCTCTGTCCAGTTACTTTTTTGTTTTAGTTTAGGTTTAGGTTTAGTTAATAAAGAAGAATTAATTAGATTAGATTCAACATCCCTTTTCCCTGAGGATCGATACCCGTACTTATCCAACTTTACTAGCAACTACCCGGTATTCGGCCGGTTAGGAGGTAGTTTTGCATGGTAGTATAGGTTTATAAATTTTCCTTTGTTTTAATGATGCAAAATCTCCCCAACAGTTTCCGTATTAAGATAAGCGACCTTTCAATATCTATTAGTGCATATATCCTAGAGATAAGACCTGACGACTGGCTAAGGGTGATTCCTATCTCCCAGTCTAGGAACACTATCTCAAAGGAACAATGACTAAGTTTCCTTTCAATCGGGAAAGGGTAATAGATTTGAAGGGGTAACATAACTTGTTCACCATGACCTTCGGGGTCTAGTGAGAGATACAAGCTAGTGGGAGTTTTTGAGTGGTGACATTTTGTCTGATAACTACTCGAAACGTGATTTAGTTTATCAAAAGAATACGAGGAGGAGTCTCTGATTTTAGCAGAGAATAGAGTATTCCATGCTCAGAACTAGGCTATCGCATAGTCTTGGGACTGATGCTCGGCCTGCCTCCTAGTGGAATGTTTCTCACTAAGGAAGAAACCATAGACTTGCCCTATATAGTTATTGATATGCTACAATACACGCTAAACTCGATTAAGATAATTCGTTGCAAAATAACGGTTAACATTATTATGTAAACCGAGAAGTCTACCTAGAAGATGCTAGTGAGTTTATGGATAAGGAGTGAATTCGGTTTACACCACATCCGTAAATGTAGACATTTAGCATTTAATGCTTGAAGGTAGGATTTGGGGATTTTGCGCATACGTTCGATTGTGATTTGTTCGTGAAATATCTTAATGAGACGAGTGAAGGTTGATTATAAGATTCTTGAGATCGAAAGTGACGGTTGAACTGTCACAAGCCTTCGATAGAATCTATAAGAAACGACCTTAAACCTTGGAGTACGGTTACCCAAAGGTAGTTACTATCGATTTAATCGGACCACGTCCAACATTAGTTGTTGGTGATTACAGTGATAAATACTACTAGATCAGAATGTCAATCCACCCAAGACACAGTTGGAGTATGGTTTAACCGTTGACCCATTGTGATTTTGTGGACTTTATAATCTGCTGGGGTGATTGATAACCTATGGCTCTTGGTGGGCTGTATAAGATTCTGATTATAGAGGTTTGTTTGAAAACCTTAACCCTGTGAATGGAGTTTTGGTACTCCGGTTCGTTTCGGCCTCTTGTAGAACCACCTGAGTGTCTCAGGCCCAGTGGGAGCAATTGGATCTACACGGAAAAGAGTCGAATGAATAGGAAAGTTTAAACTTTCAGTGCAAAGTTGAGTGATATAGGTGTGATTCCCTGACAAGTAGAGAGTTAACCAGACCTTGAAATCTCTCACCACTCAGTCTTGCTAGATTTCGTTAGAAAGCAGAAAATAGGGGTGATTCCCTGAGACTTTCTTGCCGAACAATGGAATCTGAATTCATTCAGAACAGAAGGGTTTTAGCTAAGAATGTATAACGGATTCGTTACAAATCAGAAGATAGGGGTGATTCCCTAAGACCTTTTTTTGCGAGACTAACGATTTCTTAATTCATTCAGAAAGAACCTTTGGTAGGAGGCCTGCCATGGCTTATATCCTTTGTGGATTTAAGAGAAACTCTCGGTCATTTAAAAGTCACATGTTTTAAAATATGTGGACTTGACCAAAATATTGATAAGTTTTTTCGTAGATTTGGATATCAATATTGGTAAAGTAGTAGCATTAGTGTTCATAAATGATAACACTAAAACGGTTGGAAACAACATGGGTGTGCTATCTGAAGTCGGAAACTGACACGCCAAGATTCTCTGGATGAGAGAATTGGACTATATTCTAAGAATTAGATTCGGTCAAATTCACGAGAATGAGTCATTGGCTATCCCACCTATCTTATTGAATAAGATGATTATGCATATACGGTTGCAGCATTCATCGAGAGTAGTCCTACCCTACCCCTCAAGAATGATTCTCCAAATCTTCGGATAAAGAGAAAATGGGATAGAGTCTCTCTGGGATAAGGGCAAGTCAGCTTAAAACGAGTCAATTGCAGTTGAATCTTGGATTCAAGCAATAAGTAGCGGTTTTGTACGTCCTCAAGTATCGTTAGAGAACGAGGAATCATATGCTTGTATATTCAGGTGCAAACTTGAATATGGTTGACTACACTGATTCTGACTTGTAGTCAGATTAAGGATGATCATTAAGTTGATCTCGGGCTCAGTGTTTACTCATAGTGCTTAGAATTTCCTTTTTGGTCTGGGAGTAATTCCAGGTCTGATAAGCCGATATCACTTCATTGTGAAAATAGTGAAGAGATAGCTTAGAAGGATCTTCTCGGTCACAAGAAGTCAAAAGCATATTGAGAGAGAGTACCGCCTGATTGGAAGGACCGACAACGTTTCAATCCTAAAGATCGTCTCGAGTCGACAACCTAGCTAATCAGTGTACCAAGTCGAGTGCTTGGAGGGTACGGCATTGATGGATATGTCTCACCTGCTTTTAGAGCAAGTGGGAGAGTGTTGTGAATAAGATGAGAAAGGGTGTGCTCTAAAAACAATCGTTGCTTGTCATTTCGTGCAAGTGGGAGATTGATAGGTGTAGTGCCCGAAAGACAATTTGTGTAATGGTTTTTAATGGATGACGAAATTTATCTCACCTTATTACTTGCTTTGTGCTTGTAAGTAATACATTCTTGCAAACCCTAAGTATATCGTATGTAACCGCTTAACTCGGTGCATGGCATGCACGTGAGGATTGAGTTAGTGGTGATATACTTAAATCGTTAGTCCGTGGTGAACTTAATCAGAGTTTAGGGTCTCTTGATTAAAACACCAATAATGCGCCCAGAACACCTTAGGGTGTGATAGTCTTATCCGGACTGTCGGTATAGGGTACCTACGTGGGGCATTTATATATGATGGCATTCATATAGGGCTGGACCGATTTAATCTGAATTTCTCGGTATAATTCCGTAATCGAGGAATCTTATTAAATCATTAGATGATCATATATGGATCAACCTTAATCCTGAGGTGATCACAGGATGCTGCTTGTCCCGGGGTAGTGTTTGATGTGTTAGTTACGGTTCACTTTAATATGTGTTCCAAGCCACTTCTCATTGGCACTATCTCCAGATGAGTGAGTAGTTCGATTTTCACGGACATGGAATCCATTCCTTTCCCGCGGGAAGTAGAGAGACAGTCCCCTTGTTTGTTAGCCCTAAGAAAGTGATCGATCCCGGGAGTTCACATTTGACTAATTAGCTACTAGTCAGATATGTGTGCTAATTGATCATCTGAGGGTTAATGGTAAATAAGGATAAGATATTCTGAGTCGGGTTCACGGAGACTTCCCACTCAGAATGGACAGTCTATGGAGGGTTAATCCGTATGTAGTGATTATATCAATGGACGCTTATTCACTCTATGGGTTGAGTATAAGTATACATCTATAATCGGTAGAGTTCAGTTTCGGGTTTATGGTGGCGTAATCCCGGAATTAATAATTAATGTACTTATTCTGTTCGATGAATAATTAATTATTGGAGCTACTGGTTTTAGGTCCATGGTCCCCGATGTGGCTTCTGTAATTCGGACAAATAATCTTGTTATTTGGGCCTCAGTGATAATTAATTGGCTGGGCTAATTAATTGATATGCATGGATATTATTTAGTTAGGCTAAATAATATAATACACATAAAAGACATTTTATGTGGGCTTAGTAAACCCTTAATGTGGCGCCAATGTGAGTCAATTAATTAGAGAGAAATTAGTTTTCTTGGATAATTATTTGACATGTGATTTATCATTTATTTGTTAAATGATAATTCATGGAATATTAGATAATAATATGATTTATCCTAATTTGTTTGGGATAATCATTTTATTTATCTTTTATTTGGAATAAAGGATTAATGTAATAATTATCTCTTAATTATTTAATCCTTGGAGGACAAGGTTTACACTCCTATATAAAGAGAGTTCTCCCAAGCCTTAGAACATTGGAAAATTTCGACTTACTCACTTGAAAAGAGAGAAAAAAATTAGTTTTCTTGTCTTGGGTTTTAGAAGAAGAAAAACTACAAGTTTTTCTTGGTGTTGCATATCAAGGAAGTTCGTTTATCAAGAAGGGTGTCCACCAACCGCCGTTTGGAGAACACATCGGAAGATCAAGGCGACTCTTCCCGTTATTGGTAACATAATCTTAAACCCCCTTGTAGTACTTAAGTCCTTTAATTATGAATTGTGTCATATAAATCGTGATCCATCCGCTGCGCATAGATCTAACTCGTTTAGATCTAAGAACCTGCATCCTTCATTGATCTGATGAAGTCAAGGGTTCTTGAGATCTGAACGAGTGTTCTCTTGAATGGTGAACGCTAGTTTGTCTTATTCGAGCTTTCTTGACTCGGGCGAACCCAACCAAACGCTAGTTTGGAGGTAATTTGAACTCTCGTCCGTCTAAAAATCTAACTTTCAGTATCAAATGATGATTTTGTGAACGCCCGTTTGAAACTTCCAAACACCAGTTTGGGTAGAGCTTGATTCAAACGCCGGTTTAGGAAGAGCAAACGCCAGTTTGCCTTGATTTCACTCCAAACTTGATTTTCCTTCACTTTTATGCTACCTTTGTGCCACGACCATGTTTCTCAATCCAAAACATCGCCTTCCGGTTCCTCGAGTCTCCTAAGTCCTACAATAAACACACTAACAAACCACCACGCGTAAATCCGCAAGACAAAAATGCTCGGAAATGAGGTATATATCACTAAAAAGGCGGATTTTACTATTGATATGACAGTTTAACTCCCCATGCGTATAGCTCTCGAGATTACTCTCGAACAGGTCTAGAACTACCCAAAACATGTCAATAAAGTAATAAACGGGGGTTAAACTGCACACCAAATTACAGTAAAGTTGACTCCCATCAACCACCCCACACTCAACCTTTGCTCGTCCTCGAGTAAATTAGGCGCTTTAAAATAGACCAAGGGATCAACTTTACGAAACATGCATAGGACTCATGACATCAAGGTGAACGTAAAGTAGACACTGAATGTAAACCACTTGACTCTAACTGACCAGAAAAATGAAGTGTGTGTGATAAAAAACCGAGGGCTACACTCAAAATGATCACCGGCTTTGAATACCGGCCAAATGACTACACACAACTTATACCAGGCTAGAATCTCCACTAATTGAGGCAATCGAGGCTAAATACGGTCAAGTAGGACTTGAAGGGTTATAGTGTTGAGCTTGGGACGGCGTTAACCGAAAGGAAAATTTTGGGACTGGAGAAAAGAAAATACGAGTGAACCTAATCATCTCATTTCCTTTCTATTTGAAAACATACTAAACCAAACTCCTTCGATCTTTTTATAGTCATTAATAAATAACTTCAATCTCAACATCATACTTTTCTTGTACTTTATTCAAACATTTCTTTTCTTTTTCTTTCGTTTTTTTTCTTTTTCATTCTTTTCTTTCTTTTTTTTTTCCCGAACCAACAAACCTCACAATAGATTTCTCGAGCTCCTCCCCTTCGTTATACTAGCTCGTACTAACCAACTCTTCTCGAAACACGCACCATCTCCCACCCCACACTTGATTCAGCAAGTGTGTCTACAGTAACAATTAAGTCCACCCGTAGGGTGATCAAAAGAAACGTGACCAATAATATAGCTCAGGGTTAGGGTAATACAAGCTAAGTAACCAAAACGGATCATTTTCGGACGGTGGCCAGACCGTCCTATCAAGGCTTAAAGGGGGTACGAGGGTAAAATGTCGAGATTTTGGCTTTTTTGGCTCTGGTCGGGTCAAAGAAGCGCCAGGACTCTCATCACATATCCGGCCTAGGTAAACCTCTCTATTTCGCCTCGAAACTAGTGGTATAAGTGTGTATAGCAACCAAGTTAAGTTTAACCATGGTTCTACGTGCTTTAAAAGGGTTCGTATTGTGATAAAATAAAATCGCCCTGCACACATTGCTCGACTACTAAGGCATTTACCAACTCCATCGTGAGAAACATGCATATAACACTGTGTTAAACCGTGAAAAGTTTCAAAATTTTAGCCACGAATTGACTCGAAAATGGATATTAACTAAGCATATCACAAGTACCGGCACATTTATCCAATGAAACAATATAAAGCTAAGTCGTATCCACCCCCACTTCGAATGAAGCAATGTCCTCAGTATGTGAAGGAGATAGAAAAGAAAGACTTAGCTTGTGAACCCGGTAGAAAGGCGCTATCGAATCCCATAACAGCCTCGTGTAAGCGTGACCCGGATCCCTATATCAAAGTAGACAGACACATCACAAAGCATGCATGGGACATGGTCCTCGTTCCAAAGTATCGAATAGGGATAAGGGGTATAACAGTAATAAGGCCCTGTCACGTCAGAAAACTCGACACGCAACATGTAACGCACAAAATAGGTCGCTATAGACGGAGAAATAACCCCTACGGGTAAAGCACAGAACATCTAAGCATAATACATGGCCACAGAGGCACAATCATCAAGTCGAACATCCATGTCACGTAGTCACACATCATCAAAGGCAAGAACAAGTAGCACATAATCATATACTCCTAGATCTTATTATGGCGGGGTCGCCTCCCCCAAACGCCTTTGTTTTACGTCGTTGGCTCGACCGGATGACGCTTAACAGAGTTTGACTTATTTTTATTTTCGTTTTTGTGTGTGTGTGTGTGTGTTTTTTTTTTGTTTGAAAAATAGGGCACTTATAGTAACAATAAACTTACTATTTTTTTTACACACACGATATTTTAAACTTCTCAAAAAGTCATGGTAGCCGAAGGTCCTAAGCCCTAGTTCTAGCCCGACTTACATGATATCAACCTCCGAAGAGGCTAAGTACCAAAGTCGTATTCAATCCGAGTTCAGGACAATCCATACTTCAGCATCTCATGGCTTTTATCGAAATCTAAATAAAACAAGATGACAAAAACCTAGGCCCAAATTCTAGGACAACCCACACGATATCATCTAACATAAAAACCCCATAAAGGGATTGTGTTGAGTACCAAAATTGCATTCACACCTAGTCTAAGAAGATCATATACAATTATTATTATTATTATTTTTTAACGGCAGCCCTGGTATTTTTTTATTTTTTATTTTTGACCTAACACAATTTTTGATATCGACTTTTAAACAATCTCCCCGGCAATGGCGCCAATTTGATAAGTAAGATTTCGCAATCCGGTTCGATCAAATACAATTTATAGAAACTCGAAGCTTTAGGCAAAACTCACTTTCTAACCGGCAGTGGACCGGGTCGATCGTAGGTAGTGCGTTCAGAGTCCGAGGTCGATTCCACAGGGAGATTGAATCGAATATAAAACTTGTGTTACAATCAGAGGGCAAAGAGTATATGAACAAGACAAAAGATCGAAGCAGTTACTATTTTACGGCATAAACAAGGATCTGAATCAAGAACTTTTATCAATATCAAATTTCATCAAACCAATGATCTACACAATCAAAACAATATTGAGAGAAAACAAATCGAAATTAGGAAACTTATAATAATGAAGATCAAAATATTGTAGATCAAGAAATCTGAATCCCAAATCATCAAAAGATACAACCTTTAATTCATGCAATGATCCCAGGCACGAACTCCACCAAGCTATCAATCGAATATCATATTCTACTCTAGATACAAAAATCTAAACTAAGAAATTGAAATACGGAGCCTAGTCCAAAGCTCTAATCTGACTATTTAGATGTCAACCTATCATGACAACCGCCGAAGCGGCTGGGTTGAGCACCTAAGCCGGCTTCGAACTCAGTCCAAGACAATAAAAATCAGAATATATCACTTTCTTAGGTTTAGATGCTCTTATATAGAGCAAAAATCGCGACTTTGACCTAGTTGGGCCGACCAACACGGGCCCTACTTGACTCGGCTTCAGTATATCGGTGATAACTTTTTGTGTAGTGCTCCGATTTGAACGATTCAAGATGTGTTGGAAAGAAATTTCAATTACCTACAACTTTTATGAAGACGACTTGACCAGAAAATGCCTCCAAGATGTTTAAAAGTAAATATTAATGGACAGGTATGGTGAATACTACTGTCGGGGCCAAACGAGCGTTTGCCCTCCTGGTGCACGCTCGTTTTCCCATTTGATCTGATGACATTGAGGGTTCTTGAGTTCTGAACGAGCATTTTATTGAACGGTGAACGCTAGTTTGTCTTATACGAGCTTTCTTGATTCGGGCTGAACCCATACAAACGCTAGTTTGGGGGTAATTTGAACTCTCGGCCGTCTGAAAATCTAACTTTTAGTATCAAGTGCTGATTCTGTGAACGCCCATTTGAAACCTCCAAACGCCAGTTTGGGTAGAGCTTGATTCAAACGCCAGTTTGGGAAGAGCAAACGCCAGTTTGCCTTGATTTCACTCCAAACTTGATTTTCCTTCACTTTTATGCCACGACCATGTTTCTCATTCCAAAACATCGCATTCTGGGTCCCCGAGTCACCTAAGTCCTACAATAAACACACTAAAAAAGCACCACGCGTAATTCTGCAGGACAAAAATGCTCGGAAATGAGGTAAATATCGCTAAAAAGGCAGAATTTACTATCGATATGACAGTTTAACTCCTCATGCATATAGCTCTTGATATTACTCTCGAACATGTCTAGAACTACCCAAAACATGTCAATAAAGTAATAAACGGGGGTTAAACTACACACCAAAGTACAGTAAAGTTGACTCCTATCAAACATCAAACCCAGAAGGAGCTAGAAGGTCGGCGTATAAGTGCCTTGGGCCTAAGGATGACGTCCGCGGTGCAGCCCCCACGCGGAATCGCACTAATAGACCGGAGAACCCTCGACATGTCCGAGCTCGCAGGGAAGGGCGAGGGGAGTCGCGTTCTCCCGAAGTATTAATAAGTTGGGCATAATACAGAAACAAATTGCGGATTTACATAGGGGTAAGTCCATCAAGGAGGACGGACCAACATGGGGGACAAGTCTTCTTCACAAGCACATCCTAAAAGCTGCCCCAAGAGGGGGTATGCATTACCCCACTGTCACAAGATACCAAGGGACAACCTGCCTATATGATTGGTTATCAGCTTTCCATAGCAAGTCCAGTCTGGCCATGCCGAGTGAGGATACATGGTGAATATCCTTTGTGGGCGCCATGCAAAACAGGGCAGCCTCATGGATTCGCAATCTTCCTCCGGGCTTGATCATTTCCTGGGATGATCTCTTTAACAAATTTACAGCTGAGTTCAAATCTTTGGGACAGCCTAAGAAAACCCACACTAACTTACACGAGGTTCTCCATGGCGAGAATGAATCTACTACCGGCTATTATGAGCATTTCAACAGAGTCTATGAGATGACGCGAGGTTTACCGGATGACTAGCTTCGAAAGCAGACTCGCCAAGGGCTATCTCAAGACATAGTATGCCTACACCCCTCGGAAAACGTCTAAGATATTCTAAGCAAAGCGAGAAAGTATGATGCGATAGAGCTGGCACAAGCACCATCCTTACATTGAGAAAGGCAAAGAACTGAGCGTAGCCCACCAAGGGAGAGCCGCACGAATCGGGAATGGGACTTGAAGAACCTGAAAAGTTCAAAGAGGAAGAGTTCACACCCCTCACCGTCTCATATACACGAATCATGAATGAGGTACACGGGACGAGCTTCCCGACCCTTACTAGATGAAGCCGGACGCTCGTCGTGACTAGAGCAAGTATTGGTGATTTCACAGGGATAAGGGTCACGCCACTAAGGAATGCAAATAGTTGAAGAAGGAGATGGAGTAGTTGATAGCCCGTGGTAAGATCGACCACTATAAGCATGATAGGGGAGGTGTTTACAGGGGCAATCCCTCAGCTCATCAGTATGATAGGGAGATCCACATGATCATTAAGGGCTCACCTAGCAACAACCAGATCAAACAGCAGATCAACTCCATCCACAAGCAAGTGGAGCGGCTAGTCATCCTATGTGGGAATAAGGGAGAGCACTCGCTTTTACCCGTAGTGAGCTGGTAACCTCCACCAATGTAGAGAACACCTGTCTAAGTATTTCAGTTGTTATCAACCATGCATTGTTGGTAGAGTGATGATCAACACTGGAGCCTGCCCAGATATCCTATGCTACAATTGTTTCACGGAGCTCGGATTTGGTGACTCATGTTTGAGGCCTTATCATGGCACCCTAAAAAGGTTTTACAACTCACCGAATTCAGATCAAGGGGGCCATTAATCTTGATGTGCAAATGGTTGACTATGCACCCTTTAGGACTGAAAAGGTAACATTCCCAGTGGTTGATCTTCAATCTAACTACAACATGATTGTAGGAGCACCTGCCTTAAGACAATTTCAGATGGTGGTCTCAATCCCACACCAACAAGATAAATTTATGATGGTGACGGAATTGGTGTGGCCGTCCTAAGATGGTCCTTACATTCATACAGCAGTCAAGGAAAGAAAACAAAATGGCCCGCATCGAGCAGACCGATTTGACAACAAGCACAAGCATGATTTGAATGGTAAGAGAGCACGTTCCGACGGAGGTCGAATGTGAGACCTTACATGTCAGATATGAGCCGAACATCACGGAAGATGGAGAGCTAGTCGAAGTAGTTATCAACAAAACCTACCCAGACCATAATATTAAGACTGGAGCTCATCTACCCACCCTGAGAAAGAAGCGATAATCGACCAACTCAAAGTAAATCTCGATGCGTTCACATGGGTGGTCACTGATATGAGGCGATTTGAGCCCGTGGTCGCACAACTTCATCTAAACGTCGAACTTACCTTCAAACCGATTGTTTACTCCTGAGAAAAAGGCCACAATTAAGGTAGAGGTGCTTCTTCAAGCTGGTATTATAAAGGAGCTAGCCTACCCCACTTGGCTAGCTAATGTCGTGATGGTGAAGAAGCATAAAGGCAAGTGGAGGATGTGTGTCGACTTCACAAATATTAACAAGGCATACCCGAAAGATCCTTATGCTCTCCCCATGATCGATCGTCTTGTCGATTCCACTTCCGGTTTTGAAACACTCAGTTTTTTGGATGCATACTCTGGGTATCATTAAGTCAAAATGGCTGAGTGTGACAAAGAGAAAATGGCCTTCAGAGCCGATGGGGGCCTACACTATTATGAAATGATGCCCTTTGGGCTGAAAAACACGGGCTCGACCTATCAGATGACGGTCAACAAAGTTTTCAAATCACAGACCGGAAAGAATATGGAGGCTTACATCGACGGCATGGTCGTCAAGAAAACCAGTGGCTGTCATGCCTCCGACCTTCAAGAAACCTTCATGAACGTTCGAAGGCACTCAATAAACCCAATCCACCCTAATGTATATTTGGTGTCCAGGCAGGCAAGTTTCTTGGGTTCATGGTCAGCCACCGCATGATCGAGTCTAATCCTGAGAAAATTCAAGCGCTACACAATATGAAGAAGCTGACCTGCATCAATGAGGTTTAGAGACTCAACGGAAGAATCATCGCTCTGGGCAGGTTTATATCAAAGTCAGCTGAGAAATGTCTCATCTTCTTCAAAAATATCAAAGGCGACAAGACTTTTTCTTGGAATGATGAGTGCTCCCAAGCCTTTCAGGCTCTCAAAGAGTATATTGGGAAGCCACTCTTCTAGTTAGCCCGGTTGAAGGAGACCTAGTGGCCTCAGATCGGGCTGTAGCCGTTGTGCTTGTAAAGGAGGCCGGATCCCTCAAAAAACCCGTATATTTAAGAGAGGCCCTCAGTCCGGTGGAGGGTCGATATTTTAATGTTGAAAAGTTAGCCTATTCGCTTGTCGTAGCTGGCCACAAATTCAAGGGCTACTTTATGTCGCATACTATCATTGTCTTAATGGATACACCCATACGTCAGATATTGTACGAACCCGACCTTTCAGGCCGTCTCCTCAGATGGGCTTTCGAGGTTACAGAGTTTGATATTCAGTATCATCCAAGAAATGTAATAAAGGCAAAAACCTTAGCGGATTTTATAGTCGAGATTAGCTTTAGCTCGAGACAGCCGAGTCCACTACAACAAGCCGAAACCGTTACTATGACGACATTGATTCCGGAGAAGCCC
Organism: Gentiana straminea; assembly: GCA_036785695.1. NCBI lineage: Eukaryota > Viridiplantae > Streptophyta > Magnoliopsida > Gentianales > Gentianaceae > Gentiana > Gentiana straminea. Next base: position 1,086,556 of record JAVUPR010000060.1, read on the forward strand.
GATAACTGCTAGCTATTATATGTTGACGGAGCATCCATTCAAAGCGGGTGCGGGGCTAGAGTCATTATGGTCGAGCCAGGAACAACGGAGGAATAGAAAAAGCTTTGAGAGTTCCTGGCTTCAAATAATCAAGCCGAGTTCGAGGAACTCATCGCCGGGCTTGAGCTCGCAAAAGAAAAGAGTGTAGAAAACGTTGAAGTCTACTGTGATTCTAAGCTCATCGTCAAACAAATCTCAGGGGACTACGAAACACGATGTAGCATCTTAAACAAGAATCATGAGATTGTTCAATGGTTGAGGAAAGACTTCAGTTACAGTGAGTTTATCAGGATCGGTAGAGAAAGCAATTTGCGGGCAAACTACTTATCCAAATTATCTACCGAGGAGGTGATTGTCGATCCGTCAATAATGGTAGAATATCTTGTGGCTCCAACCATTGAGGAAGCTGAGATCATGGATATTGATGAGTTGGCACCGTCCTAATGTTGGATAGATGACATCCAGGCATACATAGAGTAGGGCACACTACCAGCTGACAAGGATTAGGCCGGATCTCTTAAGAAAAGGGCCACAAGGTACACACAATCGTTAGCGAAGTACTATACCGTAGGTCTACCACTAAGCCTTTCCTCAGATGTGTTCGAGGGGACGATATCAAGAAGATTCTTATGGAGCTCCATCAGGGAGTGTGTAGGGGCCATCCCGCTAGCCGCTCTCTAGCTCAAAAGGTTATCACCACGGGTTACTATTGGCCATCTATCTTACAAGATTCTGAGGAGCTAACCAAAACGTGCCCTTAATTTCAGAAGTTCGCCGATATCCCAAGTTTGCCGTCTGTAGAGAAAAGCATTGTTATTTCGGGTTGGTCCTTTGACATGTGGAGACTTGATCTGATCAGACCATTCCCCACCGTCGAAGCAATTGCAAATACATCATAGCCACGGTGGAGTATTTCACTAAATGGACCGAGGCCAATCCCTTAGTCAAAATAGGGGAAAAGGACATGGTCTACTTCTTGCATGATCAGATATGGTTGCGGTTCGGGATCCCGCGAGTAGTGGTGACTGACCATGAGCCTCAATTTAGGGAGGAGTTCACAAACTTCAGCAATGAGCATAATGTTAAACATTTGCAGTCATCGGTGGCCTATCCGCAAGGAAATGACCAAGATGAGGCCGGAACAAACAAATTATCAAAATGCTGAAGAAAAGTATCATCGAAAAGCCCAGACGATGGGTGGATGAAATCTCATCCATATTGTGGGTGCTGTGAACAACAATAAAAACACTAACAGGGAAAACACATTTTGTGTTCACATATGGTTCGGAAGGCACGACGCTGATCGAGATGGCACTTCCAAGTATTAGGGTCACGTAGTATAATCAGGCTGACAACCAACTCAACAGGCAGATCGAGCTCGACCTGTTGGAAGAAAAAAGGTTAATCACTTATAGTCGACTCTTGAACTACAAGCAAATGGCACAACGGCACCATGACAAACGGGTCCGTGATCACTCTTTCAAAGTGGGTGACTTCATTCTCCGGAATAGGAAGGCCGCCGGTCTACAGCCCGGTAGGGGTAAACTCAAAGCGAATTGAGAAGCCACCTATCAAATGTCAAGAGAAATAAAAAAAAGGGACCTATGTTTTAAAAGACGAGAATGGGTTCGACCTTGGCACGCGGACAACCTCAAAAGATACTATGTGTAATAATCGGTTTGGGTCATGTCATCATTCTCTCATGTCCCACGTGAATGGACTCTCTTTCCTGTTATTGGGTTTTGACTTTCATTTTAACGTTTACGACGTGAATGATTATGCTTTCTTATCTTGTAAGTACTCAACCCGCCGAACGTGGAGGGGCGAGCTTAACTAAATAAACCGATAATGCATTTTTGTCTCTTGACTCAAATATCGAATATGTCTGTTTTCCATGAACTGCACCGGCTATACGGTCCAACTTCACAAAAACATAGGGGCAGTATAGAGCAAATTTCTTTGGATATCAACACATTCGACTATTACAAACAAACAAAATAAGTGTTTTCGATATGCTCGCGACTTGCTAGGCTCGCACTATCGTAAAGAAGGGGACCCACACCTCGCAAATTTTTTGATAAAGCATACATCTAGATACATCCGGAATTATTTTCGATAAGCCCGCGAGTTACGATTTCAAGTCTTATCAAAAATAAGGGGGCCGCATACCCTCAAGTGCGGACTCGAAAGACAGAATATTTTTTAGCAACAAACAAAAAGCATGGAGCGGACATACAAATCGTGAGCACACTCATCAACACTTAGAAAAATCTCAAACAAAAGCATGCATGAATTAAAAGGCCAAAACAGCGGCCACAAAGCAAAGTCGATAAAAAGTTACGATTACAAATCAAAAGTTGTGAAGGTGTTAGCGTATATATATATATATATATATATATATAACTTGTACTCCATTATTTTATCACGGGTAGTTTAGTCATTATACGTAGATGGTAAATCCTTGTAATTACTATATATTGACACATTGTGAATGAATGAAACACAGGGAATATTACTCCCAGATTTTGACATGGTATCGGAGCTACCGCTCGGCCATTAAACCCTAAAACTACTCTCTGATTCAGCGTCCTTCTTCCCCATATTTTTTTTTTGTTCAGCCACCTTGCTTGAACAACCATGGCTGAAGACACCGGAAAGCTCGACCCCTCCTCGCCCTTCTACCTTGGATCAGGAGATCAACCGGGCACCATGATCTCACACGTGGTGCTCCGGGGTGACAATTATTTGGCGTGGTCACGGGCAATAACCCTCGCCCTTAAATCACGCTGGAAGTACGTGTTTGTTGACGGAACGATCAACAAGCCCACGGAGAAGAAAAAATTACTCGACTGGGACACGGTCAATTCGATGCTCGTATCATGGATTTTGCGGAGCATGGAACCAAAGATCGCTTCTACGGTCCCTTATTTCGACGAAGCCGAAAGCGTGGGACTATTTGGCAAAGCGTTTCTGCATCGCCAATGGACCTCGGCTGCAACAACTCCGGGCAGCCATCACTGATTGTAAGCAAACCAAGGCTATGTCGGTGGAAGAATATTACACCACCCTCATGGGCTTGTATGATGATTTTTCACGCTTGAAGCCACTGCATGGGTGCACTTGTGGGATGTGTATGTGTGGAGTTGCAGGCAAATTTGAACAGGATAGGGAAGAGGAAAAATTCCATCAATTCCTAATTGGGATTGATGATGACTTATACGGAATTGTGCGATCGAACCTCTTATCTAGGGTTCCGATGCCTACCATTGACGAGGCCTACCTTGCTTTCACCCAAGAGGAAAGGTCTCGGGGAGTTGCGCGTGGACGGGCTGAGAAGGAGGATGGGAAAAATCATGCCTTTGCATTGCAAGCAGAACGACCAAAAACTAGATTCGACAAGCCGGACAAGTCCAAGTTGTATTGCTCAAATTGCAAGCAATCAGGACATGATGTGAGCACTTGCTTTAAAATTCATGGTTACCCAGACTGGTGGGAGGAGAGGAATCGAAAAGGCAAAAACGCCGCTGCACCATCGTCTTCTCCAGGTGCAGGTGCGGGCTCCGGACGTGGCAAGGCTGCGGGGGCTCGTGCGAACGCGGTGCTGGGGAGGCACTGGCGACGACGCTGCTGGACGGACTGGTGCAGCTGACAGCACTGGTACACTGAATTCCTTGGCTGATTTGTGGCCCGAACAGGTCCAGGTTTTACTCAATATGATTAACAACAATCGGGTAGATCGTATGACGGGTAAGTCTTCCGCTATGTCTTGGATTATTGACACCGGAGCTTCTCATCATGTAACCGGTGATGAATCTTGTTTGACACATGTTGTAATCGTCCCTCCATGTACGGTTGGGTTGCCGGATGGGCAACAAGCTGTGGCTACTAAAGTGGGCCGAGTCTCCCTTACGGATACAATTGTTCTTGAGCATGTCCTTTTTGTGCCTACATTGTTGTGCAATTTAATATCGGTATCGCAATTGATCGATGACTCTGATTGTTTTGTTCGATTCACCGACTCTTTGTGTGCTATACAGGACCGTCGTTCGAGGAGCCTGATTGGAGCCGGTGAACGACAGGATGGACTCTATTATTTTCGCAATATTCCTACAGTGTGTGCGGTGACTACTTCGGGTGCGTCTCTCTTTGAGCTGTGGCATCGACGAATGGGGCATCCGTCTGAAAAAATTACCAAGTTAGTTCCAGCAGTTAAACACAGTTCTAGTGATTCTAAGATATTGAATAAAGCTTGTGGCATTTGTCCACAAGCAAAACAGACTCGTAATCGTTTTCCTATTAGTGACAGTAGAGCTAGTTGCATTTTTGAACTCATACATTGTTATTTATGGGGCCTTATCGGACTCCCTCTTCTAGTAGGGCACACTATTTTTTGACTATAGTTGATGATTTTTCTAGTGCTGTTTGGGTTTATCTGCTACATTCGAAAACCGAAGTTCATAAGTTTTTTTGTTCGTTTTTTTCTATGGTTGAACGTCAATTTGAAAAACATGTGAAATTGGTACGTAGTGATAATGGCACGGAATTCCGTAGCATGTTGGACTATTTCGATACGAATGGAATTATTTTTCAAACGTCATGCGTTGGCACACCTCAACAAAACGGACGAGTCGAACGCAAACATCAACATATTCTTAATGTCGGACGAGCCTTGATGTTTCAAGGAAACTTGCCTGTTACGTTTTGGGGTGAGTGTATCCTTGGTGCGGTCCACTTAATAAATCGCACTCCCTCAACATTGTTACACAACAAAACACCTTATGAAATATTATTCGGCACGGCGCCGGCTTTTGATCACCTTCGTGTTTTTGGTTGTCTGTGCTTCGCTCATGATCAACGCGCCAAAGGAAATAAATTCGCTCCTCGAAGTAGAAAATGCATTTTTGTTGGATACCCTAATGGAAAAAAGGGATGGAAATTATGTTGGACAATCTTGTTCATAAACAAAAGAAAAATTACAATGAAAAGAAAAACACCAAAACGAATTACAATTGCCAAGAAAACAGAAAAGGATATATGATCCGAGCCCTGTGTTGCACACAGTTTCCTTAAGACTAATTCGCCCCCTCACCTTCGTGTGCCGTGAGCTTCAGCGGGACGTTAATCTCCCAGGATAGAACGGATAGCAATGACATGAAGCACAACGCCTTCAATTGCTTAAGAACCTTGTAGTTTGAACTCTCAGTTTTCATGTAGAAAAGAGGTAAGAAGAAGCAGATTGCTGGTTTTCTCTGGTATATCGCATGAAGAACTGATGATGAAGTCTGTTTATATAGGCTTTATTCTGTAGAGAAGAGCTAGGAACTGATGGAATACGAAGTGGAACAGCCTCAACTTCATTATTTCGAAATGAATGTCATTAAAGCTCAGAATTGGAACAGACACAGTATCAGCAGAAGATGGAAGGTCTGCACAGTATCAGTATCAGCATAAGCACAGTATCACTCTGAATTTCCAGCATTCAGTTCAAAAATAAAGGTTCATGTTGCAAAACCGAACCTTCACTGGGAGCCTATGAATCGAGTTGCATTCGTGTCCGCAGGACGCGCGCTCGCACACAAGTTCAAGCTGAAATCCATCCGGATTTGCACCCCCCTGCGCCCGCGCGTAGAGAACGGTGTATAAAGTTGGTAAATTCTTACCACTACACTAAAGCAACATCATATATATATTGGCTCTTTTCCTTCCTTCCTTCCAATGTGGGAGAAATTGGTTTCCCCAATTTTCCCTTTATTACTAACACTTTCCATTCACCACTTAGGCCCAATAGGCCCAATATGACACATCATTTAAAATATCCATTCTAACCATCATTTTCCAACAATCCCCCACATGAATGGAATAGTGGTTAAACCCTAGCAAAGGCTCTAAGAATGAAATTGAGAGTTCGGCGGTAGATCAATGCATAGGATAGGTAGGTGTGACCCTTTGAACCTTCCTTTGATTAAATATGTTTACTTTACTGGCTGACTAGTAGACGCGATGTCCTTGAACTATTCTGCCGTTGATGTAAATGATGACATATCAACCACACTGCATCTACCTATCAACATAGGTTCTTGCGGTTATGTCCATTTTGGCCGTGGACATCTGCCTGGTTCAGCAAGAGTTTCTAAGAATTGCGCCCTCACAATTCCCTTTGAAGCGGCCCCTCTTCTCTCTTACATAGGTGATTCTGTAATTCAGAATTTTCTCAAAATATTCTTCTTACACAAATCATTAAAAGCTCTTCTGTGAGCTTATCCTCGATCAATCTCACTGTTTCTTCATCTTAGGAATGAGCTTGAGGGTTACCCCCCTCAGTGACTTTACTTCGGCAATTAGGTTTTCCCATTGAACCAAGATCTTGGGATCTCCAATCTACAAGGTTGGGTTTTCCTTCGCAAAAGTTTTATTCCATGGGCTTTAGTCCCATTCCTCTTGATGATTTAGCAACTACCTCTCTATTTAACCCTTTGGTTAGCGGATCCGCAAGATTGTCCTCTGACTTAACATAGTCTAAGGTAATCGTACCAGTTGAGAGTAGTTTTCTAATGGAATTATGTCTTCGGCGTATGTGCCTAGACTTACCATTATACATTATATTCTGTGCTCTTCCAATCGCTGATTGGCTGTCACAGTGAATACATATTCCTGGCACTGGCTTCGGCCATTGAGGAATATCCTCTAGGAATTGATGCAACCATTCTGCCTCTTCACCACATTTATCCAAGGCTACAAACTCAGATTCCATTGTGGATCTGGTTATCACATTTTGTTTGGAAGATTTCCAAGACACGGCTCCACCGCCTAACGTGAATACAAAGCCACTTGTGGATTTTGAATCCTTTGAATCTGAAATCCAATTTGCATCAGTATATCCTTCTATAACAATTGGTTCTCTTGTATAGTGAAGGCCATACTTACGAGTATATCTTAAGTATCTCAGTAACCTCACTATAGCTTTCCAATGTTCATGACTCGGATTACTAGTATATCTACTTAGCTTGCCAACAGCGTAAGCGATATCTGGTCTAGTACAACTCATTAAGTACATTAGACTTCCAATGATCCTTGCGTACTCTAATTGAGATACACCCTTGACGTGGCCTTTTCTAGTGCTAATACCAGTCCTTAACCGACAGTGTATCGGGTCAAACTGTAGTGCTAGTATGGTGAGTCAGAGTGTCGAATCCTCAGGGAACTTGGTAATTCTTCTAAGTGTGGTTAAACACCAAAGAGCTGTTATTAACTCGATCTAAACCGCAATTTTATAACACAGATCACTACTATTCTACTTAACATAAAATAAATGCGTAATTTAAAAGTTATTCTAATATAATATATATAGATATATAAATATATATAGATGTACATAGATTGCAAAATATATATATAGATATAAATATATAGATACCAATATATAGAACTAGCCAAAGTTTATATAATTGATTTATACGATCTTTTCAGTAGACGGAATGTGCTCGATCTTTCCTTACATATTAAGTCCAATTGAGTAAATGAAACGGTGCACTCCTGAGGTTAACAATTCCTCCTCACACGAGCGTATGAAATTGTCATATGTCATTGTCATCAGTTCAATCTCCACAACTATCCCATGCTAATCTCAGTTAGTCTGAACAGGTACCGAGTACAAATCTACCCCGGATAAAAGAGGTTATTCCATTTGTCAGACGGCCGATGTTATTCAAAAGGCTCCGGTTGTCAGGCGGATCGATTTAACTTTCCGGTGTTAGTTTCAATTAAACCGTTGATTTTAACATTATTAAACCGTTGATTTTAACATTATTCCGTAGTCACGCTTTCGCACGGCCAATTTTACCCTCCGGTTTTTCTATCTTTTATCTCATATCCTAACTTCTCTAGTCAGTTCATCGTTAGGTTATATGGTGCGATTTATCTTGGTTAATTACGTCAATCCGAATATTATCAATACGTTACAAAATAGAAAAAGATTCAATTAACTCAATTTTAGTAAATTTTAATTAGACAGCATTCCTTTACCGAAAAGATCGAAATAAAACGATTACATAACTTTGGCTAGTTATTAGATTTAGCCTAATATCATTATAAAGACGAAAAAGATAAAAACAAACATAACAAACATAGATACTTAAGAAATTTTACCCGATTACAACTGCTGAATCAGAGGTCGTATTCTTCCGGACATTACAACGACTTCAACAACACTGATCTTCTGATAATTTCTCGAGCATTACAACGATACTACTATTTATGGCATAAGGCCTATATACATACATACTACTACTAAGAAAAAAAGGTTAAGAAAATATATTGGTACCCCTTCATGTGTCTGCAAAGCTGCTCTTCTTATACAAGATTTCCAGGGCCGGATCGATCCGAGAAAGGGCCGGATCGATCCGGGAATAAAAAATCTTATCCCCAGGATTATTCTCGGCAGACCACATGCCTGGATAATCATTATGTTTCCTCGGATCGATCCGAGGTAAATCCGGATTGATCCGGGTAGCTTTTAATTCCATAACTTGATCTGAAACTTGATAAAATCATAACTTGAGCTCTGGATCTCCAAATGACATAATTCAAGAAGCGTTGGAAATTTCTTGAAAAGATCTATAACTTCCATGAAGGACTCTTCTTCAGAAAATGCCTTTTTGATGGGCCATTTGTTCGTCGAAAATATAATTCGATAATGGTGTCACGAACCATTGATCCTACTTGAATTTTAAATCTCGTGGCACTTCCTTACTTCCTTCAAAAGATACGATCTTACTTCAAAAAGTGTCGTCACTCGGGGTCTTGGTTTACCTAAAATCTGCAAATAAAATACCAAAAATACCCACGTAAATCGACACGACACTCCGGTTATTAACCCGGTACAAAATTTATAACTTTTTATCACTTTTACTAGATTTTTATAGTATTTAGATTTATTCATAACTATTAATATTTTATAAGATTATCGTTATAATTTCTTATATTTTATATAAAAAGAGTCGATAACGTATATAAAATATCGTAATTTTTATCATATAAATGTTATACATCAACTACTCCCCACTTAGCTCTTTGATCGTCCTCGAGCAAAATAAGCGGTAATAAATAAAAATTACAATAAAAATGATATACTTGGTAGATTAAATTTCAAGTTAGTAAAATATCATTTCAATATTATAAATATATTAATTATATCCTTCTTAGAAATTAACAAGATAAAAAGTGTATATAACTTAGATAAATTATCTATCAAATATCATTCAAATGAAATTTCACATAATCTACTCAATAAATATAATTAAAATTCTAGAATTATTCTCCTATCTCAACTTATATGAAATATTTGGAATCAAAGACTAAGTCAAGTAGTTGATAAAATGGCTTATACTTTTTAGGCTCAGGGTGTTGGTTAATCGGAAGGATAGAAAATCAAAAGAGAAAGAAGCAAGTCGTACGTACTTACACCTTCATAATTTTGATCAAAAATACCTCGATTAATAACATTCTGATATTATTTCACCCTTTTTTTTCCAGATTTTCTCTTTTTTTATTTTTATTATAAGATTTAAGAACTAAAAGCGTGCGTGTGTGTAGAAAATCAAATTTACAAGCATTGCTTCATCAAGATTGATCGGAGTAATACTCTTTCGATCGAAAATTACAAGTCCGGTTTCCTTAAACTTGTAATCATTCTTGAGATCTTATGATTCGACTTTTTATCGGGAGCTTTTAAACCTCATAGTGATATAGGACATTTCGAGATAACACCCTACTGCACTCAAATCATTGGTAGCTACAACCGATATTTTTATTTTTTAGTTGTCGATCAAAGATAAGGAAGATACTGGTATTTGATTAATTCTGTGTAAATATGGTGCTTCGTTCTTAATTCTTTTATAAAATATTAACATATCCGAACTTATTACCAAAATCGACTATCTTGCAAGCGTCATGAGGTAAGATCGAATATACTAATACTTATCTAATTTTTCCAATCTCAAAGATACATCATTCTTAGCTTTTGTGTCATCATCTCCTCTCATAAGTACGTACAAACTCGTGGGATTTTTAGGACATGTAGACCAAAATAGGCTAAGGGTCGGTTATAATCAAAATGGCTATTTCGAGTGAGGTCTTGATCACTCTAATCAAAGCTGAGGTAGAAAAAATTAGAAATTTATTTAGGTAGGCTATTTGGCTATAGTTTATATTTTTGTGGTGCCAAAAAAAATCGTCATCCCTAGTCCAATTCCAAACTCATAATTCGTTTTGAAAAGAAAATTATTCTAACATTTTATTATAGATATAAGTATATTTACTAAATTTCATAAGAAAATTACTTGATAACATTTATGTATAGTTACATATACTTAAAATCTTATAAAAATCTAAAATTGACATACATAATATAATTATAATATATCTAATTTACTTCACTTAATTAAAATCTATTCTTACCAATTTATATTATTTTTATTCATATTTATTATATACTATCTACTTATTTTTATTCAAGAAAAATTAACTAAGTATTAAGCACTTAAGTATAAATTTATATGAAAAAATTTTAAATTTTTATTTACTAACTTACCTCTACTCCCCACTTACGAAGTGGCATCGTCCCGATGAACGGTGAGTAATAAAAAAAGTAGGTTCGAAAGAAAAAATTAAAATTTTATACGATTTTGATTTTTATTGTTTTTCTCAACATATATTATTTTAATTAAAGAAAATGACATATATATTAAACATTAAGAAAACTATTACAAACTTTAAAGAAAACTTAATTAAAAAGCGATTAAAAGACTAACTTACGACTACCAACTTAACAACAACAACTTCTAATTGATTTCCAACAACTCATCAAACCGTAGATGAACATCCGGGAATATCTACCGGAAGTAATCCCAACTGAGAATCACGAGGCTGCTGTCGTTATATCAGTAAGGGATGCATAAAAATCTCTAACAATTGAAATGTTAATTATACCTCTGGGAGTCCTAATCAGCTTTTTCCATCGGCAACCTCGGATTAGATTTCGTCCCCAGTGATCGATTTTTTCTGTATTCAAGCATTTTTCCATCAGAATAGGAGAATGGACGAAATTTAGACGTCTCGGAACTTCATTATGAAAACATGAGGCATGGCTTTCGGGAACCACACCATCAGGCGTATGTGGTTCGTAACTATTAACCGAGGGAGAGGAGTGGTTCGACATTTTTATCAGATACAGAAAATAAATAAAGACAAATAGAAGTAAAGAAGGAATGAGCAAAGATGAAGGCTGCAGCTCTTTCCTTTTATAGAAATGTATCCATCAAGTAAAAGTAGGAAAGATCTCCTTTTTGGCATTTTTGTACTTCCCGGATCGATCTGGGAAAGGGCTGGATCGATCCGGCCTCTCAACTAGCAATCCTGTCAGGTCGGCATACTCACGCCGGATCTATCCGGGAAAGGGCCGGATCGATCCGGAAATTTACTATTCACGGACGGAGTTGTTTTGGCTTGTAAAATGCCTAGATTTTTCTAGGTGATATGTTTTCTTCCTAACTTCGGTTCATTTTTATTATGTTATAACGATAAACTTTACTACATGGTGTGTAATAACATAAAATCAAACGAAAGTAAAATAACATAAAATCATAATGAAATAAAATCCTACTAAAATAAAATCAAAATAACCTAAAATTGTACGAAAATGAAGTAATATAAAATCGTACGAAAAATAAATTGTTTTCAATGTCAATAATCATAAAATGGTTGAAAATCAATCCTCCTCATCACTCATCTCGACGTGGCTCGAACTTGGCATGGCTTGAGAACTGGCCGGATCATAAGTCGATTCTTGGAATGGATCTTGAAAATGTGTCGACATCCGAACCGAGCTATCTAATCCCATCGAGCTCATCTCTCTCGTAACATCAGAAAAAGTGCTTCCCCATCCCGCCGTGGTATGGCCAAATGATCCAAATCCTGCCCAATCAGATGTCGCAGCTGCCGTAGTACCTGTCGAAAAATCCCCTACACCACTAGTTTGAAATCCGAAAGAATGTGGTATTTGTTGGAAATCTGAGCGAGGTGGAATCGGTGGAATAAAGTCGGTCAAGGTATATGGCTGGGATTGGCAATGCGGAATATCCATCTCGGCATAGGTAGGGTTTTGCAGTATATTCATTTGATATATACCTCGCATGCCTTGACGTAAATCTTCAGACCACTGCATATTCCTTTGCGTAAAAACAGCCATATTGGCATTGGCACGATGAACATCATAAGACATGGACTGAAACATGTCGTATGTGATGGTATTTGGAAGTTGAGTTTGAGTTTGACTGGATGAAGGGGGAACAGTAGTGGATGGAGTAGGTTGAGGTCGTTGGCGGTGTCACGGATTTTATTAATACAAAATAAACAAGTAATAAAACCGGTTAACCTCATGTGCAAGGATCGTAGTATAGAGGCTATGCCGGGTCGATCTTACGGGGAACTAGACAGTTGTAAATCCTAGTTGTTGTTTTAACTACCTATGTCACAAACTACACGAAACAGTGAATTAATCTAAACAAAGATGCATAAAACTGAACTAGACAGAGGAGATTATCCAATGCTAGGAAGGATACGGGTAACGAACTTATTAACTAAGCTAAACTACGTGCAAAAAGGAAATTAACTAAGCAAGGCAAGACTCAAGTTGCAAGGATTTAGAATCAAATTATAAAAGGCAAACGAGGATTGATCCACCTATCAACATGTATTGATCTCCTATCTCGATTATATGTGGTATTTATCTAGGTTGTGATTCACCTTACCTAAACATGAACCCTAATTCCTTAGGTAATACATCTTTTAACCTAGTATCTTCCAATGCTAGATTAACGCGTTTTAAGATCGAAGGTGTTAACTTTTACGTTCAAATCTAGTGATTAGACTTACTAACTTCCGTTATTATAAATCTAAGGACTATTCTTATCTATGGTGATCTAAAGGTTTATCATGACTTCCATCAATCATAAACATAATCATACATGCAAATCTTCCGATATAAACGCAATTAAACGAGATAAAACATAAATAAGAAACAACCTTAAATAAATAACTCACAGTATAATCGAAATACAGAAATCAATCCAAGTTGATGGCTTCACAATTCTCGTTTGATTGAAGCTTTAGCTCCTGAACATCCTCAGCAACACAGTTTTGCAGAGAAATAACATAAAAACTGCTCTAAACTAATCTAATTTAAAGTTGCATAAAAGTGAAAGAAAAAGAAGTTAAAACGCAGCCTTAGCCGCCCCTAGGGTTTAGGGTTTGTATGATGTCGAATTGTTCTTTTTAGGGTTGAGAAACAGCCGCTTATTTATAGATTTTGAAGTCGGTTTCACTAAGTCGGCCCACGGACGCTCGTCCGCCTAATCAAACGCCCGTCCAGATAACCCTAGACTGCTTCAGACGCCCGTCCAGACGGCGTTCAAACTCTCTGTATCAAAATCGCTCCTCAGGACGCCCGTCTGCTTCATCAAACGCCCGTTCACTCTGGACGGAGTATGGACGCTCGTTCAACACGACTTGGAGGTGATTTCTTCATATTTATCTCTTTTTCTTCACTCCATTTGATCATTATCTCTTCCTTCAATCACTTAGCTCGAATTTTAATCTCTTTAAATCATCATTTGAGCCTTATAATTGCACCTATAACACATGGAAAACATCGCAAACTGTAATAATATTCAAATAATCATAATTTAACCATGAAATCACATAAATATATCGATATTGCGATTAAGCCGTTAAAAATATCGTTTACTATATATTTCCATATAAGACCTTATTATTATGCAAATTATACAAACAAAAGGGGAAAACATCACAAAATATAACCTTATAAAACATATAATTTCACCCTTAACAACTCCCCCACACTTAGCTTTTGCTCGTCCCGAGCAAAATAAGACGAAAATTAGGCTCGAGACAGTATAGACATCTCAACAAATATAACATACATTCAGTAACTTAGAAGTTCACCCACGTGTGTGTGCATAGCCATAGAAAACTTCCACTACATCCAAACTTGAGGAACTCAAAGTAAAACTAGCTAATACCCCCTCGTAGAATAGTAATAAATGACACTCATAAGATGTACCCTACAAACGTGACATATCCCGAAAAAGATGATCGATTATATCTAGGGCCTTTCTGAAATACTCAGAGAATAATCCTTACAGCATATCTATCAGTTTATACTGGGGATAAGATAGACGATAACTTAGTCTTATATTCAATTCATAACACATTTCTCATAAGTTGATTTAATTATTCACTTTAAACACACATTAGAATGAGCTATTGCCCTCATAGCAGAATAGGACATTTCGAGATAATCCCCTACCTTACTCCAATCATAAGGCAGCTCGTCCTAACTGTCGTGAGCTCTTAGTCATCATAGTGGTATAGGACATACGTGGTACACCCTACCTCACTCAAATCATCGACTAGCTTTCGACACACCCAATTAATTCACTAATTCAACTTTTCCATTTTGGACAATAGTTACGTGTTACTTATCACATTCAAACTTCTAGATATTCACAGTATATCATACTTCGGAACTAAATACAAACGATCATAATTCGCGAGATATATACGTAGCACTAAGCACATGACTTATAAGAAAATCAAAAATTACTAATCCAAACGGGGTATAACTTTATAAATTAGCTCATCATTCACTATGGCTCGTGAAAAATAGTGTTCAGGTGAAACAACTAACTTACCAAACATATGATATATAGCTTAAATGACTATAAAAACAACGAACTTCACATTGAATTGCCTACTCGGGACCAAACAACGACAAAAGTGTCGGAAAATTTCGAAAATTTTAGCTCATTTTGCATAATAAACAATCTGACGTAGTAAACAAACTCATATGCATAGGATTAAATCGAACTATCCCCTCCCCCACACTTAAAAATTCAACATGTCCTCATGTTGTGCAGAAGTTGAAAATAATATATATAAAAAAAAAGATAAGAACTTAGCTGAACTTGCGTAGAAAACCGAGCCGTCGGTCAGGCTGGAGCATGAAAAGGCCAACGCTCGCAAAAAGCGTGGAAAAACGTCCCAAAACTAACTCAATCGGATCTCGACAAAAACTACCGCTGCAAAACTCGAGAAACAGAAAACTCGGGGGAAAACGGGGTATAACATGGCAGTAGAGATAATAAATCAAAAACGAAATAAAAAGAAAAGGTCATCGATAATTATGTCAATACAAGTCAAAGAAAAAGAGTGCAGGGTGCCTTACGGCTTACATGATCATCCAAAATAGACGCCTATGATAAACAACAGTAGCGTAAAAACTAAGAGTCATGAACAGCGCCGAAAGGTAGCAATAGTCAAAATACAACTAGATCGAATAAAAGTAAACCAAAAAGTGCTACACCAGAAAGAATAACAAGAAACAATCAAGATGTCCCCGGAGTCGTCTCAGTCGTAGAAGGATCAGCCAGCGAGTCACCAGCAGGAGCATCAACAGGAGGAGGATCTGAAGCGGGTACAGCAGCCGTAGACGTCGTCTGTGAAGGTGCCGGCTGTGTAACCGGGCGCAGCGAGGGCCCCGGGAGGATTCTCCTCCGCCTCCTCATCGTCGGGCTCTTTTTCCGCCTCGATCACATCGGCAATAACTTGCTCGATCGCATCGGAAAAGACGAACTCCGTATCACTCTCTTTGAAAATCGCATATCCCTCGGTTTCTTGCCCTCCACAATGCACTTCAAAGCACGTACATCATGTTCTTTTGCGTCTCCCGGATATCCGTCATCCAATCTCGCATCGTTGGCCATGCTTTACCGTGTCCTCTCCGCGGGAGATAAACTAGATAAGGCGGGAACCGGAGGTGGTGCCGAAGAAGAACCGGAGCTCACGGGCTGCCTCGGGCTCACCCGTTGGCGGAACTTTCTCTCGTTGAATACCTCAGGGTTCTTAGGCTTGTGATCCCGCCTATATTCCGGCACTCCGGCATCGATGCATATCTGATGAATCAAGTGTGGGACAATCAGGCTCCGCTTGTAATTCTTCTGACTAGCCACCAACTCATCATATATTGCTTGTCCAACATCGACATTCAACTTAAAAACCAAAGCATACATCATCCCAAGATCGCCGATGTGAAAGTGCGTCAAATTGTTCTTCGGCAATAAACGACTCTGGATGAAGCGGCAATAGACTCTCCAATCTTCAGACCATGCCGTAGTAACTATCTCCTTACGGTCTCCACCCGGTCTGAGCGTCCAAGCAACGTCGGGGCAAACTAGTAATCGGAGCTCCTCCAAGGGATCCTGTCCCGAATCTTGCCTCCGCTTGATTTCCTCCTTATAGTCCAAACACTCAAATGCCTCCAACCCATACCGCGCATTAATCACTTGCGGTGTAAAGGGGACCGTAACGCCTCGAACCATAACCACTCCCGTGTCGACGTCGGTTTCCGAGAAATTAGCATAAAACTCCCTAACCAACGAATCATTAACCGGGGTAGGCGGTATTTTCACCAACTCCGCCCATTTCCTATCCCTCAACAATTTCACAAAAGCGGGGTCCACCTTCGTTTCTACCACCGCCCGCTCAACCAACATATTTCTAGCAAAATAGTGTTTGGAGTAGACCTCGTGTGCTTTAGGATTTACGAACCGACGAGGCATAGGGAGAGGCACAGCTGGTCTCGCTTTCTTTCGAGGTCTCTCAGTCCTAGGTTCAGGTTCAACTTCCTCCCTAACCACATCATCAACATTCGTCTCTCGAACTTGTTCAGCCCTAGCTGACGCACCTTTCTTAAAACTGGGATGTCTAACCAACGGAACATCATCCTGTGTATCTGAATCGGAGGAGGATTCATCCCTCAAATCAGCTCGGGCTTGTTGAGATGCCCTAGGGGGTTGCTCACGGAAAATTATGCCTCGGTTGGGGTCTAAACTGGAGGGCTCAACGTCCAAACGTTTCCGTTTACCCGATTCAACAACCTTCTCTTTACCAGGCCTCTGCTTAGTAACCGCTTTCTTCCCCATATCAACCTAAATGTCTAAACCAAACGATTCACAGCAACAAGGGGTACCCGTTTAACATCCAAAGCGGGGTTTCAAGCAAAGCACACCACCAATCACCACCACAAAAACACCACATCATCATCACAACCAGAATTTGGGGAAGACAAGAGCAACAAACAGAAAAAGAAACATTATGAGAGCATATTCAAGAGAATGAGCCGAGCCGAAGATCGAACTCACAAAAACTTGAATGGAATCGAGAAAAATTGCTATAGACTTACCAAATGCTACGTAGGGATGATGGTCGAATAGATTTGACGCCCAGAAACACCAGGATTGGCCCCCAAAATCCGACTTTTTGTCAAAATGGCCGCACCGAAGAATCTCTGATTCGTGAAATGCTTGTTGATTGTGGGGGAATTTGGGTTATGGAAATGAAAAGAGGGTGTTTAGAGCGTGCTAATGCAACTTGAATCGCTCAATTTGGTTCGAAACAAGGATTTTAGGCTTGGAGAAGGGGGAAAGTCGGGTTCGCGTTTGAAGTTGCAGAAAAAATGAAGGTTCGTGTCCAGAACATATATATATAGGCTCAGAGTGGACGCTCGTCCATCCTGACGGACGGGCGTTCGCTAGTAAGCGCATGAACTGGACGGACGTCCATAAATTCGACGCTCGTCCATAGGGCATATTTGAATACAGGATAGGAGGGAGTTTTTCAGACGGGCGTCCACTATATTGGACGAACGTCTGGTTAAAAAGATTAATACAGGATTGAAAACCTTGTCTCCGGACGGGCGTCCAAATACGTGGACGGGCGTCCATGGAAACAGAGGGTCGGACGGGTGTCCAGAAGCACTAGACGGTCGTCCAAGATAAAAAAATTGCCAAATTTTATAAAATTTTCATACAAACCAACTAAATGCAAATTTTTTTTATTTTTTTATTTATTTTTTTATTATATATATTAATGATAATTTAAAATTCAAAAGTACAACGGAAATGCAACGAACATAAAAGAACTCGAAAAGAAAATAAGCACGAATAAAACAGTGGGTTGCCTCCCACCAAGCGCTTTCGTTTAACGTCGGGGCTCGACGTAACAAAACCTAAGTAACAATAGCTAGTCATCACCGCACCACCGATAAAACGACGGAGTAAATCAACAGCCGGAGGAAAGTCATAGTCATCCTGAACACCCCAATCGTCATCGGCTGCCTCTACACCCTGAAAATGCTCATCCTGCAGTACTAGGGCTAAATCCGCCAGCATCGGATCGTTAAGGATCCGGTATGGTCTTCCTAAAGCTGCCTGCAACTCCTCAATGGTAAAATCTCCACCCCCCGAGCATCGGGGAACAATGAGAACATAAGTGACGGCCCCGACGCGGGTAAGAATATCTATATCTATATCCGAACTATCGTGCCCCCAGTCCATCCGAAACGGTGAGAAGGGAAATCCTACTAATGAGAGGGAACTCCTCTAGCAAAATACCGTACTCCATATCTAATCGAATGCTAAAGCGATAGAAACAAACAAAACTTAATTAGACTTAGCTTAAAGCATTAACAACTAAAACAAAAATAAACACACATAGAGAGTAACTAATATAATACGGATATCTAGGATGCCTCCTAGTAGCGCTATTGGTTTATGTCGTTAGTTCGACACAGTTGAAGCTCAGCCTGGATCAGGCCATTTGACTTTTCTGCCAGCCATTACCTCGTTTAAGTTCGATCGATTGTGGCCGCGAAAAGACTTAACACACGGGGTCAAATCTTTAATGGCTTTCCATATACGCTTGAACTTCCCCATGGGTGATCTCTTCATTCTCTGAGCCCTCTGATGACGCCTCAATTGACGCTCCCTCTCCAATTCTTCCATATCCCAACTACCAGCTAGAACTTCTTCAGACGGACCACTACAGCCATCCTCTGAAAACAGGTTGAGTGAAGATTCGTCGAATTCTTCGACTTCCGTAGCACCACACCCGAGAATATCGAGGAATTTAACAATCGAAGGCTTATCCTTAGGTTCACCGATATAGTGCTTGCACCTTTGGCCATTCACTCGAAACGGGTCGCCACTATAACCACGAAGTTCTAGAACGCCTCCAGGAATGATTCGGAGAATCTCGAAAGGGCCGGACCAACGTGTCCTTAACTTTCCAGGAAACAGATGTAACCTAGAATTGTATAGAAGAACTTGTTCGCCGACTAGAAATTCTCTCTTCTTAATCTTAGCATCGTGGAGTAGCTTCATCTTATCTTTACTAATCCTGGTACTTTCGTAAGCCTGGAGTCTGAACTCGTCTAGCTCGTATGCTAACCGCCGTAGTCGATGTTTTCCACAAGATTGGGAATCAAAGTTCGAAACTTTGTAGCCCAATAAGCTCTATGCTCTAACTCGACAGCAGAGATGACATGGTTTCCCGTAGACCATTTGATATGGAGATGTACCCATAGGAGTTTTATAGGCGATTCGTAAGCCCAAAGTACATCATCCAATTTCAAACTCCGGTCCTTTCTATGTTGTTTACCGTTTTCTCCAGGATTTTCTTAATGCTCGGTTGCTCCTTTCAACCCGACCACTAGTCATCGGATGATATGGTGTGCCGCTTTATGACGAACACCATACTTTTCAAGGACTTTCTCTAGGGGTCGGTTGCAGAAATGCGTCCCTTCATCACTGATCAAGGCTCGTGGACATCCAAACCTCACAAAGATATTTTTCTTAAGAAATTTCATGACCGTCTTATGATCATTGTGAGGAGTGGCTTGAGCCTCCACCCATTTAGATACATAATCCACGCGAGACTAAGATGTATTTATTCCCACGTAGGATGGGAATGGACCCATAAAGTCAATCCCCCATACATCAAAGACTTCGCATTCAAGAATGGGTTTCAATGGCATGTCGAAACGCCTTGTCAGAGTACCGGTTCTTTGACACCTATCACAAGCTTTACAGAAAGCTTATGTATCCTTAAAGATCGTGGGCCAATAAAAACCGGATTGGAAGATCTTAGCAACGGTTTTCCACGGACCAAAGTGACCTCCTGTGGGTCCACTGTGGCACTGCTCAATAATATCTCGTTGCTCGGATTCTGGAACACATCTCCTAAGCAACCCATCTTTACAGATCTTGAAAAGATAAGGTTCATCCCAAACGAAATACTTCAAATCAGAGAAGAACTTTTTCTTCTCCTGATAAGACATTTCGGGATCGAGATAACGGGCATGAAGGTAGTTCACAATGGAAGAATACCATGGAACATCAGGAGGACAACCGTCTATCAACATAATGTTTTCTAGAGGAAAGTAGAGATCTATATCATCAGGATCACCCTTTTCCTCACTTAACATCCTAGAAACATGATCCGCCACTACGTTTTCACTCCCCTTTTTATCTTTAATTTGAACGTCAAACTCTTGGAGGGTCAGTATCCAACGCAGTAAGCGCGGTTTAGCCTCTTTCTTTGTCATTAAATACCGCAAGGCAGCGTGATCAGTCCACACAATCACTTGAGCTCCTAACAAGTAACTACGGAACTTGTCCATAGCAAAACCTACGGCCAAAAGCTCCTTTTCAGTAGTGGTATAGTTAACTTGAGAAGGATTCAGTGTGTGACTGGCATAGTAGATAGGCTGGAACTTTCCATCAAGCTTTTGTCCTAAAACTGCACCAACTGCATAGTTGGATGCATCACACATAAGCTCAAAGGGCAGGTTCCAGTCAGGCGATATAAGTATTGGAGCAGAGATCAGACGATTTTTGAGCTCCTCAAACGCGTGCCTGCAGCTATCATAAAAGGCGAACTCAACGTCTTCCTTAAGCAAGGTAGACAGGGGCTTGGCGATCTTTGAAAAGTCCTGAATGAATCTCCTATAGAAGCCGACATGACCGAGAAAGCCTCTGACTTCGCGAACATTCTTAGGATAACTCATCTTCTCGATAGCTTCCACCTTAGCCCTATCTACCTCAATACCTTTGGCGGACACTTTGTGGCCAAGAACTATCCCCTCATCTACCATAAAATGGCATTTCTCCCAATTGAGCACCAAGTTCTTTTCCACACACCTAGATAACACCTGATCAAGATTATCGAGGCAATCATCGAAGGATTGACCAAAGACCGAAAAGTCGTCCATGAAAATCTCCATACACTTTTCAACTAACCCGTCAAAGATAGCCATCATACACCTTTGAAAGGTGGCTGGGGCATTACAGAGACCAAATGGCATCCGCCTGTAAGCGAATGTACCATAAGGGCAGGTGAAAGTGGTCTTCTCTTGGTCAATAGGATCGATGGGTATCTGGAAGTATCCTGAATATCCATCGAGGAAACAGTAGAAGGCATGCCCCGCCAGACGCTCAAGCATCTGGTCAATGAAGGGAAGGGGGAAATGATCTTTCATTGTGACCTCATTGAGTTTTCTATAGTCAATACAGACTCTATAGCCTGTAACGAGCCTCAATGCTATCTCTTCTCCCTTCTCGTTCTTCTCGATAGTAATCCCTCCTTTTTTGGGGACTACTTGAGTAGGGGATACCCATTCACTGTCAGCGATGGCGTATATGATACCCATATCTAGAAGCTTAATGATTTCCTTCTTGACTACTTCTTGCATGTGAGGGTTAAGCCTCCTTTGGGGCTGTCTTACACATTTGGCTCCCTCACTAGTCTTGATCTTGTGCATGCAGATGTCGGGAGGTATTCCTCGGATATCTCCCACCCGCCATCCAAAGGCTCTTTCGTTTTTTCGCAAGACGTTTAACAAGTTTCGCTCTCTTCTATTTGAGATAGCTTGGCAGATATGATCAAGGGCAGCTTGTCACCTTCCCGTAGGAACACATACTTAAGATGTTTAGGCAACGGCTTCAGAACTAGATCTACGGGGGGATCCTCTAAACTCGATTTAAGCCCTCCACTTTTCAACTCAACATCGCTGAGCTTACTTAGTGGCTCCACTGCCAAAGCTTCTTCTCTTAATAACCCATCTTCAAGGTCGAATTTGTCAATTGATCTAGATTAACCACACCATGACTATTCAGATTATCGATCAATCGCTCATATTCCGCCTCCACAGCCTTGACTTGCTCTTACATACAGTCATTGAAGTCATTAAATGTTTCCTCAATAGAAAAGCCGGTTGGAGAACCAGAGGGTACGTGAATAGAATTAGAGACACTATAGCTCACCTCTTGGTCACCAACTCGAATAGTTACTCGCCCACCATCACAATCGATGAGGGCCCTAGTTGTAGATAGGAAAGGTCTTCCAAGAATCAGGGGAACATTTTCACCTTTCTCCATATCTAAGACGTACCAGTCAACTGGGAAGGTAAACCTATCAATTTGAACTAATATGTCTTTCAGATCCCCGAAGCTTTCTTGGAAGATCTATCGGCGAACCGAAGGTTCATGGTGGTGGGTTCTAGAAGATCTTGTAAACCAAGGCGATTGCAAACGAGACAACGGCATCAAGCCGATGGATGCACCCAGTCACATAAAGAATTTGGGAAGACTAGGCCTCCCATCCGCAATGTGAGCACAAATTTGCCTGGGTCACCCCTCTTGGTTGGTAAGTCTTGATGATTTATCAAGGAACAATCCTCACCAATTTGCCTTTCCATGCCGCTAATTTCTTTTTCGAAGACACAACATCCTTGATGAATTTTGTATACTTAGGCATCTCGACCAAGACCTCGGATAATGGCAGATTTACACGAGTATTTCTCAAAAGGTTAAGCACCTTTTCATATTTCTTATCTTCACTCGAGGGATGTTGCTCTTCCTCGGTGGAAATGGAAGCTTTTTAAGGTCACTCTCGGAAAATACTTTCTTTGAGGATGCACTTACGGCCTTGTCTTCCGGATCTTTCCACCTCACAACTTTTTCGGACGTCTTATTGGTCAGGGGATCAACCACCTGACTCTCAACCGAATCTTCTTTTCTCAGGGGTACAGCCACCTGAGGTGTTTCAACTCTTTCATCTCTCGGGGGATCAGCCACCCGAGTATGCTCTTGCAGGACAGGGGATAGTGGTTGCTCAACTTCCCCTCCTGCCTTATCAGTGGCAGGAATGGCTAGTGGTTTCCCTGGAAGCCAGGGGGACCACTCAGCTGAGTGCCACTTCTCAAATTCATCGCACTGGCCTCCTCTTTACCGTATTGCATTGTTGGCACGAGGTCAGTGCATTGATTGTTGCTTATATCGGCCTGAGCAACTTGACCGCCCTTTGGGTTTTTCTCAGTAAAACTAGGTAGATGTCCTGGGGGTCTTGAAGCTAACTGCTCAGCCAGTTGCCCTATTTGTCTCTCAAGGCTCTTGTTCGTATTCATTAGAAGTTGAATACTTTTGCTTTGCTCCTCCAACTTAGCTTCGAGATTGTTGGACTGGGAGGGGCCTTGAGAGTTTTGGGGATTTTGAGAGTATGGCCGGGCCGGGCCGATTCTGAAATTGAGAGTTGGAATTGGCGGGCCAATTCTGATTGAACCTCTGAGTATTATTTGAAAAATTTGAGTTCTGGTTCTGATTGAACCCAGGGTTTCTGTTGAAGTTTGGATTCTGATTAAAGCTCGGATTGAAATTTGGATTTGACTTAAAGCTCGGATTCTGGCCGAAGCCCTGGTTTTGAGAATTATTCTGGCCAGAGAATTGGTTATTGAACCTTGGATTGGACTGGCCAGAAAAAGCATTCACTTCCGCATTCTGTCCAATCATGGGACAGAAGCGAGCAGTGTGCCCCGGATCATCACATACTTGGCATGTGATTTGATTATACTGTCCATTGTTATGAACAGCATTGACTTGATGAACAGAGGGGGGCTGAAATTGACATTGGCCAAACATGTGACCAGTCTGACAGCAATTTTCGCAATACAGAACCTGAGGGTTCTGCGGAAACGAAGGAGTCTGATTAATCAGGTTTGGAACTTGAGGACTTGCCATCTGCTTTTGCAGCATGGCAATCAGACTTTGGACGTTTACTTCCTCCACCTTGGGAGGAGGAGGCGCTTGGATGGCCTGATAGGATGGGGCATAGTTATATTTGGCAATGTCTTCAAACAGTGCCCATCCTTCATCAGGTGTCTTTTTGAGGAAAGCCCCACCAGAAGAGCTGTTGACCATGCCTTTAGTAAGCTCGGTCAGTCCACTGAAGAAAGTGTTGACTTGCCTTTCCTTAGGCAAGCCATGGTGGGGGCATTTTCTTAAAAGAGATTTGAACCTCTTCCAACATTCGAAGAAGGATTCATTCTCCTTCGGTAGAAGGTAAAGATCTCATTCGGACACGGGCGTCTTCGAAGGTGGGAAGTATCGACTTAAGAACTCTTGTTCGAGTTCTGCCCAGGTCGTGATAGATTCAGCTGGGAGAGAGCTGTACCACTCTTTAGCCTCTCCTTTTAAGGAAAACGGGAATAGTTTTAACTTCACCGCATCTTCACTCACTCCCGGATGCGAGTGGTATCGCATATCTCCGAAATGTATGTAAATGAGTATGCGGGTTCTCGATTGGTACCCGTGAAAGATCGATGCATGCCGCATCATTTGGATGAGTCCCGGCTTAAGCTCAAAATTACGAGCAAAGCAATAGTAGGGATAACAATCGCAGGTTGACTTTGACTGCGCGCTGGCATGGCGTAGTCCGCCAACGTTCGTTGATTGTTAGCGACCATTCGCAAAATCGGTGATTTCCTCGCCTAACCGTTCCTCGAGGTCTTGCTCGGTTCGTCTTCCAAAACCGCAGAACGGAGAATCCGCCTGTTTGGCCGAACTATGCTTTGCTCGGGGTCGGGGGTGTATATCAACGGTCCCTTATGACTCCGGGTTTGCATAAACCGGACCAAAAACAAGTTTAAGAAATCTAAGACTAAGGACGAAAACCTAAACTAAGAAATTAAAAGCCTAAAAGAAAGTTAAAAACAAGATTATTTGAGAAAAGTGGGGTCAGACGGGCGTCCAAATATTCGGACGGGCGTCCGCCTAGAATTGGGACTGGACGGGCGTTTGGAGGTCCAAACGCTCGTCTGGTCTTCAGAAATCTTGGACGCGCGTCCAGAATCTATGGACGCTCGTCTACTATGAAAATTTGATACAAGTTTATAATTTTTTTCAGCGGACGGGTGTTCAGTAGTTTGGACGCTCGTCTGAGATGCGGGAAGAACAAGAAAAGAACAGAAAAGTTGCAGAAAAGAGGGTGAAAAAGAAACAGAGCACGAAAACAGAAAAACAGAGACTAAACTTACAAGCAAAATCTATGCTAAACTATTGACTTAGATAGAAATTAATCAGCAGAAGACAGAAGATGACTAAACACTAAATTACTAATGAAAAAAAACAGAAAATTAAAACAAAACAACAAAATAAAACTAACCCACATTACTAACTAAATTTAAAAAAAAAACAAAAACTAGGCAAACCGTCCGGTTCCCTGGCAACGGCGCCAAAAACTTGTCACGGATTTTATTAATACAAAATAAACAAGTAATAAAACCGGTTAACCTCAAGTGCAAGGATCGTAGTATAGAGGCTATGCCGGGTCGATCTTACGGGGAACTAGACGAGTTGTAAATCCTAGTTGTTGTTTTAACTACCTATGTCACGAACTACACGAAACGGTGAATTAATCTAAACAAAGATGCGAAGAAAACCGAACTAGACGAGAGGAGATTATCCAATGCTAGGAAGGATACGGGTAACGAACTTATTAACTAAGCTAAACTACGTGCAAAAAGGAAATTAACTAAGCAAGGCAAGACTCAAGTTGCAAGGATTTAGAATCAAATTATAAAAGGCAAACGAGGATTGATCCACCTATCAACATGTATTGATCTCCTATCTCGATTATATGTGGTATTTATCTAGGTTGTGATTCACCTTACCTAAACATGAACCCTAATTCCTTAGGTAATTCATCTTTTAACCTAGTATCTTCCAATGCTAGATTAACGCGTTTTAAGATCGAAGGTGTTAACTTTTACGTTCAAATCTAGTGATTAGACTTACTAACTTCCGTTATTATAAATCTAAGGACTATTCTTATCTATGGTGATCTAAAGGTTTATCATGACTTCCATCAATCATAAACATAATCATACATGCAAATCTTCCGATATAAACGCAATTAAACGAGATAAAACATAAATAAGAAACAACCTTAAATAAATAACTCACAGTATAATCGAAATACAGAAATCAATCCAAGTTGATGGCTTCACAATTCTCGTTTGATTGAAGCTTTAGCTCCTGAACATCCTCAGCAACACAGTTTTGCAGGAAAAGAACATAAAAACTGCTCTAAACTAATCTAATTTAAAGTTGCATAAAAGTGAAAGAAAAAGAAGTTAAAACGCAGCCTTAGCCGCCCCTAGGGTTTAGGGTTTGTATGATGTCGAATTGTTCTTTTTAGGGTTGAGAAACAGTCGCTTATTTATAGATTTTGAAGTCGGTTTCACTAAGTCGGCCCACGGACGCTCGTCCGCCTAATCAAACGCCCGTCCAGATAACCCTAGACTGCTTCAGACGCCCGTCCAGACGGCGTTCAAACTCTCTCTGTATCAAAATCGCTCCTCAGGACGCCCGTCTGCTTCATCAAACGCCCGTTCACTCTGGACGGAGTATGGACGCTCGTTCAACACGACTTGGAGGTGATTTCTTCATATTTATCTCTTTTTCTTCACTCCATTTGATCATTATCTCTTCCTTCAATCACTTAGCTCGAATTTTAATCTCTTTAAATCATCATTTGAGCCTTATAATTGCACCTATAACACATGGAAAACATCGCAAACTGTAATAATATTCAAATAATCATAATTTAACCATTAAATCACATAAATATATCGATATTGCGATTAAGCCGTTAAAAATATCGTTTACTATATATTTCCATATAAGACCTTATTATTATGCAAATTATACAAACAAAAGGGGAAAACATCACAAAATATAACCTTATAAAACATATAATTTCACCCTTAACAGGCGGTTAGGGTCCATAAAATCTATTCTTCCTGCCGGCCTAAGTGGTAAACGAGGACCTATAAGTGTGTCATCCACCATCATTAAATTATCATTTGGGAGCTCCGGAACACCCATCTGGCGACACAAGGAAGAAATAAAACAAGGAAAAGGCATGTGACTGCCTAGTTTGGCAGTCGAGACAAATTCCTTGGCCCTTCTGTACATTACCCTGCCTACATCCACAGGTATCTCGTTGACCATAGCCCAAGCAATACATAGATCCTCTTTACCAAAAGATGTAAAATGACGAGTAGGGTAAAAAGTGTGGCTAATAAAACGTTTAATAGCTCTCATATCCCGGATACATTTTCCATAGGAAAACCTGTTTTCATGCCAGACGGCAGTGGGATCTAACTCATTCTGGGCTAGTGAAATAATATAGTCAAAGTCTGCAGGCTCATCTAAATTCCATACAGTATAATAATCCTCACTCTCTGAAATATCAGGGATACCATAAATAGCATTTATAATCTGAGGATTAAACGGCACTGTCCTGGTTCTTAGATTGACAGAAGTTAATTCTCCATTTTCTGTAGCATTATGAGTTGCTACCAGAGAATAAAATTCAGCTACTAAGGTTGTGTTAATTTCACCCTCCCTTAAACTAGCTAACTCCAACCACTGTCGATTTTCAAAAATTTCCTTCACCTCCCTTCCCAATTCTTTGAAATCTAAGCCCCTCTCTATTGCAACTAAACACATTCCAAATTTATTTTTCAACGCTTTCTTAGCTGCATCAGACGCGGTTCTTTCAAAACTAACATTCAATTCTGCTTCCGTTAAAGGCCTAGTCTCTATAATTGGGATTTGGGTAGGAATATGAGGTTTACGTTTTTTAGTGACTTTCGACGATTCGGCCATTCTACGATAGTGACATCATAACAAAACAACCAGAAAAAAAAAAAAAAAAAAAAAAAAAAAAAAAAAAAACACAAATGAGTAACAAAAATAGTGAAATTAAATAAAAAGTTGCTTAAAAAACGAAATTAACAAAATAAATGACTACAATGTTACCTTCTAAAGCTTAAAAGGTTGAAATTTGGCCGGAAAAGATGAAAATTCGCCGGAATGAAAGTTGAATCTTTCCCTTGAAAATTCTTCAATTTAAATGAACATTTGAAGAGAAGAGAGGAAAATGAAAAGAGTATAAGGATTGGGGTAGTTTAATAGTAATGTTATGTGATGATTTGAAGAAAAAATTTCGAATGGGGGAGAGGGGAGGGGCGGCTGTTTGAAGAAAAATGAAAGAAGAAGAAGAAGAAGGGACCCCGTTCCCCTTTTTTAGGTTTTTTTAGTTTCCGGATCGATCCGACAATGTTTTTTTTTTTTTTTTTTTAATTTTTTTTTAATTTTTAAAACTCTTTAAAACTTAATAATTTTTTTTTTTATAAAACCTTAATAATACTTCTGGAATTGTTTAATTAAAACCTTTAAAAAAAATTTATAAAACTTTTAATAATTTCATAAAGATCCTTTATATAAAATTTTCAAAAGTTATATAAAAATTTTATAAATATTATAGAACTTATAAGGGTCCTAATTCCATTATTTCTAAATCTTCCGGGGTTCTGACGTAACGTTCTATCAACCTAACCTTAAGAAATGAGGCGTTTGAATTTTCTCTTTGATCTCCATCGGGATTTTCGGATAACCACCTAATCGTTCCCTTCTTAACAACATTCAAACACTCATCCTGGGATTTGGTTGTGCTTTCCCTGCATTTCCCATCATGCTCACTTTTTCCACAAATTCTGCATCTTCTTAAAAACTTTGCCCTTCTCTTTATCGAACTTCTCGATTTTCCATTACATGCTTCGTTAAATCTGATTTCTCTCAACAATTGCTTGTTTTTCTCAAAAACTGAAGCTTCTATTTTAAACGCGGCATCTTTATCAAGGCCTAACTTCAAAAGTACAAAAAAAACTCCTATTCTATCTAAAAAAGACATCCAGTTCTTTTACGTCTATCCGGTAAAAGACGAAACTAGTTCAAACATATAAAACACAGAAGAGTAGAAGAAAGATAGATAGCACCTGATATTCGGCTGATTTCAATTCCTCTGCTTTTCAAAATTTGATTTTTCTGCTTTTCAATTTGTCGAGAGATCAGTCAGTAGCATTACTTCTCCCGTCAGTGTGATTCCTTCCCCCTCCACAAATAACTTCACTCTGTGGCCATTGGCTATAAAAGTCGTATTTCCATCGTTAGTTCAACAGCTCCAGATTTGTAAACCCGTGTTACTTTAAATGGACCCGTCCATCTTGATTTAAGCTTTCCCGGAAATAACTTTAAACGTGAATTGTACAAGAGCACTCGATCACCTACATGGAACTCACGACTATAGATTCTCTTATCGTGAAAAGATTTCGTGCGTTCCTTGTAGATTCGAGCGTTTTCATAAGAATCGAGACGAAATTCTTCTAGTTCTCGTCAATTGAAGCAATCTATGATCACCGACGACCTTAGGATCGAAATTCGAAATTTAATAGCCCAGAAGGCTCGGTGTTCTAACTCAACTGGGAGATGACAAGACTTACCAAAAACTAACTTATAGGGAGAACAACCAATTGGTGTCTTAAAAGCTGTTCTGTACGCCCATAATGCATCGTCTAATTTAACTGCCCAGTTTTTATGATTTGAGTCCACTATTTTTTCCACGATTCTTTTGATTTCTCTATTAGACACCTCTACATGACCACTGGTTTGCGGATGATAGGGCGTCCTAACTTATGTGTTACACCATATTTTTCAACTATCTTGGTAAATGGTCTATTACAAAAGTGTGACCCTCTATCACTAATGATAGCCCTCGGAATGCTATAACGGGTAAATATACTCTTTTTAAGGAATCGTATGACAACTTTGGTATCATTAGTGGGAAGAGCTTCAACTTCTACCCATTTTGAAACATAATCTACCATTACTAGAATAAATCTTTTTCCAAAAGATATAGGGAATGGTCCCATGAAATCTATACCCCAAACATCAAATAACTCACATTCTAAAATAGGTTGCATAGGCATTTCATGTTTTTTAGATACATTTCCCCATTTTTGACAAGACTCACAAGATTTAACATACTTATAAGCATCTTTATATAGTGTAGGCCAATAAAAACCACATTGTAAAACTTTAAAAGCGAGTTTTCCAACCTCCATGATGACCTCTGCCTCACGATCATGACAAAATGACAAAACACTTAAAATTTCATTATCGTGCACACATTTTTCGATTATCCCATCCGAACATTTACGGAAAAGGTCTGGTTCCTCCCAGTAATAAAATTTTAAGTCATAAAAGAACTTCTTTTTCTGTTGCCAAGTCAATGAGACCGGAATATAACACGGAGTTAAGTAATTAATGATATCTCCAAACCAGGGTGACATTTCCTTAGAAGGAATTCTATTCTTTAATAACTGCATGGTTGAAGGAGTATCTATTCTAAACAGTTGTTCATTAGGAAATGAATCTTTAATTTCAATTCCTATTCCTTCATCATTTTCCATTCTACTTAGATGATCTGCTACTACATTCTCACTTCCTTTTTTATCTTTAATTTCAATATCAAATTCTTGAAGTAAGAGAATCCATCTAAGAAGACGAGGTTTAGCATCTTTCTTACTTAGTAAATACTTTCGGGGCTGAATGGTACGTATAAATTATTACCTTAGATCCAACAATATATGATCTAAACTTATCTAAGGCAAAAATTACGACCAACGGTTCTTTTTCTGTAGTTGCATAATTAAGTTGAGCGGCGTTTAGTGTGTGAGATGCATAGTAAATAGCTTTGAGAATTTTGTTATATCTTTGACCTAAAACTGCTCCTACAGCTAAATCACTTGCATCACAAATAATTTCAAACGGCAAACTCCAATGCGGTGCTACTAACACTGGTGCAGTAGTCAACCTCGCTTTTAAGGTCTGAAAGGCTTCCATACATTTACTATCAAAGTTAAAAGGTACTTCCTTTTCAAGTAAATGACTTAGAGGCTTTGCTATTTTTGAGAAATCGGCAATGAACCTTCTATAAAATCCCGCATGTCCGAGAAATCCTCTTAGGGTTCTTAAATTAAGCGGTGAGGTAACTTTTCAATTACCTCGACTTTAGCTTTATCAACTTCAATACCTTCTTCGAGAGATCCTGTGACCTAAAACAATTCCTTCTGATACCATTAGATGACATTTTTCCCAGTTTAGTACTAAATTGGTATCTTCACAGCGTTGTAACACTCGTTCTAAGTGTAACACACAAACATCAAATGAATCTCCGTAAACACTAAAGTCATCCATAAAAATTTCTAAGAATTTCTCAATCATATCAGCAAAAATAGCCATCATACATCTTTGAAACGTAGCTGGTGCATTACATAAACCAAACGGCATTCTTTTATAAGCAAAAGTTCCATAAGGACAAGTGAAAGTAGTTTTTTCTCTATCTCTTGCTGCAATGAATATCTGTAAATATCTTGAATAACCATCTAAGAAACAGTAATACTTATGTTCACTTAAACATTCCAACATCTGAACTATGAATGGAAGTGGATGATGATCTTTCTTAGTATGATCATTTAGTTTTCTAAAATCAATGCACATTCGATAACCTGTAATCTCTCTTGTCGGAATCCATTCATTCCTTTCATTTTCTTTCACTGTGAAACCTCCTTTCTTTGGTACCACTTGAGTTGGACTAACCCATTCACTATCTGATATGGGAAAAATTATCCCCATTTCTAATAGCTTAATGACCTCTTTCTTAACAATTAACTGCAAATTTGGGTTGAGGCGGCGTTGCGGTTGAATACAAGGTTTAGCATCTTCATTCAGAATTATCTTATGAACGCAAATCTCAGGGCTAATACCTCGGATATCGGCAACTGTCCATCCAAAAGCTTTCTTATGCTTTTTCAACATTCTAAGTAATTGATCTTCTTGTTGCTCAGTTAAAGATGATGAAATAATAACTGGTAATAGATTATCAGTTTCAAGAAAAGCATACTTCAGATTTAAAGGTAGCTGTTTCAATTCCAGATTCTTAGGTGGATCTTCCAGTGACGGCTTAAGAACTGGTCCTTCTAGTTCTAATTCCAAATACTTATGCCATGATGGTTTAAAAGTAAAACTTCCTTTATCTAGAGAAAGAATTATCTCTTTCATTTCGGTGTCTTTCTCATCTTCCTTATAGATAGATAGAGTTAAGCATTCTTCTAATATGTCTTCAAAAGTTGGTAACTGATTATCATAGACAGAATAAATATCTTCTATAAAAGAACATGATTCAGGTGATTTGTATGGATGGTTCATAGCTTTGAAAATATTGAAAGTAACTTCATCTTCATTGACTCTCAGAATTAACTCTCCTTTCTGGACATCTATTAAAGTTCTTCCTGTAGCTAGAAACGGTCGACCTAAGATAAGTGGCGCTGAATATCCTTCTTCCATTTCCATAACTACAAAATCTACTGGAAAATAGAACTTGTCTACTTTAACCAATACGTCTTCAATAATTCCTTTAGGGTATTTAATCGATCTATCTGCCATTTGCAGAGTCATCTCAGTCTTCGTAAGATTTCCTATGCCTAGCTTCTTATAATCCTCATAAGACATGAGATTTATACTAGCTCCAAGATCATATAAGACCTTCTTAAACGAAATCCTCCAATTTCACATGGAATGGTAAAACTTCCGGGATCTTTCGGTTTAGGTGGTAACTTATCCGCAAAAGCTGAGAACATTCTTCATTTAGGCATATATTCTCATATTCCTCTAGTTTTTTCTTGTTTGACAGAATATCTTTCAGAAACTTTCCATAAGCAGGCATACTAATGAGAGCTTCGATAACAGGGATATTAACATGAATATGACGAAAAGTATCAAGGAAACGAGCATACTTTTTATCAGTTTTAATCCTTTTAATTTGATCTTTAGGTGGGTAAGGTAAAGATTCTAAATCTACAACCTTTGATCCTAAAGTCATTTTCTCTTTTCCTTTCTCCTTAAACCTTTGAGTATTACTTGATCGCCAAGTATCATGATCTTGAGTTTTTTCTTTTAAGACATTCCCTGAATCAATCTCTACTTCAGATTCCTTTAGTTCTTGTTTTTCATCCTTGTTTTCATTATCCTCTATTCTAACATGTTCTTTGAATAAATTCCTTAAATCTTTATCCATGGGATCTTTCAAAATCCTAGGGATTTTTACCCATTTCTCACCTTCATTCTCAGGTTCCAAACTTCTATTCCTTTTCAAGAAATTCTCTATAATTTCTTCTTCCTCATCAGTGAATTCAATTTCATCTTTAGTTTCATCATTCTTTCCATCTAAATCATTTTCTACTTCATTATTACCAAAGTTTTCTATTTCATTACTACCACAAAGTTTTCTACTTCTCGTAACTACGACATTTACCTCTCTCGGGTTTCTTTCAGTGTTACTTGGTAATCCTCCTGGGGGTCTACTGTTGTTACGTTCACCTTCCTTACTCAAATGATCTTCCATATTCCTCAATGAGGCTTCTATCGTTCTCATTCTGGTATCATGTCCACTCATAGATGTTTTTATTGAACTCATATCCTTAGTGACTCTACCAATAGAAGTCATCATTGTTTCTATATTCTTAGCTTGAGTAGATACTACACCCATCATATTTTCCATTAGTTTTTCCCATTTTTCAACTCCTTCTGCAGGTTGAGTTGAACTTTGAGTTACTGGTATACTTTGAGTGGTATGTTGAGGATAGGATCTAGGTAATGATTGTAAATTCTGATTAGATGTGTTTTCTTGATAAACTTGATTATTATTCATATTCCTATATGGAACTGGATATGGCGGTTGTCCTTGCATTGCTTACTAGGGTTTTCAGACCATCGATAAGTAGGGTGATCTCTTCTAATAGCATTAAACGAGTTTGAGTATGCATTGTTCAAATTCCTATGCTGCCGAAGAAAACTCACCTCCTCTCTTGAATATCCTGTTGGTTCTTCAATCCCTAATGGCATATTATCCTGATTTGAGTATTCAGTTGGTGTACTATTCTCTGAACTTTGGTTTTTGTTAGATTGTAGGCCATCAAATTTCCTACTCAAATTTTCTAAATGTGCTAGAACTTCCGTATTAGATGTACATTCTCCTGCAAAAGCTACTTTCCTGGTGCTAGAACCGGTTTCCCACATTCTGTTATTTTTGGAAATCTTTTCTATAGCATCGTAAACTATTTGAGCTTCACTCATCATTAAAGAACCACCACATGCATGATCTACATCCGCACGTGAATCTTTTCGTAATTTACGACAAAAAAGCTGAATTTGCATATCTAAGGAATAACCATGGTCGGGACAGGCTCTTAACAATTTTTTAAATCTTTCCCAGGCATTCCCGAGCGTTTCTTCAGATCCTTGTCTAAAGTTAGCAACCTCGACTTTTAATTCCAAATTTCGTCCAGGAGTGAAATATTGTTTCAGAAATTCAGTTTGAATCTCCTCCCAACTTGTAAGTGAATGATGTGGAAGAGACATAAACCAATCTCGGGCTCGTCCTTTTAAAGAAAAAGGAAACATAGTCATCCTCGTTAGTTCCTTATGAGCACCTTGACTTTTGGCTGTGTTGCACAATTCTTCAAAAAGATAGAGATGATGATGTGGATCTTCATCATCCTCTCCTAGGAATTGGGCTCTTGCGTCAATTAAACCAAAAAGATGAGATTTAATTTCAAAATTGTTTGCTCCTTCATTAGGTAAAAGTATGGGATTATTAGTCTGGTTTCTTCTTATGGTTTGATCACAGATAGGTCTCGGGTTTGGTGGGTTATTACGATTATTCTGGTTCCGATTCTGATTATTTCTATTATTATTATTATTTTGATTATTAGGGTTAACAGGGTTCTGTCCATGCCCTAGAGCATGTTCCAGCCCTTGTTCAGGTGTTTCATCACTGATTTCGGCCATTCTCGTATTTTTGTTTGAAGATGATTCGTCAGGATTTCCCTGACTAGTATGACCTCGTTTACTCTCTACTCTTAACTGCCTTTCGTAAGTGTTTATGTCAGGCTTATAAGGAGTGAGCGGGGCCTTACCACTTCTGGTCATCAACTAACGAAAAATAGAAAATACTCGACTTTTGTAAAAGAAGAAAATTGGTAACTAAAAGAAAGTAGATACCAAAAAATAAAATAGAAATGAGATAAGAAAAAGTGTTGACTTATTCTCGAGAATTTTGAGCTAATACAAGTAGTAACCATAGACACAAAGAAAGAAATTAGCGACGTTCCCCGGCAACGGCGCCAGAAAGCTGACGTGGCCTTTTCTAGTGCTAATACCAGTCCTTAACCGACAGTGTATCGGGTCAAACTGTAGTGTTAGTATGGTGAATCAGAGTGTCGAATCCTCAGGGAACTTGGTTATTCTTCTAAGTGTGGTTAAACACCAAAGAGTTGTTATTAACTGGATCTAAACCGCAATTTTATAACACAGATCACTACTATTCTACTTAACATAAAATAAATGCGTAATTTAAAAGTTATTCTAATATAATATATATAGATATATAAATATATATAGATGTACATAGATTGCAAAATATATATATATAGATATAAATATATAGATACCAATATATAGAACTAGCCAAAGTTTATATAATTGATTTATACGATCTTTTCAGTAGACGGAATGTGCTCGATCTTTCCTTACATATTAAGTCCAATTGAGTAAATGAAACGGTGCACTCGAGGTTAACAATTCCTCCTCACACGAGCGTATGAAATTGTCATATGTCATTGTCATCGAGTTAATCTCCACAAACGGTCCCATGCTAATCTCGGTTAGTTGGAACAGTACCGAGTACAAATCTACCCCGGATAAAAGAGGTTATTCCATTTGTCAGACGGCCGATGTTATTCAAAAGGCTCCGGTTGTCAGGCGGATCGATTTAACTTTCCGGTGTTAGTTTCAATTAAACCGTTGATTTTAACATTATTATGATCTCGAGCACAATTTTAATAAGATCTATCTTTCCCAAGACAAATCTACCCCCGGGTAGGAAATAGGATTCCGTAGTCACGCTTTCGCACGGCCAATTTTACCCTCCGGTTTTTCTATCTTTTATATCATATCCTAACTTCTCTGGTCAGTTCATCGTTAGGTTATATGGTGCGATTCATCTTGGTTAATTACGTCAATCTGAATATTATCAACACGTTACAAAATAGAAAAAGATTCAATTAACTCAATTTTAGTAAATTTTAATTGGACAGCATTCCTTTACCGAAAAGATCGAAATAAAACGATTACATAACTTTGGCTAGTTATTAGATTTAGCCTAATATCATTATAAAGACGAAAAAGATAAAAACAAACATAACAAACATAGATACTTAAGAAATTTTACCCGATTACAAGCTCTTTGAATCAGAGGTCGTATTCTTCCGGATATTACAACGACTTCAACAACACTGATCTTCTGATAATTTCTCGAGCATTACAACGATACTACTATTTATGGCATAAGGCCTATATACATACATACTACTACTAAGAAAAAAAGGTTAAGAAAATATATTGGTACCCCTTCATGTGTCTGCAAAGTTGCTCTTCTTATAGGCAAGATTTCCAGGGCCGGATCGATCCGAGAAAGGGCCGGATCGATCCGGGAATAAAAAATCTTATCCTCAGGATTATTTCTGCGGGACCGCATCTTTGGATAATCATTATGTTTCCTCGGATCGATCCGAGGTAAATCCGGATTGATCCGGGTAGCTTTTTATTCCATAACTTGATCTGAAACTTGATAAAATCATAACTTGAGCTCTGGATCTCCAAATGACATAATTCAAGAAGCGTTGGAAAGTTCTTGAAAAGATCTATTACTTCCATGAAGGACTCTTCTTCAGAAAATGCCTTTTGATGGGCCATTTGTTCGTCGAAAATATAATTCGATAATGGTGTCACGAACCATTGATCCTACTTGAATTTTAAATCTCGTGGCACTTCCTTACTTCCTTCAAAAGATACGATCTTACTTCAAAAAGTGTCGTCACTCGGGGTATTGGTTTACCTAAAATCTGCAAATAAAATACCAAAAATACCCACGTAAATCTGACACGACACTCCGGTTATTAACCCGGTACAAAATTTATAACTTTTTATCACTTTTACTAGATTTTTATAGTATTTAGATTTATTCATAACTATTAATATTTTATAAGATTATCGTTATAATTTCTTATATTTTATATAAAAAGAGTCGATAACGTATATAAAATATCGTAATTTTTATCATATAAATGTTATACATCAACCCTCACCTTTATTTTTGAACAAAGGTTGACTCTGATCTTGGAGTTCTAGCTTCATTTGAGTCATCTTTATTGAATTTTTCCAGGATTTTATCAATATAATTAGATTGACTCAAAATGAGACCATTAGAATTTCTTGTAATTCTAATTCCCAATATCATCTCTGGCTAAACCCATATTTTCATTTCAAATCTGGCGTTTAACATATCTTTGGTAGATTTGATCATCTTATCATTACTACCAACTATCAGCATGTCATCCACATAAAGACATAAGATGACATAGCCATCTTTTGTTTCTTTCATGTAAATACATTTATCACATTCATTGGTTTTGAACCCTTTTTCAAGCATAACATGATCAAACTTTTGATGCCATTGTTTTGGTGCTTGTTTTAAGCCATATAATGACTTAACCAATTTACACACTTTCTTATCTTGTCCTGGACTAGAAAAACCCTCAGGTTGTTCCATGTAGATTTCTTCTTCTAAATCTCAATTTAAGAAAGCGGTTTTTACATCCATTTGATGTACTTCTAAATTACGCAAAGCGGCTATAGCAAGTACCATCCTAATAGAAGTTATTCTCGTCACTGGAGAAAATGTGTCAAAATAATCAAGACCTTCTTTTTGACTATAACCTTTTATTACTAGTCTGGCCTTATATTTATCAATAGATCCATCAGGTTTCATTTTCCTCTTAAAGATCCATTTTGATCCTAGTGGCTTACATCCTGGAGGTAGATCAACTAACTCCCAAGTATGATTTTGCAATATATAGTCTATTTCACTATTTATTGCTTCTTTCCACATTGGACCTTCAGAAGAAGTCGTCGCTTCTTTAAAGCTTTGAGGATGTGTCTCTATCATATAAGTGATAAAATCTTCACCAAAAGATTTTTCAGTCCTCGACCTCTTGCTTCTTCTTGGCTCGACCTCAGTTGGCTCTTCTTCATTTACTTGTTCAGAAGGGTGATCCTGAACATGAACACGCTTTAATGAACTAGGTTCATTTGTTTTAGCCGGAAATACATTCTCAAAGAATGATGCATTTCTCGATTCCATTATCGTATTTTTATGTATTTCAGGATTATCTGACTTATACACAAGAAATCGATAAGCACTACTATTGTGTGCATATCCAATGAATATACAATCAACAGTTTTTGATCCTATCTTTACTACTTTGGGTGTAGGTACGAGCACCTTTGCAAGGCACCCCCACACTTTCAAGTATTTGTAAGAAGGTGGTTTACCTTTCCACAGTTCATAAGGAGTTTTCTCTTGTTTCTTTCGGGGTATCTTATTTAAAAGATAATTGCTAGAAAGGATAGCTTCCCCCACAAGTTTTGTGATACTCCTGAACTCAACAACATTGAATTCATCATTTCTTTCAATGTTCGATTTTTCCTTTCAGCAACTCCGTTCGATTGTGGTGACCATGGCGCGGTTATTTCATGAATAATCCCATGTTCGGCACAAAAATCACTTAGTGGTGCCAAATATTCAGTTATTCACCACCTCTATCGCTTCGGAGTATTTTAATCTTTTTTCCATGTTGATTCTCAACTTCTTTTACGAATAGAATAAATTTATCTATCGCTTCATATTTTCCTTTTAACAAGTATACATAGCAATATTTAGTGCAGTTATCGATAAAGGTAATAAAATAATTATTTCCGCCTCTCGATTGCACAATTTTAAGATCGCACACGTCGCTATGTATTAGTTCGAGTGGTTGCGTATTTCTTTCAACATTTTGAAAGGACGCTCTTGTTAATTTTGCTTCAACACAAGTTTCACACTTATGTTCTTTATCAATTTCGAATTTGGGGATATATTTTAGACTTATTAATCTACACAGGGAATCGTAATTAACATGTCCTAGTCTACCATGCCATAAGGAAGGTGACTCAACCAAGTAAGCAGAACCAGCAATATTATTATTGATATTGTTTGGCCTAACAGCCATTACATTCAGCTTGACCATGCCATTACATGCATACCCCTTACCGACATACATACCACTCTTAGTTAAAGTAAACTTGTCGGACTCTAAAACAAGACGGAAGCCATTCTTATTCAATAGCACTCTAGACACCAGATTCTTTCGCATATCCGGGACATATAGCACATTCTTCAGAGTTAGATGCTTGCCAGAAGTCATCTTCAGAATCACTTCTCCTTTTCCAGCTATAGCAGAAGTAGTCGAGTTTCCCATGAACAAAGTCTCATTACCTTGAACTGACTCGAACTTAGTAAACACTTCCCTGTCAGAGCATATGTGCCTTGTAGCTCCTGTGTCTACCCACCATTCTCTTGGATTTGAATCCACCATGTTCACCTCTGACACAACATCACAAAGATCAATATCTTCCATGCCTTGAACAATATTTGCTTCAGAAACCTTCTTCTTTGGTAGCTTGCAATCAGCAGATTTGTGACCAATCTTGTCTCCCTTGGAACTTAGGTTTTTCAATGCCACCTTTCGGTCCCAATTTAGCTTTTGGTCCCGTTTTTGATTTCTTAACAACCTTGTTCTTTTTCGAGCTTTGGCCATGTTCTACCACGTTGGCCCTTGCAAGATTCTGAGAGTAATTTCCTCTTTTATCAGACTTCTTATTGTCATCTTCAGTACGAATCCTAACAACAAGATCTTCCATGCTCATTTCCTTTCGCTTATGCTTAAGGTAATTCTTGAAATCTTTCCACGCATTTGGTAATTTCTCAATAACACAAGCGACTTGGAAAGTTTCAATGAGCTCCATCTTTTCAGCTTGAATCTCGTGAAGAATCAACTGAAATTCTTCCACTTGTTCCATGAGTGGTCTAGAGTCCACCATCTTGTACTCCAAGAACCTGCCAACGACAAATTTCTTTGTACCTGCATCTTCGGTTCTATACTTTTTATCTAGTGCCTCCCACAATTCTTTTGCACTCTTTTTATCACAATAAACATCATACAATGAGTCAACTAAACAATTCATTATATAATGTCTACAAAGATAATCAGATTGTTTCCATTCATCCATGGCAAACAGAAAATCTTGATCTGGTTCCCCTTCTGTTGTTGGTGGATCCTCAGTTAGGAACTTTGCCAGACGCAATGTTGTGAGATAAAACATCATCTTTTGTTGTCATCTCTTAAAATTCAGCCCATTGAATTTTTCAGGCCTCTCATGCTGATTCATAGGAGCAGCACCTCGATTTGGCACTTGTTGCACCATAGCCAAAGGCTGAGTCTGACCATCAGCACCATTCTGAGCCGTACTGGTTGTCATTTCTGAAATTTAACACACAAATTGATTAAATTTCCTTTCAACAATTTATAGAACAATTTTTAATTGAACTATACTCAATTCAACAAAAGATTCTTTTAGAACCCAAAACAGCTTGGTTTTAATAAAACAGCTCGTTTAATCAAATAGCTCGTTTTTCAATAAAACAGCTCATTTAATAAACAGCTCGTTTTTAAGCAGTTCGTTTAAAACAGCTCGTTTAAAATTTAGCTCGATTCGCTTTCTTCAATTACGGAAAACTGAATCACAAAACTGTTATGAATAGTTTATTATGATCGAAACTGTTCAACACAAGAAGCAGCTCGATTCAACACAGTTATACAAACTGTTCGTTCTCAATTTCCTCTCGTTAATGAACAAGAAATATGATGAATTAGTCTTAAGATTGTTGGACAATCTTGTTCATAAACAAAAGAAAAATTACAATGAAAAGAATAACACCAAAACGAATTACAATTGCCAAGAAAACAGAAAAGGATATATGATCCGAGCCCTGTGTTGCACACAGTTTCCTTAAGACTAATTCGCCCCCTCACCTTCGTGTGCCGTGAGCTTCAGCAGGACGTTAATCTCCAAGGATAGAACGGATAGCAATGACAGGAAGCACAACGCCTTCAATTGCTTAAGAACCTTGTAGTTTGAACTCTCGGTTTTCATGTAGAAAAAGAGGTAAGAAGATATCGCATGAAGAGCGATGATGAAGTTGTCTATAGGTATATCGCATGAAGAGCTAGGCGATGGATGATGAAGACCTCGCTTCGTATTTGCCGATGAATGTGGTTGAACTCTCGAATTGGAACGGACACAGTATCAGCAGCAGATGGAAGGTCCGCACGTATCGTATCGCATAAGCACAGTATCACTCTGAATTTCCAGCATTCAGTTCAAAAAATAAAGGTTCATGTTGCAAAACCGAACCTTCACTGGGAGCCTATGAATCGAGTTGCATTCGTGTCCGCAGGATGCGCGCTTGCACACAAGTTCAAGCTGAAATCCATCCGGATTTGCACCCCCCCTGCGCCCGCGCGTAGAGAACGGTGTATAAAGTTGGTAAATTCTTACCACTACACTAAAGCAACATCATATATATATTGGCTCTTTTCCTTCCTTCCTTCCAATGTGGGAGAAATTGGTTTCCCCAATTTTCCCTTTATTACTAACACTTTCCATTCACCACTTAGGCCCAATAGGCCCAATATGACATATCATATAAAATATCCATTCTAACCATCATTTTCCAACAAATTATACGACCTCGCTACTGGTGAATTCTTTGTTTCTCGGGACGTCAAATTTCATGCGAACGAATTTCCTTTCGCTGATAAATCATCTGAGGTCCCTATGCCCGAACACCTTCCTACACCTTCCCCCATCGGGGTTGATGATGACTTTTTGAATGACATGGAAACCGTCCTCGATGACCCTGAGACTGAGGCCTCATCTATTGTGACTCCGGACAACCCCTCTGGCTCTGTCTCACCTATAGCCGAACCGATCTCTGACGAACCCTCTAGCTCTACTGCCCTGGGACGCGGCATGCGCACTAAACAACTTCCGGCATGGCACAAAGACTGTGTCACGCACACTGTACGGAACGCGAGTCCATCGTCCCCTTCACCGTCTTCGTTAGGTAACTCAGGTAATCCTTATGCTATAGCACATATTGTGAATTGTGACAAGTTTTCTGCTCGACACCGCATATTTCTTGCAGCTATCACTGCAGGAACTGAGCCTCGTAACTTCACCGAGGCAATGCAGGATCTGGGGTGGCGAAACTCTATGAATCAGGAAATACTGGCACTCGAAAATAATGGGACTTGGGTTATGGAGGCCCTACCTCCCGGGAAAAAGGCACTTGGTTTTAAATGGGTTTACAAAATTAAATACAATGCTGATGGATCCGTTGAACGCTTAAAAGCTCTCCTCGTTGTTCTTGGCAACCATCAGGTCGAAGGCATCGACTACACCGAAACCTTTGCACCGGTGGCGAAAATGGTCACAGTTCGTGTTTTTCTCGCAGTGGCGGCAGCAAAAAATTGGGAACTTCATCAAATGGACGTCCACAATGCCTTTCTTCATGGGGATTTGCACGAGGAAGTGTACATGAAACTGCCTCCTGGGTTTACTGTCAATCGGCCCGGTACATTATGTCGATTGAAGAAGTCCCTCTATGGACTGAAACAAGCGCCGCGATGCTGGTTCGCCAAGTTGGCCGCTAGTTTGAAGTCTTATGGTTTCCGCCAATCGTACTCTGATTACTCCCTTTTCACTTTCAACCAAAGGCAGGTGCAGCTTAACGTGCTTGTTTATGTCGACGACTTGATTCTTTCGGGTAACGACTCTTCTGCTCTTGCTCGTTTTAAGACATATTTAGGTGACTATTTCCACATGAAGGATCTGGGCACTCTGAAATACTTTCTTGGCATCGAGGTGGCACGGAATCCGGAAGGGATTTTTTTGTGCCAACGCAAATACACCCTTGATATTCTGGCTGAGGTTGGCTTATTGGATTCCAAACCTGTTGGATTCCCTATTGAGCAGAATCATACTCTTGCCCTTTCTAGTGGCCCTCTGTATGAAGATCCGAAAAGGTATAGACGGCTGGTTGGTCGTCTCATTTATTTATCTTTTACTCGCCCCGACTTGGCTTATACCGTGCACGTTTTGGCTCAATTTATGCAATCCCCGCGTCATGAACATTGGGACGCCGCCATTCGGGCGGTCCGTTACTTGAAGGCATGTCCGGGTCAAGGCATTCGCTCGCGCAACGATTGTGATTTGACTTTATCCGGATGGTGTGATTCGATTGGGCGAGTTGCCCCTTGACACGTCGTTCGCTTACGGGATGGATCGTTTTCCTTGGGCACTCTCCGGTCTCTTGGCGCACCAAGAAACAACATACCGTGTCCCGTTCTTCTGCCGAGGCTGAATACCGATCGATGGCGGCTCTCACCTCTGAATTGAAATGGCTCAAGGCACTCCTCGCGGGCCTAGGTGTGGCTCATCCCCGAGCCATTGCTTTCTACTCTGATAGCCAGTCCGCCTTGCATATTGCTCAAAATCCTGTGTTCCACGAGCGCACAAAGCACATCGAGGTCGATTGTCATTATGTTCGGGATGCTATCCAAGATGGTCTCATTTCCCCGTGTCACGTCAAGACGGATGAGCAATTAGCGGATATCTTTACTAAAGCGTTGGGCAAGCGCCCCTTCTTACATTTATTGCGCAAGTTGGGCATTTGTGACCTCCATGCTCCAACTTGAGGGGGGGTGTTAGCGTATGTATATATATATATATATATATATATATATATATATATATATATATATATATATATAACTTGTACTCTATTATTTTATCACGGGTAGTTTAGTCATTATACGTAGATGGTAAACCCTTATAATTACTATATATTGACACATTGTGAATGAATGAAACACATGGAATATTACGCCCAGATTTTGACAGGAGGCAAAAAAGAAAAATAGTTACGTAAATTACAAAGTGGAATCATTGATGTTGGGTCTACTCATTCTCGGGCTGCAGGTAATCGTCGTGCACATTCTCGCCCTAAAGTGACGTGATGCAATAAGGCGTCAACGGGGCTAGCAGGTTGTAGAGGCACAACATTGGCAGGAGCTACAACAGGTTGTCCTCTGACCAAAAACCTCAAGTTCTGTTCGATCACCGATGGCGGACTCCACGGCTCCGAGTTCTGCTGCTCAATATCTTGAGTTATGGCAGCGAGCTCCTCAGCAGTGTAAGGGATCTCAGAATGAAAATCCGTCAACCTTGCATCGAATTGATCCACAAAAGACCAATCCTGCAACATCTTTTGATCGGGGGCGCTGCTACCTTAAGCCCATTTAATACAACGAGAGATATGGTAGAATCCCTCGTCGTAGCCCACGACGCCGGCAACATCAATTGCCTTCTTGTACTCGTCATATTGCTTGTAAGCTTCAACAGCCTCAATCCGAGAAGCTTCTAACCTGGCCGCCACACTGGCCTCCGCGTTAGTGACCTTCTCTTCAAGAGCAGCCTTCTCATGTCCCCATGCTTCCTTTGCCTTCTCCGCGGCATCCTTCAATTCGTCCAG
Source organism: Gentiana straminea (assembly GCA_036785695.1). Classification (NCBI taxonomy): domain Eukaryota; kingdom Viridiplantae; phylum Streptophyta; class Magnoliopsida; order Gentianales; family Gentianaceae; genus Gentiana; species Gentiana straminea. The sequence continues at coordinate 1,131,343 of JAVUPR010000060.1, forward strand.
GGCTTTATTAAGTTCATCAGACTCTTTCTACTGGATAGATTGAAGCTGAACCCACTCAATCACCGTGGCCTCAAGGTCATCCTTTAGCTTTTTCTTCAAAGTCTGAAGATTGCTTTTCGCTTGGCCGAGCTTGAGGTTGGTGTTACTAAGTGTGATCTCTAATTTCTTGACCAGGCCAAGGCAGCTTCTAGCTCCTTCTCAAGCTCAGCATCCACGCGGGCAGCTTGTGCCACCGCAGTTTGTTTGCCTACAAAAGGAAAAAACAAGTCGGAATAAAAAACATTTCAACAATACAAAAATATTAAATACGGAAAATGCGAGGAAAAGGAATTTACCTAGGTAGTCAGAATCCCAATGAAGACCGCCAAATCCTCACGCCTTTTCAGAAGGCCGGTCCTCGGATTAGTCCAATCGGTCATAAATGTGCGGGCACCAATGCCCCTTCCAAGGTCTAGAGCTATCTCATCAGGACCATCTAACCTTAAATGTCGCAGCTGGGGGACTCTTGCGTAGTGTCGTCCAGGATAATGGCCTCAACTTTCGTCTGGGGCCTCTTAAAGTCAGGTTCCAACCAGGGTCCCCGTTTGACCACTAGTTGGGAGGTAGAGGCGGCCAGACTCCGTGTCATGACCGATTGAATGAAAGGCTAGGTGGATTTCTCAAGAGCCTTCTTGGCCGTACATGTGGCCATGTTGCTCTTACTGGCGGACATTTTGGTCTTGTATGTGGGAGGAGCGGACTTTTTACATTGACTATCATCACCGGCCTTCGGGCTCTTAGGGTCATCAGCTTTTTCCGGACTGTCAACCTCGATGGGCTCAGTCTGCGCCCGGACCCTCTTCGTTAGGGCAGCAGGTTTTGTGGTCGCCGCATCCACTTTCTTCTTTTTTGCCTTAGGGTCCGAAATGGTGGGACCCTAAGACTCGGGGAGCGATATTGCGGGTAACTCATGTTCCTCAATGCCTCATAGCATGTTCGTTCTTTCAATCTCTCAAGTGTTCCTTTGTTGGACCAGTTGATTGCGCTTTCGTCTGAAGTTCACCATATCTGTGAAACAGACTCGTCAGTACAAGAAATAGAAAAATAAAACAAGTATGGAAAAATAAGGAGATAAATCTAAGTATAACAAAAATAGTGCGGTTACCCAACTCTGGCCTTTTCTTAGGATCACCCTCACACTCCTCACATTGAGAGGGTTGACATATCATGTGGTGGCATTCACCATACCAAACCGGATTGCATGGCAGTGGAACCACATGAGCGAGTACCTAACCATCTCCCGGTCCAACGATCCCAGCTGTCCGGCAATAGAGCTCATCCACGTAGAGTAAGACCCATAAATTAAAGGCATGTTTTTTGGGAAGGAGGCATCTCGATGTACCCCAAGATTCCCTTTATCCTCTCGATGAAGGTCTCTTCATCCTTATGCTATTTGTAGCCTTTTATAGTCTCCACGTTCATCTTACCCAAAGGTATTTTCTTAAAGGGCCAGCCGATTGCGACTCCACCCTCATGCATCGACTCATCCAAGCGTTTACATTTTCTAGAAGATCAAAAAATAGCTGACACTGTTTTCTCCGTGGTGCAAGCTGAACTCGGGCATTTATTTCAGATAAATTGAAGAAGTGGGCGAAGACTGGAAAATAGGGCTCCCTGCCTAACAGTCGACACATGACAATAAATCCCATGACGACTCGGGCTAACCTAAGGGTAAGATCGCAGTGGTAAGATTCGGTTTTGGCAAAGAATTTCACCAAGAATGGGTCAAATGGAGGCCGCATGCCGGCCACAAAAAATGAAGCCAAATATAGTCATACCGATAGCAGCCACATAAACAGGGTTGATTCTTATCCTTCAGAAAACTCACAAAATGGTACTCCGGCGGAATATCTTATGCGGTCAGGGCAGCGGTGTAGTCCTTGCGCTTACAGAATTCACTCCAGTGCGCACCAACCACTTTATCAAAGGCTTTCTAAGCCTTCAACTCTCTGAGCCCCTCCTCGGTATACTGTTTCGGTGGCCACGGCTTCAAATCTTTTTCCGTTCCGAATTTCGGGATGTTAGTCCCAGAGAAGGGTAAAACTATAGTTAGAGGGGGGCGAGGGGTGAATGACTATAGTGGACTTTCAAAAAAAATCCTAAATTTAAAAGCTTTTGGGCAATGGATAAGTCCCTTCTTTAAATGTTGGTTCAAAGTAGATTAGACAATCACAGATGTAATATGCAATGAAAAAAAGTGTTGTAAAGTAAATTACTGAAATTAAATAGACACAAAAGTTTATAGTGGTTCAAGGTGGTGTAATTGTTAATCCACTCTTCTCCTGTGATGATTGGAGAATTCACTATTGTTTTCACAGATACAATAGTTTGATTGTCCTTGGCTACACAAGCTTCACAATCTTCAAGACTATCACTCCCTAGATACAAAAGCTTCAGTGACTCAGTCTAACTGCTCCTTGAGAACAAATCTTTCAGCAGCTATCACTCCTTCTCAGATTCCTCTAATTCAATTGCTTCAGTTTGATGTGAATTGGATTCACAGATTTGTGATCAATCTCAGTGCTTGATATGGAATTTGAGTTCTGATTGCTGAGTTGATCTCTAGATATTCCTTTAAGTTCAGAAAGAAGGCTTTTGAAATTGACAGAGTTTCTACTTGTTTTTTTTATCAATTTTTTTGTTTTTTTAGGTCCGTCAATGCCTTCTATTTATAGCCTTGATAATCCTTGATTAGAATTTCCGTCTGTTGGCTATTTAATGTGGGGAATAATCCTTGATTTAATTCTTGATTCCCCCTTAATTATATTCTCCTTGATTTCAGTGATCGGGTTTTTCCTCAAACGTCTATCAGAAAATCCGTCCTTGATTGATCCTCAATTGATTGGGCATTTAATGCTTGATCCTCTAAATCTTCTTTATACTTCATAGTCTAAATAAGTAAAGTTTACTTGGTTGTTCCTTCAACGGTTAAGTGATTCTATGACTTGGCTGTTCTTCACCGCTTTGTCTTTACTCAGCCGATAATTAGTTTACTTTGCCGGTTCACTGCTTTCTTGATTTCTTTGATTTTACAATACTCCTACTCCATTGATCCTTAATTTGGATGAGATCAGTGTATACCATATTTGACAATATATTCCATCATTTGAATTATAACTTTGACTTATCCAAGGTCATCACAGACTTCCGTAGTTATTAGTCAGATCATATGTCTTCATTCTTCTGCTGGTACTTGGCTGCCTTCACTCCACCGGATTTCTGTTTTACTTAGCCATCCTACCAACTAGTACAATACTTGTCTGACTCAACTTGTACAACATGCTAGACGCAAAGTAAATACTTATACAAAGATTTCTAACTTATTTCAGGCTTGCTATAACATCTAGTATGGCCATCATCAAAACATGATAAAATGTTCCTAACAGTTTCCCCCTTTTTGATGATGCCAAAACCCTCATAAGCCTGAACATGAGTATACAAATTTTTTCATAATGATAACCGAATAAAACTCAGAAATTTTATTCATCCATAAAGGGCAATAAGACAAGTAAGTTCAAAATAGATTTAGAGTGCTACATCTACTTTTTTAGGTCCGTCAATGCCTTCTATTTATAGCCTTGATAATCCTTGATTAGAATTTCCGTCTGTTGGCTATTTAATGTGGGGAATAATCCTTAATTTAATTCTTGATTCCCCCTTAATTATATTCTCCTTGATTTCAGTGATCGGGTTTTTCCTCAAACGTCTATCAGAAAATCCGTCCTTGATTGATCCTCAATTGATTGGGCATTTAATGCTTGATCCTCTGAATCTTCTTTATACTTCATAGTCTAAATAAGTAAAGTTTACTTGGCTATTCCTCCAATGGTTAAGTGATTCTGTTGACTTGGCTATTCTTCACCGCTTTGTCTTTACTCAGCCGATAATTAGTTTACTTTGCCGGTTCACTGCTTTCTTGATTTCTTTGATTTTACAATACTCCTTCTACTTCACTAATCCTTAATTTGGATGAGATCAATGTATACCATATTTGACAATATATTCCATCATTTGAATTATAACTTTGACTTATCCAAGGTCATCACAGACTTCCGTGGTTATTAGTCAGATCATATGTCTTCATTCTTCTGCTGGTACTTGGCTGCCTTCACTCCACCGGATTTCTGTTTTACTTAGCCGTCCTACCAACTAGTACAATACTTGTCTGACCCAACTTGTACAACATGCTAGACTCAAAGTAAATACTTATACAAAGATTTCTAACTTATTTCAGGCTTGCTATAACATCTAGTATGGCCATCATCAAAACATGATAAAATGTTCCTAACAGTTCCCCCTTTTTGATGAAGCCAAAACCCTTATAAGCCTGAACATAAGTATACAAATTTTTTCATAAGGATAACCGAATAAAACTCAGAAATTTTATTCACCCATAAAGGGCAATAAGACAAGTAAGTTCAAAACAGATTTAGAGTGCTACATCTACATTTTGCTTAAGTCTTGTTTGTACCTCTTGAACTTTGTAGTCTGCCCCGGTCTTGAAGGTTTCTGATGGCGGAGTCGGCACTTATCTTGAACTCTTGCATGTCCCGCAGTCGCTCCTGCAGGCTCTGGTTCAGTCACTCTAGTAGCTCCATTTGACTGTCGGTGAGACTCTCTTGTGGCACGGGAGCAAACTGATCATACTGACTTTGATTCATCGGAGGCGGGTAGCAGGCTTCTTGCCAAGATGGATTCTGATCAAACGGTTGAATCTGTGCAAAGTTGTCAACATGCCCAGCGTGAGAACCAAAATCATGATAAGCACAGGGGTTCCGATAACCCTCATAATGTTGTGGCTCATTACTCGAATAACCATAATTTTTATCCTGGTATGCACTAGGTCACTGATAGGCCTAAGAATCCTGGTTACTCGGTTGTTGATACTCAGGCTGAGGCACATACTGTTGTTGATAATATTGTTCAGCTGCCTGTGGTTGGTAGGGGAATTGTTGTTCAAGTGAGTAGTATTGATTGGAGAATCCATCCATTTAGGCTCAAACCGCAAGATCTTAGAAAACACCAACAACACATTAACGGTATCTCGTCACCACCACCACAACAATAGGTAGTGTGACTCTTCAGCTGTAAAAGAAGAAACAACAAGAAAACAAAATAAAAACGACCTAAGCCCAAGCTTTCGGTCAACTTAAAAGATATTAGACGTTACTCCCCGGCAACGGCCCCAAAATTATTGATAGCAAAATACATAACCACTAACTTTCACCAATAGAGTATCGGGTAAATGGGAGTATAGTGGTCACAAGGTCGAATCCACAGGGAGTAATGTCTAAGTACCAAAGCTGAGGTCAAACTTAGTTCAGCCCAAAATATGGTGGGAGGATATTATACTAATGCGGAAATAAATATTATACTAATGGTTGTACTCCTAAAGATTAAAAGGTATAGCCGAACTATGATCCCACGAGCTACTTTTACCCTTAAGGAAGGACTTGACCGGGAGCGTGTCTTAACCGACCTACCTATCCAATATAGTTTAACGACATCCACAGGTGGCAACTCCTAATTCTAGTGATTAGACTAAACAACTCGATCTAACCACCCTAGGTGACTCGAGGACCCGGAAGGCGATGTTTTATAATGAGGAACATGTTCGTGGCACGAAAGTTGAATGAAAGTGGAAGAAAAGCCAAGTTTGGAGTGAAGTCAAGGCAAACTGGCGTTTGCCCATGCCTTAAACTGGCGTTTGCCTCAAGCCTACCTCAAACTAGCGTTTGACAGAAGTGGCATTGATACTGAAAGTTGGGTTTAATGACTTTAATACCTGTTTCTACATCTCATAGCAATGAACAAGGTTGTCAATCTCATTCAAAACTATGAAAATGATCAAAACAAGTTTTAGAACATGATTTTATCATAAGAACGTTTAATTAAGCACACATGACATTCACGGGTGTCAACTCTTTATTCTTGCGTTAAGATCTGAACAGCTCTCACTTAACCCCCACATTAGGCTTATTAACCCTCCCTTTAGAGAGATAACTTACCTAACATGGTTGACCAAAATAAAATACCGCTGAAAAACCTCACAAAAGCATAGTCCTAACATGTCACTTAGGTTGTCAATCTAACGATTAAGGCTATGTTTTAATGACTTTAATACTGTTTCTACATCTCATAGCAATGAACAAGGTTGTCAATCTCATTCAAAACTATGAAAATGATCAAAACAAGTTTTAGAACATGATTTTATCATAAGAACGTTTAATTAAGCACACACAACTCCCATCTCGTTTCCCAAGGGTTAATTTCACCCGTTTTCACATAATTCGGCTATGTTGAGTTTAACTACTCATATTAACGAAAATAACAACGAAAATAACAAAACGAAAGAAAACAAAACGAAAAAGATAACTACAGCTATATAGATATACGTATAGATGTATATATAGATATATATAGATATAGATATATATATATAGTATACGTATATATATATATATATATATATATATATTTTTATACTAATTGCATAAAAGAAACAATAAAAACGGAAACGAAATTATATTAAAATGATAACTAGTCGGGTTATTACACCGACATTATAACGACATATATTACTACATATAGAGTGGTTAGATCGAGTTGTTCAGTCTAATCACTAGAATTAGGAGTTGCCACCTGTGGATGTCGTTAAACTATATTGGATAGGTAGGTCGGTTAATACACGCTCCCGGTCAAGTCCTTCCTTAGGGGTAAAAGTAGCTCGTGAGATCATAGTTCGGCTATACCTTTTAATATTTAGGAGTACAACCATTAGTATAATATTTATTTCCGCATTAGTATAATATCCTCCCACCATATTTTGGGCTGAACTATGTTTGACGTCAGCTTTGGTACTTAGACATTACTCTCTGTGGATTCGACCTTGTGACCACTATACTCCCATTTACCCGATACTCTATCGGTGAAAGTTAGCGGTTATGTATTTTGCTATCAATAATTTTGGGGCCGTTGCCGGGGAGTAACGTCTAATATCTTTTAAGTTGACCGAAAGCTTGTGCTTAGGTCGTTTTTTATTTTGTTTTCTTGTTGTTTCTTCTTTTACAGCTGAAGAGTCACACTACCTATTGTTGTGGTGGTGGTGACGAGATACCGTTAATGTGTTGTTGGTGTTTTCTAAGATCTTGCAGTTTGAGCCTAAATGGATGGATTCTCCAATCAATACTACTCACTTGAACAACAATCCCCTACCAACCACAGGCAGCTGAACAATATTATCAACAACAGTATGTGCCTCAGCCTGAGTATCAACAATAGAGTAACCAGGATTCTTAGGCCTATCAGTGACCTAGTGCATACCAGGATAAAAATTATGGTTATTCGAGTAATGAGCCACAACATTATGAGGGTTATCGGAACCCATGTGCTTATCATGATTTTGGTTCTCACGCTGGGCATGTTGACAACTTTGCACAGATTCAGCCGTTTGATCAGAATCCATCTTGGCAAGAAGCCTGCTACCCGCCTCCGATGAATCAAAGTCAGTATGATCAGTTTGCTCCCGTGCCACAAGAGAGTCTCACCGACAGTCAAATGGAGCTACTAGAGCGACTGAACCAGAGCCTGCAGGAGCGACTGTGGGACATGCAAGAGTTCAAGATAAGTACCGACTCCGCCATCAGAAACCTTCAAGACCGGGTGGGGCAGTTGATTGAAATGATGGGGCTCGAGTAGAAAGAGCAGGCATGTGCAATAAAAGTGGTTATGGCTGATGAGGTTGGCATTGAAGAAGTTAAGGTGGGAAGTGAGGTTGAGGATTTACTCTACTATGATGAGGTGTTAGAGCAAGGGATTGAGTTGGGATCACTTATATTATCGTCCCCTCCTATTGCGAAATTGATGATGGCATGTTTCACTTTCTACCTACTACACTTCCACCCATTAAGATGAAAAATGACGATTCCGTGGTGGAATGTGCGGTGGTACCGACCATCGTGATGAGTGAGCAAGAATTCTTCGGTATTGAAACGCTTTGGGATGAAGAGGAACTACAAGATTTGGAGATGGCAGAGGTGCAACTTTTACCAAGTACACTGCTTTCCAAGGATATACAAAATTATGACTTGAAAAGGTGTGCGGTGGATCCGATTGTGGTCGTCGATCATGTGGAGATCGAGACAATGGAGAAGTTGGGATCGCTGATTCTACCATCAAGCTCACCTATGGATCAAGATCAAGTTGATCAGCCACCTATATTTAAGCAACCGGATTGACTAGTGGTCCCTGATATGTCCATCCCGGATTACTTCCCTCATCCACCTTGTGATGATGAGTTCTATGAAGTCGAGTTTTTACCACCACCGGTGCATGTGGCTCAAAGAGGTGTGAGAAATAGACCACATCCGCCTGATGCGGATTTTAAAAAGAAGATGGAACGAAAGGCAAACAAAAGGAAATTCTCCGGTTGGGAGGAGGTAGCATCGAGAGCCATGAGAGGTAAGTTTCTAAAAAATTCGATTTCTATGGTTCTCGCATTGTTCTCTTGTCGTAAGCTATTGGTCTTCTTGAGTTTGGATTTTGGCTGATGATTTTTTGATACTACTTGTCTGAATTGAAAGGCTTGAAATGTTTCTTTGAGTCATTTGTGGATTGAGTCCGTTTAGAGTCACTTGGTTAAGCCAACGACGTAAAACAAAGGCGATTGGGGGGAGGCAACCCCGCCATAATAACACTATTTTGGATGATGGAATCTAGGAGTGTATGAGTGTGTGCTACTTGTTCTTGCCTTGGTGATGTGTGAATACGTGACATGGATGTTCGACTTGATGATTGTGCCTCTGTGGACATATATTATGCTTAGATGTTCTGTGGTTCTCCCCGTTTGGGTTATTTTTCCATCTATAGCGATCTTTGTTACGTGATACATACTGCCTATTGAGTTTTCTGACGTGACAGGGCCTTATTCCTTCTATACCCCCGTATTCCCTATTATATATGTTGGAACGCGGACCATATCATGTGCATGTGTTGCATAGTTTCTATCTTGATAGGGATTCGGGTCGCGCGTACATGAGGCTGTTACGGGATTCGATAGCGCCTTTCTGCCGGGTTAAAAGCTAAGTCTTCTTTTCTATCTCATTCTTACACTGAGGACAGTGTTTCATTCGAAGTGGGGGGTGGATACGACTTAGCTTTATAGTTTCGGTTGATAAATATGCCGGTACTTGTGATATGCTTAGTTAATGTCCGTTTTCGAGTCAATTCTTGGCTTAAAATTTTAAATCTTTTCACGGTTTGACACCACGTTATATGCATGTTTCTCGCGATGGATTTGGTAGATGTCTTAGTGGTCGAGTAATGTGTGCAGGGCGATTTTATTTTGTCAGGATACGAACCCTTTTTAACGCATGTAGACCTTGGTTATACTTAGTTTGGTTGCTATACACACTTATACCACTAGTTTCGAGGTGAAATAGAGAGGTTTACCTAGGCCGGATATGGGATGAGAGTCATGGCGCTTCTTTGACCCGCCAGAGCCAAATAAGCCAAAATCCCAACATTTTACCCTCGTAACCCCTCTAAGCCTTGATAGGACGGTCTGACCACCGTCCGAAATGAGCCGTTTTGGTTACTTAGCCTGTATTACCCTAACCCTGAGCTTTATTTTTTGTCACGTTTCTTTTGATCACCCTATGAGTAGACTTAGTCGTTACTTTAGACACACTTGCTAAATCAGGTGTGGGGTGGGAGATGGTGCGTGTTTCGAGAGGAGTTGGTTAGTACGAGCTAGTATAACGAAGGGGAGGAGCTCGAGGAATGTATTGTGAGGCTTGTGGTTCAGAAAAGAAAATTGAAAAAAAAAAGAGAAAAGAATAAATTGAATTTGAAAAGAAAGAAAAGATTAAAAGAAAAAAAAAATACTGAAAGTTTGAATAAAGTTGAGAAAAAGGAGTCAAAGAAGGAATGTTTGAAATGTATAAAAATATGATGTTAAGGTTGGAGTTGTTTGTTAATGCATGTAGAAAAATCAAAGGAGTTTGGTGTGGTTTGGTATGTTTTCAAAGAAGGAGTACGTGAAATGACTAGGTTCACTCGTGTTTTCTCTTTCTCCAGTCCCAAATTTACCTTTCGATTAACCCCGTCCTGAGCTTAACATTATAATCCTTCAAGTCCTACTTGACCGTATTTAGCCTCGGTTGCCTCGATTAGTGGAGATTCTACAACAGTATAAGTTGGGTGTAGTCATTTGGCCGTTATTCAAAGCCGGTAACCATTTTGAGTGTAGCCCTCGGTTTTTTCACACACACTTCGTTTTCATGATAAGATAGAGTCAAGTGGCATACATTCAGTGTCTACTTTACTTTTGCCTTGATGTCATGAGTGATGTGTATGTTTCGTAAAGTTGATCCCTTGGTCTGTTTTAAAGCGCCTAATTTACTCGAGGACGAGCAAAGGCTAAGTGTGGGGTGGTTGATGGGAGTCAACTTTACTGTACTTTGGTGTACTATTTAACCCCTGTTTATCACTTTATGGCATGTTTTGGGTAGATATAGACCTGTTTGAGAGTAATATCGAGAGTTATACGCACGGGGAGTTAAACTGTCACATCGATAGTAAACTCCGCCTTTTTAACGATATCTGACTCTATTTCCGAGCACTTTTGTTTTGCAGAATTACGCGTGGTGTTTGTTCGTATATGCTATTGCAGGACTTAGGTGACACGAGGACCCGGAAGGTGATTTTTTATAATGAGGAACATGTTTGTGCCACTAAAGTTGAATGAAAGTGGAAGAAAAGCCAAGTTTGGATTGAAGTCAAGGCAAACTGGCGTTTGCCCATGCCTCAAACTGGCGTTTGCCTCAAGCCTACCTCAAACTAGCGTTTGGCCAGTCCATACTGGCGTTTGACAGATTGTCGTTGATACTGAAAGTTGGGTTTTCAGGCAAACTAGCATTCAAACTACCCCCAAACTGGCGTTTGGATGGGTTCAGCCCGAATCAAGAAAGCTCATACAAGGAAAATTGGCGTTTGGCCAATGCAAACTCTAGTTTGACCCGTACAGCAGTATTCACCATGCCTGACCATTAATCATTATTTTGACCCATCTTGGATGCAGTTTCTGGTCAAGTCATCTTCATGAAAGTTGTAGGTAATTGAACGTGCTTTCCAACGCATCTTGAATCGTTCAAATCGGAGCTCTGCACCGAAGCCGAGTCAAGTTGGGCCAAACTAGCGTTTGAAAGGACCCAAACTGGCGTTTGTGACCGACAAAAAGATTTTCGACCTACACTATAAGTACGCAGCTCACTCAGCCCCAATTCATTCTTGGCCGACTTTAGACTTTTCCTAGGCGATTTTGTTGTGATTTTAGTGTAGTTTGATCACCCTTCACCCCTTTGATTCCATAGATTACTCCCTTTGATTCTACACACTTGTTATAGCTTAGATTTACCTTTCAAGTTCAAAAGATTTGAATTTTGGTGCAATTATTTATTCATATTTTCCGGATCAGATTTTCTGCAAGTTATATGGTAATGATTTCTCTTTTATTTATTGTCTTGAGTTTGATTCCAATTCTTATTTCGTTTATTTGCATAATCATGAGTAGCTAATTGCATGTGTAGTCGAATTATGTGAAAGCGAGCGAAAACCCTAAGGGGGATGAGATTGGGAGTTGTGTAGTGCGTAATTGAATGTTTAAACGATTAATCCACGTCCAAAAACTTATTTTAACATCTTTGAATTAGATTGATCACCTAGTTCACTGTCACACACATCGAACTTATAGATGCATTTTGCGGTGAGATGTGGGATAAGGGGTTTTAGGATCTTTGCGTAGATTCGGCCTAGTTGTTAGGTCCGTTTCCAATACAGAGGTTTGTCATCGTTGTTCGAGTGACTCTAGAGCGTAATCATGTTAGGATAGTCGGTTTTCTAAAGGGAGAGTCGGTTAGTTTCACATAGGGTGGTTAGATCAAGTTGTTCGGTCTAATCACTAGAATTAGGAGATGGCACCCGTGGATGTCGTTAAACTACATTGGATAGGTAGGTCGGTTAAGACACGCTCCCGGTCAAGTCCTTCCTTAGGGGTAAAAGTAGCTCGTGGGATCATAGTTCGGCTATACCTTTTAATATCTAGGAGTACAACCATTAGTGTAATCTTTATTTCCGCATTAGTATAATATCCTCCCACCAAATTTTGCCCTGAACTAAGTTCTACGTCATCTTTGGTACTTAGACATTACTCCCTGTGGATTCGACCTTGTGACCACTATACTCCCGTTGACCCGATACTCTGTTGGTGAAATTTAGCGGCTAAGTATTTTGCTATCAAGAATTTTGGCGCCGTTGCCGGGGAATGAATAAAACGAAGGGGAGTAGCTCGAGGAATGTATTGTGAGGCTTTTGGTTCAGAAAAGAAAATTAAAAAAAAGAAAAAAAAAATTGAAATTGAAAAGAAAGAAAAGGGAAAAAGAAAAAAAAATTTAAATATTGAAATTTTGAATAAAGTTGAGAAAAAGGAGTCAAAGAAGGAATGTTTGAAATGAATAAAAATATGAAGTTAAGGTTGGAGTTGTTTGTTAATGCATGTAGAAAAATCAAAGGAGTTTGGTGTGGTTTGGTATATTTTCAAAGAAGGAGTACGTGAAATGACTAGGTTCACTCGTGTTTTCTCTTTCTCCAGTCCCAAATTTTCCTTTCGATTAACCCCGTCCCGAGCTTAACGTTATAACCCTCCATGTTCTACTTGACCGTATTTAACCTCGGTTGCCTCGATTAGTGGAGATTCTACAACGGTATAAGTTGTGTGTAGTCATTTGGCCGGTATTCAAAGCCGGTAACCATTTTGAGTGTAGCCCTCGGTTTTTTCACACACACTTCGTTTTCGTGATAAGATAGAGTCAAGTGGCGTACATTCAGTGTCTACTTTTCTTTTGCCTTGATGTCATGAGTGATGTGTATGTTTCGTAAAGTTGATCCCTTGGTCTATTTTAAAGCGCCTAATTTACTCGAGGACGAGCAAAGGCTAAGTGTGGGGTGGTTGATGGGAGTCAACTTTAGTGTACTTTGGTGTGCAGTTTAACCCCCGTTTATCACTTTATTTACATGTTTTGGGTAGATATAGACCTGTTTTAGAGTAATATCGAGAGTTATACGCACAGGGAGTTAAACTGTCACATCGATAGTAAACTCCTCCTTTTGAACGATATTTGACTCTTTTCCGAGCACTTTTGTTTTGCGGAATTATGCGTGGTGTTTGTTCGTATATGCTATTGCATGACTTATGTGACTCGAGGACCTGGAAGGCGATGTTTTATAATGAGGAACATGTTCGTGGCATGAAAGTTGAATGAAAGCGGAAGAAAAGCCAAGTTTGGAGTGAAGTCAAGGAAAACTGGCGTTTGCCCTTGCCTCAAGCCTACCTCAAACTAGCGTTTGGCCAGTCCATACTGACATTTGATAGAGTGGTGTTGATATTGAAAGTTGGGTTTTCAGTCAAACTAGCGTTCAAACTACCCCCTGACGATGACAAATTGTGTCACCTTGATGATCCGGGCCCCAATTGAATCTAGTGATGAACACACAAAGAACCCTAATGACTAAAGTACGTGATGGTAGATTTTAGTATTTGCGGCTGAGTCTAAGACTGTATCTTAGATTGCCTACGTATCCTGTTAGGTTCCAGGAATCAAGCCTTACGGAGTTCCTGGATGGGGGTACTTATAATGACAACACTTGCCCTAACCCTAATAATAAGTTGGCTTATGTTATTGTCATATTTACCCTTTAATGGGCCTTAACCCTAGCCCAAGTTAACATTGTTTATGGGCTTGGATAGCTGGTGTGGACTCCATCCTCGATGTCGAGATTGCCGACCTGCGGTACTCGACTCTGGGACTCGTTGTCCCACACTGCTAGCTGGTGCGGACTCTGTCCTTACGGACTCGTCGTCCCACACTGCTCGAATGTCGATGGTTGTAGCCTCGAGTATGGGCGTTGATATGAGTGCCTTGGAGTTAATTCATAAAGTGATGACCAACCGATAGACGACACGTGGAGGGAGTGAAACCCTGTATCGTCATAAGCCCCCCAGACTTGAGAGAGGCGACTCCCGTTGTCCGAGGTCGAGTCTGTCACATGAACCGTCTCCGAGTTGGACCGTCGTTTGGGCGGGTTTTTTCCTGCCTTTTTCAGCCCTAACTGCTCGTAGCAACGTGGCGCGATATCCAGGCACACAAACGCTTCGTATCCCGTAAAACGCGTCACCGCCTTGATTCTCACGATTCCCAGGGGTTATAACCCCCAACTACCCACGTCTTTTCACATCATTTACAAATCCTTGCTAGCATATAAAGGAGAGGAGATAGAAGTTGGAGCAGAGCCTATTTGCCCTTTCCTTTTCACAAACTCCAAATTTCCAACGCCAAGTAAGCTTTTTTTCTATGTTGTTCATCTTTTGCTTTGATCTACCTATGTCCAGTAGTAGTGCCACAGAATCCGATAGTGTTAGGAACATTTTATTATGTTTTGATGATGGCCATACTAGCTGTTATAAAGACTGAAATAAGTTAGAATTCTCTGTATAAGTCTTTACTTAGAGTCTGACATGTTGTATAAGTTGAGTCAGACAAGTATTGTACTAGTTGGTAGGACGGCAAAGCAAAAAAAGATATTCGGCGAGTGAAGCCGACCAAGCACCGAGAGAAGCAATGCGGACATTAAAGGTCGACTTGTAACCAAGGAAGTCTCGTGATGACCTTGGACAAGTCTAAGTTATACTACAAGCGATGCACATTAATACTCGAATATGGTGTACACGATCTCACCCCAATCAAAGATCAGTGAAGTACAAAGATTCTCCTCAAACAGAAACAAAGAAGAAAACAGTGAATCGGCAAAGCAGACTCACTTTCAGCTGAGTAAAGACGAAACGGTGAAGGAAAAGCTAAAACGGCAAAGTCAGAAGGATCACTCGACCGTTCTAAAAACGGCGAAGTAACACTTACCAGATCAGATTTAATATATGTTGAAGATTTAGAAGATCATGCATTAAATGCACAATCAATAGAGGATCAATCAAGGACGGATTTTCTGCTATACGTTTGAAGAAAGAATCCGATCACTGAAATCAAGGAGAATGCAATTAAGGGGGAATCAAGAATAAAATCAAGGATTATTCCCTCATTAATATAGCCAACGGACGGAATTTCAAAATCAAGGTTATTCAAGGCTATAAATAGAAGGCATTGACAGACAGAGAAAAGTGATGAACTGAAAAGAAAAATCAAGTGAAAACTCTGTCAATTTGAAAAGCCTTCTCTCTGAACTTACAAGGAAACATCTAGTGATCAACTCAGATATCAGAGCTACAAAGTCATACTTGGTGCTGAGATTGATCAACCAAGTGTGTGAATCATATTCACATCAAACTGAAGCAACTGAATCAGAGGCAATCTGAGAAGGAGTTGAATCCGTGATAGTTGTTGAAGGATTTTGATCTCAAGGAGCAGCAAGGAAGACTGAATCACTGAAGTTGTTGCAGTCAAGGAGTGATAGTCTTGTAGATCGTGAAGCTTGGGAAGCCAAGGACAATCATACTATTGTATCTGTGAAAACAATAGTGAATTCCTCCGATAATCACAGGAGAAGGGTGGATTAAGGGATTACACCACCCTGAACCACTATAAGCCTTGAGTCAATTTAATTTCTGCAATTTACTTTACAGCATTTATTTAATTTGCCTACATCATAACTTATATCTGTGATTGCCTAAACTGATTTGAAAACAACATAGTAAGAAGGGACTTATCCGCTGCCCAAAAGCTTTTAAGTAAAGGAAAAGTTTTTGAAACTCCACTATAGTCATTCACCCCCCCCCCCCCCCCCCTCTCGACTATAGTTTCACCCTTCTCTGGGACCAACAATTGGTAGCAGAGCAGTGTTCCTAGTATCAGAACCTATTCAGATCTAATTTCTGGTAACAAGGAGATCACTTATTTTCAAAGTAGTTTTCAAATCTGAGTTTTCAATACGCTTACATTTATACCTTCATTTTCACTGATGGATTCCTCAAACTTCTTGTCAAAAGTACATGTTTTTAATGTTAATAATTTTGATGAATATAAAATAAGAATGCTATCTCATCTTGCAGCAACTCATGAAGAGATGCTGGATGTAATTAATGATGGACCAATCACAATCACTACTGTGGTAGGCACAGAGCCAGATCAAGGAAAGGAAATTGACAAACCTAAAAAGGATTGGACCAAGGATGACAGGAGAAGAGCAAATCTGGACTTTGTTGCAAAAGACATGATCTTGAAGACCCTAGATAGCAACATGTTCATGAGAATCAAAGACTGCAAAACATCAAAGGAGATATGGGACAAGCTATCATTGATAAATGAAGGATCTGAAGCAGTTAAAGAAAATAAATTATCTGTTGCAAAATAGAAATTTGAGAACTTTAAAATGAAGGCTGGTGAATCCATTGATCAAATGGACAACTGATTCTCAAGCATCATCAGTGAATTGCAATAGCTTGGACACATATATCCCCAGAAAGAAGTATGCTTTAAGATCTTGAGAGGACTACCTGAAAGATGGAAGATTATAACATCAGTAATCAGAGGAACAACAAATCTTGCAAGCACTGACACTCTGACACTGATGTCCCAATTAAAAGCTCATAAATTCGAATTGAACGGTGAAGATGGTGCTCCGGCAGAGACACACAAAATCACTGCATTAGCTGCACCCCAGCAAAGTAACTTTGCCGAATACATCCGCAAAGAGACACATGAACTAAAAGAACAGGTAGCTTTATTAGTTAAACGCTTTGACAGGTTTAGCAGAAAGAAGCCCTTCAAAGAGAATTCATCATCAAACAAGAGGTCAAGCTCAAACAAAGATATGAAGAAGAAAGATGATGAATACAGATGCTTCAACTACAACAAGAAAGGTCACTTCAAGGCTGATTGTCCTGAAGAAAATGACAAAGATGATGAAAAGAAGAAATACAAAGCATCTGAAAAGAGAAAAAGCAAGAAGGCACTCAAGGCAGAATCCAGCAGTGAAAAGAATGAAGAATCATCTGATAATGATTCAGATGATAGTGATGAAGAAGACAGCTCAGAAAATGAAAAAGCATGTCTATGCCTCATGACCAAAGAATTGGATGAAGATAAAAGTGATAGTTCAGACACTGAGGAAACAAGCCTATGTTTAATGACTAAAGAATCAGATGAAAGTGAGGTAACATCTAGTTCCTGTTCCTCATCAAATGCATCCACATCTAACACTGCACAATCTTCTAGTCTCCCATTACATACAGCAGACCTAGTCCAAAATCTCATGACTAAATTTGATGAAATTGAAAAAAATCATGAAATTCTGGAAAAGGAATGCAAGGATCTAAGAAAAGAGAATAAGAGATTAAAGAAAGAAACTGGATAAAGCAAAAGCTGAATTAACTAGTAAGGAGACCTACTTAAATGATCAACAAAAAGCGAGATGATCATACATCCGTTATTAACGGATCGATTAAGAAAATCTCCTCACCAAGTAAAGGTAACCACCGCACCACTAAAAGCACCACTTACAAACCCTCAAAAAGGTTTGGATCAGATACGGTCTTGGCTACAACGATCGGGATGAAAGTAGGAATAATGGTCAACACAATTCTAAATTCGGGACCATTAATGGATCGAATTTAGAAAGGGACGGACCATAGTTCCAACAGATCATCCTGTTCCGGTGAAGTCAAAACCTAGTGTAGTGAAACAGCAGACTAAATCCTCATTCCAGTCAATCAAGAACAATAGCCATCTGAAAGGTAAAGGCAGACTTTACCCTTCAGAGGATGATTGGAATGTTGCACCTCCAAAATACAAGAGGAAACCATTCCATAAAATGCATCATGTGTTTAAGAAAAACCAATATGTTCCTAGACATATGAAGCAAGAAAGGTTTCCTACTGCATATTGGAAAGTGAATAAGGATGTAAATGCACCAAAAGGTGGAGAAAAGTATCAGAATACCTTCAGTAAAAATATTAGAAGCTATTCTGTCATGCCTTATACATATGAAGTTGATGACTTCAATTATCCAAAAAGAAGACCTTTTGGATACACACTTGGTATGGGAGGCATGATTGCTAACTGGTATGGACCCAAACAGTGTTGGGTACCTAAACTTAATTAATCTGTTTTGTAGGATGTCTAGTACATAGACAGTGGATGTTCCAGACACATGACAGGAAACAAGAAATGGCTCACTGACTTCAAAGCTTTTGATTGACCCAAAGTCACATTTGGAGGCAAAGAAAACCCTAGCAAGATTAAGGGGAAGGCATAATACTCAAGAACAATCTAAAGATTCAAAATGTGGCATATGTCAAGGGACTTAACTTCAATCGACGAGCATCGGCCAATTCGTGACAAAGGCTACAATGTGCACTTCAACAAAGAAGGATGCAAAGTGATTCATAGCCAAACCAACACAAAGTAGTTCTTGT
The DNA here is from genome assembly GCA_036785695.1 of Gentiana straminea. Lineage (NCBI taxonomy): Eukaryota > Viridiplantae > Streptophyta > Magnoliopsida > Gentianales > Gentianaceae > Gentiana > Gentiana straminea. The sequence goes on from JAVUPR010000060.1 coordinate 1,149,863, forward strand.
AGGTAGAAGACAAGACATCATGTATGTGGTGGATGGAGAACAGCCAAGGCAGAAACATGTCTACTTGCCAAGAAAAAACAATCAACAAGCTGGATTTGGCACAGAAGATTAAATCACCTGAATTTCAAGACCATCAACAAACTATCAAAGAGAAAGTTAGTTGAAGGCCTACCAGAGATCACATTCAAGAAAGAGAGTCTATGTGATGCATGTCAGAAAGGAAAACAGATCAAAAGTTCATTCAAGTCAAAGCCTTATCAATCTACAACAAGAGTTCTACATCTGTTACACATGGACCTATTTGGACCAGTCACACCAGTAAGTGTGAGTGGTAAGAAATATACTCTTGTAGTGGTGGATGACTTCTCAAAGTACACCTGGACCATTTTCATGAACAAGAAGAAAGAAACACTCAAGAAGCTGCCAGATTTGCTGAGAAGACTCCAAAATGAGAAAGAGCTAAAGATTATCAAGATCAGATCAGATAGAGGCACTGAATTTCTAAATGAAATTATCAGAACCTATTGTGAAGAAAATGGAGTGTTACATCAACTATCTGCAGCAGGAACTCCACAACAAAATGGTGTAGCAGAAAGAAGAAACAGAACTCTCAAAGAAGCAGTTAGAACAATGATTGCTGAAGCATGCTTGCCAAAGAGGTTTTGGGTGAAGAAAGACAAACACAAGCATGTCATACACAAAACAGATCAATCATCAACAAATATCATGGAAAGACTCCATATGAAATATGGAATGGTAGAAAACCCAATATCTCATATTTTCATATGTTTGGATCAAAATGTTTTGTCTTAAACAGGAACCAGCTGCATACCTTTGATGAGAAGGCTAATGAAGCAATCTTCATGGGATACTCAGACACCAGCAAAGCATTCAGAGTACTCAATAAAAGAACATTGGTGATTGAAGAATCAATACATGTGGTTTCTGATGAACCAAATACAAATGGTGAAGATCTTCAAGACCAAGAAGAGAAAGTAGCACAGAGGGAAATCTATACAAATGCAACCATACCAGCTACTATCCTGAATCATCATTTTGAAAATCAAGAGGAGCCACATATCAATACAATAGAAGAAGCACCTGAAGTTGAAGTTCATGCTCAGCATGAAGGTATGGAAGCACCAAGTGAAGAACAACTTCAACCAGATCTAAATTGGCTAAGAGACCATCCTGAAGAACAAGTTATTGGAGATATTCACATAGGAGTTAGAACAAGAAGACAACTGGAGCACATGCTAACTTGCTTTCTATCACAAGTGGAACCCAAGACCATAGATGATGCAATCCAAGATGCGAGATTGGATCACAAACCATGCAAGAAGAACTAAATGAATTTGAAAGAAATGAAGTCGGGAACTTGTTGACGGACCGGATATGGCCAACATCATTGGTGCAAAATGGGTATTCAGGAACAAGATGGATGAGCAAGGAACTGTTGTCAGAAACAAATCAAGGCTAGTTGCAAAAGGCTATTCTCAAGCAGAAGGAATAGATTATGATGAAACATTTGCACCAGTAGCAAGATTGGAAGCAATCAGACTCTTTCTAGCATTTGTTGCATACAAAGACTTCAAAGTCTATCAAATGGATGTCAAGAGTGCATTCCTAAATGGACTTTTGGAAGAAGAAGTTTATGTAGAACAACCTCCTGGATTTCAAATCAAAGGAAAAGAAGGCAAAGTATACAAACTCAAGAAGGCCCACTATGGCCTCAAACAGGCACCTAGAGCCTGGTATGAAACACTATCACAATTTCTGATCAAGAATGGATTCAACAAGGGAACTATTGACAAGACTCTATTCAAACTAGAGGAAGGAGCAAGCACATTGCTAGTACAAATCAATGTTGATGATATAATCTTTGGATCAGAGGATGAAAAGCTTTGTGAGAAATTTGCAAACCTGATGAAGAGCAAATTTCAGATGAGCATGATGGGAGAATTAAACTATTTCCTTGGCCTTCAAGTAAAGCAAATGAAGGATGGCATTTTCATTAGTCAAGACAAGTACACAAGAGATTTGATACACAAGTATGGGTTGGATACAAGTGGCACAGCAGACACACCAATGTGTGTCAGAGTCATACTTGTAAAAGATGAAGCATGAAAGGATGTTGATCAGAAAATGTATAGAGGAATCATTGGATCCTTATTATACTTAACTGCAAGCAGACCTGATATAGCATTTTCAGTAGGAGTGTGTGCAAGATTTCAAGCTCAACCAAAAGAATCACATCTTCTAGCAGCTAAAAGGATAATCAAATTCTTGAAAAACACTATAAATGTTGGAATTTGGTATCCAAAAGATGGAGGATTTAAATTGATATCATATTCAGACTCTGACTATGCTGGATGCAAAATAGATAGAAAAAGCACCTGCGGAACATGTCAAATGCTAGGAACCGAGACTAGTCTCTTGGTTCGGTAAAAAGCAAAACTCCATATCTACATCAACGGTGACCGCGAATATATAGCGACGGTAGGTAGTTGTTGTGCACAAGTACTTTGGATAAGACAACAGCTAAGGGACTATGGAGTGGAAGAGAAAAAAATTCCAATCATGTGTGACAACACAAGTGCAATATCTATTACTGAAAATCCAGTATTGCATTCAAGAACAAAGCACAATGATGTAAGACATCATTTCATCAGAGACCATGTTGAAAAGGGGGATGTCATCCTAAACCACATACCCACTGAAGATCAATTGGCTGACATCTTCACTAAACCACTCAGTTATGAAAGATTTAGTATGTTGAGAACTGAGTTAGGAATGATTGAAATTGAATAAGTATCAAATAGCGGCTAACTGGAGTAATCGGCTAAGTGACTTCATCAACTGGTACAACCTTTGCCGTTACAGGAGATGTAGTAGGTAAGGCACTGGTATCCAGCGAAGGTAACTTAACTGATTGTTAGGAACAGTTAAATGGAGCAGCTCTGTGAAGAACTCATTGGATCGGCTAAGTGACTAGCCAAGGCACTTCACCGAAATAAAGACTTGGATAAATTAAAAGTGTGAACAAAATCAATTCTGATTACACGTGGAGAATAAGGAAATTATGGAGGATTATTCTGTGAAAGATTACACACGTGGAGATCAACTTATGATCATGGAGGTAATTATATTATTTTTTGAATTATGAGCTCCTCGATTCCCGGGCTCTATCATTACTTACCTCAAACCACTCCCCCATTACCGCTCGAATATCGCAATTCACATACACAAAATCACGCCATTATGTCACAAAATCCTTCCATATTCAAACCACGTTCACACTACCCAAATCACACTATATAAACAAGACTTAGAGATTTTCAGAAATCTTTACGCTCTCTTGCAAAATTACAAACCCTATTTCTGATTTTCACTGAAAACTTGAAGAACTCCTTTCTAAACATCTATCTACTATCAATGGCTTCATCTTCCACAATCTCTCCCACTGAACATTATCTCTCGTATTGTGATAATGATGCGAAAGCTCAACGCTTGGTTGACTGCTGTTCAAATTTGGGGCTGATGACCTACCTAAACCCCCCAATCACTGGAATTTGTTATGAAAATCTGATTGCGTTTTGGAAAAACGCCAAATTTGTGCCCAGCACAAAGAAGACTGAAGTCGACCGCATCACGAGCTCAATCTTTGGAAGAGACATAGTCATAACGCTTGGTACACTAAACAGATATCTGCAACTTCCCATAATCGGTCCAGCCAATGTCAAGTTTGTGACGGTTGACGTCCAGAAATTCTGGGCTGAAATAGCCAAGAATCCCAGAAGAAACAGCAAAACATACAACCTGCCCAGATCAATGCTCAAACTTCCATTAGCGGAATTTGCACCAGTCATCACCAAGAATATCGAGGGCAGAAAGGGGTCTATGGAAAATCTGACTGAGGTTCGGATCAGACTGATGGACATCATCTACGAAGGTACCAAATTCGACTGGGCAACGTTTGTTTTCAATCGATTGAAGGACCAAATTCAAAAGGAAATTAATCTATCAACAACGGCACCAAGCAAGGGTTTACAGAAAAAGGGCGATTTCTGAGAGAGGAAATCATATGGGTTCCCTCTTCAACATCTGTTCAACGAATTGAAGGTACAATCCACCAATCTACAGTCCCCACACAAGTCAAAAACCATGTTTACCTACATCAAGGCTTCCTTGAAGCCCAAACCCATTGCTGGGAGCAAAAGAAAGCGACCTGAAGGCAGTAGATCGGGAGTGGGACGAAGAACTAGATCCCAAACGGCACATGAAAGCACCTCTCCGACCGGAATCGCAATTTGAATGAACCCGTGACAATAAGTGACGACACAAAGCAACGGAAGAAGAAAAGCAACAAGAGTGGGCGAGAGGGAATGCCGCGCCCATGGTACGGATGGGTCCCGAGAGCCGCGATCCGGACTGGATTGGGGGTTGTCATATCAACAAATGTTTTCCCTCTCCGAGTGCCTGGAATGTGGGGGCGACCCTATACTTAGGCCGCTTTGTAACTTTCTTTGTCCACTTGTATTTATTTGTAAATGCTCATTTTGTTTTCCTGGGTTCTAAACCGCTCTCTTTTTGTAGGTATGGATCCAAATGCTCGCAGGCTTACCGAAACAAGCTTAATGCGGAGTGCGTACAAGGCGGCCGGTGCTCGACGGCAGGAGGCTTTGAAGAGAGCTCTAGTGGATGGTGCCCCGAACTCGCAGACGCCTCGATTGTCGAAGAGACACATAACCCGGAAGCCGCGACCTCTTCTGCCCTTGTTGCGGGCCCAGGTCAGGCTGGTGCCTCAAAAAGGACTCATCCCCCTACTAAAGAGTCGCACGGCGTGAAGCGACCTCAACCAGAGAAGGCGAAGGATGATCGCCCACCCAAACGGTCCGCTCCCGGCCCGGCGCATCTTGAAGAGGTTGAAACTCCGGTGGAGAAGAGCGCACCCGCCGAGACGCCGCCACAAAAAACTTTGCCTCGAGGTTACTGCGGGAAAGAGGCCCTATGGTTGGATCCGAGCTTTACCCGGGATCTTGACCTATCCAAAGCTCGCCGGGTTGGTGAAGCAATTGCTGGTGTGATTCCTCTTGGGCCGATCCCTCTCGGTTATCCTGATCATGTTCAAGCGGAGATTGGCCGGGGCATATTAGCCCGCTTTGCGGCTCAAGATGAGATTGCTGAAATCAGAGATTTGAGCGGCCAGTTTGGGATTGCAGCTTCTCTGGTAAGACCAGTTTTTTTTTTTTTTTTTTTTTTTTTTTTTTTTGCTAATTATCCCGTTTTCCACAGCTCGGTGCTCGTTTAAACAGGGTACTTGAGGCCGCCGAGAGGCGCGATGCGAGAGGTGAGGAAAGTGACGGCGCGGTCCCCGGGAGCGACCGATAAGGCGAGGGTTACCGCCGAAAAGAAAGCTAAGCATGCGGCTGGCGAGGTGGAGAAGATGAAAGCAATCATGGAGGAGCACTCTAAATTAGATGCTGAGATCAATGAGAAAGTTGCATCTTTGACAAAGGATTATGCGGGGGCGCAGGAGGAGATCGCCGCGTTGAGGGTTAAGCTTGGCCGAGGCGGAGACGGCCGCCAAAGAGGCCGCCGAGAAAGCTATTGAGGAAGCCGCGAAGAAAACGGCCGAGGCCGGCTGTCGAGGAGGCCAAGTCCGGGGCCGTCGTCGCCTACAAGAATTCGGATGACTTCTTCGACCTTATGGAGAATAGCTTTGACCAGGGTTTTAGTCACCTAGCTCGCCGTATCCGGGCCGATCGGGCGGGGGGCACATCACTCCGGAAGATATGCCGCGGTGGGTGAACACGCATCAAGGTCATCCCGATTTAGTGGTCTTTCACCCGGAAATCCCTTATGCAAGCGAGCTCGTTACCTCGATTCGGACCGAACCTTAAACGCGGCGAGCTTTGTTTGGGATCCTCGCTCCCGTTAATCCTGTAAACTTTGAGATGTTGAAGAAGCCTCCGCCCTCTGAGCAAGGCGACTAGTTTACCGGCACCCCGCCTACTCCGCATGCTCTCTAGATTTCTTGGACTTTTCTGCGAGCTCTTTGAAAATTTGATTTGTAACTTTGACTATTTACTTTTGTGATTTGACTGAATCTTGATTTGTAATATCTTGACAATTTATTTTCTGCATTTTTTCAATTTATAAATCTTGGCTTTTCCTGTCGCTGATTCGATCTGGCGGCCTTTCGCGAGGCTGTGACAGGTTATTTTATTCTCTGTGATGTCCTCTTGATTTGTGCGAGGTTGCTTAATAATTTGGCAGCGTCAAGCAGTCATGAAACGTCGTCGTCTCGTTCTAACCATAGTCGCTACGCGACGCTAATTTTTCAAAGTTTCAGCGGCCTTATTGAGAGCAGTGCTTTCGCCAGAAGATAGAGCCTGTTAGAGCAGCCTTTGACTGTGTCATTAACGCAGAGTTATGACCCCTAATGACTAGGTGTCGGTTATGCGTAGCCATAAATTTCGGTCTCTTTATGGTCCGGCGCTCCCGTTGCCTTGGTTTTCGGGTCGGCTTTGCATATCCGGCCCTAGGATCCGCTTAATCCCAACCGTTGATTATACCCCTTCTCCGGTATAAAAAAAGGGGTTACTTTGGAACTCACTCTACCTCTTGCCTTTGTACCGAATTTGCTTTCTTTCTCCCTCAATCGTTCTCCTCAATCGTTCATTATCCTCTTTACCGTTTATCCCCCGACTCTATGTCTCATCCAGGGGAAAGCAGCCAGGCTCGGATATGGAAAGCTCGTCCTATCCGGGATGTTTCTCCCTTTTTCACCACTGCCTCCTCCGTAGCCAAGGATTATTTCTGGGATTATTTTAAGTGGCGTGATATTATGAGGGAGAGGGGCTTAAATGAGCAACGAATAGAAGACGGCTCCATGCTGCGCGTTCGGCTTTCCCCCGGCCGGTGGGAATTTATTGCCGAGCCTACGGGAGCGGTTAATGTTACCATGATACGGGAATTTTATTCTGTGTTGTCCGAGGTAGCCCCTGGCGGCGGGATCCGTGAGCAAGCATTTCTCTCCGGGGTGTCCCCGTTATCTTTACTCCGGAGAGAATTAACCAAGTTTTTAACATACCCGCCATAAATCCCTCCTCCCATTATGAGATCGCCCTGGGACCTTGCGGATGAGGAAAATAGGCGCATTCGTCTAGGTATTGCAATGTGCGAGCTGTTCCCCGAGAATCGGCGGGTTTGGTCTTTAGGAGTGATTTCGCGTCCGACCTCTCTCGCGACGACCGTGAGTGGAAGAAGTTTATAAATTCCCGCGCTCTTATCTCTCGCCGATGCCGATGTTGTTAGTGAGAGCGAAGCGCTCCTACACGCACGCCATTCGCGACCATCGAGTGGATATAGGCCGGGGAGTGTTGATCCATCGCGAGGTACTAAGATATGCGTGCTCGGTGGTTCAAGGTCGCCGTGGTACCGGTCGCCGCATGCCTTTCGCATCGGCGATAACCAAATTATGCGGTGGCGCTGTGGTCCCCTTCCATACTCTCGACCGATATGTTTGAAAAAACTTATCCGGTGGAGCCCTTTGCAAGCGTGGTGTCGTTTTTGGACCTCCATACATGTGATCGGAGGAAGATAACCATCCCGCAATTGATGGAAGTTTGTCCAGGCTTGATCGATATGTTTGAAAAAACTTTTCATCGTCATTTTTTTTTTTTTTTTTTTTTTTTTTTTTTGATGATGACGAAAAGACAAGAATGTAAATACAGTTTGGAAGAACAGCTTTATTTGAATTGGCTTGTTACATATAGTATTTTTTCAGATTGTACGCATGCCATGGTCTATTATACTCGCGGCCCTCCTTGTCACTTAGCATGTACGTCCCCCTTTTGATAACTCGCGAAATCATCACCTATCTGGAGGAAGGCGAGGAAGGATACAGAATCACCTCATCTGAAGAGGAAGAAATAGATGAGGCAGAAGATGAGTCAGAGGATGAACACCTAGGAGGTAGAAATCTTGAAGCAAATCAAGAAGATTTTGGGATTTTGACGATGAACTGACTCTCCAAGAAGTGCTTTTCAAAAGCATTGGTACAGTTGACAAACAGCTCAGTGAGCCAGCTGATAAAGCTCACTTAGCCGAAATTGTCAACTCCCCCACAATTGCACAAGGGGGAACAGTAGCAGATGCAGAAGCTCACACTCAACAACAACCTCTAAATGACCCTGTGTCTAATGAGGCAGAACAAGAGCAGATGGAAGAAAAAGAAGAAGCACAAAATGAAAAGGAAGAAGAGGAAAAGGAAGAGCAAGAAGTTGAAGTGGAAAATGAGGAGAAGCAAGGTGAAGATGCTGAGGGTGAAAATGATGAGGATGAAGAGGATGCCCATGTGACACCAGAAGAAATTGATCCAGAGAGAGTCTTCAATCTGGAGATTCAACCCCTCATTGTGGACATGGAAAGACAATACTACAGCAGGCAAAATTTGAAGCATGCCTTAAGGAGTGAAGCTACCTCCTTCAACCACAAGATTGAGGCCCTCATTAATCACATCAAGATTCAGGATGAAGTCATGGAAAGGCAAGGGAACTTACTTTGCAACTTACAGCAACTCATTCCTCATCATGTCCAAACCAATCTTGAATTCCAAGCTGAGACAATGGACAACAATCTTAAGCCATTGGTGGACACTCTCAATGCTCATACTCATCAAATTCAGCATATGGATGAGGTAATGGAGCATTCTGGCAAGCAATTGGACCTTCTACTCAAAGTTAGTGAGGCCAACAACAAGATACTTGAGAGAAGATATGGACCTCTCCCTGATTCTGATACAGCACCAACAAATCTTGAAGCCTTTTTCAGTGCCGCCAAAAAGGGGGAAGGAAGTTCTAAGCCTGAAAGCAGTAAAGAGAAGGCAAGCCCAATAGAAAAGGGCAAGGGCAAGGGCAACAAAGGCAAAGGCATCAGGGTTGAAGATGTGAAGAAGTAGATCTTACACTCAATCTGAATGATTTCTAGATTACTTCTATGTGCCCTGTCTTTAAATAAAAAGATGCAATATCTTATTGCCCTATGATGGATGAATAAAATCTTTGAAATTTTGTTCTAATTTTGATTACTTACGTTCAAGCTTATGAGGGTTTTTGGCATCATCAAAAAGGGGGAAATTGTTAGGAACATTTTATTATGTTTTGATGATTGCCATACTAGCTGTTATAGCAAGCCTGAAATAAGTTAGAATTCTCTATATAAGTCTTTACTTAGAGTCGACATGTTGTATAAGTTGAGTCAGACAAGTATTGTACTAGTTGGTAGGACGGCAAAGCAAAAAACAAGATATTCGGCGAGTGATGCCACCAAGCACCAGCCAGAGAAGCAATGCAGACATTAAATGTCTGACATGTAACCAAGGAAGTCTGTGATGACCTTGGACAAGTCTAAGTTATACTACAAGCGATGCACATTAATACTCGAATATGGTGTACACTGATCTCACCCCAATCAAAGATCAGTGAAGTACAAAGATTCTCCTCAAACGGAAACAAAGAAGAAAACAGTGAATCGGCAAAGCAGACTCACTTTCGGCTGAGTAAAGACGAAACGGTGAAGGAAAAGCTAAAACGGCTAAGTCATAAGGATCACTCGACCGTTCTAAAAACGGTGAAGTAACACTTATCAGATCAGATTTAATATACGTTGAAGATTTAGAAGATCATGCATTAAATGCACAATCAATAGAGGATCAATCAAGGACGGATTTTCTGCTATACGTTTGAAGAAAGAATCCGATCACTGAAATCAAGGAGAATGCAATTAAGGGGGAATCAAGAATAAAATCAAGCATTATTCCCTCATTAATATAGCCAACGGACGGAATTTCAAAATCAAGGTTATTCAAGGCTATAAATAGAAGGCATTGACAGACAGAGAAAAGTGATGAACTGAAAAGAAAAATCAAGTGAAAACTCTGTCAATTTGAAAAGCCTTCTCTCTGAACTTACAAGGAAACATCTAGTGATCAACTCAAATATCAGAGCTACAAAGTCATACTTGGTGCTGAGATTGATCAACCAAGTGTGTGAATCACATTCACATAAAACTGAAGCAACTGAATCAGAGGCAATCTGAGAAGGAGTTGAATCTGTGATAGCTGTTGAAGGATTTTGATCTCAAGGAGTAGCAAGGAAGACTGAATTACCGAAGTTGTTGCAGTCAAGGAGTGATATTCTTGTAGATTGTGAAGCTTGGGAAGCCAAGGACAATCATACTATTGTATCTGTGAAAACAATAGTGAATTCCTCCGATCATCACAGGAGAAGAGTGGATTAAGGGATTACACCACCCTGAACCACTATAAGCCTTGTGTCAATTTAATTTCTACAATTTGCTTTACAGCATTTATTTAATTTGCCTACATCATAACTTATATCTGTGATTGTCTAAACGGATTTGAAAACAACATAGTAAGAAGGGACTTATCCGCTGCCCAAAAGCTTTTAAATATAGGAAAAGTTTTTGAAACTCCATTATAGTCATTCACCCCCCCTCTGACTATAGTTTCACCCTTCTCTGGGACCAACAGATAGGGGTAGCGAAACACCTTCCCGTAGTCAAACTCCGGTACCTGCTACTTCTGATCATCTTCTCCGGTAAGACTCCGGTGAGCCCACATCTTCCTCTCCTCCTGTCCCTAACCAGCCTAAGAAACTAGTAACCAGGATGGATGGAAAGGGTGCTAAAGAGTGTCTCAGTGCTCTTTCCCTTGAAGATGTTACCAGACTTTGCTGGAAATGCCATATCACCAGTCCTCCGTTTGAAGCTCGACTTCCTTCCGGTCTTCATAAATTTGCCGACAAGCCCCAAGAGGGGTTCTGCGCCGTCTACGAGGGTCAGCTCTTGAGTGGATTAAGGTTTCTTCTCTGTCCGGCTGTCCTCGCGGTCCTAGATCATTATGAGATAAGCATCTCTCAAGTAGCCCCGAACGCCATCAGAATTCTAATGGGGTTCATCATCGCCTGTCGAGTTGCTGGAGTCTGCTTCTCGATTCCCCTTTTTCGGTAGTACAACCAGATTCCTGCGACACCTGACAAGCTATGGTATACCTTTCAGAGGAGGCCAAACCGACATGAATTCATATCTAAGGGACCTTCATCACACGGGGAGTGGAAACCCCGATTCTTCTTTTTTCGACACGGCCTAGAGAACCCATATATAGGGCAATGGTGGTCGAGAAGCTCGAATAAGGATAAATGGGGAAATGCTCCCATTCCAGAGGAGGTCCGACTTCTGGGTGGCTTTAATTTGGAGGTGTGCACTCGAGATTTGAGCCTTCTTTATAATCTAGCCCACCTGGAAGAGGCTGGGCCGATGCCATATGCCAATCTTCATGCCCAAGACCAAGAGAACCGTAGGAATTTTCCTTGTTTTGCTTTTGTGTTTGTTGTTTTGTCGAGTCTGATAACTTGTTATTTGTTGATCAAAACTGACTTATTCTTTTCATTTTGCAGTGAGAAGGTTTTCCAAGGTCACCGATCCTACAAGCCTTCCTCCATCGGTGGTCGCAGCTGCTCCACCTCTCGGGGGTCAGGCTACTCCCGATTTGCCTGTGGCTGAACTCAGTGGCGCCTTCTTCTTCCAGAGAGGGGGGTGCTGCTCAACCTGAGGCTACCCCTGTTGCCGTCGAGTCGACGGTGCAGGCTCGATCAATAGAGCCACCTCCGACCACCAGCGGCTTATCAGTCCGATTTGGCTCGCTTCGGGACGAAGATGAGGAGGAGCTAGTCGACGTGACTCCGGCTGTCGAGGTTAACGTCGAGGAACGGGCTCCCCCGACCAAAAAGAGGACAACTGTTCCTGAGCTGGTGAGGGAGCAACACCGACAGTCGAAGAAGGCCAAGGTTGCTAAAGCTTCTACCGAGCCTGAAGTCGATGTGAACTGGGTCGCTGAAGATTGCGCGACTCTAGAGGACAAGGCCTTGGCTCATGCGCTCAGGAAGTTGAATCGCCTCGTAAGTCGATTGTATTTCTTCTCTTTAAATGTTGATTGCTTTCGAGGTCTATGCTTTTGTCTATTGTTATCTGATATCTCCTTTTCTTTTGTAGAGTAACTTTCTCAGTCGAGAGGCTGCCCGACGGCTGGCCAAAACGGGTGAGTCAGCAGACGATCTCAGAAAGGAGAACGGCAGACTGTTGCAAGACAATGTTGCAAAAGGTGCTTCCATCGCCGGCCTAGAGACTCAATTTAAGGCGTTGAAACGTGAGTCGGTCGCCGAGTGCCAGAAGCTGCAGGATAAGCTGACGGCCGCTAAGAAAGAGCTGACCCGACTGCGGACTGAGAGGCACGACCAGGGCAAAGAGTTGCTTAAGCTGGCCGAAGACTTCGAAAAGGTGCAGCAGTCGCACAAGGCTTCGTTGGATGACGTGGCAAAGGCTCGACATGATAGAGATGTGTTGCAAGCTGAATTAGGTCAAGCACGCGTGCAAGTCGAGACTGCTAAGACGGATGCGATCCAGGAGTATCGGAAGTCGGCCAACCTCGACGTAGATCTGGAGGTGCTCATGCGCGCATCGATGATGGGTGGCTATACTTTGGCGGTGACCCAGGTAAAGGCTGTCATCCCGGATTTCGACGCGTTGACACTCGATACGCCGATATTCTATAATCCCGAGGCGGAGTCGCTGTATGACTAGTACATCGAAGAATTATAGCAGGGAGAGTCTTTGGCCATCAAGTATGGTCCTTCCACCTCTGATCCTGTTGCTGATCCGACTTCTGCCATTCCTGAGCCGACTCCTGAAGCCGACCTCTGACTGTTGTATTTTCAATTTTTTCTTTTGTTGACTTGTCAATTGAACTTTAGACTTTGTAATGTTATGCACTGCTTCGAATCAACTTTGGTTGGTCTTTTGACCTGGCCTCGACTTTTGTTTTGAATTTGATTTGATTTTGCAATGTTTTTCTTTCCTTTCTTGTTTGTCTTGATGTTTTACAGTCTTTCGCTTGTCGAGCCTTTGGCTCTGTTTGCTGTTTGTTTTATCGATGTCGTGTTGCCCCCCAAGTGTATTATGAACCTCTGGTTCCTATTGCACTTGTAAGCTTGACTATGATCGACTCGCTTGCCTTGGCCGTTTTGCCCCTAAGTCTTATTTGGCTTCAGGTCGAGTGTTTTTAGTCCGACTATGCGAACTGTTCCTTTACTTTGGCCTTGTTTGCCTTTTGGGCTCATTTGGCTCTCGATTGGGAACGTTTGGCCCGACTATGTTAACCGTCCTTTGTCTTGGCCTTTTTCGCCCCTTAGGCTCGTTTGGCTTTCGACTGGGACAGGTGGCCCGACTATGCGAACTGTCCTTTTCCATAGCCTTTTTCGCCTCTTAGGCTCGTTTGGCTTTGGCTGGGACTGGTGGCCCGACCATACGAACCGTCTCTTTGCCTTTGCATTTGTTGCCTCTTAGTTTCACTTTGCTTTTGGCTTTACTGAGATGTCCGACTTGCGGATTTCTCTACTCGTTGTCGACTGTTTTGCCTTTAACATTTTGTATCACATTGGACTTGTACGGTTTTGGCTATAAATCCTAACAAACACAAAAACATCTCGAGAAAACATGAGTTTATTAGAATATTCTTAGAAATTGTCACATGGACTTATTACAGGATCGATAAAACGAAAAGCAAACAAAAGTTGATCGAAGCAAAGCTTATCTTAAACATAATATTTTCTCAGGTTGTTGGCGTGCCAATGTCGAGGAACCGTGGTTCCATCTGCTCGCCCAAGTTGATAGAACCCTTTGGGGTGAACCTTCAGAATCTGATATGGGCCTTCCCAATTCGGGGTTAACTTTCCAATCGCTTCTTGTCGACTTGCTTCGTTCTTCCTCAGAACCAGATCTCCGACTTTGAAGTATCTATGCTTGACCCTCGAATTGTAATACCGAGAGATCTTCTGTTTGTACCTTGCCATTCTGGCTGAGGCTATCTCTCTTCGCTCTTCAATGTTATCCCTTTCATGTCGAAGCTCAGGATCATTTGTTTCCACATTGTAGGCCAGAACTCGAGGAGAAGGGACACCAATCTCGGCGGGTATCACCGCTTCGCACCCATATACTAGAGAGAAAGGAGTTTCTCCTGTCGATGAATTAGGAGCTGTCCTATACGACCATAGGATGCTCAGAAGCTGTATTGCCCAATCTCGACCTTCGCCTCTAGTCTTTTCTTTAACCCCAGCTTGATCTGTCGATTAGTTTGCTCAACTTGACCGTTTGCCTGTGGGTGAGCCACCGAGGTGAATCGCTGATCGATATGGTATTCACTGCACCATTCTCTAACTTTCCGATCTTCGAACTGGGTACCGTTATCCGAGATCAGAGCCTTTGGAATGCCGTACCTGCATAGAATGTCGAACCACAAGAATTTTTTTGATGGTTGCAGCTCGGATGTCGGGTAAAGCCTTAGCTTCTACCCATTTTGTGAAGTAATCCTCATCAACGACTACATATTTGAGATTTCCTGGGGCTCGGGGTAGAGGCCCCACAATATCGACTCCCCACTGGTCGAAAGGCCATGCTGACGAGATGACATTCATGTCTTGCGCTTGTTGATAAGAGATATTATCATGGATCTGACAAGAGTTTCATTTCTGAACAAGATCGTTCACATCTCGTTGCATCGACGGCCAAAAATAACCCACTAACTTGCACTTTCGAGCTAACATCCTGGCCCCACAGTGATTCCCACAGGCTCCTCTGTGAATTTCTTCTAAGAGATACTCGCCGTCAGTCTCGGAAACACACCTCAACCATGGGCTTACTAAGGATTTTCGATAAAGGACGTCGTCGAAGAATGCGTATAGTGCTGACTGGAGTCGGACTTTCCTAGACTATACCTTATCAGATGGTAGAATTCTGTCATTGAGATAAAGAGCGATCGAGTCCATCCACGTGGCCTGCTGAGTGATTGGCTGGGCCTCCGCTTCGTTGTAACTTCTATCGGTCAATAGCTCGACTAGAACCTTCTTATTCGAGACAAAGTTTGATGCAAGCTTAGAGAGTGCATCGGCCCTTTTATTCTGGCTTCGGGGAACCTGCTCGAATTGAATTGTCTTAAACTTTGGTATGAAACTTTTTACCACTGCTAAGTAATTCTTCATGGTTTCTTCCTTAGCCTCATACTCCCCTTTCACATTATTTACCACCAATTGTGAATCACTGAAACCAACAAATCCTCGACACCTAACTTCAGGGCAAGTTTCAAACCGGTTATCATAGCTTCATACTCGGCCTCGTTGTTCGTTGCTTTAAAATAAAATCGAAGGGCGTACAGGAACTCTTCTCCTTTTGGGCTAACTAGAAGGAGCCCTGCTCCTACCCCCTCATTGCTCGATGCTCCATCAACTTGGAGGGTCCACTTTTCCTCTGGACTCTATTTCTCTTGGTCGAGTTGGATGGAAATCCCTTCAGCTAAAAAATCCGCCAAGGCTTGAGCTTTTATCACAGTTCGAGGGACGAACTCGATATCATACTGTGCCATTTCTACTACACATTTCGCCAGTCGACCTGAGGTGTCGGGCTTTGCTAAAATCTGTTTCAGTGGTTGGTCCGTGACTACCACAATAGGATGAGCTTGGAAATAAGGCCTCAACTTTCTCGAGGCATGAACAAGGCATAATGCTAACTTCTCAGCTGGTGAGTACCGGATCTCGGGGCCATGTAATGCATTGCTGACAAAATATATAGGAACCTGGCCATGTACCTCTTCTCGGACTAGAACCGCACTCACTGCTTCCTCGCATACCGTGAAATAAACTAGCAACCTTTCCCCTTCTCGAGGTGAAGTATGGGTGGGTAACTCTGATAAATAAACTTTCAACTCCTCGAAGGCTGTCTGACACTCATCATCCTAATGAAAAGGACTGGCCTTGCGGAGTATCTTGAAAAATGGTAGCGCACGTTGTGCGGATCTCGATTAGAATCTGTTGAGAGCGGCAATTCGACCGGTGAGCCTTTGCACTTCCTTTGTATTTCGAGGTGTGGGCATATTCTTCAACGTGTCAATTTTATCAAGGTTTGCTCGGATCCCGTCCTTCGAGATCATATACCCTAAGAACTTACCCGACCTGACCCTAAAGGTGCACTTCTTCGGATTTAACCTCATTTGCGTTTCCCTCAACACTTCAAAAACCTCTCGAGCGTCGGCCAAATATTGCTTCATAGATTGACTCTTGATGAGCAAGTCGTCTACATATACCTCCATGCATCTACCAATTTTCTTTGCAAAGATCTTATTGACTGCTCTCTGATACGTAGCCCCAGCATTCTTCAATCCGAATGGCATGGTTATGTAACAGAAAGTGCCAAATTCTGTGATAAAAGCCGTTTTCTCAGCGTCTCGAAGATCCATTAGTATCTGATGGTATCCCTTATACGCGTCTAAAAAACCGAACACTTCAAAATCGATGGTGGATCTACCAACCTGTTGATTTTTGGCAATGGGTATGAGTCTTTCGGGCATGCTTTATTCAAGTCTGTGAAGTCCACACACATACAACAACTGCCATCGGGTTTCTTGACCAATACCGGGTTGGCTAGCCACTCTGGATAGAGCACCTCTCTGACTATCTGAGCCGACAATAGCATCCCGACTTCCAACTCTATAGCCTCAAGCCGATCAGATGCAAAGTTTCTCTTCTTCTGTTTGATTGGCTTCTTGGCCTGGTCAATTTTGAGCTTATGAATTGTGATGTCTATAGATAGCCCTGGCATGTCGGTAGCCTTCCAGGCAAAGACATCTCTGAACTCAATTAATAACTCGATGAGCAACTGCTTTTCTTTTGCTAGGATCCAAATCCCGACCTGCACACACTGATCGTCTTCTCCTTCCCAAAGTCGAACATTCTCAACTGCATCACTGAGATCCAGTTCTTTTCCTCTTCTTCTTCTGGAATCAGTTCCTCGACCAAGATTTGTTGAACTGCCATCTTCCCGTTCATAACAACGTTGTTACAACTCCGTGCGGCTTCAACATCCCCCTTTACCTCGTGGGAAACGTTCCTGGTTGGAAATTTCATGCTGTTGTGGAACGTTGAGATGATAGCACGCAGGTCGAAGAGCGCAGGTCGCCCTAGAATAACATTATAAGCAGAAGGAGCTTTGACCACTACATAACTCAACTCGAGAGTCCTTCCTTTCTCGCCATCTCCGACTGTGGTGAGCAGCTTTATCGATCCCATTGGATGAACTGCCTGCCCTATAAACCCAAACAGAGGAGATGCTATCGGAGCTAGATCCTTCTCCTTCAACTTCATCGCCTGAAACGCTGAGTAATATAAGATGTTTATTGCGCTTCCAGTATCGATGCAGACTCTCGATACACGGGCTCGACTGATCACAACCTCGATAACCAACCCTTCACTATAACTCCTCGACTTGGGGATATCATCGCGAGGTCCATAACCGACTTCTGTCGTAAATCTGAGCTGCTTGCGCTCTCTCGAGCAACCAGCTAGCTCTTGACCGGATTGATCTTTGTCACTCTCGCAAGGCCCAAAGATTGTGTTAACATAACTGTTTGGCCGATTGTCATCGTATCTGTCTCGACCAAAGTTGTCGCTGTTATTTCCATCCCGACCTGGAGATCGATTCCTCTGAGGTGATCGATCTCTCCGTCTCTGAGCATCTCGGGCTCGACCCCTATCTTGATCGGAGTTTTTTCTTTTAAATTCTCCACGGCCCTTGGGCCCATCATACCGGGATCTGTCGACTACCTCATCTAGCTTCCCTTCCTGGATGCAGATGTCAATATCTTTCTTCAGGTCATGACAATCCTCTGTTGTGTGACCTATGTCTTCATGAAACTCGCAGTACTTACTTGCATTCCTCTTTTCTCGAGGTTTCTTCAATGGTGGTGGTTTTCTCGCTATGTTCTTCGAGAGCATGATCGATAACACCTCGGCTCGAGATCGATTAAGCGGAATAAAATCCTTATCTCGCGTGGGTCCCTTCTTTCCCCCACGGTCTGAGGCGGGTGTTTCGATACGATCCCAAACTGAGGGCCTACTCTTGACATCATGTCTCTTAGATTGACCTCTATTCGGACCTCGATTGTCCTTCTTGGAATCCATCCAGTCGGATTGGGTGTGCCTACGCACTGCCTCTTCCCCTTGACAGAATCGATGTACCACGTTAACACACTCGTCCATGGTGTGGGGGACATCTCTGCTCAACTTTATGTACAAATTCGTATTACGCAGCCCCCCATGAACGATGTGATCAAAAGTCGATCATCTGCATCCTTCAAATGCATGGCTTGAGATTAAATCTCTTCAGGTACTCCATGAATGTTTCATTCTTTTGCTGCCTCACGTTCATGAGGTGCGTGGCACTTAAATGAAACTTCTTGTTGACGATGAATGCGTCCCGAAATTTGTGGGCAAGCATGGCAAAACTGTAGATCGACCCGGGCCGTAGTTTGGTAAACCATTCCCTTGCTCGACCTACGAGTAGCATCTCGAACGCCCGACATCGCATTGCATCGGGTGCTCCATCCAATATCATCTGAGACAGATACCGATGCAGATGGTCCTCTGGGTCAGTGGTACCATCGTATGGCTCTATCTTCGGTATCTTAAACCCCTTGGTTTTAGGGAAACTCTCGATCTCCTTCGTGAAGGGTGACTCCAACCACAACGACAACTGATTCTTTCCTAGAATAACATCCAGTTCCTCCCTGACACTGTCTTCGTCCATTTTCTGGTGTTTTTGTTGGATCTCACGCCTCTTTCTTTCCACCGAGCTAGAGGACGCACTGACTTCATCTCTAGGAGTCTGTTTAGGATTTTCCGCTGCATCTTTCAAACCGCCGTCTTCCGCGACGTCTTTCTGGCCGCCGGCTGCTGCGGCGTCTTTCTGACCGCCGAGTGCCTATTTTTGCGCCACAACCGCCTCTGCTATAATCCTGGACATTAATTCCAGGTCTGCCCCTGCTAATTGATCCACAAGCGCTCGGTGTTCTGGAGCAAGACCTTGCTTTTCTTGCTGGGGGTTTTCATGCACAGGACCTTGCTTTTCATGCTGAGGATCCTCAAGAGCAAGATCCAATATTGGATCTTTTTCTCCTTGCATCTCGGGATTTAGCGGTTCGTTAATCTGTGAGCCTTGATCTGCAGCTTTGGATGCGGCTTTTCTGGGAGGCATCGTGATCTTGATGTATTCAATCAATAGAAGGCCCTCATTCTAGCGCCAATGGCGCTGACAAATTGTGTCACCTTGTTGATCCGCACCCCAATTGAATATAGTGATGAACACACAAAGAACCCTAATGCCTAAAGTACGTGATGGTGGATTTTAGTATTTGCGGCCGAGTCTAAGACTGTATCTTAGATTGCCTACGTATCCTGTTAGGTTCCAGGAATCAAGCCTTACGTAGTTACTGGATTGGGGTACTTATAATGACAACACAATTGCCCTAACCCTAATAATAAGTCGGCTTATTTTATTGTCATCTTTACCCTTTAATGGGCCTTAACCCTTGCCCAAGTTAACACTGTTAATGGGCTTGGATAGCTGGTGTGGACTCCGTCCTCGATGTCGAGATTGCCGACCTGCGGTACTCGACTCTGGGACTCGTTGTCCCACACTTCTAGCTGGTGCGGACTCTGTCCTTATGGACTCGCCGTCCCACACTGCTCGAATGTCGATGGTCGTAGCCTCGAGTATGGGCGTCGAAATGAGTGCCTTGGAGTTAATTCATAATGTGATGACCAACCGATAGACGACACGTGGAGGGAGTGAAACCTCGTATCGTCACCCCCAAACGGGCGTTTGGATGGGTTCAACCCGAATCAAGCAAGCTCTTACAAGGCAAACTGGCGTTTGGCCAATGCAAACTCTAGTTTGGCCCCGACAGCAGTATTCACCATGCCTGCCCATTAATATTTATTTTACCCATCTTGGAGGCAGTTTCTGGTCAAGTCGTCTTCATGAAAGTTGTGGGTAATTGAACGAGCTTTCCAATGCATCTTGAATCATTCAAATCTGAGCTCTGCACAGAAAGTTATCACCGATTTACTGAAACCGAGTCAAGTTGGGCCAAACTAGCGTATGAAAGGACCCAAACTGGCATCTGTGACCGACAGAAGCGGATTTTCGACCTACACTATAAATACGCAGCTCATTCATCCCCTATTCATTCTTGGCCGACTTTAGA
Source organism: Gentiana straminea (assembly GCA_036785695.1). Taxonomy (NCBI): domain Eukaryota; kingdom Viridiplantae; phylum Streptophyta; class Magnoliopsida; order Gentianales; family Gentianaceae; genus Gentiana; species Gentiana straminea. The sequence continues at coordinate 1,170,036 of JAVUPR010000060.1, forward strand.
CTTTTCCAAGGCGATTTAGGTGCGATTTTAGTGTAGTTTGATCACCCTTCACCCCTTTGATTCCATAGATTACTCCCTTTGATTCTACACACTTGTTATAGCTTAGATTTACCTTTCAAGTTCAAAAGATTTGAATTTTGGTACAATTATTTATTCAGATTTTCTGCAAGTTATATGGTAATGACTTCTCTTTTATTTATTGTCTTGAGTTTGATTCGAATTCTTATTTCGTTTATTTGCATAATCATAAGTAGCTAATTGCATGTGTATTCGAATTATGTGAAAGCGAGCGAAAACCCTAAGGGGGATGAGATTGGGAGTTGTGTAGTGCGTAATTGAATGTTTAAACGATTAATCCACGTCCTAAAACTTATTTTAACATCTTTGAATTAGATTGATTTCCTAGTTCACTGTCACACACATCGAACTTATCGATGCATTTTGTGGTGAGATGTGGGATAAGGGGTTTTAGGATCGTTGCGTAGATTCAACCTAGTTGTTAGGTTCGTTTCTAATACAGAGGTTTGTCATCGTTATTCGATCGACTCTAGAGCGTAATCATGTTAGGATAGTCGGTTTTTTAAAGGGTGAGCCGGTTAGCTTCACATAGGGTGGTTAGATCGAGTTGTTCAGTCTAATCACTAGAATTAGGAGATGGCACCCGTGGATGTCGTTAAACTACATTGGATAGGTAGGTCGGTTAAGACACGCTCCCGGTCAAGTCCTTCCTTAGGGGCAAAAGTAGCTCGTGGGATCATAGTTCGGCTATACCTTTTAATATCTTGGAATACAACCATTAGTATAATCTTTATTTCCGCATTAGTATAATATCCTCCCACCATATTTTGGCCTGAACTAAGTTCGACGTCAGCTTTGGTACTTAGACATTACTCTATGTGGATTCGACCTTGTGACCAATATACTCCCGTTGACCCGATACTCTGTCGGTGAAAGTTAGCCGTTAAGTATTTTGCTATCAGGTCACACACATAAGAACATCTAGCCGGATTAAAATGTGGTTATAGATGATAACCAAATAAGGAAAGTTTATCTCGTACTATAAAGGTTATAGTGGTAAATTAATATGGTGGTATTTATTTATTATGAATAAATATAATACAAGATATTAATTATGATGATTAATTAAATATATGTATTTAGATACATATTTCGAAATGTGGATATATATATGATATATATGTATTTTGTAAATTAATTAATCATAGTATTATATTAAATAAAGAATGTTCTAGATGCCAAATCTTTGGCAAGAGGGGCGCCATTTTCATTGTGTATATGATACACATGCATTGTGCAATTTAATTAATAAGATTGCCATATATTAGTATTAGATATTAATGACTATAGATTTGCACACATGTGTAAATTGATTTATGGTAATAAGATAAAGATATATTCAATATAAGATATTGTAAATATATATCTTGGAAATATATTTAATATAGGATATTGAATATTAATGAGATAAATCAATCAATTATATTTTACTTATTTTATTGGGAAAATGTTTTCTTTTCCTCCACACATATGGGGTGCCACCTTCTACTATAAATAAGGGGTGAGTGTCAAGATCTTTTGTACATCATAATTCCAATAGCTAGTAGTTCTTGTGTAAAATAGAGAGCATCCTATAGAGAGTTTGAGAGAGGGGAAAAAGGCCGGTCTAGAAACCGGAGTTTTCCAATAGCAATCCATGATGGGATTCCGGCGGGCTGTTCGTTTGGACTAGCTGTAGAGGCCGAACACTTGGGCTGCTCTATGCAGAACTACTCTCCTTAGACGGTCAAAGCGTCGATCTTATAAATCAAGCAAGGTAACCACCGTCTTTAGCTTATTTGTTTATTGCTTAAACGAAGTCGATCTTGGGACGATAGGAAATAAAATTTTAAATTCCGCTGCGTTCCCGAGTAGATTTTCTAACAGTGGTAGCAGAGCGAGTTTCGAGCTTAAGCAATATGCATTTATTATGCGTAGTTAATTTTATCGTTTAAATCACATAATTAAAAGATGAAAGCTTTTTGATTCGCAAAGGTGATATCTGAAAAGAAAAAAAAACGAGATCGGGTGGTGCTCGGCCGACCGGTGGCGGCATGTCGGCGGCGGCGGCAGGGCAACCTGCTGCCGGCGTCGGATGACCGGTCAATGCTGGCGGATCTCCTGAATTTTGTTTTGTGTATTTTGTGATTCAATATTGTTCATAGTTGTGATTGGTAATTTCTCCTTTGTTTAGTTGTATAATGTGGCTAACCAATGGTTCAAATAGTTTGGGCCATTGGGATGCTACATGGCATTAAAATAATATTGGTCTTTCCAAATTTTGATTTGGAATAGGCCTAGGCTCTTTTCAAATATTTATTTTGTAAAAGGGCTAGGCCTAGACCACTTCCAAAATTTTGATTTGAAAAGTGGCAGGCCTAAACCAAAATTATTTGGCATTTCCAAATATTTGATTTGGAATAGGCCTAGGCCCTTTTCAAATATTTGATTTGTAAAAGGCCGATGTCTAAGCTACTTTCAAAATTTTTTGATTTTGGAAAGTAGCATGGTCTAAACCAAATTTGGTTTAGGAAGATGCATTTTGGTTTAGGAAACCAAAGACATCCCTTTTGATTAGGAATCAAAAGGAAAGAAACAAAAAAAAGACTTAATTTTAATGTTGATTTATTTTTAGAATAGTTCTAATTAATTAAAATTAAAATTAAAATTAAAATCGTTTAAAATTAATAGTTAATTTTATTTCGATTAAAATCTTTTAATTAATTAAAAGTTAATTAGTTAATTGATTGCATAAAATTATTTAATAGATTAAATGTTAATTGAATAATTAAGACGCACTACAAGAAAAATGGTATTTTGTGACGACCAACATTCGTCACTTATATAGTGAATTCCGTCACATTTAGTTATCTATGACGAAATTCAGGCGTCACTAGGGTCGTCACCTATCATAAGTCACGAAAAGTATTTTGTGACGGATTTATCATTCTTCACTTTTTTGTTGCACATGTGACGAACACTTCTTCACATATTACATTTTACAATTGTATTTTATATGCATTAGTGACATCAAAGTCGTCACATATTTATATAAGTGACGCCACATCCTCCTCACGTAATATACATTTAAGTGATGAACAATTTATCACTAAAATTATGAGTAAACACAAAACAACATGCCATACGTGACCCCCTCATTTATATTATATGTGATTCTTATCACATTTATATTATATGTGATGATAACCTTATCACTTAATGAGGTTAAATACAATGAAGCGTTCGTCACACAAAGCTCTTAATTTTAACTCCAATTTTGTCTGCCTCACCTAATATAGTTATTGCAAGTTGCACTTCGTCACATATTCATATTCTACAGGATTAACTCACGAATACAACGGCCAATAGCTTGATGATAAAAATGTTTATTAATTGTTCATAAATTTCAAAATACAAACATAAAAAGGTATAACATGTTCAATAAAATTAAAATTTACAAAGTTTTCATAATACTAAAAGAAAGACATAATTGAAAATCAGCCCTAAATACGATTATAGCCTGCTAACTCATTATAATACTCATCTGTAAAGAGATGATAAATATGTTGACAATTGCCAGGCTCACCAGAATCGTTGCTACTCTTTCCTTGAGATGTCGAAATGATTTCCCCAGCGCTTTCAGTTGTTCATTTTTTCTTTCACATAATCTCAAAATTGGTTGTCATTAACGTTAATTGATCATGGATTCCAACCAACTCGGACTTTGAAACCATAAGATGTTGCAAATGATCTGCTAGTTTTCATGTGCAGAAAAGAACACCCCTTCCTACCAAGTGTTTTACTCATGATTTATAACTCAACATCCAATGACACACATAGAGAATCATGTGCGGTACCCTATTCGTTGCATCTCATCTTGTAAGTAGCACAACAAGTGGCTAAAAAACCGTCAAAATGAATTGAGCACATAACTATAAAAAGCCAAAACTCAAACTCAAGAATATTGTGGAACTTTACTAATGATGGAAAAGCATGTGTCCATTCAAACTTACTGGACTAAAATGTCACAATTATTGAACATAAGAAATACCATAACTACTATTCTCCATTTATTTCAATAGTACAGCATGATAAATTTTGTTGGCGAGACATGTGGGTGTATTTTGCTCTACATGTCTTTACCTGCTTTTGTTATTCTATGTCTAGGAGCTCTCTGTTTCAAACTCAAATTACCAAGTATAAACTACACACCATAAAACAAAGACAAAAGAATTCCCAAGATGGATGAGAAAAGGAAGTTACTGTTAGTGCAAAAAAATTAAAATAGCATTCAGAAGAAGAAGAAAATTAACGCCAGAATGGAAGAATATTAAGACTAGGAGACAACACATATTTACTTCATGATGAGATCTGTAACAAACAACACATAACGATGTCATATTATTGGATGGAGAAAAAAACAAGTAATCAACTACACTATAAACAGAGCATGAATGATACCTAAAAAAAGGTGAGCGATGTAAAGGCATTCTCCCGAAAGCAATAGATAGAAGGAAAAAAATAGAGAAATTAGCTACATTATAAACAAAGCATGAAGGATACAAAAAAAAAAAAAAGGAATGAAACATAGTCATGTAAAAATCTTCTCCCAAACAGAAACAAATAGAAGAAAGAAAGAAAGAAAAACGTGTAATTCAGCTACAACTTCTCTCATGTTGCATTAGGCATTGTGGTTAATTGGTTCATTTTGGGCAGCGCTAGTCTTAGTTGAATGAAATTTTCCATACCATGGTAGTCAGCTGTTTAGTAAAGTTTTTTTTTTATTTATTTAACAAGAACAGATGGATCACCTCATGATCACTGTCTGCATGAATGTCTCTAAGCACACTAGTTTAGTAAGTTTCTAGTTTCCACTACTTTAGTTCCTTTGGTTTTGTTTAGGTGAAACTTTGCTTGATCCTGTCTAGCATTTTGATAGTTGTAATAAAATAAAATAAATATTTGCTGATGTTCAAGAAACAACTTATCCATGCTCTGTACAGAATAGTTTACAGCCCATTACGTTTTTCAAATCGACATTCACGCAATAAAAGAATCAAAAGAAGCAAGAATTTGAGACAAACAAACCAAATCTAGAGCTAATGGTCTAAAACCAATTTTACATGAGCAATATTTATCCTGAAGGATGCACCATTATGTTCCTAAATAAATACAATTCATAGGTTTCTCATTACAATAGGAGATATATTGTCCTTGAGGCAACAAGAGATATATATACCTGTACTTAACATTTCTCATTACACCAGCAGATATACCTATACCTGCTTTGTTTATATTTAATCCTCATTTTTTTTGGTCACATTTCTCATTACAATAGGAGATATACATGTACTTAACATATTAATTTTCAGAGCTTAATGCATTTATCAAATAGCCCCAAAGATTCCCGGACTAAAAAAAATAAACATTGCCAATGAAGCAAAGGATTCATTGAGAGTCACAATATTTTCACACAAAACTGCAAATAATCGAAAGACATCCTATTTACAAATAAGTTTAATTGAATAAATCAAATCATTCACAACAAAGAAAGAATCTTAAACAAATTATTCAAGAGAATCAATAACAAAAAAAAGATTTACCTTCGTGAACAGTGGGATTGATCGATTCGTCTTTTGACTAACTAATTGTAAAAATTGATCATCTCCTCCATTTCTTACTCAAGTAACGATTTTTTTAAAAGCAGTAGGCGACAGATTTAAGAAAAAAGATGAGATAATCTGATGTTTGAATTGACAATTTCATAACGAAAAAATATGAACAAAGCAGGGAATTTGGGAACCCTAGCATACTTAGCGCTGGTGGTAAAAGTTTTAAGGGGGATTGATGAAGGGGCGATAGCTTGATTTTGATTGATAGAAATTTTTTCTCTGGAAAATTATAAGTTGTTTTACCCTAAAAGTCTAGAACGAAGGTTTTTTTTATTTTATATTAGATGATGAAAAGTAAAACTTCGTTTTTCTATAGATAATGTGACACAAATATTTCCTCACATTTGTTTTTAGACACATCACGTTAAAAAACTTGTGACATATTATTACATTCCTCACCAATGATTGAAGAGGCGCCAAAAAGTAAATTCCCGGTATTTTTTTTGTGACAAAAACAAAATATTATGTGATGAATGTGTGTTTAAAATATTCAGAAACTCATAAATTGCGCATTCGTGACGCTTTAAAAAAAATCCTCACACAACCTTTAAATATGTGATGAATTTTTAAGCGTCACATTTAATTTTGTCACAAAAGCATAATTTTCTTGTAGTGACGCAAGTAGTTAAATTTTAATTTTATCTTTTTCATAAGATGTTATTGAATGGATTAGATATAGTAGATATAATATGATTATATGGACCCCGAATAATTATGGACTCGACCGATAGGATAGATTAATTTTTCTGTTGGTTTAAAATTATCCTAAGCCATTATAAAGAACGCGACCTAGTTTATTTTCTACATTTATCTCATTCCCGTTGGCTCCCCCCGTGTGCGGCGGGTGTATTTATTTTATTAGATAGAATTAAATATAACAAGAATAGAGCAGAAGATGGAGACCAAAGAAAGAAGAATAAAGATCCCATTGGAGATGGCGCATTAAAGATCCTATTGGCAGGTGCAGCTACCCTTAGATTGTGACCCGCGGTTTCGTCAGTTTGTATTCGAAACCGCACCTAGGAAAAGTCCATGATCATACCGGTTACTTTACGCATTTATTTATTTTGTGCTTGTATTTATTTTATATGATACGATAGATGCATGACTAGGCACGATCTAGATAAATGTGTAAGATGTATGTCTATAGAGATAGATTTATTTGATGAGACCGTAATTAAATTAATTAAGTGAATTAATTTACGTAAATACTTCCACAACAAAAATCAAGTTGAAATATTGTCTCCCAATATTATAGCGACGGTGAAGAGCCTTTGTTCGGATCCAACTGATCGGCCCTCGTCGGGAGTTGACCTACCACAGGTATATCGTCGTTATTGAGATATGATCGTATGAGATCTCACGAATATTGGGTTATGACTTGACTAGAGTATTGCGGTGATTGGCCCTCGTTAGGACCGTCTTATTCTAGAGGCAAGAGGTTGACTACCACATAAAGATGTGAATTGTCAAAGAGTTGACTAGTCAACCACCAAGAGTCACATAGAGATGTGATTGGTAAGTGTTACATACCTTTCGAATTATTCCAGTTGATCGGCCCTCATCGGGAATCGGGGTAACCAGATGGGGTCTTGGCCACTAAAGAATTTTGAAAGGATTTTTGAAAGTCAATTGGGAGTAGTTGACGAGTGGGAGCAAAATCATAAATCAAAAGACCATTTTCTATTTTTCGTGTATAAACAACAACATTTTTTTATCTTTATTTTTATGTTGTAGTTTTAGCAAACTTTAAATTTATGTTTTTAATTCTCGATTAGTAAAAACCAAATTATGACTGTTACATTTTGAGAAACGTTCTCAAATATGGTTAAGTATTTTAATCCTTTTAAATAAGCAATGAGACGAGCAACCCCGTTGTAGTAGTGAGAGACAAGGAGACTACATATTTGATGCAATACTCAAGACTTTAATTATTAATGAAAGCGGAAGCTCACGATATGATTGAATCATTTGAAATAAGTTTCAACGAATTAATCATATATTGGATACGATCCAAGATGATCATTCAGTCATACGATGACAATTAATTCAAATGTTGGATAAGAATGACCACATCTAATTTCGGAAAGGTTGTTTTCAAAATGGTAAGATTTAAGTATCGACTTAATTCTATCATTGCTTAAAGGTTAATTAAATAGTTAATGTTTTGAATACGATTCAAAAGGTTAAATAAACTATTTAATAAACTTTAGATTTTCTTTATGAAAGGAAATTAAAGACATGGCTCTTGTTATCTTTCTTAAGTCTTATGAAGACTACAATAAGAAACATTTTTCAAGTGCTTAAAGGATTAAAAAGGAAAGTTAGTGCATGTGCTTAAATAGAGAACTTATTGAAGTTTCTATTCTAGGCAAGTGAGTTGAGATAAATCTATCTAAGTTCAAAGTCAACTCTAAGATATATGATACCTTACGAGTGTGATTAAATTAGAAAGATTGAATACATATATGGAAGGTGAAACAAACGTTGTAACACTTACCATATTCTGGATCTAGTAAACTGATAAGGGAACTAAATAAATGTTATTATGTTCCGGTTCTTATGAAGGACACAAGTTCAATTATTTGTTAGGATTTAGCAGACATATTCAATTGTAAAGAATAAATATTATTCCGATAAAGTTGGAAGGTCACTGAATCTAACATACTAGATTGATGTCACTATATAGTCAATATATGTGATGAGATCTCAACCAAATATTGTATGACTGTTATAGTTGTTCTAGATGTCGACTCCCTGGAAGAGAAATGTATAATCAAATGTCATTTAGATGATGTCTGAACCATGTGATTATGAATCATGTGGGTGATACGTATCTTATCTAAAGAAGACTAAAATACCCTTTTATGAAAAAGTTATAAATTCTAGAAAAATTGTCTAAAGCCTAAACATACCAATGTTTGTTGGCTTATGACAATTAATGCCACAAATAATTGTTTGTTATTCTCTATGACTATTTTTAGAAATAGTTGAATGTACTTATTAAAGTACAATAATTTGGAAAGCCCAAAAAGTTCGAGCTAGTACGAATATGAGATTGACGAGCTACTTAGGAATTAATCTTCAATTGGATTCAAGCAATTAATACCTGAAGGGTGTTTCAGAAGTCGTCTGAAAAGGAATAAGATTCTTCCCTTGAAGGATACCATCTTTGGGATACACAATTAGATTGTGTTCCCAAAATGGAAACAACACTTTATATGATAAAGGTGTGACGCATGCCATGCGAAGTATCCCTTACCCGTTTCGAGATAGTGCCATTATACTTAACTGAGTTCCAAAGAATAAAGGTTGAATAAATTCCATATTAGATATGGAAGGGGATAATATCAAATCTATCTTAACCGATGATTTGAAGTTGTCATAGGCAGAGCCAGAAAGGCTTGGAGCCTAATACGACATATGCAACTTTGTGGAATGTCTTAGCTAGCACGCTGGATATTATTTACTTGTCCGCGGAGCAAAATGTTTGTCTCCAAACATGTTGTCTTCTAAAGGAAGTGTTTGTTACAAAAGAAACAGTGAGAGTGAATCAGATCTCAAAAGAGTTTGAGAACCACAAAGATATATTCAACCACGTAGCAAACGAACGTGAGCAAACGCCACATAGCGATGAAGAATGTGTATGTTTGAAACAAGATTGAGAGATATGGCCGGGAGCTCGGAATTGCACACAAAAGTTGTGAACCGTACCTAGAGGGAAGTAAAAAGGTCGACGTGGATAACCATATGACTATAGCGGTGAAGGGTACGTAAACCTTGTAATTGGTCGTTGGTAAGTTCATCTTGAAGAATGAATATCTCGCGACTTATGAAAGAATGTTTGAAAGGCAAGATTGACAGATATGGCCAGGAGTCATAATGCCGGATATTCATTCATCTTGAAGAATGAATATCTCGCGACTTATCATAAAGGTAATGCCGGATGTTCATAGTCCATGAAGATTAATGGGTAAGTATGAAAGTAAATCTAGTGAATGTCGAGAATATCCTTAAACAAGTTAAGAGTTCCTAGTTTATTAAAACATGGAATTAAATAAACGTAGATATACAGACGTATATCCTGAGTCTTATGAAGGCGAGTGGGAGCTACTGTCTGGGTTTGCGATCACTTTGATTAAGTGATACAGTGAGCTGGAAATGTTCTTAGCTATGGGTCACTGTAAATTCTACAACCAGGGAAAAACACAGTAGTGCCTTAGAGGCGCAGCGGGAGCAGTACATGAGTCTATGAGGTTCATTCTTGAACCTTGTACGGTTCTTCCACCATTTCTTTATGGCTGATATATTAAGTGGATTCATTGCTTGGAGCAAGGACCAGGGTCTTGTCGGAGATTCATGTGTGTGTTGAGGCAGTTCCTTTGACTTTATCATATGGAGCGTGATATGAAGATAGTCTGAGTCCCCACGGATAGCGATCCGTTCATGGCTAGGGCTAGTTGCGAGTATTGCATGAGATTCTTGTGTTTCAACTTGGCCTTGTATGTGCTAGTGATTGGTTTTAGGCCAAGTGGGAGATTGTTGAAATAGTGTCCTAAACCCAATCGGGTTGGACCGGATCCGACCTGGTCGGATCATTTCTACTATTTCTTTATGTACATACATATATAAAATGGCTTTTATGTTGTCATATATATGTTCTTTTAGTGAACCAATTATGAATTTTTATATGATAACGTCATTAGTATTAAACTGTGATAGAGAAACCATGATAGGCGATTATGGTTGATGAGATCTCTAATCACTTTAATAAGTTTGATACTTAAATGTCTCTGGGCTGATGTACTATTATACAGGGCATTGATAGAATAAACAGACTAGCACATATATATTAGATGTCTTCTGTCTTTACAGGGAGGGGATATATCTCATCTATCAAAGTGTAGAGACACATGGACTGTACGTGGATGTGTATTAGAGAATGCGTATGTTAGACTGACCCACTTACATGGTTAAGTGTCACACTATGTGGCGGTTGTGTAATTATCCTTTAGACCGGAGTCTTTATGGCATCACGGTGTGGATTGTCATGCTTTGACACTATTGATCACCACCTCTTCCTCTGTTGTTAGTTTGAGAGGAATTGATAGGTCTAAGACCAGTATTAGGCCTAGGACTAGTCCTATTAGCAAAATGAGCAGAGGGACTTCCATGAAGATCACCAGGCATACCAACATTAAACCTGGCTATCAACCTTTCATGAGTTAAAAGCTGAGATTGGATTTCCTGCCAATTCATTGTTCCTACTCTAGCAGTCAAATTGACAATGGCAGTCTCATACTCTTTATCCAATCCACCCAAGGTAGCCAAGATTAACTCTGATTTTGACACTTTGGATAGACTGCAGCGCCAGAGTTATCAGCATATGATTTTAACTGTGACAGATAATCATCCATGGTTTTGTTTCCCTTAGTAGCTCTAGTCATAGCACTTTTATATTCCAACATCCTATATTTAGCCTGACTGTTAAATAATGTTTCAAGGGTCACCCAAATTGCTCTTGCACTGGTATATCCATAAACTTCTTGAAGAGCTTGCTCTGTCATAGAGCTCATCAACCAACCAATCAAAAGCTGATCAATGATACTCCATTCTTTCGGAGTTTGTAACATCTGAAACGGAGATGGAGACAAAGAAGCAGACCCTGATCTGAGCTGTGGATCATCACCAAGAACATGACTCTCAAGTCTGTGTCCTCTAATAATCGGTAAAACGGTGGATCTCCGAAGAAGATAGTTGGATCTATCTAACTTGACATTACAAGTCTGACTTAAATTCCCAGAGAAAGGCATATTGGATAAGGAACTCATACCTAGAGACCCAAGATTCGGAGCAGGTGGCATGAAGGAGTAACCAGGTGTGAACATTCCGGCTGTGGAATTAGTCCGGCCAAAGTTCAGTCCCGAAAGAGGAGGCAGTGAAGTAGGTGGTTGCATGTAACTAAATGGAGGGAAAGATGCACCTCCAAGCATTGATGTGAAAGAAACTCCGGTGGGTATAGCTCCGATGAAGCTCGTCGGAAAACTGCCAAACATCTCATTGCTTATGTTTCCAGATTGCAGACCAATGAGCTAAGTATTTGTTGGAGATGAAGAAACATCTAGAGCTATGGAAGTGACGACGGCTGCAGATACAGCCGGTGCCGCGGAGGACATACTCGAGGCGGCGGAGCTCATGGCGGAGCTATCTACGCCGGCATAACTCGGCTCTGCTACCAAGAAAGATAACTAACAGAAAGATTTGTTGTATTAATGATGGATATACTCTTAGATTTGGTGCAGTACAATATATATCTAGTACTGCCACCGCATACACACGCATACAATTACATATGAATACCCTTACACTTATACAAATCATTTTCCAACTTCTGGCGTTCTTCCCGAATATGAACTCGGTGTCGGAAACGAGACATCACACACTTAAATCAGATTCACCCTTAAATCAGGTTCGTCCTTGGGATCGGTAAACTTACCGGTAAAAGTATGTTGAATATCTGTCTTCATAATTATTTATCCCTTTTTTATTTCATTACATTTTAAACATGACATGAAATATGATCATAGTGCTTTAATAACCTCCACCAACAGCAGTATGATTTACAAACCACTAAATATATATTTTTTTCCCCATAAATTCATGCCATTTTTACTTCTCTAAAGTTATATATATATATTTATATATATATAAATATATATATATATATATATATATATATATATATATATATATATATCACCATTTGTTACATAATAGAGCAACCATGAACTGATTCGTCACTGAAAGCATCACTGGCCCTTCCAAAAATGGATGAATTATTGCGGTGGTGGTGGCTAGAATAATTTGCATAATTCGATTGTTCGTGGCGGTTGTACCCGTGCTTGTAGTAGTTATAAGATGAGGACGGTGGTGGTTCGGCATGATAAGTTGCCGGACCAGCATGGTGTTGGTGTTGATTATATTGAATATCATTGGGGAAATTCTGATTGCTCAGCATGGGGTCATCATGTGGGAACTGCCAAAGTTCAACTCTTCTTCCTGTTTTTCTCAATCTTTTGATGATTTTCTTCTGGTCAGCCCAGCCTGAGACCGTCACTTTCTGCATGGCCATGTCTATATCTACAGCATCTACTCCTGTAATTACATAACGTTTGATACTTTAACGGTCTGAATTTCAGAACATGTTATTTTAGTCACACAAAAAGTGGCTCAGTATTATACGTAAAAAAAAAAAGAACTAAGAATAAGTCGTAAATATTGGTCTTGTGATTGATCAATACCTCAGATTATTTAAAATGATGCGTGACTTTTGATCTAAAATATTGCATTGTTTTGTTCCTATATATTTCTACATTATATTTCACAATCACACATCTATCAAGTGAATATATAAGAGTAAAAATTTGGTGTAACGTATTTTGGAGACTAAACTATAATGAAAACGATTATTTGTAGGTATGTGGTGTCAAAACTAATTGTGTTGTATGGTGTAATAAAATATATTAAAAAATATGGTCCCCTTAGCCCCTTAGTAATATGAGGATGCCAATAGCCCTTAGTAATATGAGGATGCCAATATATTAAAAAAATGAGGAGTGATAGGGTTACTTCCTCATATATATACCATTTTTACAGCATCATCATCTTACCACATGTTTTTCACTTGTAAAAATGATTAACAAAACTTGAAAAAATTACAACCACAAAATTATGTTAAGTATAAAAATACTGTAAACTTGAAAGAATAACTCTATTATTACCTTAAAAAAAATATGCCAATCTTTTTTATGCGTTGACCTCATTTTTTATCTATTATCATATAATTATATATTTAGTATTAAATATACAAATATATGTGTGATGTGGAAAAATTAACAAATTTCTCATGTCAAATATAAAAATCAAAGTAAGTTACCTTTAAACCCATAATTGGAGATTGCTTTTTCAATAAGTTCATAAATTGATTTCGCCCATGGTAAGATTGAATCGATAAGCACTACTTGTAAACATTCATACAATCTAAGAGCAACCATAGTGGTGGAGTAAATTGAAACCCTCTATTGTGATATATTTTTCTATTTGGATGTTTTTGATTGGTTTAAAATATAAAATGATTTTATTGAGAATATTTTATTGATTAGATATTGTAATGGTAAAAACAAAATGCATTAATTTTTAAATCTAAAAAACAACAAAGCTTTATAAAAATATTAAAAAAATACAACATAGTTGCATGCCCCCCTATTCAAAATTTCTTTTTTAATTTTTCTATTGGTTGGATTGATGTTTTTTTTTGTTAGAGATGTGCTCTCTCTCATTGTATTAAAATAGAGAACCCACTAGACAATATCTAAATTTTCTTCTCTATTTGATCACCGCTGTTTTAGTACTCTATATATTTTCTACTCTATTCTCTCCATTTCCAAATAGAAATTGGCTACAATGGCTCCATCAGTGTTGCTCTAAGAATATATCATGACCCAAGATGGAAACTAAATTCCATACTATATATTTTTTAAAAGAAAAACACAAAAGAGAATAGGAACGAGTACGACGATTTTACTTAATTAACTTAATTATTTTGAAACATTGTACTATCGGGTTGAAATGAAAAATCTGTCATTTAACTTGTCCCTTGGACATTTAGTCATGTATTTTTTCTCTTTACCAATTTTCGTCATTTCACAAGTAAATTCTTTTATCGGCAAAAAACACAATTTACTCCCTCAAACTTACTCTATGCAAAAATTACAACCTCAACCTATAATTTTAACCGTTGAGGGAATTTCATCAGATACAATAACTTCATAAAAATGTAAATCGCAAGTTTTTATGGGGTCTGCTAATGGCTATTTATGTGTTTTTGAGGTATTATTAATATGTTATTTTGGATGAATGTGGTTCTTCAAAAAAGCTTACAGGTGTATTCACCAATCTCACTGTCTCATGGCTGGAGCCAAAGTGTTCTAGTGGGTGGATCGGAGATAAAGGGAAATGGTTGGTGTGTTGAAGATGAAGTTTAATTACAGGTTTACCCCTTTTCACATGTATTTCATAGCCATTGCATGTTTTAATAAATAAAGGACGTAAATTGGTTAAATAATAGTTTAAGGTTGTTAATTGATTTTAAGGTATGGTTTAGGGTTGTAAATTGAACAAATTATAGTTCAAGGTTGTAAATTTGCAACCAATATACTTTAGGGGGCGGTTTTTTTCATTTTCCCTCTTTTCCAATTATAGCCTCTGACGCTGATATAAAAAATTGTTGATAAGATTTTGTTGATGTGTCTTAAATATGGAGGAAATTTTCATTTTGGTGCACAATTTGAAAATTTCATCCTTTAGCTTGACGGAATCCCTAAATCATCCCAAAGTAAAGTGACAAATGTCACAATCTTTCCACAAAATTTTTTTTTTTCTTCCTCAAAGTCGACTTCCAATGGGGTAATTCTTTCCTCAAAGTTATGGGATGAATTAACTAATCATATTTAATAATAGAGATCAGCTATTTATTTCTCTCAAAATTTGTTTAAATTCACCGCCGAAATTATCGAAATTCACTAATTTTCGGGATTCATTTGTCGAAATCACTATCGAAATTCACGATTTCGGGATTCATTTCGGAGGAGATTCACTAATTTTCGGGATTCATTTGTTTGTCCTTCTCGCATTATAAAAATTATGCGGTTGTCCTTCTCCCTATAAAAAATATGTATTTGTCTATTCTTAATAATATTAGGATTATGTCCTTATCCCTAATTTTCCATATTTAATAATGTCTAATTTGTATCTAATGTATTTATGTCCAAGTATACAATACAACAACCAAGAGGTTTATGGTAAGGCTTGAAAACACATGCAATGAAGAGGATCTTTGTCAACTAAAGGCTATTATATGTACTTAGAATACTAGCCATTGGTAGAGCGAATCAAGCACATGCTTATGAGTTATGAATAGTAGAAATCATGTCAAAAATTAATCTCGTTGTGCTTGCAAAGAACATCTAGACGTAATACTCTTGAAGCAAATTATGTGTGCTTGAAACACGAGGAAAAATATGAGATATGTTATAAATGCCACGTGTATGAGGCGGGTCAACCCACGTCAAAAGCCTCCCAGAATTATGGTGGGATGTAGATTATAGGTTAGTTATGTTCGATGTATGATAGCTCGCGTTTCAAATTTCAAGGGTTGATCGCGTATCCCGAGAGATTATGATTGCCTTCAAATCTGGCAGATCGAGTAATTCACAAACCAATAAGGACTATTCATTCATAGCGTTTGGTAGGCGATAAAAGTATAATTAAACCATTGATCCAATTCTTCATGATTTCTAGAGTTCTATTAGCCCTGTTGAAGAAAGATCCGAGTTTTCTCAATGTTTCTTAAAGACCTTACTTAGATCCATCCAACTACTAAGCTTCCTTACTGTACAATCTTCCTGATTTTTTCTTGAAAACACAACACTCATTTTATATTCAAACATGAGCATTAATCCTGAATAGGCCCGTAGTAACGATACCTCCGAAAGCGTTGAGCTCAATGCCTTTGGGAGCCAGACATTTTCTTCCTTTGTAAGGATTTCATAATGGGTTGTAAAACAACATTGTCATTTGAAGCCTATACATTGGACATGAGTCAAAGAACATGATCAGCTCGATTGAAATAATAAAAAAAAAAAAAAAAACTAACAAATAAAATTAGGTTTAGGCCTTTTGATCTCAAACTTTCATTCTGGCATTTTCCGTTTGGTGATTTTTCGCATAACACGTTCTGGCCGCCTTAAGTCTCCTCGGATTTTTGAAGTGCATGCTGAGGTCGGGAACTTCATACATACATTATCAGTTCGATCAATGCCGGCCTTCCTAGGATGATATTGTATGCTGAAGTTTCTTCGGCCACCATATAATTAACCAAATATGATTGGCTTTGGGACCTTTCCCAAAGGTAGTTTCTAATGTTATTATGCAAAAAGGATGAACTGGTCCCTCCGTAAATCCAACGAGAGATGTTGTCACTGGCATAGCATCCTTCTCTTTCAACATTAAGGATCTAAAAACATTTACTGTACATGATACTTAAAGCACTTCCATTATCCTCACAAATTCTTTTTACCAAATGTTTATCAATGATGGCATCGATGACCAAGCATTCATCATTGATAACAATCAGAAGTGAGTTCTATTCCTCAAATATTCTATTCCTATTTTCTACTCGGTTCGAGCTAGTACACTCTTGATTCGAACTGCTTAAGGTAAGAACAACCCCATCGAGCCGAGGGTTATTACCAGGCTTTTGTTTGGGTGAACTCTTCTGATGTCGGTTGTTTCTGTTTCGATCACTGTTCGCAATTTTTCTCTCTAGCTGACACCAGTCTTCTATATCGTGACCGACGTCCTAGTGATATTTGTAATACATGCTCTAACATTGTTTCTTATATGGTCCCCTCATCTGAGGTGGGGGCATTGCCAAACATGTTCTCTCCATTACAATGAAGATGTGAGTCTGATTGATTGAAGGGAATGAAGTCCGTGTCTTACAAGTCTCATCTTCTTCCCAAACGATCGGTCATGGGCGAGTTGAGATGGTCTAAGACCCTCTTTCTCTTCTGACATATGGTCCCGTTCTTCACCTCGATTCAACCGGTCTGGTATTTCCTCTTCACCCTTTAATCAGTTTGCTTCTTCACCTTGGAAATGTTTGTGCACTATATGCATGCACTAAGAAAATGTGTGGAGGAGTTTCTATTTAACTTTGCATAAATTATTCCTCCACTCATTCTCCAATGAAATAGGTGACCACTGTCCTCTCATCTACGTTCAGAACATATCATGATTCATCCATAAACCGTTACATGTATTCAAGCGCAGTTTCCTTCTCATTCCGTTTGATTGTAAGCATGTGTGTTGCATTCTTCTGGAATGGTCAAGCTATAATGAAAGCTTGTGTGAACTAACCTGCCATTTCATCAAAATTTCTAATAGAACGAGGTGGCAGCCTCTTAAACCATTTCCCGAATTTCCTTGTGAGAAGAGTAGGGAAAACGTTGCAACTCATTTCGTCTAGTGCACAAATGCAATTGATTTACATAATCATTAGTTCTATTGTCAAAAATTTAGACCCAAACCCATATAAGAAGAGGGTAATCATCTCCAAAACCTTGGTTGTGAGGTGATTGAAGTCCATCTCTTAATATGGTGGATGAATAAATCACAAGTATCCAATATGGGACACTTTAACACGCCCCGTCAAGTGTGGGCCTATAATGAGCCTAGGACGAATGACACACAAGGCGTATAAAATCACTATAAGGCCAACAAAGAGGCCGGACACTTGCATAAAAAATGGGTGGCTCTGATACCGTGTCGAAATTATTGGCCCAAACCCAAATAAGAGGAGGGGTCTCATCTCCAAAACATTGGTTGTGAGGTGAGGGAAGTCCATCCCTTTATATGGTTGGTGAGACAATCACAAGTATCCAATGCTGGACACTTTAACATCCATTGTAAGGATCCATCTTTCGCATATTGAACCGAACTGGTCTAAGATAATTCTCTAAATAGGTAGTGAAAGGAGTTATGTTGTACAACTTCATCCCTGCTCTTGTAATGAGTCTCTCCATCTCATATTGGACTCTCATGTGCAAACTTTGTGAGGCGAAATTTCGTCTTGCATTTCCATATGTTCATGTCTAGTACTTGACACACCAATCTTTCCCATATGGAGCTGTTGGGTGCATATTCCCTTCTGGATGCCTATGGAAGTTTTGGTCCTTTACCCTTTACTGTCTGGTCATACAGAGTTGCAAAAAATGTCAGGGAGGACCCTTCTCAAATGCTCAACAATCTTTATCATGGCGTGAGAGATGTCAGGCTGACCTGTGGTTGAATTTGGCAGGTTGATTCCTATTTCTTCATATAGTCTAAGGAGGACATCTCTAGCATGGGTTTCATCCCTCCACCTTCCTGGACAGATTTTGTGTGACTGGTATTTCCAGCATTCTTCTTTTTGTTGTGATCATTCGGAGGCATGCTTAACTATTTTCTCACAAGATCATTTGGAAGTCTGTACATTTATGCCCTCCTTCTAGTGCCAAATGACGTAGCGCAAAATCTTTAGTGATGAAATCGGATCTTTAAACGATTTATGGAGATTCGTGATTGACTGACTACGTATATCGAGAATGAGACAATGTGAAAACAGATCTTTTACTGCTGGATTTAGTGATGAATTATTGCTAAGCCAATGTGATTGACTGCCTACGTAACTATAGATTTAACGATTAACGTAGTTCTGAATGTGAGAATAATGATTCTTTTATAGGAATTCTCCGGAGTAGGGATGATTGTGCTGTTTACTGAAGTCGTGGTCAATGATATGAAGACGTTTTGAGGACAGTTATGGTGTAATCATATATATGTCCATGTATGCCTTAATCATGGGACCATTTTGAGATCGTGGGTTAAAACCTTGTTTGAGTGTTGATTGCACAATCATTGTTTGAGTTCGTTGGAGACATGTATCGAGTAGTGATTCCCGGACCGAGGTGAACCTGCACCATGTCGATCGTACAAACTGGTGATTATCATACTTTGAACTGATCCTAGAAGAAAATGGACAACATGCGTCTTGTCGATACGTTGCGAGTAGGGATGGAAATAGGTACGGGTAGGTAGGGGTTTGCCGATATCTATACCCTACCCATCAAAAATAATTCTTTACCCATACGGGTAGAATTTTTTGAATCCGTACCCTACCCATGCGGGTATCCATGGGGTCGTGGATATCCATGCTTATTTATTTTCATTCACAACTAAGCATTTGCATTTCATTTTAAAAAGTTATGAAGTTCTATTGACACAACACAAATACTTCGTACAACACTTTTACTAATTTTCTGGTACTTGCGCCATAACCTTTTATCGGCACACTTCATGTTTGAAAGACTTCGAGTAGAAACGTCATCTCAAAATGCGCTATAGATAATTACCATCATTGATGCTAAAGCTACTCATCATTGTTATACATACATACACGCACTCCACACACACACACACACACACATATATATATATATATATATATATATATATATATATATATATATATATATATATATATATATATATATATATATATATATATATATAGTTTTAATAATTTATTATATAATAGGGTCGGGTGGGTATTATGATAGGTAGAAAACTAATATTCATATCCTACCCTATTCACGGTGGGTTTTGAAAAATCGAATCCATACCATACCCTACCTTAATGAGTAGGGTATGGTGGATATCCACCGGGTTGGATCGAAACTAACATCCCTAGATACTAGAGACTAGCTCTTTGTAAGGTCCATTTTGATGAGATTAATGTATGCTCATGCCCCAACGTCAAGGTGAACCAATTAGGCTTGTTATACTTAAAAGACACAAGCCGAAGCTAATTGGTTTATTTTGTTGTTCTACTCGTCTACTTTTTATTATCTCAAACTCCAAAGGAGGAGGCTTCTCGTATTGAAGCTATATACAATATGATTGTGATGTTTTATTATATATATTTGGCCCAACTATACCACCCGAAGTTTTTAATAGAGATAAAAGGGTATTGGTTGTACAAATTATAACATAATTATTATTTGTTCTAATTAATTAATTAAAAAGAGTTTAATTAAGTATTTAAGGAAATAAAACACACATTAATTCCCCTCATTTAGTTTCACGTATTTATGAAAAAAAATTAGAAGAAGAGTCTACGCACAGAAGGGGGAGATGGAAGAAAGGGAATTTTCAATCGCGCGGCTAATCCGTCGTTCGTTTGTGCAGACCACGGTATATGGAAGTAATTGTCTCATCGCAACGAACATTTCTACACCAACTATTCCTATTTTCGTAAGTATCTCTTTTAGCTCTAAAATTTGGAATCTTGATAGTTTTTTTGCAAAAATCCGAGTTTTAATAGAATACAAGTTGTAATGATCGTAGTTTATCGTTTCCGAATCGTAGGTTGTTCGTAGAAGGAGTGAATCGAAGGATTCGAGTTGTTTCGTTTTCAATTCGCTTTTGGATTCACTTTTAATCGCATTTAAGATAAGGGGGTGTTTTTTAAACGGATTTTAGGTGTTTATATTATGTATTGTTGTTGTAAATTTGCAGGTTTTGTATTGTTAAAAGGTTGGGATCATTTGGTTGGAGAAAGGCCTGGATTTGGCGTTGCAACATGCAGTTTTCCAAGTTTCCCGACCATTAGCACGCGTCAAACTTGTTTTAGCGTACACCAGAACAAACATAAAACTTGCAAAATGGTTCTGCTGTAGTTAGGCCACACCGAAGGGGCGTGAGCACGTGCCAAAGTTGTCAGACAAGAAGTAGAATGCACTGTTAGGTTGAGCACACGCTTATAGGGTTTGGCGGACGCCAAATGGAAGCAGAGTGTTCTGTTCACTCCGTTTTGATATTTTTTGTGTACCGAATGTGGGAGATGTGAGGAAGACAGTGATGAATTAAGCCCATAAGATAGCCTTTACAGTTCATCCTGAGGCAACCAAGATGTACAAAGAGTTGAAATAGTACTACTAGTGGTCTTCTATGAAGGTAGAGATAGCAGAGTTCGTGTCAAAGTGTGACACTTGTCAAAGAGTAAAGGCTGAGCATAAGAGACCGGAAGGGTTTCTTAATCCTTTGGAGATTCCTGAATGGAAACAGGAATTGACAACAATGGATTTTATCAGTGGTTTGCCGAAGACAAAGTCGGGTAAAGACAATATTTGGGTGATAGTTGATCGGTTGACCAAGTCAGGACACTTCTTGCAAGTTAAGGAGAACATGGAAATGAAGAAGTTATCTAGTATTTTCATCAACAATATAGTGAAGCTTCATGGAGTTCAAGTTTCTATAGTTTCGGACAAGGACAATCGGTTTGTTATCATATTTTGGATGAGTCTACAGAAACAGTTTTGGACTAAGTTGAATTTGAGCATGGATTTTCATCCCCAAATAGATGGACAATCAGAAAGAACTAACCAAACTCTTGAGGACATGTTGAGAGAATGTGCCTTAGAAGTAGGAGGTTCATGGGATGAATATCTTCTAGTGGTAGAGTTTGCATACAACAATAGTTATCAAGCAAGTATCCAGATGCCACCTTTTGAAGCGTTTTATGGAAGAAAGTGGTTTTCAGGGATAAAGTTGGGCAGAGACATATTATAGGGCCAGAGTTGATACAACAAGCTACAGATAAGATTGAAGTGGTTCGCCGTAACTTTAAAATGGCTCAAGACAAGCAGAAAATTTGGGCAGATGTAAGAAGAAAGACATTTATAGTTTGAAGTTAGAGTAAATGTGTATCTAAAGGCGTCCTCAATGAGAGGAGTTAGACGGTTTGGGAAGAAAGGCAAGTTAAGCCCCAGATATGTAGGTCCTTTTGTGATCTTAGCTAAAGTACCCTTAGCTTATCGGTTGAATTTACTTAAATTTCTTTCACGGGTGCATAACATCTTTCATGTGTCAATGTTAAGGATATTCTTATCATACATTTATGGAAGCAAGAATCGATCTTAAAATGGTTGAAGAGAACTTGACATATGAGGAATATCCGGTTTGTATCTTAGAGAGAAAGGTGAAGACGGTCATGGATGAAGAGGTTCCATTGGTTCTGGTTCAGTAAAACAATCACACACCAGCAGAGGTGACATAGGGGTTAAAAGACGAGATGGTCTGCGAGTTTCCAAAATTCAAGCACCTTCCTGGTATGTCCAGTTTCATGGATGAAACTTTTTTTAAGGGGGAGGGATGTAACACCCCAAATTTTAATTAGGATAAAAGGGTAATTTGTTGTACAAATTATAACATAATTACTATTTATTCAAATTAATTAATTAAAAAGGTGTTTCATTATGTAAATAAGACACACATTAATTCCCCTCATTCAGTTTCACGTTTTTATGAGAAAACAGAAAATAGGCTAATGTAGAGAAGGGGGAGAGGGGAGAAATGGAATCTTCACTCGTACGGCTAATCCGTTGTTCATTTGTGTAGACCATAGTAGAAGGAAGTAATTGTTTCATCAAAACGAACGTTTCTACACCAACTATTTCTATTTTCGTAAGTATCTCTTTTAGCCCTAAAATTTGGAATCTTGATCGTTCTTGCAAAAATCCGAGTTTAATAGAATATATAGAATGTTGTAATGATCGTAGTATATCGTTTCTAAATCGTAGATTGTTCACAAAACGAGTGAATGGAAGGATTCAAGTTGTTTCGTTTTCAATTAGCTTCTGGATTCGCTTTTAATCGCAATTAAGGTAAGGGTGTTCTTTAAACGGATTTTGGGTGTTTATATTATGTATTGCAGCTATAAATTTGCAAGTTTGTGTTGTTAAAAGGATGGAATCGATTGGTTGGAGAAAGGCCGGGATTTTCTGTTGCAACAGGCTGTTTTCCAAGTGTCCCAACCATTTAGCGCGTGCCAAAATTAACAGGAAACCTGTATAATGGTTTTAGTGCAGTTAGCGCGTATGCCAATGTTGTCAGGCAAGAAGCAGATTGCACTTTTAGGTTAAGCTCGTGAAAACGGGGTTTGTCGGACATGAAATGGAAACAGAGTGTTTTGTTCACTCTTGGCGGCCACCAATGAGGTTTGGTGGGGGCCAATGTGAAGCAGAATGCTAATTTGTTTTCTGAACAGGCTTGGCGGGCGCTGAGGTTGCTTAACGGGTGCCAAAAGGTTTCTTCTGTTGAAAAGGTGCCCTAAACACAATCGGGTTGGACCGGATCCGACCGGGTTGGGTCATTTACAGTCTGTTTTAGTTTATGTAATTACTTTATTATGATTAATAAAGCACTTTTTTTTATTATATATTGTTTATCTTCATGTTGTTGGTTGTATATATATAGTAACGTCCCTAGTGTCAAACTGTGATAGAGAAACCATGATAGTGATTATGCATGATGAGATCTTTAATCGCTTTAATGAGTTTGATACTTAAATGTCTCTAGTCGTATAATCTGTCAAGTGGAACATTGATAGTATGATTAGGCTAGCACGTATTGGATGTCTTCTGTCTTATTGAAGATAGGGATAGATATCATCTATCGAACTGTAGAGACACTTGGACTGTATGTGGACGTGTATTAGAGAATGTGTATGTTAGAATGACCCACTTACATTAAGTGTCGAACTATGTGGCAGTTGTGTAATTATCCTAAGGACCGGAGTTTACAAGGTATCACGGTGTCGATTGTCATGCTTTGACACTATTGAGGTTTCCCCTAACCATGGGGCGATCATGCGGTAGTGATTGGGTGTGATATTGAAGCATGCGGAGTATACATGTTAGTTCATCCGGGAATCGCGTATCCTATGATTAGGAGTGAATATCTGAAATGGTCTTCTTATAAAGAATGTCTAGCTCTTGAGAATCTTTGCAAAGTGGGAGTAATGTGTTCTCCCGAGAGAGCATGATATCTAGATTATAAGATACGATCTTTAATGTACTGACTTTCAAGATACGATGGTATGGATATTATTACAGTGGTAGGATTGTAATTTACACGGTAACTATTCACATGAAAGGTAGTAGTCGTTGATTTTCACTCTTCCGATGATTAGGGGTCATGATGGGTTGCTAGACGTTATCCCGTGATTGTTAGGTGTGAAGGGCATTTTCGTAATTTGAACTTTTTGTCAACGGCCAACATATTCGGAAGCCTATCTGGTCACACATATAAGAACAACGAGTCGGATTAAAAAGCGGTTATAGTTGATGACCAAATAAGGAAAATTTTATCTCGAGACTATAAAGGTTATAATGGTGAATTAATATGGTGGTATTTATTTATTATGAATAAATATAATACAAGATATTAATTATATTAATTAAAGAATAATCCGGATGCCAATATTTGGCAGAATGGGGCGCAGATCACAAGGTATAAGATACACTTGGATTGTGCACTTTAATTAATAAGATTATCATAATATTAATATTGGATATTAATTGATTTTGGAAAAATAGATTTATGGTAATAAGATAAATATATTCAATATAAGATATTGGCAATATTTAGTTTTTATTTAATATAAGATATTATAATAAAAGAGATAAATCAATTAAGGTGATTTTCCTTATTTTATTGAGAAAAGATTTTTCTCTTTCATCTATCTTCTAGAAGCTAATCCCAATCAGTTTGGGAGAAGGGAGGGACGCACCATACCTCTATATAAGAGGAGGTTGGCTAGCTCTTTTGTAACATCACAATTCCAAGAGCTAATTGTTCTTGTGAAAATAGAGAGTTTCTAGTAGAGAGTTAGAGAGAGAAAAAGGCTGGTCTAGTAGCCGGATTTTTCTGATAGCAATCCAATGAGGATTCCGGCGAAGAGTTCGTGTGGATAATCGATAGAGGCCGGACGCGTGGACGGCTTGCGCACAGTACTACTCTCTATTGACGGTCAAAGCGTCGATCTTGTAGACCAGCCAAGGTATATACCGTCCGAATACTTAACGTGTTTATTGTATTAAACGAAGTCGATCTTGGGATCGGAAATCAAAATTTTAAATTCCGCTGCGTTAAACTAGTGATTTCCTAACATCTTCACCCTATTTTGATATTTTTCTTATGTACAACATATTATTGACCGGTATGCATGCCTTTGGTGGCATTATCTGTTAATTTACAATGTGTAACTTTGACTTCTGGTAGCCTTAGCTCAGCACCTCAATTGAGACCGTCTGCGGGGAGAAGGTGGGAGCACCGAAATACGATTGTTTAGGCCTTGTGGGACATTGAATTAGTAGTCGATGATTCTTTTACAACGTGCTAGGTTACTTAATTAGATTGTCTAGGACTAGATGTCTTTAGGAAGCCTTTTATGTGAATGAAGCAGATGGTTAGATTAAACTTGTAATAAACATATGTGTTGTGTCTAAAAGCAAAAACACCTTTATCAATTGTGAGGCACGTTTAATCTTCGTAGCATGGAACTATCACACCTCTCCACTTGGTCTGATGCCAAAGGACTCGTGTGATCTTCCTCATGGTACTGTCCATGCCCTCGAGGTGCTTAGTGTTTTGTGTGCGGTGTTCAGCATACGTAGTTTCTTTTGATCTTGATGTAACAAACTTACTCGATCAAGGTTATACTATGTGATCTAGTACAGGGACAGAGGTAAAGAATGGCTCGGGTGGGGCGCAGCCCTCCCGGTTTTTATTTTCGGTACACAAAAAACCTTGTGTAATTCATTCCAAAATAGTTAGTTGTCCTAATGCAAACCCACCCGATCACCAATTCTTAGTTCAGTCCCTGATCTAGTAGAGGGTGAGTGTGATCTCATGTTACAACCTATGCGGTAATATTTTAGAATTTATCCTGTTATGAATCTGTTATTTATGAATATTGTGTATCAATTTTTCTACCTCTTACTAAGTACGTAGTACTTACCCCTTATAATTGTTATCACGCTCAGAAGGTTTGGTTGGATGATGGTTATGAGTATGATGCAATGATGATGAAGCTGATGTTTAAGCTCAAGATGTTATCAATTTTATTTATGCATTTAAATTATTGTTTGAGAGTGAGTTAGACTTTATCCTTTCTATTTTTTTTGATGTAATAAGTTAAACAACATTTATTTCGTTGTTGTCTTTTGGTTTTCCTTAGATGTAGAGTGGAACTGGTGATCATTTTTGTTGTCTTTTAACATTTCCGAGTTGTTCTTTAGATTTAATTTTCCGCCTTACTCCGATTAAATTGTTATCAGTCTTACGTATATATTACTTTTGTGATTTGAAAAGAAAATATATACGTGCCGGGTGTTTTTTTCGGATAAGGACTCGGTATCCGGAAACGTGACGTCACACCAACTGCTAGGTTGCATGGAAGCTTTGTGTTTATATCAGTATATTGAATTACATGTACATTCTTGCTATGAGTGTGCATGTGGACCAATGACACACATGTAGATCAATATGATGATCATGAAGAAGAACAACACACTTTGCTCAAGAATGAGAGATCCCTAATGTTTCTAGAATCTAGCTTGCTAGTTGACGATGTTGGAAATCGTCTACGAGTAATCCGGGTCTAATTTCCTCTAGGAACGATCTAACAAGAACTCTAAACAATGGGGATGGTGATTTTGGTTTGTTTTAGGTGAGCCTGAGAGTTAGTTTCCCTCAAGTTGCCTATGTATCCAATATGTGTAATTGGAATCATGTCTTTCGTTGTTCCTTAGGGGTTTGTTTATATAAGGGACATTTTATCCCTATTTCTTGTCCTGGAAGTACCTAGGATTTACTTCTTAGTCCCTAATGATTAATGCGTATCAATCCCTTTGATTTAGGGATAATTATGGTGATGTTTGATTGACAAGATCATCGTCCTATAATGATGGGATTCTTTCCATGTTTATCTTATTATGTTGTCACATGCTCGAATTATCAACATCAGGAAAGACCCAGACGTCCTGTGCTGGGCTCCCAAGGTCGTCTCGACCTGGGTTATGTGGCCTGCCCTCTGTTACGACCGAGCCGTCCTGCGGTGGTCTAGTCCGGAAGGGCAAGGACAGACCTCCCACCTGGGGTCAGGCCTGGGTAACGTGGGGCCCCAGGCCCTAGTAACTATTATTAGATTCTCTCTTTATTTATTACAGTGCCTTTCTCTGAATGACACGTGGAAAGGTCTACTTCGGCCATCGTCATAAGCCCCCCAGGTCTGACCAGACTCTTTTTAGGATAGGGCAGACCTGACTTAGCCGGAGTGCAGCTTGGCTAATTCACAGAGTTAAATATTGCCTGGCCACGTGGCCGCGTTACCGTCATCAGTTAACTATGACAGACACGAGAAACGAAGCATTTTTACACACGCCTTAATGATAGCTATTTTTTTCAATACCGTTTTTGGGGCTTTTAACCCCCTAGTCTTGTCACGTCTCTTCAGACGTTACAACATTCCATTTAAAACTATGATTGGAGCCTGCCGGTTTCCATTCCAACCTTCATCCTCTTCAAGAACAAGTAAGCTTTTTGCGACTTCTCCATTTTAATTTCCTTATTGTTAATGAGTGAGCGAGTTATTCTCACTGATAGTTCAATCGAAGCTTTGTCAGTCTGAGCCAGAATCGGAGAGTGAATTTTCCCATTCTAGGGTTAACTTTGAGAACCATGTTCTTCCTACGGCCGAAAATCCTCCTCCCAAACCCTTAATCAATCATAGCGGATTTTAGCACCTAGTCTTAGCCCCCCAATTTGATCCATCTTATTCTGGTCCCCCACACTCCTCCGGACTTTAAAATTTGTTTTGACTCTAAAAGCACATATGGCAATGAAATCACAAGCCGCATGTCACGGCATCGAGTCTAACCTGAACAAAAGTGACTTGGCCTCTATCTGTAAACAGTACAAGATAGCAAATCCCTTGTATGACCCCAAGGTCCCTACCCCGGGTGTTTATGCATATCAGGCCCCGGAGGGTTATTGCGCCATCTACATGGAGCAACTTCTTTATGGTTTGAGGTTTCCAATATGCCCTGCCCTGCTGTCTGTTTTAGAGCACTATAGGTTGGGTCTCGCCAAGATCGTACCCAGCGGTATCAGGACGATAGTGGGCTTTGCCCTCTGGTGCCGGTGTGCCTGCATTCCTTTTACAGTCTAGTACTTCCACTTTTTCACCAGTGCAAGCAAGTACCCGACCAAGTAGGGTACTACTGCTTTCCCCGCTGAGGAGACTTCTTAAAGGATGTCTGGTTCATCGAGAAAGAAGAAAGCTCCTACAAGAATCGGAAGCGCCGGTTCTTCTTTCTTTGCCCCGAGGTAGAGCTTAATCTGGGTAGATGGAAACCTAGGCAGCGATCCCCGAACCATAGACGTTGATAAGAAACTGATAGATGACATTCAGAAGAGTGGCATTTATATCCGCCTGAAGAAATATTCCTCTGAGTTGATTGAGTCTACCAAACTGCCAACTCCTGGCCCTGATCCTGTTGAAATAGTGTCCTAAACCCAGTCGGGTTGGACCGGATCCGACCGGGTCGGGTCATTTCTACAATTTCTTTATGTTTATACGTATATAATAAATGGCTTTTCTGTTGTTATATATTTGTTCTTTTAAAGAACCAATTCTGAATTGTTATATGATAACGTCCTTAGTATTAAACTGTGATAAAGAAACCATGATGGGCGATCATGGTTGATGAGATCTCTAATCACTTTAATAAGTTTGATACTTAAATGTCTCTAGGCTTATGTACTATTAAACAGGGCATTGATAGTACAAACAGGCTAGCACGTATTAGATGTCTTCTGTCTTTAAGGGCAGAGATAAATCTCATCTATCGAAATGTAGAGACACTTGGACTGTACGTGGACGTGTATTAGAGAATGCGTACGTTAGACTGACCCACTTACACTGTTAAGTGTCACACTATATGACGGTTGTGTAATTATCCTTAGGACCAGAGTCTATATGGCATCACGGTGTGGATTGTCATTCTTTGACACTATTGAGGTTTCCCCTAGCCATTGGGCGATTAGCGGTAGTGATTGGGTGTGATATTGAAGCATGCGGAGTATACATGTTTGGTCGTCTGGGAATCGCGTACTCTATCAGTAGGAGTGAATATCCGAAAGGGCCTTCTTATAAGGAATGTCTTACTCACGTGAATCTTTGCAAAGTGGGAGTAAATGAGTTACTTCAAGAGAGCATGATATCCAGATTATAAGATACGGTCGTTGATGCTTGACACTCAACGTACGACCGTATGGATATTATTACAGCGATAGGATTCAATTTACACGTTAACCGTTTCACATGAAAGGTAGTAGTCTTTGCACTTTGCTCTTCCGATGATTAGGGGTCACGGTGTGTTTCCAGACGCTATCCCGTGATTGTTAGGCATGAATGGAATTTTCGTAATTTGCACTTTGTGTCTGCGGCCAACATATTCGGAAGCCTATCGGGTCACACACATATGAACAGCCGGATTAAAATGCGGTTATAGCGGTAACCATATAACGAAAGAATTTTTCTCATACTATAAAGGTTATAGTGGAAAATTAATATGGTGGTATTTATTTATTATGAATAAATATAATACAAGATATGGTGGTAATGTATGTGTAGGTCAAAAATACATATATATACATACATATATATATATATATATATATACATATATATATATATATATATATGATATACATGTATTGTGCAAATTAAT